>CM061546.1:75915963-77115963 GCA_030864215.1 Capsicum pubescens
TATATATAGTAAACCACCATGTTCATCATATACAATGAGTTATGGTCGATTGAAGTTGACCCAAATTTTGACGCTCACTAAAACTTGAACGATAGGAAAGCTTTCAACTTGTACTTGAGTTAGGGTACCTTTATGATATAAATTCATGCTCAAATAGATTTCCATACTACATAATTGATTAACACACTAAATTTAAATAAGATTTGAGGCTTTTGAAACATCCACGCATAGGAATGACGGATTTTCATTCTAGTCCAAAATGTGGGGTATTACAAGTGTGTATAGGTTACATAGAAATCTTAGGAAATCTTTTTGAAATGATTCAAAAAAATTAAGGCCGGTGACTACTTACTAAAGACACCTATGAACTATAGTTACCACCTACAGACCGTAGGTAGTCCTTAGTAAGTAATAAACCTCCTACAAAGCTCCTGAAACTCTCTGGATTTGGCCCTCCGACACTTAGTAAGGTCTCCTATGGATCGTACGTGTCCTTGGTAAGTGATAGGGTCTTTTTTTCCCTACATCTGAGCCTCTAGACTTCAAGTTCTGACACCTACTTTAGTAACTAATTAGGCACCTACTTAAGTAAGTAGCACCACTCCCAGTAAATTCTTTGGTAAGTAGCCCAAAACTTTAACTTTATATATTTTTCCTCTATTTATCATCCAAAGTGGCCAAAAACTTTATCTTTTCATCTTTTTCCTCCGTTTAGAATCCAAAACCTAGTTTCCTGTAAAATCACTCCAAAATACATCAAATACAACAAATAGCCATAAGTTCATGCATATTCTCCAAGTTTAAGCATCGTAAGTGCTATGAATTCATTGCACATCACTTCTCTATTAATTTGCATAATGAATTTGCAATTTTAGTGAATTTCTTAATGAATTGCCTATAAAAACCTGCCTGACACAAAAAACCTTGAATTCCCTTCAAAGAAATAGGTGGACGAATTTTTCAATCACCTCAATTTAAGCCTTGTCAACCTCTATCCACTTCTTTAATATTTTTTGCCTAAGAACTATCCCCTCTTTTACCATGAAGTGACACTTCTCCTAATTTAGCACTAGGTTACACTCTTCCCATCTTTGCAGTGTGTTAGCCATGTGAGCCAAATAATCATCAAATGAATCACTCACAATAGAGAAATCATCCATGAAGACCTCGATAGTATCCTCTACCATGTCAAAAAAGATGGACATCATGCAATGTTGAAAGGTAGCAGGAGCATTACAAAGACCGAGGACATCCTCTTAAATACAAATGTACCATATGGATAAGTGAAAGCGGTTTTCTCTTGGTTCTCAGGAGAAATAGAAATCTAATTATACCCCAAATAACCCTCAAGAAAATATTACCATCTTCTACCCTCAAGATGGTCTAACTTCTGGTCCATGAATGACATAGTAAAGTGATCCTTCTGAGTCCAATTATTCAGCTTCTAATAATCCGTGCAAACACTCCATCTTGTGACTGATCTCACGGGAACAAACTTATTTTCTCATTGGGAATGTAATGATCCCATCTTTCTTTGGCACATCCTGAATTGGGTTCACCCATTTGTTCTCGGTAAAAGGGTAAACCATACATGTATTTGACTACTTAATAATCTCCTTTTTTACCATCTCTTGCATAGAAAGATTTAGTCGATGTTGATGCTCAATGTTAGGCACATATTTCGGTTCAAGATGAATTTTTTGAGTGCAAATTTTGGGTAAAATTTCAACTATGTCAGCAACAGTCCAACCAATAAATATTTTAAGCATCTGTAACACCGATATCAAGGCCTTAACATGTGACTCAAATAAATATGCTGCAATAATAATTGGCAAGGTATTGTTTCCACCCCAAGAAAGAATAATGCCAATGAGATATGAGGGTCTTCAATTTCAAGACTGGTAGTTCCTTAATAGATGCTCTCGCCAGAAGGGTTGCTCTATTTTTCAGATCAAGGTCCAACTTCTTTAGTGCATAAGTATATGAAACTTTGTTTAAAAGTGCACTCACCATCTCATGATACTCTTCAATACCATTACTATCAAAATTATTGATCACCACTATCAGTGCCTCGACACCAAACCTTTCTTAAATTGGTACAACCAATGGATATTCATCTATAGTGTCTATCAGAGAAACTACCCATATATCTTTTGGTTTCCTTATTGACGGACACACATTGAATATGGACTGCTCATCATTAATTCTGAACTTTATCTATCCCATCTTTATGTCAACCAGTGACCTTTAGGTAGATACAAAAGACCTTCCCAAGTTGACAAAGGCATCCAAATCGACCTCACAATCGAGAATTATAAAATCATCTTGGATTATAAAATAAGCCACCTTTACCAATACATCACATAATATACCAACCGACTTCTTCACAGTATGATATGCCACCAATAATCTCATATAGGTTGGCTTAGGTGACCCCAACCCTAACTATTTGTATTACACTAGTGGCATCAAGTTAATTCTAGCTCTCAGGTCACATAAGGCTTGTACAAAGTTGACAGACCCAAGAGTACAAAGAATATTAAAAGCTCCAAGATCCTTTATCTTTTTATCTAAAGATCATGAGGCAATGACACTATAGTGGTGCATCCTTGAGCTTGAGTTAAGATTTGTTCAAGGCAATGACACTGTAGTTTTATAAGTCTATAATCTGCTAAATATAATTCTATTGGTGTGTCTTTTAAACATATTTTAGTTAAGATTTGTTCAAGAATGAACAAGGCTTTTAGTGTGGGGTGGTGATGTTGGGTGTATTTATGCATTCTAGCGCTACTATTCTAGCTTATTTAGCCTTGTTTTGAGGATGATTCATGTTATTAATGGGATGGTAATTAGATGAAAATTTATGTGTCCAATTATATATTTACAATGTTTAATGGTGGATTCACATGAGTTTTGATTTAATTTGAGCATTTAGAGTTCAACAGAGAAAACTAGTGTAACTAGCTTGATCTAGGTGTTTTTCTAGTCTTTTGTGTTGGGTTATAATGTATTTTAATGAGTTACTAAGTCTTTTATTATGTATTTATATGTGAAACAACTTATTTATAATGTTCATGGGTTAATTGGATCAAGAAAAGAGTCAAATGATAAGTTAAAGCTCAATGTGAATTTAGCCTATGCTTAGCTCGTGTTTCTAGTTCATCGTTGAGGATGTTGTGTTGTTTTGAGCTCTAAATTATTATTTTTAATGCCATAGGATGCTTTTTTAATGGACTATGATGATATATGAAGGATTTCCAAGCTTCAAATCAAGTGAAAACAACTCAAAAAGGCTTGAAATGGATCACAGAAGTACAAAACACAGCTTGACGCCAATTTGGATACCTGAAGAGTATTGGGAGAGTGTCGGCACGTGAGAAGGAGTCTTGACGTGTGCAAACAATCAATGGATTCATAAGGCACTCATAATAGTGAACCAATGTAAAGTCGACGCATCACATTGATGTGCCCAACGCGATAATCAACGCGGTGCATCACTGGGTTCGTAGATAACCAGAAACTGTTTCCTTGTTCACCATGGCATGAGCTATTTCTTCCACTATAAATAGGACATTATTCTTGTATTTTACTAACTTTGGATGTCTTGGAGGATTAAGGATGCTACCACAAATTCTTTTAGGGTTTATATCTCTTTACTTTAGTTTCTTTCATGGTTTATATCATCAATCCAAGGGATTGGATGATGAATATTTCCATTAAAGGCTAAAACTCCTTTTCCGAGGTTAAGGCCAAGATCATGACTAGTTTTTTTTTTGAATTAAGTTTGTTAATTTTCTTATCATTATTGGTTGTTTGTTTATTCTTGTTTTAACTATTTTAAGGATTAGTTACCCTAAAAATATATCAATTGTCAACCTTGTGAACTCGGGAGAGGGAATAGGGTGATAGAACATGGGAATAAGCAAGGTATGGTTTGTGTTATTTAATAAATAAGCAATTCAAATTAGTATCTAAGACAGGGATGTACTTAGATTCCTTACTTGTAAAGAATTGAAGTGAACTATTACATTCCCGCTCAATGATGTAGTTGTAAGGTTCAACTTACGTAAAGGGTTAGAGGTTGGGAAACCATGATCATTCAATTAACCCTATGAATCAACAACCACGATAAGAAATTTAATGAATGAAGTTCAATAATGTAGTATGATTGTTCGTAAGCCTTAACCCTGGATCTCTATCCTTTGATTGTCCAAAGTTATTTACTTTTCTGCATTAGTTTATTTCTTTTTAGTTTACAATTCTTAAACATCCTTGTTTACTTTTTCTCAATTGTTAAACTAGAATTGGATAGGCGATGAACGCAAGTCCCTGTGATATCGATACTTGGGCTTTCTTGAAGCCACTTTACTACTTGATAAGACCACATACACTTACGTGTGCGCTTGATCGCTGTCAGGCTGCCCAGCGCGCAACTCAAGAGTTAGTGAGGTAGAGACAAGGAGTATTTCATTGAGTAGAACTAAACAAAAACTGAGATAGAGGTCAAAGGGGTAGAGATTAAGTACTCCCATCCTATCAATAGTTACCACCATATGACGATCCATAGGAAGACATGGGCTATATTGAGCCTACTACGACATGATCTATCTTTTCTCCTGCATTACCCCTGGGTGTGAAGTTCACCATTACTAGTGCGATGATCCAGTTGTTAAATCTGAAAGGTGTGTTTGCTGGCTTGCCAACTTGGAACACCCTGTATTTTTGGACTAGACTTTGAAGTGTCACTCTTACATGTGTAAACTGTAATCCCATGATTTACTTTTGAATTCATGTGTCATGATATTTATCCTAGTGTGTGAAGTGCTTTCGAGGTGAAAAATATTCATAGGAATCACTTTGAACAAAGTTAAGCTAAGAGCCTTCGATTCATCCAAAGTTTGGTATTTAATTCTACAGGAGTCTACTTTGAATGTGTATAACTTTTTATATACGTGGAATTTTTCAGCTCAAGACCCACCAAATGATATATAATTGAGTTAGATTTCCAATGATACCAATTTCTCTTTAATCTGATACCCAAGAAAAAAGTTATGGCCATCCAAAGAGGTGTGCATCTCCTAACAATCACCTAAGGCTACTGGAATGGGTGTGCGATTGGCCACGCGTTGCCCAACTTGGTTTGGGTGATTGACTAGGCATCGCCTACATTATTGCTAAGTTCCAAAAACACTCCATTTTGACTTTCACTACTGGAAATTACCCTTATGGTGATGGTTGCAAAACTGTTGCAATAGACAAATATATCAGTGTCATAACTCCACTACAATAGTTCAGCAAACGTCCTATATATGGGTGTTGCGATAGGTCTAAGAAAACAGTTTATGCAATGATTTCCTGAAATCATTACAATAGGTCAAGCTATGCTGATGGTTTTTTGAAACCGTCGCCATAGCTTGACCTATGGCAACGATTATTTTTTGACTTATTAAGACGCCTATTTTCATCTATTACAATGGCTACTAACCGTTGCAATAGATTTTATAGAGACGCTTTTGTTATTATGTTGCAACACTTTTTGAGTACCTATCCCAACTATTTCATTACTTATTGGGATACCTATTTTCATCTACTACTGTAACACCCACATTTTCCTAGCGTAATCTAAGTCCTTATACATGAGTATTCACATATAAAATTTCTGAAACACTGATTATTTTTCAGTTTAGAGTCTTCCATTACGTAGGAAATTCAATTAGCTTTCCAACGATATAAAATTTACCTAAATTCGATAGTCGGGTAAGAAGTTATGGCGATTTTAAGTTTCAGTCATTAAATACCGTTATTTTGACACTTAGCGCATCACGGAGCCAGTGTAAATAGAAATTATCATTTTCCAGTGAGGGTCCGCTATTATGGCGCATCGCGCCATAGGCCCAGTTCAGAATTGCCAATTTCCAGTGACCCTACGCGATACCACCGCATCGCAATGATTCCAAATTTTAAAATCAAAGGGGCAACGCGATTCCACTGTGTCGCACGAAGCCCTCATTTCCCAGTCATCCGATTCCAATGACACGGCGAGATAGCGTCACGTCGTGCCAAGGGTAAAAATCAGGAATTTTCAGTTAATTCTGAGATTCAATTCCCAAGGTCTTTTAGGTCTTTAACCTCATTCAAGTCAGCCTAAACACGGAATTAAAGCCCTAAATTCCATATTATGCCATCATTTACTCACTCTTCTCAAGAAATTAAAATATTTTCTCCCTAATAGCAAAACCCTAGTTACAAGAGAATCAAGAACAAGCTCAAGAACTCACCAAGAACTCCAAGAAATTCATCCATTAAGGTATGTTAAATGTTCATCCATGGGTTCCTTTCACCCATGGAGTCCAAGTATCCGATTTTAATTATAAAGTTATCATCTTTTCAAGATTCATGATATTTAATTGTGATTTTAAACCACGAGTCTCCATGAACTTCCATGAATATTGATTTTATGCCTTGTTTTAATGAGATTATCATTGATATCAATTCACATATGTCTCAATATTGTCATTCTTCAAATTAACTCATGATTAAATGTCATTGGTGTTGAAATCATGCTATTATTTAAATTTTATGCTATTTTTCATGAGTGGCTTAAACTATGAACACCAAGTGTTTAATAAAATGCCTACAAGAATGAATATTTGATAAAGGTTTTCCTGTTATGTCCTCTAAGCTTGATATTATTTTACTATTATTGCTTTTGAGTCCTAGTGGTATTGAATACCCAAAAACCATAGCTATTTTAACTGTCTAGTCTCAGTATGTTATAGAATAGTCTCTAGATTATAATATGAGCCTTATCAGAATAGTCAGATATTAGTCATTAAACACAGAACAGTCTAGTATCTCAGTGTCTTTCAGTTGGGAGTAGGACTTAGCACAAAGCAAGTGTTGGGATGGCAGTTTCCCCGTCAGATAGGAAGAGTCGTTAGTAGCATCCCCTATACTCCATAACTACATAACTAGCATAGGATATGAGCAGTCACCTATCGTATTAGGCTTGACTATCTCACAGGGGTCACCTGTCAGTTCAGGATTAACACCCTTAGTCCTTTGGACATTATATCAGTTTAGTGGATCCCGATTAGCTCAGATTGGGGCATGTTGGTTTGATGATACCTCCCATAATCTCAGATATAGTCTCAATTACAGTCCCAGTTCAGTTATTCAGTCTTAGTGTTGCTTGATCAAGGTATACAGATATCAATATATTTTTTAATACTTCAGATTACAGATTTTACTCAGTCCATGTTATATACCTGGTCATGCATCTTTAGTGTCTACAGATTTTTATGTATTTTCAGCATTTTACAGACTTTCATACATGTTCAGTATCTACAGATTTTATGTTCTCTATTCAGTATTCCATGCTTTACATGTATACTCAGATAGATCATTACTCCTATTAATGGAACCTTGCATGTTAGCCTACCTCATTTAGCATACCAGTACATTCAAAGTACTGATCACATACTTTTCTTTGCACTATGATTTCTCATATCATAGGTGTTGACGCTCAGTTCCCGTATTGGACTTAGATTCCCAGATTATCAGCAGTACAGTAGCAGTGGTGAGTCCTCATCATCCGAGGATAGATTTTATTATTTCATGTCTTTATTTCAGTAGTTAGTAGAGTTAGTTGGGGGCCTTTCCCATCAAATCTTAGTTAGTCAGTCTTAGAGTCTTTTCAAACACTACAGTCAACTAGTTATTTAGTTTATCAGTATTTTCTTAGATTCAGGCAGTTGTCTTTCCTATATTTACAATTCAGTTTTGAATCCAGTTGATAAAACCTTATGGCAATGCCAGTATTTTTTCATATTTATGATATTATTATTCAGTGCTCACAGCAGGTACCATCTCATAGGTTAGCTTGTGGTTCCTCGGGACCGTAAGCACCGTGTAATGACTAGGGGTTAGTCTCAGGTCATTACAAACTTTGTATCAGAGCCTAAGGTTTTAAAGTGTCCTAGGAAGTCTGAAAGATATGTCAGGTAGAGTCTTGTGCATGGGTGTGTAGTGCGTCATACTTATGGATGAGAGGCTACAAGGCGTTTAGGAAAAGTTTCCCTTCTTTCAGTATTCATGTCGTGCGAGTGAGCATAAGCTCAAGTTAAACTCTCAGTCTAATCCTTTTTCTCCTTCCGTTTATAAAACATGCCCCCCAAGAAGAACGGAAGAAGAACAGGAACTCAGCCAGGCCCTTAGCCCGTCCAGGAAGATCCTCTGGATGAGCATGTCTCTTACACAGAATTTTGAGCTGCGTTTACTACTCTAGCAAACTCCATAGCAGTATAGAATGAATGATCAGTTGTTGTTCTGGCCAATCCAGTGGCCAATACTACCGCAACCAAAATTCAGGACTTTACTCGGATGGATCCTTCTTTTTTCATAGGATCCAAGTTTGTAGAGGATCCATAAGAATTCTTAGATATGGTTCAGAATGTAACAAATTCTATGGGGGTGACGTCTACTCAGAGTGCTGAGTTGGCTGCATATCAATTCTAGGATGTAGCCCATACTTGGTTTAAATAGTGAAAAGTTAATAGAGGTGTTGATGCAGTGCCTACAGAATGGAAAGAGTTTGCCACAACTTTCCTAGACAGATTCTTTCCATTAGAGTTAAGAGAGGACAAGGTGCTAGAATTTATTAATTTGAGGCAAGCCAACATAAGTGTGAGATAGTATTCTCTCAAGTTCACTCAGTTATCTAGATATACTCCTTATGTGGCAGATGACAAAAAGTCCAAGATAAGTAAGTTTGTGTCTGGCATATCTGATACTATGTCAAGGAGTGTAGGACCGTAATGCTGATTAGTAAGAAGGACTTGTCTAGATTGATAGTCCATGTTCAACAGATAAAGGAGGAGAAGATTAAGGAGATGAAGAGGGGAAATAAGAGAGATAAAACAACTTTAACTTTAATCAGCCAAAGTTAGAGGGTGGTAACCGTCCTCAGTTTCATCAGAGATCTTCTGCCCTAGTATCTTCTTCAGCCAATGCCTCAGTACCCAAATTTAGAAATGATAATAAGGATAGAGAATCAGGATCTAAGTCTCAAGTCAGTTTTAGCAGTGCTCGTACCAATACTGTATGCCAAAAGTGTGGAAGACACCATCAGGGTGAGTGTAGAGCAGGTAGTGATGTGTGCTTTGGGTGTGGCAATCCAGAACATTAGATTTGGGAGTGTCGGGTAGTTTCTCAGAAAGGTAGGGATATGCGCCAACAGGGCCAGTCCCATCAGTCATCCGTTCTATCTGGTCGCCTAAATCAGCAGGGTGCAGCTTTTAATGCTACCAGTGGTCAGCGTTCGAACAACTTATATGCTCTCCAGTCTCACCAAGATCAGGAAAATTCTCCTGACATAGTTACTAGTATGTTACAAGTCTTTCACTTACATGTTTATACTTTACTAGACCCTTGAGCTTCTCTTTCTTTTGTAACTCCATATATAGCCGTTCATTTTGGAGAGTCTCAAAACTCTAGCAGAGCCCTTTTTAGTGTCTACCCCAGTAGGTATTTCCATTATATCCAGGCAGGTATACAGGAACTATCCGGTCATAATATCTCAAAAAGTTACCTCAGTTGATGTCGTGGAGTTAGAGATGACGGATTTTGATGTTATTATCGGCATGGATTGGCCCCACTCATGTTATGCCTTAGTTGACTATAGAAACAGAATAGTTCATTTTCAGTTCCCAAATGAACCAGTCCTTGAATGGAGGGGTAGTACTACAACTCTTGGGGGTCAGTTGATTTCGTACCTTAGAGCGAGAAAGATGATATCCAAGGGGTATGTCTACCATCTTGTCCGAGTCAAGGACTCTAACTCAGAATCTCCTACTCTTGAGTCAGTCCCAGTAGTAAATGAATTCTCAGATGTGTTTCCTGAAGATCTTCCCGGAGTTCCTCCCGAAAGGGAAATTTACTTCAGAATAGACCTTCTCCTAGATACTCAGCCTATATCTATTCTTCCATACAGAATAGCTCCATCTGAACTCAAAGAGTTGAAAGAATAGTTAAAGGATCTCCTAGATAAGAGATTCATCAGGCCCAACGTCTCCCCGTGGGGTGCACCTATTCTATTCGTGCATAAGAAAGATGGTTCTCTCAGAATGTGTATTAACTACCGTCAGTTGAACAAGGTCACAGTCAAGAATAAATACCCACTTCCTAGAATTGATGACTTGTTTGACCAACTTCAGGGTGCCAGTTACTTTTCCAAGATAGACCTCAGATCAGGCTATCATCAGCTTAGAGTCAAAGAATGTGATATTCTGAAAGCAGCTTTCCGAACCCAGTAAGGTCACTTCGAATTTCTTGTCATGTCCTTTAATCTTACCAATGCCCCAGCAGCCTTCATGGACTTGATGAACCGAGTGTTCAAGCAGTACTTGGACATGTTCGTCATAGTCTTCATTGATGACATCCTTGTCTATTATTGTAGCAAAAATGATCATACAGACCACCTCTGAATAGTACTTCAAACACTTAAAGCTCACCAGTTGTTAGCTAAATTTAGTAAGTGTGAATTCTGGCTAAGATCAGTAGTTTTCCTTGGCTATATTATTTATGGTGGTGGCATTAGGGTTGATCCTTAAAAGACCAAAGTGGTGAGAAACTAGCCTAGACCCATCTCTCCATCAGACATCAGGAGTTTCTTGGGTTTAACTGGCTATAATCATCGGTTTGTTAAAGGATTTTCTTCTATTGCATCCCCCATGTCCATATTGACACAGAAGAAAGATACGTTTCAGTGGTCATATTCTTGCGAGAAGAGTTTTTAGGAGTTGAAGACTCGACTCACCTTTGCCCTAATTCTTACTCTAAAAGATGGTTCAGATGGGTTTATTGTGTACTGTGATGTGTCCAGAGTAGGTTTGGGTTGTATCCTCATGCAGAGAAGTAAGGTCATAGTCTACTCCTCCAGAAATCTTAAGCCTCTAAAAATAATTATCCGACTCATGATCTTGAGCTAGCAACTATAGTGTTTTCTTTAAAGATTTGGAGGTATACTTGTATGGGGTACATGTAGATGTGTTCACAGATCATGAAAGTCTTCAGTATGTCTTTTCTTTGAAAGATTTGAATTTGTGTCAGAGAAGGTGGTTAGAGTTATTAAAGAATTATGACATGAGTGTTTTGTATCATCCGGGAAAGGTCAATGTAGTGGTTGATGCTCTCAGTAGATTATCTATGGGTAGTGTATCTCATGTGGAGGATGGTAAGAAGAAGTTAGCTTGGGAAGTTCATCATTTTGCCCGACTAGGTGTTCTCTTAGTCGATTCATCAGAAGGTAGTGTGTGGGTGCAGATTATCTCAGAATCATCTCTAGTTTCCGAGGTGAAGGAAAAGCAGGATAGAGATCCCAGTTTAGTTAAGTTGAAGGAATCAGTCAGAGATCAGAAAGTAGAGGTTTTCTCCAAAGGGGAGATGGTGTGTTGTGCTGTCAGGATAGATTGTGTGTGCCTGGTGTAGATGATTTGAGGCAATGAATTCTTGCAGAAGCGCATGGTGCACATTACTCTATTCATCCAGAGGCCACTAAGATGTACCGCGACTTGTGGGAGATCTATTGGTGGAGTAAGATGAAGAGAGAGATTGCAGAGTTTGTAGCTAATTGCTCTACATGTCAGTAAGTTAAGATTGAGCACCAAAAACCTAGTGGGTCTGTACAGGAGTTCAGTATTCCCATGTGGAAATGGAAAGAAGTGAACATGGATTTTGTGACAGGTTTTCCCCGTACCCATCATCAACATTATTATATTTGGGTTACAGTAGATAGGTTGAGCAAATCAACTCATTTCTTACCAGTCCATACCTCTTACTCAGCCAAGGACTATGATAATCTCTATCTTAGGGAGTTGGTTAGGTTGCACGGTGTTCCCTTATCTATCATCTCAGATAGAGGTACCCAGTTTACCTCTCACTTCTAAAAAGCATTCCAAAAGGGTCTTGGTACCCAAGTCCACCTCAGTACAGCCTTCCACCCTCAGACAAACGGTCAAGAAGAAAGGACTATTCAAACTCTTGAGGATATGCTGAGAGCATGTGAATTTGATTTTAAAGGTAGTTGGGATGACCACTTACCTTTGATTGAGTTTTCATACAATAACAACTATCATTCCAGTTTTTATATGGCTCTATTTAAGGCTCTCTATGGTAGGAGATGTAAATCTCCAATTGGTTGGTTTGAAGTAGGTGAGGCTGCAGTAGTAGGGCCTGACTTGGTGTTTGATGCCTTAGAGAAGGTTCAGTTAATTAGAGAAACGATTAGGCCTTCCCAGACCCAATAAAAATAGTATGCAGATATGAGGAGAAAGGATCTCGAGTTTGAGGTCGGTGATTTTGTGTACCTGAAAATCTATTCCATGAAGGAAGTAAAGAGATTCGGCAAGAAAGAGAAACTCATTCCTTGATATATCAGTCCCTTCAAAATTCTCAGTCGTTTTGGAAAGGTAGCTTACGAGCTTGAGTTGCCTTCAGCTCTAGCCTCAGTACACCCAGTGTTCTATGTCTCATTGTTGAAAAAGTATATTGGTGATCCAGCTATAGTTGTTCCCTTAGAGAGTGTAGACATTCAGAACAGTCTTTTCTATGAGGAAGTTTCACTTGAAATTATCGATCATCAAGTTTGTAGACTAAGAAACAAAGAAGATCCACTAGTCAAAGTTCTTTGGCGGAACCAGTCCATTGAGGGAGCCATTTGGGAAGGAGAGGCAGATATACGGACCAAGTACCCTAATCTTTTCTCCACGAATCCAGATTCAGTATAAGGTACCAATCTTCTTAACATTTTTTTTCTATCATGCTCAATTTCAGCCTCACATCATGTACATGTCATTCGTGCATTCATGAATTAGTTCAGTCATTCATTCCACGCATCAAAAAAGCATATTCAGTGTGTAAGCTAGTCCATCAGTTTTCCCAGCTTAACTAGTTTCATTCGGGGATGAATGATCCCAAGGGGGAGATATTGTATCACCCCGTATCTTTCTAGCATAATATAAGTCCCTATAAATGATTATTTACATATAAAATTTCTTAAACACTCATTATTTTTCAGTTTAGAGTCTGCCATTGAGTAGGAAATTCAATTAGCTTACCAATGATATAAAATTTGCCTAAATTCGATAGTCGGGTAAGAAGTTATGGCGATTTTAAGTTTCAGTCGTTAAAAACCATTATTTTGACACTTAGAGCATCGCAGAGCCAGTGTAAATAGAAATTTTCATTTTCCAGTGAGGGTCCATGATTATGGTGCATCGCGCCATAAGCCCAGTTCAGAATTGTCAATTTTCAGTGACCCTACGCGATATCACCGCATCACAATGAGTCCAGATTTTAAAATCAAAGGGGCACCGCGATTCCACCGGGTCGCGCGGATCCCTTATTTCCCAGTCATCCGATTGCATTGACACGGCAGGATAGCGACGTGTCACGCCAAGGGTGAATATTGAGAATTTGCAGTTAATTTCGAGATTCAATTCCCAAGGGCTTTTAGGTATTTTCCCCTCATTCTAGTCAGCCTAAACACAGGATTAAAGCCCTAAAAGCCCTATTATGCCATCATTTACTCACTTTTCTCAAGAAATTAAAACAATGCCATCATTTACTCACTCTTCTCAAGAAATTAAAACATTTTCTCCCTAATAGCAAAACCCTAGTTTCAAGAGAATCAAGAACAAGCTCAAGAACTCACCAAGAACTCCAAGAAATTCATTCATTAAGGTATGTTAAATGTTCATCCATGGGTTCCTTTCACCCATGGAGTCCAAGTATCCGATTTTAATTATAAAGTTATCATCTTTTCAAGATTCATGATATTTAATTGTGATTTTAAACCATGAGTCTCCATGAACTTCCATGAATATTGATTTTATGCCTTGTTTTAATGAGATTATCGATGATATCAATTCCCACATATCTCAATATTGTCATTCCTCAAATTAACTCATGATTAAGTGTCATTGGTGTTGAAATCATGCTATTATTTAAATTTTATGCTATTTTTCATGAGTGGCTTAAACTATGAACACCAAGTGTTTAATAAAATGCCTACAAGAATGAATATTTGATAAAGGTTTTCATGTTATTTCCTATAAGCTTGATATTATTTTACTATTATTACTTTTGAGTCTTGGGGGTATTGAATACCCAAAAACCATAGATGTTTTAATTGTCTAGTGTCTTTACATTACAGAATAGTCTCCAGATTATACTATAAGCATTATCAGTATGGTCAGATATTAGTCATTAAACTCAGAATAATCTAGTATCTCAGTGTCTTTTAGTTGGGAGTAGGACTTAGCACCGAGCGAGTGTAGGGATGGAAGCTTCCCCGTCAGATAGGTAGAGTAGTTAGTAGTAGTCCCTATACTCTAGAACTACATAGCCAGCGGAGGATATGAGTAGTCACCCGTTAGATTAGAGTTAACTATCTCGCAGGGGTCACCCGTCAGTTCAGGATTGACACCCTTAGTACTTTGGACATTATATCAGTTTAGTGGATCCGCACAGACAGTGTTAGTACCCGTGGTACGGTATTAACACCCTTCCAAATGGGGTTATAGGTTGGACCCCGATTAGCTCAGATTGGGGCATGTCGGTTAGTTGATACCTCCCACAGTCTTAGATACAGTCTCAGTCACAGTCCTAGTTCAGTTATTCAGTCTTAGTGTTGCTTGATCAAGGCATACAAATATCAATATATTTTTTAGTACTTCATATTATAGATTTTACTCTGTCTATGTTATGTGCCTGGTCATGCATCTTCAGTGTCTACAGATTTTCATGTATTTTCAGAAATTTACAGACTTTCATGAATGTTCAATAACTACAGATTTCATGTTCTCTGTTCAGTATTCCATGCTTTACATGTATAATCAGATGGATCATTATTCCTATTCATGAAACCTTGCATGTTAGCCTACTTCATTTAGCATACAAGTACATTCAAAGTACTGATCGCATACTTTTCTTTGCGCTATGATGTCTTATATCATAGGTGCTGATGCTCAGTTCCCGGATCGTACATAGATTCCCAAATTATCAGCAGTACAATAGCAGTGGTGAGTCCTCATCATCCCAGGACATATTTTATTATTTCATGTCTTTATTTCAGTAGTTAGTAGAGTTGTTGGGGGCCTGTCCCATCAACTCTCAGTCAGTCAGTCTTAGAGGCTTTTCAGACACTACAGTCAACTAGTTATTCAGCTTATCAGTATTTTCTCAGATTCAGACAGTTGTCTTTCCAAGATTTATAATTCAATTTTAAATCCTGTTGATAAAACCTTATGGCAATGTCAGTATTTTTCCGCATTTGTGATGTTATTATTAAGTGCTCACAGTAGGTACCAGCTCATGGGTTAGCTTGTGGTCCCTCGAGACTGTAAGAACCGTGTAACGACTAGGGGGTAGTCTTGGGTTGTTACAATTACAATGGTTACTAACCGTTGCAATAGATTCTATTGTAACATCATTAAACCATTGCAATAACATCTATTACGACACTTTTGTTATTCTATAGCAATGCTTTTTGACTACCTATTGTAATGGTTTATTGATTATATAAATAGTCACGCATATTAATGTAAATTTTTATCTACATATATAATAAATTATAACAAAATATATACACGTCACAAAACAAAATCATTTATTAATAATCTCATGTTTCAAAATATGCAACAAGCTAGTAATTTAAACCCAAAAGCAAAATGTAATCATGTCCAAATGATTAGTTAAGTTTTTACATAGTAGCAAGTTCGAGTCGCGATAAGTTTCAAGAAATTCAACACAAACTATTGATATTAGAGCATTTATCCACAACCCAAAAATCTTCTCAAGTAAGGTCAATGTCTTCGTCACTTTCATCATCTCTTTCTTCATTTTGGACACCTACAAAAAGAGAACAAATAATATAAATTAGCACTTAAATGACAACATAAAAAGATTAGAATCACACTACAACATGATATAATGGGTCAATGCCTCGTTGGAGTTCTACTTTAAGTATTTTTTGAGTTCACATTAGGAGGACTAGGTCGAGATCTTAGTCATATCTAGATTATCATATAACATATAATATAATGAGTCTACCAGGAAGACATAATTCCAGTAACTTATAGGCCAACAGGCATATAAAATCTACATTCAATACCAATTATGTTCAAGGGGAAGATTTTAAGGGCTTATTTGAGGAGTGGCTTTATACTGCTAAGTCCTACTTGGAAAAGGCACCAAAAAGATTAGAAAGTTTGAAGACCACGGACATTATCACATGAATTATAAGGTTGGGGACATGATTATAGTAAAGTCTAGACCAAGAAAGATTACAACACTATGAGGTATACAACATAACTTGGTTAAAAATCTATAAAGGGCCATTTATGATCGTTGTCAAGGTAGGTAATATCATATAAGTTAGAGAAACAACCTCCAAAAGATCCTACATTTATAGTAAAGCCTCATTCTTCAAGGTAGTGCAAAAAAATCTCTTGTTGTTTCATGTTAAAATCCAGAAAGCATGAGGCCCCATCTATCTACAGTCAAGAGTCCGGTAATCTTATTAGGTAGTTTAGAGAAGTTATGTAAAAAATGAGTTTGAATATGTGTGTGACTTAGAGAAGTGAGTCTAATCTTCCACTTGAAGTGCAATGCTTTCAATTAAAACATGACTGCTTCTTAGCCTCTCTAAGTTTTTGCTATATCCTAGTTGATAAAACACACGCACACACACACACTAAGAATGGGAAAAAATTGAATCTTGATATATCCTAGCTGACAAAACACACACACATACAATGATAATGGGGAAAAGATTGAATCTTGATAATCCCCAGCTGACAAAAATACACACAACTAAAAAAGGACTAAATCTTGAGTTATTAAGTCTTATATTCGCGACATGAAATAATGTAGAAAGTAAGTCCAAAAATTCCTGATTACATCAAAAGCAAGACAGGACAATTTAGAGACTTACTCATAGTTGGGGTTTCAGTACTAAAACTGCTTACACCAATACAAATTGAAAAAACAATCCAAGCCATGACACCAGTACTATTACAACATACATGACTTTACAACAACTACGACACCATAACAGCTGAAAGCAGTATCAGTTAGAAGTGCTATATATAGTCAGCTATATATGTGCAAGAATTCACCATAACTAACTTATAACCAGGCCAACTTATACTAATACCAAACTAGCGACTGCATGAACAGATTCTAACCAAGCCACATTACCAAACTAATACCAGGCCATAATACCAAACTACTAATACAGGCCACAATACCAAACTACTAATACAAAACTAATACCAAAATTTCACCAACTAATTAGCAGCAGGCACACACCAAAAGCAAGAGAAGTTCTACCAATAGATTGTTACTACCAACAGATCAAGAAACAGAGACTGACCTTAATTGTTACTACCAACATATGGACGGTTTATTGGTTTATTAGCAACCGCTTCTCCCGACGAAAGAACATTGAATCCTAGCATATTAGGATCAAGTGTTAATCCTGAATTAAGACGTTGAAGTTGTGCAATGATGTTCATTGTAACATCTCGCTCAATGACATCTCTTTGAGCATTGAATTTTTCCTACATTCTTTGTTGTATCCTCTCTTCTAGCTCATCCAATCTCTTCTCCATTAGTTCATCAGCAATATTTGAAGAGGATCCAGAATCACTTGCTTTCTATTTTAAAAGAGACTAGGTAACGCTGCGTCTGAATAGTCTTACTCGACCAGGATGATCAGGCCCCATAACTGTTGTGAATGCATTAGTTGATTGAGTACCATCTTTACTTTCTTGAGTCTCTACTCTCTCTATTTCAACCTACACATCAGATTCAAGAGCAAGTAAATTTAGTGTTTAATATTTAAGAAAATAATGATCTTGATCAATTTTGAAACAGAAAATTTTATACTATTTTATTTTTAATCTCTTTAGATGTGTATTTATATACTCGGTCAGGTTTTCTTCTTCTAGTAGCAACAAAGAATTCCTTATTTGACAAAGCACCATAATTTTTCTTCTTTTTTCCTTGTTACATGCAAGTAAGCATTAAAATATTATCAAGTAAAGTCAATAAGTTCATAGTAACAATATGAGAAAACACCAAACCTCATGGATTAGAGCAAAACTTATTTTGCCCATAGTGTGCGGATACTTAAACTTTTTTCTATTTTATTTATTAGTATTGGACGTATCTTGTAAGAAAATATTTATGAATAAGATTGTAATAAAAAGATCGAGGCAGTGAAGGTTTAAACACACAAAATTTGATGTCTTATATCAAAAGAAAGAACAATATAAAAATGAAGATTAGGCGTGATGAATTTAATAATAAATTCATGCTGACAATAATATAACAGTTGTCCATATTGATATCATACCTCAGCTTCTTTAGAATTCCAATACTTAAGGAGATCCTCAAATACAGGTTCTGAAATAGTGTTAGGACTTTTTTCCCTTCGAATTTCATCATTAGTATAGGCATAAAAGTGATCTTTCCTGAGTCTGTACTTATACCCTCTAAATGCAGCATCAATTGATCTCATAGACCAATCTTTCTTGTTGTTGGGAATGTTATATTTCTCCTATAATTTGGTTGAATTGGGTTAGTGTAAAAACTGTGAAAAGATTTCAAGTAGACATTAAAATATTTAGAACGTAGAACCTAAATATAGCTCCACATATCATCGTGTGTCTTCAACTTTGTCCAGCTGAGATTAAGAGGACAAAATGTCCCATTTCTTGCCAATGTACCAAAGAAGATGGAAAATTCAGTGACCGTTTCTTTAGTTGGACTAATAGGCTAGTTCAACTCATTCAGCACTATCAGTTGATGGTCAGTCCGTCCATGTACTACTTGCATTTGTGTATTGACTTTTTTTTCTTTTATTAGTTCAAAGGTACAATAATATTTGATTTTCACATTTTTGTTTTGCGACATAATATAAGCTATTCCTGGAAGGGATGATAGAAGCAGTTTAAAAGTCCTACTCAAGAACCAGATGTGACCGGCTGGATGTTTTGCTGTAGAAGGTAAAAAAGATGGGACCTAGATATAATTAGAACAATTTTAGTAATTGTGCCCTACTATGTAACAGAAAACTACTTCTCTTTCACTAATGGATAGCTTGCCATCTACATTTTAAGGATTTTTTTCTTGTTTCCTAGAACATTCCAGTCAAAAACCAAAGGCACAGGAAAAAGGGTTACCAATTCCAATTCAATATGGTGTAGTAGTTTATCATGAAGTAGCACCCTAACTATTCTACAATGCTCAATCCACTGATAACTTAATTCATGTAACGCTGGATGTTTGAGTTTTCTATTCTATTTTTTTTATTCATGCCATCAAATGCAGATCAAATTTTTTAGAAGAACCAAAGCAGAATCCCTCAGCTTCAGATCAGAGGAGATAGACTCCAGATGGTAGCTAAACATATTGTCCTAAAGACTATTTAACACCTCAATACCCACTAAAAGAAACTGAAAGTCATCTATGGCAATAATATTTATTTTAGAGCTTCCATAATCTCTCTAAATATCTCTCCTTATGCATATTGAATGCTAGATCTATATGTTCACTTACAATTTTTAGAATGAATTCAAAAACTTGTAAGTTGAACAAAATATAGATAATCAGCAACGCATAAAATAAATAGTCAGCGCATAAATGAATTCACTCAGTGTTTACACTTCAATAACTTCCTTAAACTAGTAACAGAGATATTTGAAGAATTAAAAAGTAGAATGCAATCTTAAGTTTAAGGTTTAAATAAAATGCTTTCTCAGATAATACACTCGAAATGAACATATCGATGAATTGATTACACTTAAGGTATTACTATTTTGGGTTAACTTATGTAGAGTTTAGGTTTTTGAGGAGCACTTATCTCCTTAACAGTTGAAGTCGAGAACAAGGATACCACAATACAGAAGACACTGCTAGTCCACAATAAAATATCAAACCCCAATGAGAGAAGGTACATGGATATACCATTTCATAAATTCAAAATATTACATAAAACTGTAAAGCTATAAAACATTAAAAACCAGCACATACATTGTTTTACCTCAGGGTTTGGAATTTGCACAACCTGGAGAATTGTGATGATCAATGCAATACCCTAGTTAAGAGAAACCAGAATTCATTACCTTGAATCGATACCAATATAAACAAAAATAGAGCCATCCAATTATCAATTTAGCCTCTTTTTCTTTTCTCAAAAGGAGATATAGGCAACTAATATGATATTAGACAAAGGAAAAGTATGACTATGCAACAACACTTACAAGTATATCTTGACCTATCCAAGTAAAGAAGATATGACGATTAAACTGCCCATAGAACTGCAAAGGCTATGCAAAAGAGAGAAATCACAGTGTCAGATATGAAACAGGTCCTAGAAAAGAAATTTTAATGAATGACTGTCCAAAACGTTCCAACCATTTAAAACTATATATAATGACTGTTAGCTACACTTTCACTTGTAGTATGTAAAATGAACTTAAAATCTTATTACAAGAAAATAAATAAAAATTTAGTAGAAAGGACTGACAAAAGCAATTGATGACGAGGTGTCCATAATGCGCCACAATGAAAGAGCACACACCCAGGGTGATATGAAAGAGTACATGGTGCTCAAGTCATGATCTACCCCCTTCTCCCAGCAAAAGAAAAGGAAAGGAAAGATAAATAATATACTTGGTAATGCCCTACAGAGTTGTACTTTACACTGAAGGTCTAAGCCATAGTTACTTTCACCAAAGCATGCAAAACTGGATCCTCAGAACTAATAAACCCATCACACGTGAAAGGATGCAAAATGATCAACTAGACTGAATGCTTAAACCTGATATGTTGAGTAATAGGAAATGAGGGCATCTCAGACGTCTAAATCATTGTTAAGTACTAAGTAAAAGGAATCATATGTTATTGTATTTTGTGATCTTGTTAAACAAAAGAGTTGCATGATTTACAGCAATAACCATAATCTTTTTTTTTTGGAGAAAGAAAAACCATATCTTTCTTTTTGCTACTCATAAATGGCTAGTGTTTTGGGTCAAGAGAAGTTTAAAATAATGGAAAATTCAAACTTTGAGATGGTAAAAACTTTTATTTCTAAATAGGTACAGTGACAAGGTAAATGCCTATCATTTGAAAATGTACCAAAACTTAAAATCCAACAACCATGTTATTATACAAATTTCAAAAAATTAAACATGTAATGCTACTGTGACTGCTACCATAGTGTATGATTATGGCCATTTTTGATAGAAAATCTAATTGTGATGAATGCTTGAAATGTGTGATGTAAAACATTGAGAGGGACACATAACAATAACATACCTGAAATGGATATCTTGAAAGAACGACTGCCATCTTAGACGAAGCTCCTAGTGTTGCATAGTCAACTGAATCTTGTGAAAGAAATGAAAGAGCAAATACTGAGACGTAATGTTCTCCCTATATTGAGAATTAAAGTGATAAACTTTCTAAAAAAGAATGGATATGAAATATGTACGAAAAGAAAATTTAACACTCACAAAAAATAAAACTAATGATGAGCATATATTTAAAAAACTTTCTTGTCTAATCATTTGCCTCCATCCAATCCCAATCAGTATAGTCAAACTCATCCTCATCTTTCGATGTTTCCACAACTATATCTTCTGAATGTTCTTCAATAGATGGAATATCAACAACAACAATGACTCCATCTTCTCTTGCCCATCTAGTCACCTTCATCTAATCTAGTTGAGGGACCAATGTCATCATTAGGCTCCCTCCAAATATTTCTCCTATATTAGGACAATTCTTTTCCTCTAGATCATACAAAATCAATAGGGACTCTATTCCTTATATAATAAACATCTTTATAAATTGGATCCGCAACATAAAAAACTTGATAAACTTGTGATGCCAACACAAAAGGATCATCTTGACTACTTAACTTGTTGAAGTATACCCGAGTTAACCATAATCATCTACTTTATTCTGATGCCAATCACATCTAAATAATACAACACTAAAACAACCATAGTAATTAATCTCAATGATATCTCGAATGACTCCATAATAAATCACCTCTCCATCTATGTGATTTTGGTCCCTAGAACTAGAAAAACTATCAGTTGTTGCTGATAAAGTCACTCCACTATTCTGTGTCTTGCATGGGGCATCTTAATCTTTTGTATGAAATCGATATCCATTGATGAAATATGCGCTATATCTCTTGGCCACCAGATTAGGCCCCCTAGATAGCCATTTTAAATTATGGGATACTTCAATATTTCTAACTTTCTCTTCCAACCAACTGCTGAATTCACGACTATGATTCCTTGCTCTTACCCATGCATTGGATCTAGTATGATTACTCAATGAATTTTTATGTTCCATGCAATCAAGAATATTGAAAATATAATTACTAGGACTTTATAAATAGATGTTTATGTACCTTATCATAAACAAATAAACAAAGTTTAATATGTAAATAACTTACTCGATGAACTTTTCTATTTCTCCATCTCCCGTGTTAACAAGGACATATCAATGTGCTTCATAACATAACTTTGCATCCATAAAAAAGTGCAATTTTTTCCTCACTTCCAATTGGATGACCATTCTGAGGGAATATAGGGGACACATTCAGAATGGATTCCTCATCTTCAGTTTGGTACCTACTAATTCGCATCTTCACACTATCATGTAGGTATCTTGAACAAAAAGTCAAGCACTCTTCAACCAAATAACCTTCTTCTATTGATGCTTTTAGACATGATCGATTACAAACGATCCCCTTAAGGTTACATAGGGCCTCTCAATGGAATACATCCAACAAATATAAATAGGACCCCCAAGCTTAATTTTATTTGCTAAATGAACAGGAAAATGTAGCATTATATCAAAAAATGCTAGATGAAAAAATCATTTCAAGGTTAGATGTAATTTCACCAATTTCAGACTCTAGTTTTTCAAGATCTCTCAGCCTATTAATTTACTACATATGGCTTTAAAAAAAGTGCATAACCTAATCAATGTCAATGCAACATTCTTAGGTAGCACTTTTCTAACAGCAATCTGTAGCAAGTGATGCATTATAAAATGAGTATCATGACTCTTGTACCCTGATATCTTCATCTCCTTAATATGCATGTGATGTGATATATTTAAAGCACACCATTTAGGTAATTTGACATTTTTCAAGATGCTGAAAAATAATTTTTTCTATTCCGGTTCCGTGAAGAATGAAGATTGAGTGAAACTTACATTTCCATTACTATCTTGTACTGGTTGTAGCTCCTGCTGTATTCCCATTTCTTGTAAGTCATATCGAGAATTTACATAATCCTTTGACTTTCCATATATCTCCAATAAAGTCCCAAGCAAATTATCACATATATTCTTTTCTATGTGCATTGGATAAGACTGTGCCTCAATTTGTTATCTGGCCAATGTGACAATTAAAAAAAATAGATCTTTTTTTCCAAGGACCTTTATTATCTCGAGACCTTTTCTTTTTTCCCTTTCCGAAAATATTATTGAATTCGCGCAACTCATCAAGCACTTCTATACCCGACAAAGGAATGGATGCGGGTCTATGTTCCTACTTACCATCAAATAACTTCCTATCTTTTCGCAGTGGATGATCATGAGGCAAAAATCTCCGAAGACCTAAATAACACATTTTTTGACTATATTTGAGATATTGAGAGCATGTGTTATGATTGCAAGTAGGGCATGCCAATTTTCCCTTAGTGCTGCTCCATCCTGAAAGCATTGCTAATACTGGAAAATCACTAACTGTCCACATTAAGGTTGCATGCATTTTGAATGTTTGTTTTGTTTCAAAAACACATGTATCTATTCTGGATTCCCATAGTTCATTTAATTCATCAATTAGTGGTTGCAAATACACATCTACATCATTTCTAGGAGAAGATAGGCCTGGAATGATCATTGACTACATAAGATACGCCGGCTTCATGCAAATCTATGGTGATAAATTATAGTTCATCAACATAATAGTCCACATGCTATGAGAAATACCCGTGGTTCAAAATGGATTGAAACCATCACTTGAGAGACCTAACCTAACATTGCGAGGATCTTTAGAGAAGTCTAAATACAAATGATCAAAATCCTTCCATGCTTGGCCACCGGCGGAATGCCTTAGATTTCTGTCATTCGGTCATTCATTAGCATGCCATTTCATTGCAATAGCCATTTCAGGACATATGAACATCCTCTAAAGCTTATACCTTAAGGAAAGTATCTTAAAACCTTTGTAAGAATTTTAGAGCTTGCATTGGTTGAGGCACTTCTAACACTCTTCTTTCTATAAGTCCCACATACAGAGTAAATCTCAGCTTTCTCATTGTCTCTCCAGAATAACATGAAATCATTAGGGCATGCATGTATTTTTTCATTATCAAGACCCAAATCTCTTATCACATTTCTGGCCTTATTGAAAGACTCTGGTATCTGAGCACAGGGAAAGGCCTCTTTTATCAACACTAAGAGATCTGAAAATGTTGCATTACTCAACCTATGTAATGATTTAAACAAGAACAACCGAATATTGAAACTCAGCTTACTAAAATTCTCACACCCCGGATATAATTTTTTTCCTTCCTCCAATAATTTAAAAAATTTAGTTCCATCTTCAGGTAATCCCTCTCCAAATCCTTCTCCATGCCCCGATTCAGCATCTACATTTCTAAACATATCATGAATTAGTCCATTAATAGCATCATGCATATTAGAACCTTCATTATCATTGATTGGATGGTGTTTCTTTCTCTAGGGAGTGATTTCGCCATGGAAAGTACATTTTGTGTAACTAGCAAGAAACCCTCTAGAAAGCAAGTGATCCTCCACCATATTTCTATAACACTAATATTGATTTTTGCAGTCACTACAAGGACATAATATCTCATTTCCTTGAGAAGCTCGTTCAAATGCCTTTTCAAGAAAATATTTCACTCCACGCTCAAATTGGAATTACTTCAAACATGGAATCCTTAATTTAATCTTATTTACATCTACTAACCTTAAACCTCAAACCTTATTTACCTTATACATCCAATATTTGATCAAGAAAGGGTAACAACACAGAAACAACAATAGTCACACAGAAATAGTAGACACATTTAGCAACATCGTGTAAACATAAAATTTGTAAACTCAAAATAGTAATCTCAGTATCTCACACAGAAACAACAACAAACCACCAGTAACACACATATACTCAAACAGAAAATCTTTAAATACAAACCAACAGTCACACACATACACAAAAATAGAAAATTTAAAATCTATAAACACTAAATAGAAACCAACAGTCACACACATATACTAAACAGTTGGAAGACACTTGGAAGGCAAAATTGATCTCGCACCAACAAAAATTTGGCAAAAACGAACCGATAGTAACATACCAGTGAACAACAAAGTATAATTTCAGCAACAAAATAAAGCTCCAAGAAGCATTCAAATAATAAAACTCAACAACTACTGACAAAAAATACAACCATTTAAATTATTATTTAAAATAAGTAGCAATGCAAATAATACTTTTAAATAAGCCATTTTCATAGTTCAAAACTATTGCATATTTAAGCCACACACATTAAGATAGTAAGATACTACTTCCGAACAATGAAAATTAGCTTAATGTATACAACGTCTTGGACACACAATTGTGCATCACTAGTAACCATCCAAGATATGCTATGAGGCAGTACCTATCATGAATTGTCCACCTTAAGACCCTAGTCATATGCCAGAATTATCACTTTTAACACGAACAACGATATCCTGGATTCTCAAAAACCATAAATACACCTTTAGTTGAGTTACTTAAAGTATCTAGTATGATAAAGTAACAATAAATCTTTAAGAGTAAAAAAAGAGCCAAAACAATAATACAACAACTACCCTAAACTCCAAACTAATTGGGTTCAGGTGTAAGTATCCAACTACCCTAAACTCCAAACTAATTGGGTTCAGGTGTAAGTATCCTAATTATTCACTCCACTTATTTTACTTGAAATTACCTATGATATCCACTCTACTCTATCTTTCCATCTTTCCTAGCCTTGATGAACAGTTATAAAATCAAGAATCCTTTAAATTGTACTAAGAGAATTTTAATTTATCGATTGCCAACAGTTAAATGACACGCAAAAAAGTAGAAAATTTTCCTGCAAAATAAATTGGTAGTATAGCAGACCCAACACTATTTTTTTCTCAATAAAATCAAGATGAGAAAAAGTAGAAGAAGAGACGAAAATGAAGGTGCCTTAGGAGAAGGGAGCATCGGGGAGAAAATGGATAATTTGTTAACATTAAAACTTTACCTGTGGCGGTGAGAGATGGCAATGAGAGGCGGCGGTGAGAGGCGGCAGTGAGAATTGTAGAAGAAATTAGGGAGGCTAATTTTGCTTGAATGGGTTGTTACGTTCGAAGGGTTTTCTACTGAAAAAAAAACAATATTTTAATAAGATGAAAAATATTTGGTGGATTTGTGTGAAACTTTAGGGAGGGAAATTAAAATTTAATGTATATATCTATTGCAGCAGTTTATTTTTCTAATAAGTGTCGTGATAGATGTTTTTTTGGCGAAGAATTTCAATAGTATTTTTATACATATACCTATTGCAATGGTTCATGTTCAATAATGATGGTCATAGAACAAAATCTTAATAGTAGAACAATTATTTTTTGCAACGGTTGAAAGCATTATCGTAGATAGTCTATAGCAATGCATTTGCAACCTTCACTAAAAAGTTCGTTGCCATAGACCCAATTTCTGGTAGTGTCTAATCAAGGGTGTTGAAGTCATTTCACACCCCTAAATTGTCCCTAATTACTTCAATATATTTTTATGATGTATTAAACATATTAACTCTATTCTCCTAACCCTAAGAAATCTATAAGAAAATAAAAAAAAACCTCCACTCCCAAGAACAAAAATTCAAGTATCATCTCTCAAGAATCAAGAAGTTAAGTTCCAAATTCAAAGTTCTTTACAAGGATTCGTCCAGTCGAGGTATGTGGGGTTATGAGCAAGGGTATCATTTCACCCTTGTTCCTCAGTTGTATTATTTTAAAATGTAATTCACTTGTTTTGAATTAAGATTCATACCCAAGTTTCTATATTCTTGAAGCATGTGACGTTCATGAGATTTAAAGCTTTATGTATATCAAGAAGTGCTTATGTTTATGTTTTTAATTACATGATTTATATTATGAATGAGATTGAACTATCTTGAGTTGTTATTGTTGAAGTATTTCAAGATTGTTATTGAGCATGAAGTATTATTTTGAATTGACATGAATTTAAAGCATGGGTTTTAAGCCCTAAGTTTAAGTATTAAGATTTCAAGAAGATTATGCTTTTAAGCATTCTATTACAAGATATTAGCAAGATTTAAAGAAAAAATTGATTTTTTGATCCTCATCTAATAGATGGAATCCACATTTATTCATTTTGATTACAGTTTAAAGCAAAGAGAAGCATAAATGGTTTTCATTATAAACCCTCATGCTATTTTAAGGTGGATTTCCTAAAGTATGAGCATATAGATAAGCAGGAAGTATGGGTTTAGAGCATTCTATTTCCAAGAACTACGAGACAACGTAGGTTCAGGTTATTCCCAATATGGATAAAATTACAGACAGTGATCACTTAGCTCTGTTCCTACTCCATGGCAAGAGTAGAATGGCTCTCCCCAACGTGAGCTTTACCCTATGGGAAATAAGACGTTGGACACCATGATATCTCACATGGTGTATGTCGGTTAGAAGAAACTCCCTAAGAAAGATTAAAGGTAAAACTTTTAGAAAATAAGTATGTGACTGACAAGGTTTTATTTAGTATGCTTTATTAGTCATGTTTTATGATGTCGAATTTTCAATTTTATTCAAGCTCAAGGTGAGTCACCTATACTTAGCATGAATTACAGCTTACAGAAACTAAGTATTATGGCTCAGAAAGTTTGTTATTATGCACTATTATTTATGTTTATGATTTCACATTTCTTGTTTTATTCAAGCTTGAGATGAGCCATTTACACTTAACATGCATTATTTGAAAGTCTATTAATATATTTATTATTTTACTTATACATTCACCCCCATATACTCAGTACATTTTAGAAGTACTAATCTTTATGTATGTCTATATGCTACATTGTCTTATAATGTAGGTATAAGTTATAGCGCGCACATCATACTCAGATAGTTTGCAACTTCCAGTCAGTGGGTGATGAGTTCTTTTGATTTGAGGGCTCGAGTCGGTCATAGTTCGAGTAGCATCTTATTTTATTTATTCAATCGTGTTGATTTAGGATAGCTAGGGTTCATGTCTCGACTATCTATAGTCAATACTAGTAGAGGCTTCATAGACAGTTAGTAGAGTTGATGTATATAAATCCAATTTTATTTTGTATAACCAGATTTGTAATCAGTTTAAATAGTCTTGTTGTGATTATGTTCGATAAATACTTCTCTTCCTCTTATCACTTCTAGATTTATGTATTTAAATTAGTTGCTTAAGCAATATGCCAGTGCAAGGGTTAGCTTGGGATCACTGGTGGTCCTAAGCACCGTGTGACGTCCAGGGGTTAGTCTCAGGGCATTACACGACCGATGATGCAGACACTCACCTTATTAATTTTATTAGAATTTTCTATACCTGGGCTAGATCAGGAAGCGTTAAAACTCAGGTTGTTCCCATTCTCTCTAACTGGTGAAGCTACATTTATGGTTAGGGGAACTACCTCATGGGTCCATTACTACTTAGAATGTGTTGTGGAAGTAGTTCTTAGATCATTTCTTCCTTCCATACAGAATACTAAAATTGAAGGATGATATTTGTGATTTTAGGAAATTGCATTTTGAGTCAATGTATGAGGCATAGTTTTGGTTTGAAAAGAAGTTGATTGTAATACCCCGTACTTTTTCCTATCTAATTTCATCTCAAGAATGTCTAGTATTAGCTTCTAAATTGAATTATGGTTATTCCATGAGGAATTCTCAAGATTTTCCCTTTTTTTGTGTGGGAAATTTAATAAGCTTTCCATTGACATAAGATTCGCCCAAATTCGATAACCGGGTCAGAAGTTATGACTATTTCAAGTTCCCATTGTAAAACAGCGCCATATTAGTCAGTGGTGCACCACGCCACAAGAGGAAATGACATTTGGAAAATTCCAGTAGGGGTCCGCGATTATGGCACATCGCTTAAGGGCCGAAATTTAGAATTGTCCTTTTCCAGTGTCTTAACGCGATTTTCTCTGCATCGCGCCAAAGTTCCAGGTCGCAAAAGAAAGGGCAATGCGATGGCTCCACGTCGCGCCATCCCTCAGTTTCCCAATTGTCAAATTCCAGTGATGGCGCAATAGCTCCGCATCGCGCCAGGGGTTCAGTTCAGGAAAATTTTACTGAAATTAAATGACAGATCCAGGGTTAAAAGGGTCAACTTCCCACCCCTATTTAAGCCCTTTAACACGTGATTCATCCACTTTTCACCCAAAATATACTAGTTTCTCTCAAGTTTCTCTCAAGAACAAGCTAGAGTTTTCATAGAAGACCCAATTTCAAGAAGGTTTCACCGTCAATCTTCACGAAATCACGAACTAAGGTATGCATAGTGTTCATTCATGGACTCCTTTCATCCATGAAGTCCAAGAATCCCTTTTCCAACTTCAAGTTATGGATTTTCTTTATGATTTCATGATTGGAATGTTCTTGTTCATGTTGATAAATAAAAAATTGAATTCTACTCCATGTTGGGTAATAAATTGTATGTGGGTTAAATTATTATACATATAGATTCATGCAAACCTACGACTAAACCCTTGAATAATGAAATTACAATGTGACCATGATGTCTAACTGTTGTACCATAATGTTTGCATGTACCATGCCTACAATATGTTTGATTTAATGCCTAAATGAAGGAAAAGTGCCTAACTAGCATGTTGTCATGAAATTCCTATATATGTACAAGCTTATGCCTATCACATGTTTGAAGAAATGCTTCAGTAAATGCATTGTGGTGATTATTATGTATTCAACCAAGTCATGCTTTGTCAATTTTCTTCTATCGAGTCCTGGGGGTACTTGTACCCGAAATATTAGTTGTGTGCCTAAAGCCATGTCATGTTTTCACGATACTCTCAGTCAAGATATGAATCCGTAGACTTCAGATAGTCTTATGACTCAGGAAATCTCCATGATCTCATGAACTCATTAAGTTGTTAGATATCAGTAGTATTCCATTAGTCAACGGAATTTAGTAACTCAGCCCATGTTCAGTTCAGTAAATCATGTTCAGAGTCTATTCAGATGGGAGTAGGAATTAGCATCGAGTAAACCCAAGGATGGGAACACACACTATCAAATGAGGGTGTTATTCTTAGAAGTCATCCTTGCATTCCAGAACTATATAGCCAGCATAGGTTGAGACATCAACACTGTCCGATGAGGGTTGATGAGGTGGATAAGCACTATTAGATAAGGGCCACACTATTCTCGTATAGAGGACACTATCAGATGAGGGTCACCCACAGCTTGTCCTTACGGTGGTGCGGTATTGATACCCTTCCAATTGGGGTTACATTGGACCCTAATTTAGCCATAATAGCGTATCAGGGGTATGTCGGTTAGATAACTACTTCCCACAGTTTTATGTTACAGAAGCAGAACTGTCAGATACAGTCAATCAGTCTCAGTAATAGAACTCAGATAGTTCTTCAGATTTTAGAACTGTCAATACAGTCAACTCAGATGTAGTACAAAACTCATATAGTTCCATCAGATTCAGGACTGTCAGATACAATCACTCATGTTATCAGTTATATTCAGATTTAGTAATCATGTTATAACGGTATTAGTGTCAGTTTTTATGTCTCATGCATGTATTCTCACGCTCAGATAGTTAGTCAGTTATTGTTGTTGTTCATGCATATGAACCCCATGCAATCAGCCTACTTCACATTCATACCAGTACATTCAAAGTACTGACATATTTGCGCTATGGTGTCTTATACCATAGGTTCAAAGACATGAGCTCCAGAGTAACAGTAGATTCCAGATATCCACAAATAGAGTTAGAAGTGAGTCCTCATCTTTCGAGGACATGATTATTTCTCTATTATCTCATTAATCAACTTATTAGTTGGGGACATGTCCTATTAACTCCTTACTTAGACAGTTCAGTCAGTTAGAGGCTTTCTAGACTATCATGTTTCATACTTCAGTATGTTTAGTTTTGTTTTGGGTATTCTATTACCTCACACAAATGTTATATCATTAAGATCATGTTCAGTATTTAACCTTATGGCCTTTCAGTTCATGTTTCTGCATTATAAAGTATTTTATGTACTATACAGGTACAGATATCAGTCATGGGTTAGCTTATGGTCCTTCAAGGTCATGAGCACCGTGTAGCATTTCGGGTACCAAATTCGGGGAGTTACAAACTTGGTATCAGATCCGGGTTCAATAGAGTCCTAGGAAGTCTGAAAGTTGCATCTAGTAAAGTCTTTTACATGGGTGTGTTGCGTGCCACATTTATATGCAAGAGGCTATAAGATGTTTTAGGAATAGTTTCCCTTATTTCGGTATTCATGTCGTGCCAGTGAGCATAATATCAAGTCAATCTTTCAGTCTAATCTATTTCGCCCTTTCTTCTGCAGAATATGCCTCCTAAAAGAAGAAATAAAAATCAGTCAGCGCCCCCAGCCCAAAGTTCCTTTGGGAGATCATGTTTCTCATGCGGAGTTCAGGGTCACATTCACTATTCTTGTTCAGTCAGTTGCCACTCAAAATGAATGGCTAGTAGTTATTCCATCCAACCCAGTGGCCAATTCAGCCGCAGCTAGTATTCAGGACTTCACCCGAATGAATCCTCCATCCTTCCTCGGGTCTAAGGTAGATGAGGACCCTCAAGAATTCATTGATCAGGTTCAAAAGATAACATATATCATGGGGGTGACTACTATTGAGAGTTCATTATGGTGATTATTTTGTATTCAAGAAAGTCATGCTTTGTCAGTTTCCTTCTATCGAGTTCTGAGGGTACTTGTACCAAAAATATTAGTTGTGTGCCTAGAGCCATGTCATATTTTCACGATACTCTCAGTCAAGCTATGAATCCTTAGACTTCAGACAGTCTTATAACTCAGGAAATCTCCATGATCTCATGAACTCAGTCAGTTGTTAGATATCAATAGTATTCCGTCAGTCAACGGAATTTAGTAACTCAGCCCATGTTCAGTTCAGTAAATCATGTTCAGAGTCTATTTAGATGAGAGTAGGAATTAGCACCGAGTAAACCCAAGGATGGGAACACACACTATCAGATGAGGGTGTGATTCTTAGAAGTCATCCTTGCGTTCCATAACTAAGTAGCCAGCATAGGTTGAGACATCAACACTGTTCGATGAGGGTTGAGGAGGTGGATAAGCACTGCCAGATAAGGGCCCCATAGTTCTCGTATAGGGGACACTATTAGATGAGGGCCTCCCACAGTTTGTCCTTACAGGTGGCGCGGTATTGACACCCTTCCAATTGGGGTTACAGATTGGACCCCAACTCAGCCATAATGGCATATTAGGGGCATATCAGTTAGATAACTACTTTCCATAGTTTCATGTTACAGAATCAAGACTATCAGATACAATCAATCAGTCTCTGTAATAGAACTCAGATAATTCTTTAGATTTTAGGACTGACAGATACAGTCAACTCAGATACAATACGAAACTCAGATAGTTCCATCAGATTCAGGACTGTCAGATACAATCACTTATGTTATTAGTTATATTCAGATTCAGTAATCATGTTATCACAGTATTAGTGTTAGTTGTTATGACTCATACATGTATTCTCACGCTCATGATAGTTAGTCAGTTATTATTGTTGTTCATGTATATGAACCCCATGCATTCAGCTTACTTCACTTGCATACCAGTACATTCAAAGTACTGACGCATTTGCGCTATGGTGTCTTATACCATAGGTTTAGAAGCACGAGCTCCAGAGAACCAGTAGCATCCCAGTTCAGCGATCAGAGTTAGCAGTGAGTCCTCATCCTTCGAGGACATGATGATCACATTACTATTTCAGTTTTCAGTTTATTTCAATAGTTGGAGTTAGTTGGGGACATGTCCCATCAACTCCTTATTCAGACAGTTTAGAGGCTTTCAGACTACAGTATGTTCAGATAATTATCTTAGTTGTTTTGGTATTATTGTACCATACTTTTCAGTTATGTACTAGTATTGAACCTTATGGCCTTTCAGTTCATATTTCCGCATTTACGATATTATTACTATTATTCAATGTTCAGTTTACAGATATCAGTAATGGGTTAGCTTGTGGTCCTTCGGGGTTATGGGCACCATGTAGCATTCCGAGCACCAGATTCGGGGCGTTACATTACACCTATGTTAAGATGGTTAATACCCAAAAAATACCTCAATGCAGGATTAAATCCCAAGTATTTTCTAGAAATCTAGCCCAATCTGAATTACGGTGCAGTAGATCTCGATATACCATGGGCTTTCCTTCAATAAATTGTCCAAACAAAATTTAGATATCTTGCAAGGTCAAAGTGACCTCTCCAAAGGGTAGTTGAAAGGTGCGTATCTTAGGCCTCCATCTATCAATCATGGACTAATGTCAACCAAATTACACCTCTTAAAAGTATAAAGCGGCCGCCAAAACAAATATAGATCCCAAAAAGGTTGGGGTTGATCCCACGAGAAATAGGCCAAAATTTTGTCTAGAGTTTTTCTATGTAACTAGAAATTTAGTAGATAAAAAGATGGTTTTTGTAAAAGTAAATTATAATAGTAATAGTTGTTGGTTGATTGAATTGTGATCAATATGAGACGAGCATTAGGATTGTGATCCCCATGACTTCATAACACAACAGGTTGTTCGTGCTAGCAGATCATCCCCATGTGTTGCATATAAATCTAACAAGAGATGTATCACTTAACCGTCTCTGAACTTTGGTTAAGTAAATTTCACTTATCTCTTCTCAAACTCAGAGTGTCACGTTACTAACCCTCGTTCTGTGATCTCAGATTAACTATCCCGATTAAGACTCAAGTTAATTAGATGAAGGTTGATAGATTCAAAGTTCTATTGTTATCTTCCTTTTTCAAATCTCTACCTCTCTCTCGAGTAAGTCTGGAATACATATAAATTCCTAATATTCACAACCATCAAGAAAGAAATCAAATCGAAGAAAATACTAATACATGCAAGCACACTAGTCTAGAATAACTTTGCACTTAACCTATTTCATTAATTCATCATGGTTCCCACAACCCCAGTTATGGGGCTTAACTACTAATGATAATAAGCATACAAAAAGAATTAATAGATGAAAGAATAATTGTGCACTTACAAGAATAGAATGAAAACACTTAAATCACAAATTGAATAGAAACCCTAAAAACCAATGTCAATGATTCCAAGATCAATAAAATGTTAAAGAACCTCAAATAATGTAAAAATGAGTAAAATAATCATAAAACACAATGGGAGTATTTATAAATACAAAATGAATTCTTTCCTAAACTGTGAAGGAAAACTAGGTTGACAACATCCTACGACTCATAGTTGGAGTCGTGGATAAAACCCACGCGGCACCAGTATTATTTGTGAAAATCTAACTCCATCATGATCTACAAATACTTATTCATGAACTAGTTCCACAAATCGTAGATCAAGTCCACGAGTTATGGTTCTGAGTCGTGAAGCTCAGACTCATCCTTCATCCTTAGAACTCAATGTACGGGTGCACTTCACGGGTTGTGGGTCCTCTTCACGGATCGTGGATCACACCCGTGAATCTCCAATTTTTCCTTACTTGGTAGATTTTCATCCTTTCCCTCATCTTTTCCTCCAAAACCTATTTTCCTGCACAATCTTCATTAAAACACATCATACCCCACAAAATACCTAAGTTCTTGCATAATTTTCTTATCTTAAGCATCAAAAGTACCATGAAACCATGGCACATCAACACCCTCAACTTAGAACGTTTGCATTTTCTCGGACAAATAAACACAATAGACACCTACAATGCTTAACTAAGAGGAACCTACGTAACTACAACAATCAATATGTTCAATTCAGCATAAAATTCCAACCCCTTCCTATGCACAACTTTTAATACTACTGTGTAAATACATGCAACACAATATTATAACACAAAAGGGATCAAGCGATGGTTTTAGTTTACAAAAAAACAACCAAGCATATATACAAATGACATTGCACAAACAAATATCATCTAACAATGCAACCCATGTACTCTCACAACAAAGAAGTCTCATACGCTCACAGTATAATAATGAATATAAATGTAGGGACTACATCAAAGATCTCACACTCACAACGAAGTTCAAACAATGTTCTTGAAATACCATAGGCTTACCCTAATTTTCTATGCCTTAGTTTTTCAGAAAATTGGACTGTGATCACTACAGGATTTTTTTTTTACTTATAATGTAGGCTTTGGGAAGGTATGGTATGTATGAGTAAAGTTACTCAACCCTCCTTGACACTACACTTATGTTGTTGGCTTCACTGTTTAACCATGCTCATTATTCTCCCTTATTTTCCATTATTTATCTTTCAGAGTTCAAGTGAGGTTTTCACGTTACACTTTCTATATTTTTGTGTTTTTTTTCTCAAACTCTAGTCATAGAAATTTTCTTTCTTTTTCCATGCCACAACCAACTCTATTTTCCTTTCCTTTACTAACTCATTATTCATACCCGTAGAATCTTGCACACCCATATGATAGTCATCTTCAACTTAGGAGATTTGTTTGATTTGAGGTGCACAATGTCCAAGGAGGGACCAGGGCAAAAAAAGGTCTATTGTAAGTAGAAATGAGAAGGTGAATGGGCTAATGAAAGAAAATGGTCAATTACGACTCAAATTAGGGATCAGGGGATATTTATTTCTTTTGGTCGGGAATTTAGGTTGAAAGTTGACTTATTCAAGAATGGCCTATGATCTTGTCCCAACCAACTATTCTACAACCTAGGCTAGACTAATCGGGCAAGTTTTGGATTTCACGCACAAAGTGAACTAAGTAAACACCTCACATTCACATAGAACGGGGTTACATCCTCAACTACTGCCTATCAGGTTCATGCAATACTAAGAAATGGTTACACTGTTCCTAATACTAAAACCATAACAAGATCAAATAATAGTCATAAGTTCACATATCCAAAACATACAGTTTACAATAAAAATTAGGAGGGGTAGCCTTTAACCATTAAAAATTAGTTCATCATTACAAATCATTCAACAAAAAACTTGACTGCCCCATGGTTCCTTATTTTTCTCCTAATTAAACACAATAAAAATGACATAAACACAACAAATGTACAATCTCATAAATATTGACACCTAATTTTTGCCCTCCACGATTAAGTTTAATTTTGAGTTTTCTCGACTTTAAATAAAATTAAAACAATTATTTTTATCCGGATAAGAGATTTCTAAAGTATTTATGTAGGTAATTTTGTTATTTTAAGTAATGATTATATATTTTCGTATTCATGTATGCGAAATCATGTAATTTTGTTACTTGAATAATTATTTTACGAGAAATTAGATTTTAATCAAAGGTTATCTTGAAAATTAATTCAAATTGTTAAACTCTTGATCTAAATATAATTTATTCTCATAAATGATTTATTTGAAAAATACTTGTTTGATTTTATTGAATCAAGAAACTCAAAACAAAATTGATTTATAATCCATTTTAAATTTTGAATCAATTTAGTCAATTTATTAAATATAGCCATTATTAAAATTAATTATTCCAAAATTGTATTGCAAATTGGCCAATTGAGTTTTAATTAGGCTAGAATTTTAATAAAATTGTATAAATCTCAATCCAACTTACCCCTTTTTTAATTACAATCCACCAGCCCAAGCCCATTTTTTTCCCTTTTTGTTTGCTTAACAAATAACAACACCATACCAGTCCAACCCATCAACCCCCATTGACCCGGCCCACTCCTACAATAGCTTCAACATCAACATAAAAAACAACGACAATAATAGAGCAAGTTATTAATAGTAGCAATAACGCGATGACAACAACAAACGATACTAATATTAATGAAACCCTAGCCCACCTTTATCTTTTACTATTTTACCCCTCGCGTTCAACCATTTTTGGCTAAAAATTCATCATCTTTCCTCTTGCTCAGGCTATACGTGTATGTTGTGGAAAAATTGCACCAAACCAAAGCAGAAGACAAACTCCAATTTAATGAGAACGTCTAATTTCGATCTTTTTTCTTCCCTTTTTATCTTCTCATTCTGAATTTTGCACCAATTTGGTGCAAATTTTAGCTTGTGTTTCTGTCGATCGTAGATTTTAAAATCCTTTTACTTTTTCAAAAATTTTCAAACTTGAAACTCTAATTCCCCTCCCTCCCCCAGAAAAACATACCTCCAACTCCCTATAAATAGATGCTAAAGAGGAGGAAAAAAAGATAATTTTGGAGAAAAATTTGGAGGTTTTGGAGGCGCATTCTACTAACCTCACGCACCCAAAATTCTCGAATAACACACTCAAAAAATCAATTCCAATGAGAAGTTAAAACTCCGACGAATCAGAAATTGAAACTTCGATAGAGGAAGCTCCGTTGTGATACGCTCTTTTGTCCCATTTGTTTCCCAAAAACAGGTGCGAAACCTTATATTTTTGCATTCTTCTTTGTCACAATTTAACATTGTAACGTGAATCCCACTGTATCGATGATTTTGGGGGATGATGTTTGAGCTTTAAGTGTTTTTTTATTGAGAGTTAATATTTAGGCTTGTTAGAATATATGTATTGAAAATCTTCAAACTTTATTATTTTCATGGGATTGTTTGTTGTTGTTGTTTTGGTTTACAAAATCATTTTTTTCCTGTTAGTAAAAGACTAAAGAAGAGATTTTACTTGAGACTTAGCTTGCATGTTATTTTGATTGCGAAATGGTGGTGATTCAGGGCCAAATTCCTAAAATTGGATTATTAAAAATGTGTTGGTAATGTTAAGTTTCTTGAAATGCTTGTTTAATAACAACTAGAATAGGCATTGTGTTTGTGCATTAGGCGTTGGTGTAGATAGCTTGTTTCAGCTCTAATATTCTTCTTCTTAAGAGCACTCAATGAACACGTTTATAGGGCCAATTTCAAGTTTGCTCTCATGTCGTTTTACATGACTGTTTGAATTTTTAAGGATGGGACTGAAACCTTTTTAGCCGGGGATCCCTCGGGGACTTTCTTAACTTAAAACGTCAAGTAAATAGAGGATGAGGTTGTTTCCTTACGGATTGCTCCATTTTTTCTCTCTCTCTCTCTCTCGATGGTTTCTCTCCGGTTCTTCTTTGCGAACATGGAGTAGGTACCATTGTTTTAGCTGATTGTTTGAGTGCTTTCGTTTGTTCAACAGACCCAAAAGATCTATAAGGTGTGATTTTGGGTTGCTCTTTAGCAAATCCCCAGAAAACTAGAACACTGGAAATGACCCATTGTAGCTTATAGTTCACTGTCTTAGACGAGATAAGTTATTTTCCTCTAAAACAATTACTTTACTTTACATTTAAAGTTCAAGTTTGCTCATTATTGTGTGCTTTAGGCATTTGAATGCTTGCCTATGTTGTTCTTAGTGGAAAATAGTATTGACTTCATTTTCTTTGTTTTTCCAAAGCATTAATTTTGCTATTGTTTGATTTCACTCACTTACATGCTCCTGCTTAATGAGTAAAAGTAGTAAAAGAAATTTTCTTTTTATTGTTGAATATCAATCATATTTGTCAAAAGCACGTGTTTATTTACCACTAACTATAAATCTCGTATGATAGTTGCATGCATTCAAGTGCTTCCTCTTTGTTATAGCTTATTGAACTCAACATATATTAACGGCCTATATTAACTCCTTATTTCTTTCTTGTGTAACATGTGCAAAATGCCTCGGGTCCAAATGGACCCCCTCTCTTTGCATCTACAGGACCAAGTCCCAAATCCTTTGAGTAGAACTCCATGTCGAAGTCCCAAAAATGGACCAAAAGACAAGAAACAAGGTTGTATACACCAATGTACAGTAGTATACAGGGTATACATAGCGGAAACGAGGAGGTGAAGTTGGTACACAGGTGGAAGACTAAAACATATACTTATATGACCAATATATGGTCACGTATACACCAAATATACAAAAAAGCAAGGATGAAGGGCTGAAAATCCATGAAAATGGGCCCAAAAATTAGGCAGATTCCAATGGGCTGAAAATCCATGAAAATGGGCCAAAAAATTGGGCAGATTCCAATGGGCCAAATCAGGGGCTGAAATCTTAAACTTTTCCTCTTTAAGTTGATTTGTATATTCCTATTTGATTCCTTTTTTGTATTGAACTTTGCTTAAAAAAAAATTAAATCCCCTTTTGAACCGTCATTTCTATTTTTCTTATAATTTTCTTTTTTCTATAATTCATCATGTAGTCTAAATTCTCGGGTTAGTAAAACTAGTCTTTTTATGTTTTTCCTTGAGAATAAGCTTTTAAAAAATTAAAATGGTATTTTATGTTTTTATTGTGTTAAAGTATTTTATTTAAGTTAAAAGAAAATTCTCATCAACCTAAAATCAATTTTCTTTGCAAAAATCAAAACATTTTCATTAATTAGTCGATTTTCATAATTTGTTTAAATTGATATTTTTCTTTAAAAATGAAAAATTGTGTTATAAAAAATGATATTCAAAATAACTTTCTTTCTCCTTTTTTATTAGACAAATAATTTACAAATGAATCGGGTTTAGTTCAACCATCATTAAAGGAGATTTCTTTAAGTTAAATAGAATCAATTTTCACTCTAATAAATAAATTCCATCTTAAGTCTTCAAATAAATAAATGAAAAATCTCTTGAATTAGAGTTAATAAAGTTAAGTCTTTCCGAAAATTAGCCACTTTTTAGTTAATCAAAAATTATGTTTCGGTGAACAGTTTTAGACGGATGCTCCTAAGCGCCTTAAAACCTTCTTAGGGCATTAATTGAACCCATACTTAGTTTCTCTTATTTCAAAAATTTATTTCTATTTGTAAGTCTTTGAAATTTGTCTATTTTTTTTTCGATATTTTCTATAAAAGTCAAGTGGCGACTCTATAATTTTTCTCAAAATTATTTCAAAATTTTCTTGAATTTTTTTGAAATAGTTTGAAAAAGTCAAAACCATTTTCTTTCAAAAAAAATCCGAAAAAGGATAAAACAGAAATGGCAACTCTGCTAGGAATTTGACTTGGTTCTAACCAAATATTTGAACTAACTTTTTTGACTAACTATTTAGGTTCGTAATATTTAAATTATTTGTTTGCTTATGTGTTTAAATTTCCGCAAAATTTAAACTGTTATATGTCATGGCTATTTCCCCATTCGAAATACATAAACTGTTTGGGGTTTCGCGGTTGTCACGGCTCTTATTTATCAATTTCAAATAAAGTGTTGGAAATATAATAATTTATCGGTATGTTAGGCATCCGATGGTTGTTTGTATTTCTAAACCCAAGTTGTCTACTTGAGAACCTTGTCAAAGCCCACTCTAGATACTTAGAATAGAGCGAAACCAAAACCCTCTTTTTAGGCATGACCCTAGGACGATCCAATATCCAAAGGGGTATTGGGCCTATTAGAAAACCTGCCCTGCATATATTGGACACGAGCCAATTACAGATGAATCATGTTTATGTGTTGAAGAAATATATATTTGTTTAATCAAATCCATTATCCTTTGGGGTAGGGAGAAGGCTTATTTTGTTTATAGGAATGGCTCAGCCGGTCCTGTACGGAAGATTCAAAATGACTACCAATCTCGCTGACTGTTTTAATGCCTGGTGGACCCATATGAGTACATAAAGTAAAGAGATTATTAGGACACATATCGGGCAACCAAGATATTGCATATGGAAAGAGGTGGACAAAGCTAAGAGGGCGAAGGACGGTGAGGAAACATCTAGACACTAGTGTTTTCTTCTTTCATTCCCTGCGTGGGACCTTGTTCTTTTTCTCATAATATTTTTCCTTTCCCAAAAATTGTATCCCTTTTCATGCAACTTTGTAGGCTTTTATGACCTTTTTTATATATTCGTGAAAATGTTGGGGGATAATAGATTGGTTTTAAAAGACATATACTTTCTTCAAATCCGCTAGGACAATGCTTGGCTCAAAAGGGTCACCCAATTAAGACGTGTTTATGATCTATTGTTGTGTGATATAACTGTCTTAAGTGATATAATTGTTTTATGTGCTTATGTGCGTTGTTTGAATCAAAGGTAAATTGATCTACTGTTCAACAAAGTTTTAGAAACCCTCTAGGAAAAACTATACGCCTAATATCCAAAGTCCGCCCAAAACATTTTAGGTCTCCAAGTCTCCCAAAAATGTCCTCAACCTATCTTCACTAACTTTTTTTTTAAATGCATTCCTATTCTGTCAGAAAAATCGGTCATGGACTCAAGAACCACTCAAATGAAAAGACGGATAGTGAAGTTTATCCAAATGGAGGAAATGTTAATGGCAGAGACCGAGAGAGTGGTTAGAAAGATCAATACACTTGACAAGGAAATTGCTAAAGTCAAACAATTGATCACGCAAGAAAAGAAGAATTTTGAGCATAAAACTAAAAATCCAACTAAAGGTTATGAGAAAGAACGCATGGGACAAGCCTCACCTTTAAATACGAGGAAAGAGTCGAGTTGAAATTTCCATCATATCACCCATAGAAGATCAAGATACGGAAGAAGCAGAATGGAGGGGTAATGCCTGCACATATCTAGGATCTAATCATTAGTCTTGTCATTTTTGTTGTCATTTTTCTTTCATGTTTTCCCTGATATAATGAACTCTAATAATATTGCAATGAAATGAAGTTTTATTCTTGCTTATTTGAACTACGTATGGCCTGATTTTTCCTTTATGAGATATGTAGGCAGTCTTTCGGCCTGACCTCTATAATTTAAAATCATTATATACCATCAGTAGACTTGGAAAAACATCCTGTTAAGACCCATTTATCAAAAAATCAATGAACAAAGTTCTACCGATTAATTCCTTTTGAGTCAATACCCACTAGTGGATCAATTTACCTAAGATGAAATCAACTTTACGTGTTTACTTTATGTCGGATATCTTATATTATTTACCACTAACAGGATCTAACATAATTGCCTTTAGAGTTGTTTTTATCAAGTAATCAAGTAAGTAGAAATCGATCTGTGTAGACAAAACTGGCCGAACATTAATACTTCACTAGACTAAGGAAAATAAAAATTCCTCCCCCGACCATCGCTTAATTGAAGAGGAAAGAATGATAGGTAGTAGTGATGATAATGTTCTCACTGAAATTACTATTAGGGATGGTGTGATAACGGCACAAGGTGAGATGATCGATGAACTAACCAGGAGAATGGCGGAGCTGCAGGACGAGGTACAACGAGCAAAAGATATGGCTAATTTGGCCAATTTTGCTAATACGCTCGTCTTGTACAACCATGAGTCTCCACTCTGATTCCCTCGTATTAGATCTCCCAATAGTGGAAACCAACCAAACCACATACCCTCCGGTTTTATGCCTAGACCTCTGGCCAATCCCATCAATCTATTATGCCAAGCCCATATTCCTCCCACTTATAATATCAACCATGACAATAATCCAAATGCTTACCATCTTCAAAATATCACTCCAAATTACCAAAATACCTCTAAGAATGCCTTCACTTCCCAAAATACTGGCCCCGCGTTCAATCCCGATGCCAAATATCCCCAAAATCCAGTTCCCACACACCAAAGCTTCACACATACCACTCAAAATCCTTTGATAACCCAAAATATGCCTCCCGCCACCACCCATGCCACTGTAATATCTACATCTTACCATACATTCCCCTAAAATTAAGAAATTGACCACTATGAGGAGATGGAAAAGGATTGTAAGGTTCCTAAAGACAAACATGCTAGGGAGCTACTGCTGATAAAGGAAGAGATTACCAAGATGCAGAAAACGCATGGCTTACCTAATGCAATGGGGTTCGGTTATGATGACCTTTGCATTCACTCTGATTTAAACTTGCCCGAAGGATTTAAAGTTCCTGAGTTTTAAACATTCAATGGTACTAGAAACACTACAGCCCACTTGAGAGGATATTGTGACCAAATGGAAGAAGCTTGTAGAAATGAAGCATTGATGATGAGGCTCATTAGCTGAAGCCTGAGAAGAGATGCGTTAGAATGGTTTGCTTCACAGGAACTAAAGAAGTAGCCCAAATGGAGTGTTATAGCCAGGGATTTTGTTGATAAATTTTTTTATAATGTACAGATGGTTCCTAATTGATATTCTTTGAACCATATCAAGAAAAAGTCTAAAAAAATCATTCATACATATGCCTTTCGTTGGTGGAAAGAGGCATAAAAAATATGATCTCCTATGACAAAAAAAAAGTCATTGTGCTTACCCGAGGAGGGAGAGCTTTATGATAAAATGATATTGGCGGTTCGTGATGCCTTTGCTGATGTGGTTAAGATCGATAAAATAATTAAGGAAGGACTTAGGATAGGAAAAATCAACAAAACTTTGTGCAACTTGGATCTCCAGGATTCCAAAGAAAAGAGATAGGATTTATCTTTCGTATTCTCTAGTCCAAACCCAAAGTCAAAGATATCTTTTGGGTCCAATTCTAGAAAAATACCATCACTGTCTATATACCCCTCAGCTCCACAAAATCCAATGATACCAATTTTGCCTTAATCCGACACTTGAGTAAAAAGTTATGGCTTTTTCTGTAAGAGGAAGTAGGGGGTCGCGATAGCCCTGCACCGCGATGAATATTCAACCCGACTAGGTGTCGCATCGCGAGGGCTTCTTAACCCAACTAGGGGTCGCGCCACTATGGTAATTTCCATGGTAAAAGAGGCCAAGGGACCTTTTAGTCCTTTCCCCTCAACCCCAACCGTCCAAACATGATTTATAACTCAAAAGGGGAATTATTTGTCCATCTTCCTCACAACAATTCACGTAAAAATCCTTCTCTTTCCCATAAATGAAATTCAAGATTTTATCCTAAGAACACAAAGAATTCAAGCTTCAATTTTAAGATTTCTTCATGAATTCATCTAATTAAGGTATGTGGGAGTTCATCCATGGATCCCCTTTCACTCATGGAGCCCAAGAACCCTTTTTAAATTTAAAGTTATGAATTTTACATGTTTCAAGTTGAATTATCTCTATGAATCTCTTGTTGATTCAATTATAAGTTATGGTTTCATGTGTTTTCAAGTAGAATGAGTCATACCATGTTTGAGTATTGAAACTCCCATATTATGTTCAATTAATTTCAAGATGAATCCCCAAGTTATGAATTTTTCCATGTAACTCTATTGTTCCCTCATGCTTAAGACATTCTTATATTCAAGCTATGATCTTTACATGTCTTGATGAAACTCCCATGTCCTATTTCAAGCGAATTCCACGTAAATCCCCCAATTCATGATTTTAGTCATGTAATCATGCTATGCTCCCATATTTAAGACATTCCCATGTTCAAGTTCATGATTCCCAAGTATTTTCGTTGCAATTCACCCTTGACACATTGTATGATGATTATTTGCATGTTTACTCCTTAATCCATGATTTTATTATTGCAATTATGTTGTTATCACATGTTTTAACTATTCCCATGCTTTAACTCATGGCCTCCATGTGTTTGATGAAATGCCTAAGAGATAAATTTTGAACAATGACTACTTAATATGTTTTGAAACTTTAGTATATTTCTATTGGTAATGTTATCGGTTCCTGGTGGTTATGAATACCCAAAAACTTAGTTGTTTACTTAGTCTCAGTATCTTCAGAATGGCTTTCAGATATCTTATGAGCATTATAAGTTCAGTCAGTTATCATGATTAGTTAAACTTAGATCAGTTCAGTATTCCGAGTCAGTTCAATTGGGAGTAGGATTTAGCATTGAGCGAATGTAGGGATAACGTCTTCCCTGTCAGTCAGGCAGAGTCGTTAGTAACAGTCCCTATATTCCAAAACTGCATAGCCAACGTAGGATATGAGGAGTCACCCGTGAGTTTAGGCTTGACTTTCTCTCTAGGGTCACCCGTTAGTATAGGTTTGACACCCTGGTTCTTCGGGACATCAATTCAGTGGATCCATACAACCATTGTTAGTACCCGTGGCATGGTATTGACACTCTTCTAACTGGGGTTACAGGTTAGACCTCAATTAGCTCAGATTGGGGCATGTCGGTTAGATGATACCTACCAAAGTATAGTACAGTATTAAGTATATTCTCAGTTCAGGTTTGCTTGACCATAACATACAGACTCTCAGTCATTAATTTATCAGATTTTAGTATTTTAGTTTATAGATTGTTTCAGAAATATGCTTATGCTTGGTCATGCATTCTCAGATTTTACAATTTTCATGCATTCATGCTTAGTCATCTCATGTTGTTCAGTTAGTCCTTACCTCATAGGCACAGTACTTCACTATTTCAGTCCAGTTATTCAGACTAAGCTCAGTTCAATATTACATAATCAGTATTCAGTCATCAGCTATTTAGTGTCCGGATATCAGATGCTCATATTCTTATACCAGCTACTTAGTATATAGGCACTAGTTATCCCCTTTCTTAGATTTCAATTATTCCTTCACCTAGGCATCAGTTATTCAAGAAATCAGATCAGCTCAGTATAATTATGATTAGTTTTGAATGTTCATGTATCCATGTTTTACCATATCCCAGCTTCAGTTTTATCTATCCTATAAAAGTAAAGTTTTAAAAAACTAAGTTTAAAGATTCACCAGCTTATCAGATTATGTTTGTTACTCATGTTTTAAGATATTTCAACTTTCAGTTTATTTCAGCCTCTTGGTGAGTCTACATACACCTAGTCATGCATGTTTTAAGATTACGTATGAAATCAGATTTACTTATTGCATTCATCCCCGCTTACTCAGTATATTCCAGAAGTACTGATCCACATATACGTCTGTGTGGAAACATTGTTTCATAATGTAGGTACTAGCTGTAGTCCACACATTATGATCAGACAGTTGCAGTTTCTAGACAGCAGGTGATGAGTTCTCCTATTTCGAGGACTTCATTCAGTGTTGCTCATGTACTTTACTTTACTACTCATATGTATTGATTAATGGTAGTTGGGGTCATGTCCCAGCTATTTATAGTCAGTATAGTAGAGGCTTCATAGATGTCAGTCAGAGTCAGTCAAGTAATTTCAGTTTTCTCCTCAGTTATTATTATACTGTAAATTATATCAGTAATATAATTTCTCTTAGATTTTGTCATGATTAATTTCCGCACAGCAGAACCAGTTATTTAATATATTATAAATTAGTTACTTAATAGTATGCCAGTTCATGGGTTAGCTTGGGATCACTCGTGGTTCCAAGCATCATGTTATGACTAAGGGGTAGTCTCGAGTCATGATAATACATAAAGAGTGATCAAGAAAGGCCAATCACTGAAGGAGAAGCTGACGAATTTTGGCAAAGAATGCAACTAAAAGAATACTCTATTGTGAAATATTTGGAGAAAATCCCTGCTCAGATTTATATTTTGGCATTGCTTATGAGTTCTCAATATCAAAGATAAGCCTTGCTGAAAGTCCTTGAAGAAGCCTACATACCCGTTGGCACAAGTACAGAAAGTTTGGTGGCCATGATAAGTAGAGTGGTAGGTGAACATCGCAATAGCTTTGGTTGGAGATGAGTTATCTTTGAAGGGGTGATGCATAACAAGGCATTACATATCACTATCAAATGCCAAGATAAAATCATTAACAAAGTATTAATTGATGATGGATCACCTTTGAATATCTTCCCATTATTGGTTCTGACTCTGTTGAACTATGATATAGGGAAAATTTTCAGAACACTATGAATGTAAGAGCTTTCGATAGGGGTCAAAGAAACACGCTCGGGGATGTCAAGTTGCATTTTAAAATGGGGCCTGCAGAGTTCCTAGTTGAGTTTTGAGTTATAGACATTACCACAAGTTGCAATCTGCTCTTAGAAAGTCCTTGGATCCATGTAGTTGGGGTCGATTCTTTAACAATACACCAATCAATAAAATTTTTACGGGAAAATAATGAAGTGGTCATCCATGGTGAAGGAAGCCATCTGATTTACCCTAACGGTTATGTTCCTATGATTGAATAAGTCCAAAAAGGGAGTGACTTTTATACAATGGAGATTGTGAATGCAATTGAGAAAGACCCAACTCCCTACAATCCAATGACTTCAATCTACAAGATGTTGGCTGCTATATGTTGAGAAACGGTTTGAGCTCAGACGCGGCTTAGGAAAGAATTCAGATAGAATTATTAATCCTATTGTGATCCAAGATAAGTTTTTCAAATATGGGTTAGGCTATGTTTTATTTAAAGAAGGTGAAAGAGAGACAAGGAAAGAAGGCCCATAATCGACAAAGAGGTTACCTCCGCTCTACTAGTCATTTCTTGTATTTGTAAAGCCTATAAGAGATGGTCTCGAGGATAGAATAAGGAACTTGTTCGAAGAGTGTGACACTATTATAGAAGATTTCCCTGACAAGACCGAGATCAGGAAAAATGAACCAGGGGAGAAGTTGTCAAACTAGAATTCCACTCTAATCATGACTCCCCAATTGATGTGGTATATGAAAGGATGAAATTTAAATTTTACAAAATCGGTGGTATTTCAAATTAGGCTGAGACCCACCCTTGAAGTTTTATTTACCTTATTTTCATTTTTTATTCTTTCCAAAAGGCTCAAACCCGTAATAATGCGAATCATAGCCAGCGTTTGTAATGTTCTAAGTTTCAATGAAAGCCTCCCTTATTGTGAAAATATTTTTTCATCAATTTATTATTGCATTATCTAATCACCATAATCTAGCTTATGTTGTTTATGATTTCAATAATAATAACTTAAAACCTACCAATGTCATTTCATTTCAAGAGCTAAATGAACAAATCGAAGAAAATAATGATGAATGGGAGGACTATAATGAAGAAATAATGCCCCCAGATCGATTAACAGAGGAACTAAACCATTTTAAGGATAGGTAAAAGCCTAACCCAGAGGAGACCGAGGTTGTTAATCTACGTGATGCCAACAAAGTCAAAGGAACCAGAATCAGTGTTCATCTTATAGAAGCACAAAAAAAGAACTTGTCAGGTTTCTTAGAGAATACATTGATATATATGTTTGGTCCTATGATGGAATATGAGGATTGAGTACAGATATCATATCACACAAGTTGCAATTGATTCGGGGTTCAATCCTATGAAGTAAAAGTTGTAAAAATTCAAGTCAGATCTGAGTCTAAAAATCAAGAAAGAGGTCACTAATCAAATCCAAGCCAATGTGGTTGAGGTCACAAAATATCCAACATGGCTAGCCAATATTGTTCCAGTACCAAAGAAGGATGGAAAGGTCAGGATTTGTGTTGATTATAGAGACTTGAACAAAGCCATTCCTAAAGATAACTTTCCATTACCCAACATCCACATTCTTATTGACAACTATGCAAGGCATGAAATACAGTCATTCGTGAATTGCTTTACGGGTATCATCAAATACTGATGGAGGAAGAAGATGCAGAGAAAATGGCTTTCATCACACCTTAGGGTATTTATCACTACAGGGTGATGCCCTTCGGTCTCAAGAATGTTGGTGCTATATATATGAGAGCCATTACAACCATATTTTATAACATGATCCATAAAGAGATTGAAGTGTACCTGGACGATGTGATCATCAAATCTCGCAAGATTTTGGACCACTTAGCCAATTTGGGAATTTTTTTGATCGGTTGCAAAAGTACAATTTTAAGTTGAATCCTGCCAAGTGCGCTTTTAGGGAACTAGATGGAAATTTATTGGGTTTCATAGTTAGTAAAAGGGGCATTGAGCTCTACTCCTCAAAAATTAAGGCTATCCAAGAACCACCTCTTCCAAAGACGAAGATGGAAGTCATAAGTTTCTTAGGAAGATCAAAATTACATCAGCAGGTTCATAGCGCAGTCAACGGTTATTTTTTAACCAATCCTCAATATGTTTAAGAAAGATGTGGCAAATAAATAGACTACGGAATTTCAAAAAGCTTTTGACCGGATCAAGGATTATCTATCCATTCCACCAGTACTCGTTCCTCCAAGAGAAGGAAACACTCTGTTGTTGTATTTATTAATCTCAGACAATGCACTTGGATGTGTCTTAGGGAAACATGATGAAACTGGAAAGAAGAAAAGAGCAATTTATTACTTGAGTAAGAAGTTCACTCCACATGAGGCTCATTAAACCCTATTAGAATGAACGTGTTGTCCATTGACCTGGGTGGTCCAAAAGATGAGGCATTACCCAATGTCATATATAACATATCTCATCTACAGAATGGATCATTTGAAGCACATATTCCAAAAGGCCATGCCCACAGGGAAATTGGCTAAATGGCAAACGCTATTAAGTGAGTTCGACATTGTATACCTGACCCAAAAGGCGATTAAAAGGCAATCCCTAGTGGATCATCTAGCAGATAATCCAATTGATGAAGAATATGATCCACACCAAACTTATATTCCAGATGAAGAGGTATTGTTCGTAGGAGAAGACATTGCTGACATATACCCAGGTTGGAGATTTTTCTTTGGTAGGGAAGTCAATTTCAAGGGTTCGGGAATTGGGGCGATTTTAATATTAGAAATTGGTCAACATTATCCGATTATCGCCAAATTGTGCTTTCCATGCAGCAATAATATGGCTGAATACAAGGCTTGCATTTTCGGTCTCAGATTGGCCATTGATCTGAACGTTCGAGAGCTACTAGTCATTGGAGTTTCTGATCTATTGGTTCACCAGGTTCAAGGTGAATGGGATGTAAAGAACCCTAGAATCATGCCATACGTAGAATTAGTAAAGGACTTATGCAGAAGATTCAAGGAAGTGGAATTCAAGCATGTTCCAAGGATACTAAATGAGTTCGCCGATGCTTTACCTACTATATCCTCTATGATTAAATATCTAGATCAAAGTTACATTAACCCGTTAGAAATAAGTTTAAAGGAGCAACCTATATATTGTGCACAAGTTGAGGCAGAACAAGATGGAAAGTCGTGGTACTTCGATATCAAAAGGTATTTAGAAGTTGGGGCATACCCAAAAGATGCCACTGGCAATGAAAAGAAAAAAATTCAACGGATGGCAAATAATTTCTTTTTGAATGGAAAGTCCTTTGAAGAACCCCCGATTCACAATTTCTATGATGTCAAGAATCCGTAGAAGCTATAAAATTGCTTGAAGAAATTCACGCCGGAATGTATGGGCCTTATATGAATGGGTTAAATCTAGCCAAGCAGATCCTAAGAACCGAATATTACTAGAAGACCATGGAAAGGGATCCTAGCAAGTTTGTGCAAAAATATCATAAGTGCTCAATACATGGGGATCTGATTCGGGTGCCACCACATGAACTTAATGTTATGAGCTCGCCCTGGACGTTTGTAGCTTAGGGAATGGATGTCATCGGCCCGATTGAGCCACTAGCTTTTAAAGGACACAGATTCATCTTATTTGCTATCAATTACATTACCAAGTAGGTTGAAGCTACCTCATAAAAAACTGTAAGCAAGAAGGTAGTAACAGATTTTAGCAAAAACAACTTGATTTGTTGATTCAGGATACCCGAGTCGATTATCACAGATAATGGAGCAAACTTGAATAGTCATTTGATGAAAGAGATATGTGAACAGATCAATATTACTCACCGAAATTCAATTGTACATTGCCCTCAAATGAATAGAGCAGTAGAAGTTGCCAACAAGGATATCAAGAATATCTTATGAAAGATGATCGATAGTCACCGATCATGGCATAACATGCTGCACTATGACTTACAGGGATATTGCACGACAATTAGAACTTCGACTGGGGAAACTCCTTATTTGTTAGTCTATGGGACAGAAGCGATCATACCCACTGAAGTTGAAATACCATCTTTAATAATCATCCAAGAAGTAGGGCTGAGTAATGAAGAATGGGTCTACTCCCACCATGAGCAACATATGATGATTGATGAATAGAGGATGAGCATCGTATACCATGATGAATTATATCAACGACGAATGATTCATGCTTTCAGTAAAAGAGTTAAGAGCCCACATGTTTGATGTTGGATAATTGGTTCTCAAATACATCTTTCCTCACCAAGAGGAGTATAAGGGGAAGTTCACTCCAAATTGGCAAGGCCCATATGTAATCTACAAAGTGTTATCGGGAGGATCCTTTATTTGTCTAATATAGATTGGCCAAACGTGGAACAAGCCAATCAATTCTGACGTAGTAAAGAGATACTATGTCTAATGTGGGGCTTGTTTGCGCTTATTTCCTTAGAATTGCTTTTCTTATTTGTAATCTTTTTCATGCTTTGTAGTAGCTTTAAGATAACCCATCCTTTTGTATGAACTACGTGACCTGAATTCCCAAGAAAGGGATACATAGGTGGCCTTTGTGGGCTTCGGTCAACCCTTTAGGAAACATTATTTATACTCTTGAACTATGTGATGACCTAAATTCCCAAGGATAGGATACGTAGGACGGGTTTGTCGACTTTGGTCACCCTTTTAACTATATTTTAATCCTCTTTTATATTTTGGGAACTATGTTTGACCTGATTCCTGTTCAATGGGATACGTAGGTGCCACAATGGCTTGATCATATCACCCTAGGAAGTGGAAATTGAGGTAGAATTTTTTAGAAGAAATCTCAAAAATTCAAAAGAAGAAGATCATCTTTTTGTAAGCCAAGTTAATTTTTTAGAGAGATAGCAGTAGCTGGGGTAGAAATTTTGAGGAAGACCTTAAAATTTAAACCATACTATACTACAGAGTTCAAAAACGACAACATAAATTTCAGTGCCAAAAGAGCAAAGTCAACTTCATAGACCTTCAACTACAAAAACTCATCTTTAAAACTCCCCAACCACAATGCCAAAAGACCTCCGGAGCATACTAAAAAAATGACAGAGTTTTCAATGCCTCGAGCCAAAAGTGTTCATTAAAGCTAGGACATGACGTAACCTAATTGACAGAGATCCCCCTAATCTTATAAAAAAGATTTTTTGAAAATTCAGTGGTTTAATAAAGTACTTACTTTAAATTAATTTATGCTATGATTTCGCCTTACACCCACCAATCCGGGGAGTCAAAAAATGAGTCAAAGGATGAAAAACACCTAAAGAAGATAAGAACCCAGCGATGACAATGAAAGAAGCTGAAGTCTAAGGAGGTCAACACAGATCAGTTTTACAAAAAACTAACAACTTTTCTGTGGATGCAGGTTATCCTGAATCCAACAAAAAAAACAATAAAAGCATCAGTTATTCAACATATTCATTTAGTTTAAAGGAATACAACAAAGCCAAATATCTAAAGGCCGATAAGAAAGGCCAAAATGGTTAAAAGGGTGAAAGTAGTTGAGTTTCCCAAAACTAATAAGTTTTCTATGGTTACAGGTATCATGAAATGTGGAAATAAAACTGATAACGTGATCACATCCCTAACAAATCAAAGATGTGATGTTCAAAATAGAACATGAAGAAGGTCCAACATGCTAGTGGAATGGTCAATGTGATATTTTCTACAATCGCTGAATAGCTATTTGCATTCCTCCTCATCTTCTTGCTGCATCATATAATGCCAAGAGGACCATGCCATAAAGGTTATGCCGAGAGGGTAATTCCAAAAGAGCCATGCAAAAAGAATCATGCCAAGAGGACTATGTCGAGAGTTCCAAGCTGAGATGGCCATGCCAAGAGGACCATTCCAAAAGGGCCATGCCATAAGAGCCCTGTCGTAAGGGCCATGTACCGAAGACCATATTTCCTTCTCCGACTAGTTTCGAAGAGACAATAATCCAAGGGCATCTCCAAATTGAATTTGATGAATAGCTATTTGCATTCCTCCTCATCTTCCTGCTGCATCATATAATGCCAAAAGGACCATGCCATAAGGGTCATGCCAAGAGGGCAATTCCAAAAGAGCCATACAAAAAGAACCATGCCAAGAGGGCTATGTCGAGAGTGACAAAATGAGATGGTCATGCAAAGAGGAACATTCCAAAAGGGCCATGCCATAAGAGCCCCGCCGTAACGGCCATGTACCAAAGACCATATTTCCTTCTCCGACTAGTTTCAAAGAGACAATAATCCAAGGGCATCTCCAAATTGCATTTGATTCCCATGATTGATTCAAAGTTTTCTATATATGCTAATCATACAAAGGAGAAAGAGTCTATTGTTAAAGGATATTTTAAAATATTTTCATATTATCTGATAATCATGCAAAGATAAAATAGTGGCATTGAAGGATACTTTGAAGCATTAATATTTAATCAAATAACGCAAAGAAGTCTAGAATTGAGGGATATTCATCATCTTCAAGTGCATTAATTAACAAATATCTAATGGCATTCACTATTGGATCTCAAGAAACACATGATTCGAAGGGACGTCTTTAAGTCGCTATCTGAAAGCAGACGACATATGAAATATTTTTAGAATTGACAATCTAAGGGTCAATGATAGGTCACATTATTTGAGATAGGATAGTATGAAATATTATCCACGAGTTAATAGCCCATGGGTCGTCTGTAATCCACAATAACATTCTAACCGGATTGTGTGCAAGGTTACCCAAAGATCGATAGTTTGAAGGTTATCCATAAGTTACCACTAAATCTCGAAAAGTGTGCAAGATTTTCAAAATTAATAGGTCCAAGGGTTCTTTATAAGTCGTGTCATATCCAAGATCGATTATGTGTAGGATTACCCAAAGACTACCAATTTAAGAGATATCTATAAGTCATATTGTATCTAAAGTTGGATAATATATAAGAATACTTGAGAGCTAGCGATATAAGGGATATATGTAAGTCATATTTTATCCAAGGTCGAATAATGTGCAGGATTACTCAAAAGCTAGCAACTCAAGGATATCTGTAAGTTACCCCATATGCAACATCAAATAATGTGCAAGATTATCCAAAGATTGACAATTCAAGGAAAATCTATAAGTCATATTGATACGAAAGATGCGCATGACTTACCCAAGGTCACATGCAAATGACCATTGTCGATAGCCGAAGAGGTTATCTTTCCACATACGAAAAGCATTAGAAGTCATCAAAAAGGTATCCACATTAGCATAGGACTATGTGCTTGTAAGGTCCGCTCTATACGTGTTGGCGGCAAACAAGAGGGTGACCCCACTTTGAAGAAAATTTTCAATCGTCAAAATAACTATTTTATCCAATAATAAAAGGGTTGTTGTGTCGATTATAAAAAAAATTATCTCCCTCCAAACAGGTACAAGTGATGATGACACCTTTATAGGTATAAACTCACGTAGAGATATGGTAAAAGACTATAAACCCCTTAGTGAATTATGTTTATCACTAATAGTTTTGTTTTAGATGTTGTCGAGAGCATCCGAAAGGATGAAAATGTCAAACCAAATCACAGGTGCAGATGGATCCAAAAAAGAGGAAGCACAACGTAGAACTTTTTCTTAGCAACGAACTGGGACATAGTTCGAAGAGGAATATCAAACTCTTTAGATGCGAGCTAAAAGAAGATTCCCACCTGTAATACCCCGTACTTCTACCTAGCTTAAATTTATCCCAAAGATGTCAAAGACTTGATTTAAAGAAGAATCCACTTTTATACATGCGGTATTTCCAAGATTTTACTTTTTATCATGTGGGAAAATTAATAAGCTTTCCATCAATACCAAATTTGCCCAAATCCAACACTCGGGCGAAGAGTTAGAGCCATTTTAGTAAAACAATGTGCCACTTGAGCCATCAACGCGTCACGGAGCCAACCAAAATGGAAATCGTCAAAATCCAGTGAGGCTCCGTGATTATGGTGTGTCATGACAAGGCTCAAATTCATAATTTTCCCTTTTCTAGTGTCTCAGCGCGATGTCTCCATGTCACGCCAAACTTCCAGGTCACAAACAAAGTGGCAACGCGATAGCCTCGCGTCGCGCCACCATGAAGATTCCCAATTGTCCAGCTCCAGTGACTTATCGCGATAGTGGAGCATCGTTCCAAGGATGAAAATTGGGAAATTTTCACAAAAATCAAAATATGCGTTCAAGGGTTAAAAGGGTCAATTTCCCACCCCTATTTAAACCCAATAACACGTGATTCAACTATTTTTCATCCAAAACATAGTGTTTCTCTCAAGTTTCTTGCTAGAACAAGCTAGGGTTTTCAATTGGGGATTCAAATCCAAGAATCAAATTCAAGAATCTCTCTGTCAATCTTCGTAGAATCAAGAACTAAGGTATGCACAGTGTTCATTCATGGATTCCTTTCATCCATGAAGCCCAAGAATCAAGTTTTAAATCTTGTATCGTGAATATTTTGTTGTGGGTTGATTATGTTCATGTGATTATGGTTGTATAGTTCCCAAGTTGGAATCCTTATGTGTTATTCATGAACCTATGCTAGTATGTGGTCTGAAACATGTGAAATTAAGTTGAAATACGGAGTTTTGTTGTGTTAATTTGATGGTTATGCCTATGCCCTAAGTCATGCATCCTAGGTGTTTGATAAAATGCCTAAGAGAATAGAAATTATGCAATATAGCTTAATTGTGACCCAAGTGATAAATGTGTGCTTTACCCTATGACCAAGAATGACTTCCATGATATTGTGTGCATTATGAATGGTTGAGGAAATGTCCATGAGAATAGGTTTATGAAAGTATGACATGTTTATATGCAATTCCATTCATGTACAAGACTATGATAACCATGTGCTTTATGAAATCTCTAAATTGATGTATTATGAATTGTTGATATTGGTCATGTGTTTAAGAAGTGTCATGTTCTGTCAGTTTCATGCTATCGAGTCCTGGGGGTACTTGTACCCGATAATTTAGTTATGTGCCTAGAGCCAGTGTCATGTTTTCACAATACTCTCAGCCAAGCCATGATCAGTAGAATTCAATCAGTCATGTGACTCAGGAAAACTCGGTAAACTCAGTATCAGTCCAGTCCCATTCAGTAATCTCAGGAATCTCAGTGATCTCAGTCAATATTCATGTCCCAGTAGTATTTGGTTCGGACCTTAGTAAACTCAGTCAGCTAGAAGAACTCAGTAGCATTCTGTCAGTTAACAGAATTTAGTAGTATTCTATCAGTCAACGAAACTCCATGAATTCAGTTTAGTCCGGTTCAGTTAATCATGTTCAGTGTTTATTCAAATGGGAGTGGGGATTAACACCGAGTGAACCCAAGAATGGGAACACACACTGTCAGATGAGGGTGTGATTCTTAGAAGCAATCCTTGCTTTCTAGAACTATGTAGCCAGCATAGGTTGAGATATCAATACTGTCAGATGAGGGTTGATAAGGTGGATAAACACTATCAGATGAGGGTCCCACCATTCTCTTTTGGGGACACTGTCAGATGAGGGTCACTCACAGTTTGTCTTTACCAGTGGCGTGATATTGACACTCTTCCAATTGGGGTTACAGATTGGACCCTCAACACAACTATAATAACTTATTAGGGGCATGTCGGTTAGATGACTACTTCCCATAATTTTAATTACAGAATCAGGACTATTAGATACAGTCATTCAGTCTCAGTAATAGAACTCAGATAGTTCTTCAGATTTTAGAACTGTCAGATACAGTCAACTCAGAATAGTACGAAACTCAACTAGTTCCATCAGAACCTAGACTGCCAAATACAGTCTCTCAGTATTAGTTATTTCAGTTATACAGTTATCAGTACCCCATGTTATCAGTATTCAGTTTCAGGACTGTCAGATACAGTCAATCAGACCAGTTCTTCATAATCAGAACTGTCAGAAACAGTCTTTCCTTTATTAATAATATAACATCAGTTCCTCAGTACTCTATAGACTCAGTTATTCAGTATCCCAGTATTAGCACTCAGATATCAGTTATTCAGTATCCCAGTATTAGCACTCAGATATCTGTAAATCCATGTTATCAGAATTCACGAGTCAGTGTTATTACGAATTCAGTTACAGTCTCTTGTTCATGCATGTATTCTCACGTTCATGTTATTCAGTCAGTTAGTATTGTTCATGCATATGAACCATTACATTCAGCCTACCTCACTTGCATACCAGTACATTCAACGTACTGACGCATTTGTGCTATGGTGTTTTATACCATAGGTTTAGAAGCACGAGCTCCCGAGCATCCTTAGTAGATCAGACGTTCAGCAGTCAGACTTATAGTGAGTCCTCATCATTCAAGGATAACATAATTATTTTATTACTTTATTATTTCAATAGTTCAGAGTTAGTTGGGGACATGTCCCATCAACTCCACAGTTGTCAGACAGTTTAGAGGCTTTCCGACTACAACATGTTTCAGATAGTTTATTTCAATTTTGGGTATTGTTATACCTCATTTCAGACATTGTTTTATATTCAGTATTAGTAAAGTTTTGAACCTTATGGCCTTATAACTTACATTTCGCATATTTACAGTATATTATTCAGTGCTCAGTTACAAATATCAGTCATGGGTTAGCTTGTGGTCCTTCGGGGTCATGAGCACCGTGTAGCATTTCGGGTACTAGATTTAGGGCGTTACACCACAACCATCAAACCATGTCCCTATTAGAAGGAATGTGGGTGTTTTGAGATTTTGGTTTCAGTTTCACTTTTGGATTATTTCTAAACTCACGCCAAAAGTAACTTTTCTTTTCCTTCAAATTCGGGTGACGTACACCTAGAGCTTTGGGAGTTATATTCATATAGATCATATTTACATGTGTGAGGGCCACATATTTTGTAATTGAGATAATTACAAGTCTCTAGTCCCTAAGCTTAATTTTTCGTCACCCATCCTGAGCCAAAGGTCGTCTTAGCATAAAAGACTATCTTTTCCACCGTTCAACTCGAACTACACGCAGTCTAATTCCCTGAGTCTTAGGGATGTGTAGTTAGCTCCATGTGGAAAACTCGACTGTATTTCAACCTCCCCCAACCCGCTTATTCTCAGCTTTTTGATTTCACAAAATTTCAAAACTGGGATAGCTTGTGAATTCTTGAAAATCGAGCTTAAAATCAAGTGTTGTGAACTACAAGTGGCCTGAGTTCTCATGTAGCCTGAGATACGTAGGAAACCCGATACCAAGGTTCGGCCATAAGTTCCTAAAATTCATGTGAAAAACTAACCTTTTTGGAAAATAAATTTGTGATCGGAAAAAAATTACTCCCTTTACCCAAGGTTACTTGCATTCACCCTACCTAAAGGGAGTGGCAGTTATTGACGCCTAATTTTTTTCCTCCACAATTAAGTTTAATTTTGATTTTCCTTGATTTTAAATAAACTTACAACATTTATTTTTATTCGGATAAAAGGTTTCTAAAGTTTTTATCTAGGTAATTTAGTCATTTTATGTAATGATTATATATTTTTGTATTCGTGTATACGAAGTCGTATAATTTTGTTACTTAAATAATTATCTTACGAGAAATCAGATTTTCATCAAAGGATATCATGAAAATTAATTCAAATGGTTAAAATCTTGATCTAAATATTATTTATTCTCAAAAATGATTCATTTGGAAAAGTACTTTTGATTTTATTGAATCCAGAAACTCAAAACAAAATTGTTTTACAATTCATTTTAAATTTTGATTCAAATTAGTCGATTTATTAAATTTGGCCATAACTGAAATTAATTAGGCCAAAATTACAATGCAAATTGATAAATCGAGTTTTAATTAGGCTAGAATTTCAATAAAACTGTCTAAATCTCAATCCAACCTACTCCTTTTTTAGTTACAATCTACTAGACCAAGCCAATTTTTTCCTTTTTTTTGCTTAATAAATAACACCACCATACCAGCCCAACCCATCAACCCCCATTGACCCAGCCCATTCCTACAACAGCTTCAACATCAACATCAAAACAACGACAACAATAGAGCAATGATAACTGCATCATCAACAATAGCAATAACATAACGACAAAAACAGACGACACTAATATCAATAAAACCTTAGCCCGCCTTCTTCTTTTACTATTTTACCCCTCACGTTCAGCCATTTTTGGCTAGAAATTCATTATCTTTCCTCTTGCTCAGGCTATATGTGTATGTTTTGGAAAAATTACGCCAAACCAAACAGAAGACAAACTCCAATTTAATGAGAATGTCTAATTTCAATCTCTTTTCTTCCCTTTTTATCTCCCCGCTCTGAATTTTGTACCCATTTGGGGCAAATTTTCGCCTGTGTTTCTATCGATTATGGATTTTAAAATTCCTGTACTTTACCCAAAATTTTCAAACTTGCAAACCCTAATTCTTCCCCCCCCCCCAAAAAAACACCCTCAGTTCTCTATAAAATAAATGTTAAGGGGAAGAGGAAGAAAAGAAGGATTTTGGAGAAAACATTGGAGGTTTTGGAGGTGCATGCTTCTAACCTCATGCAATCAAAATTCTCAAAGAACACACTCCAAAAATCAATGCTGATGAGAAGTTAAAACTCCGATGAACCAAAAATTAAAACTTCGGTAGGGGGAGCTCCGTTGTGATAGGCTCTTTTGTCCCATTTGTTGCCCAAAAACAGGTGTGAAACCTTATATTTTTGCATTCTTCTTTGTCACAATTTGATGTTGTAATGTGAATCACACTGTATCGATGAGTTGGGGTGCTGATGTTTGAGCTTCATATATTTTTTTTTAGTGAGAGTTAAGATTTGGACTCGTCGGAATATATTTGTTGAAAATCTTCAAAATTTATTATTTTCATGGGACTATTTGTTGTTGTTTTAGTTTACAATTTTTTTTTCTATTTGTAAAAGACTAAAGAAGAAAAGTTACTTGAGACTTAGGTTACATGTTCTTTTGATTGCAAAATGCTGATGATTTGGGGTTGAATTGCAAAAATCAGATTATTAAAGATGTGTTGGTAATGTTAAGTTGCTTGAAATGCTTGTTTATTAATGACCAGAATCGGCAGTGTGTTTGTGCTTTAGGTGTTGGTGTAGATATCTTGTTTTAGCTATAATATTCCTCTTCTTAAGAGCGCTCAATGAACATGGTTGTAGGGCTAATTTCAAGTTTGCTCTCATGTCGTCTTACTTAACTGTTTGAATTTTTTAATGATGGACCGAATCCTTTTTAGTCGGGGATCCCTCGAGGACTTTCTTGACTTAAAACATCAAGTAAATAGAGGGTATGGCTGCTTCCTTAAGTATTGCTCCACTTTTTCTCTCTCTCGATGGTTTATCTCCGATTCTCCTTTGCGGACATGGATTACGTACCATTGTTTTTAGCTGATTGTTTGAGTGCTTTCATTGGTTCAGCATACCCAAAAGATCTATAAGATGAGATTTGGTTTGGGGTTTCTCTTTAGCAAATCCCCAAAAAACTAGAACACTAGAAAATGGCCCATTGTAGCTTATAGTTCACTATCTTAGCCTAGGTAAGTTAATTTACTCTAAATAAAAAAAAGATTTTACTTTAATCTACATTTAAAGTTCAAGTTTGCTCATTGTTGCGTGCTTTAGGCATTTGAATGCATGTCTATGTTGTTCTTACTGGAAAATATTATTGACTTTATTTTCCTTGTTTTTCCAAAGTTGCAATTGTTTAATTTCATTCACTTATATGCTCCTACTTAATGAGTAAAAGTAGTAAAAGAAATTTTCTTTTTATAGTTGAATATCTATCATATTTGTCGAAAGCACATGTTTATTTACCACTAACTATAAATTTCATATGATAGTTGCATACATTCCAGTGCTTCCTCTTTGTTATAGCTTACTGAACTCAACATATATTAACTCCTTATTTCTTTCTTGTTTAACATGTGGAAAATGCCTCGGGTCCAAATAGACCCCCTCCCTTTGCATCTACAGGTCCAAGTCCCAAATCCTTCGCGTCGAACCCCATGTCAAAGTCCCAAAAATGGACCAAAAGATAAGAAACAAGGTTGTATACACCAATGTACAGTAGTATACAAGGGATACACAGTGAAAACAAGGAGGTGAAGTGGGTATACAGGTGGAAGACTGATACATATGCATATATGACCAATATATGGTCACGTATACACCAGATATACAAAAAACTCAAGGATGAAGGGCTGTGATATACAGTCAGTATACATAACTGAAAGGGCTGAAAAATCCATGAAAATGGGCAGATTCCAATGGGCCAAATCAGTGGCCCAAATCTTAAACTTTTTCTCTTTAAGTTTATTTGTATATTCCTATTTGATTCCTTCAGTCAGTACACATAACTGAAAGGGCTGAAAAATCCATGAAAATGGGCAGATTCCAATGGGCCAAATCAGGGGCCCAAATCTTAAACTTTTTCTCTTTAAGTTTATTTGTATATTCCTATTTGATTCCTTGTTTCTAATGAGGTTTAGATAAATCAAATTAAATCCCTTTTAAATCGTCATTTCTGATTTTTTTTATAATTCGTGACGTAGCATAAATTCTCTGGTTAATAAAACAAGTCTCTCTGTGTTTTTCCTTGAGAATAAGCTTTTAAAAAATTAAAATGGCATTTTATTTTATTATTGTGTTAAAGGTTTTTATTTGAGTTAAAAGAAAATTCTCAACCACCTAAAATCAATTTTCTTTGCAAAAATCAAAACATTTTCACTAATTAGTCGAATTTCATAATTTATTTAAATTGATATTTTTCTTTAAAAATGAAAATTTGTGTTATCAAAATCAATATTAAAAATCACTTTCTTTCACTTTTTTATATTTGACAAACAATTTATAAATGAATCAGGTTTATTTCAACCTTCAGTTGAGGAATTTTTTCAAGTTAAATTGAATCAATTTTCACTCGAATAAATAAATGTCATCTTAGGTCTTCAAATAAATAAATAAAAAACCTCTTGAATTAAAGTTAATAAAGGCAAGTCTTTGCAAAAATTAGCCACTTTTTAGTTAGTAAAAAATTAAGTTTTGGTGAATTATTTTAAACGGGCGCTCCTAAGTGCCTTAAAACCATCTTAGGGTATTAATTGAACCCTTACTCAGTTTCTCTTATTTCAAAGGTTTATTTCTATTTTGGAGTCTTTGAAATTTATTTAAGTTTTTCTTGATATTTTCTACAAATCAAGTGGCGACTCTATAATTTTCTCACAATTATTTCAAGATTTTTTTGATTTTTTTTTAAATAGTTTGAAAAAGTTAAAGCCATTTTCTTTCAAACAAAATTCGAAAAAGGATAACACACTAAACATATCAACTCTACTATGATAGCACATTATGGAAAAAGAGATACGACAACAAAAACATCGCGTGGTGGTATACCCCCACCCCAACTAAAAGTTGATGCACTTTCTTCAATGCGTAACTAAGAAGATAAGTAAAACAAATAAGTAGAGACTTACTTATGCGCTCTAGGCATCGGATGTGGACTCGCCCCTAACCGAAGCGTTACGAGGCGCATTAGTCTTAGTGCCAGGAGGTAGTGGTGGTGGTGGTCAACTAGATGAGGATCCCAACACTTATTGTTCGTGCTCAATCTGGTCAACATGATACTCAATACGCAACTCCTTGGATGACCTCTTCATATCTCACTCAAACTTATAAAAACTAGTACAATTTTTGTGGGCTCTCGTTCCCTCTTGCCTCTAGTGGTGGAGGGCTCATTATCATCATCATACAATTCAAACACTAAGGCTAGTATGGTAGGTAGTGGTTGTGGGATGGGTGGTATTACTGGGGTGATAGCAGTGTGGCTATCTGCCAAAGCTCGAACCTCAATCGTCAAAGTGGCCACCTCCTCCCTCAGATAAGATAAATCAAGAACCTAGGCCTTGCATAGTCTCTCCCCTATTCGAATCTTAAAGTTGTCAATCCTCCCACGCAGCTTTCTCATAAATAGCTACATCGTGGTCATCATTTGGGCCACAACCTGCACCTCGGATGTATTAATAGTAATGCCCACCCTAGGCTTAATCTGGCTCAACAACATTGCTAATTGGATGTTTGTGCGAGTTTTGCGCTTAACTAACTCTGTATGCCTATCCACCAACCTTTGTAGAAACTCATAGTATATTGTAACCATACTTAAAGTAGGTGGGTGAGGGGGCACCATAGATGTATGCAGTAGAACCGACGTGTCTGTGACCCTCTCACTACTCATAGGAGCTGAACCCTTGGTCTGCTGATTACCTATATCATGGTCACCAACTAGTGTCGGCTTGTGTACCTACTCGGTCATCTCTAAAGGCCCTTCAAATAAGTCCACTGCAAGTAAGGTAGAAGGTTGTGCCTTTCTCTGTGCAACTGAGTTTGTGTCATCTCAAATCAACCCCGCATTAGCAACAAGGCCACTTCAACCGCATAATCAACACCCAGTAATGCTACAACTCTTGCTGTATCACACAATCTGTAAATCAAACATGGTAATTGTATATTGGTAACCTATTTAAAGGTCCACTCATGAATCTCATCTCAAATGTACCAAGCCAAATTGACATTATATCCAGCCATGATGCTTGACACAAGAATAGCCTAGTCTAGTATAAGTGAATTATTAGCTCTAATAGGACACAACCTGTTTCAAAATATAGACCACCAAAACATTCCTACAAAGTGAAGGATGACTTCTTGATATCTGTCTTCCCATCCACCCGAAGGGAATCAACTTCATGATCAGTAATATACCGTGCTACCCAGCTCAATAACTCTCTACTCTGCTCTAGATCTTTTATCTTTATCTTATTCTTTGCAGTAGCTATCCACAGTCAAACTTAGCAGTAATAGTCGGCATCTCATATCCGCGCTCAAATAAAAATCTCTGAAACATCTGCTCAGATATGTCAACTTGAGTACCCCTAATCAAATATGGGCCAATGGAGGTTGTTTGCGAACTCTTAGCCCTGTATATGTAATCAAATCATTAGATATGTCATATTAAACATAAAAATCATGCACTAACTCTGAACTATAAGATTCAAAAAACACTCCCACCCAGCCAAATCTGTATCTATCGAATAGTGCTTGGGGATCCCTACCAACTCAATTTTCTGAATACGGGGTTCCTCAGCTATGTTCCATTTATGTTCCATCTAAACCCACCCTATTTAGCCGGCTCAGTATCTCGATCATAAATATCCTTTATGTCTTGTACACACCACCTCATATTTTCTTAGGATATAGGCATAGTGTGTGGAACCCTGTACCTCGACACTCGAAGTGGATACAGTATCATCCTCAACAGACTCTGAGGAATCTCCTCCCTTTTCAAACTGGGGAGCATTTGTATCTCTATCATCACTACTTGACTCAGTTGATTCCAACCCTTCCTTAAATTTGGGCATAGGATTTCTTCCACACTATCGCCAGACTTAGATACTTTCTCCCCCTCATCAGACAAGGTAGATTTCGAAGAATGAGGTGGCGATCTCTGAGCATTCATAATCTGGGGATTTTTCTGTGCAATAGGAGCCAGTGAAACATGTGGCCTAGCCTATGGTGAAGGTTGCCTGGATTCCTTACCTACATCTTCCTTCTAAGTCTGACTCCATGTACAGTGAGGTATCAATAGGTCATCATTCACCGAGTACTCTTCAATAAATTGACTTCTCTCAGAAGACTCATCTTGGAGTCTAGACTATGGGTTTTGGGCCATGGCCCTCTTGTTGGGAGTGGAATCACCCTTCTTTTACATTCTCTTTAGTGGCATGGTACCTACATAGAGGAGAATTAATACTCAAAACACATAATTGGGTAAACACTTGACCAAATTTGAAACAAGTAGGTCCTATTAATGAGTTCAGTCTATAAGTTGTAGACTGGGTTCACAACCCGTGGACTGTGCTCATGAACTTTAGATTTCAGTTCACGATCCAGTCCATGACTCGGGGACTAGGTTCTTGAGTCATGAACCCGACTCATGAAAGTTAGACCCAATATCTAAACTTTGAAATCTCAGGTCTGATTCCCACAAGTCTAATCCATGACTCATGATCATGGGTTGGACTTTTGAGTTCAAACTTAAGAATCAACACGATTTCATCAGTTTTATAATTCTAATTTCTCAAAATTTCCACCCATTTTAGTTTGTGGTTAGTCAAACCATGTCATCTTCACTTTTCTTTAGCAGTTGGGGAACACTACATCATGAAATTAATCATACTTGGGGTAATGGAGTAGGAACCCAAAATAATCATATAGTGAATGAACATACCTGGGCACAAATGAATATTTTTGAATAAAGAACAAGTTGATTCCTCAATTGGGAGCCTCTTACATGTGGGATTAGGGTTTTAGTTGGGTTAATCACTATAAAGATATTGTAGGGTTTTATTTTAATTAGGAAGGAGGGAAATGTATAAATAAATAATATATATATAGTGGTAGTGTTATATTTTAAATTGGATTTATTTTATGTATTTGGGTGGAAAAAGATCAGGTTTACTGTTATGTTAAGGGAAAGGCCAAAATTCGCATGTAATTTGGGTCAGGTCGTGTAGGGCTCTAACTTTGAAAAGAAATTTGAATTAAATAAATCACCTAGGACTATGAAACCAACACATAAATCATAGACAAAGTGCATGACACATGGGTTGATCTCGTGGGTCCTGTTCAGAGACCCAAAGAGCTTTGACTCCCATGGGTCGTTAATAAGGTCTAAGACTCATGGGTTGAAGTCTGCAACCTAAAATTTTTCTCTGATTTCTACGAATCTTGTCTATAGTTTGTAGGTATGGTTCACGACGTGTGGACAAAATTTGTGGAACATGTTTTGAAGATAGGAAATCCACTCTCATTTTCATGAGTCAAGTCTATGATTCGTAGAACTGAGTCACGACTCATACACTCGACTCATGAGTAGACTTACCTGGAAGTTTTTAATTTTCCATGTTTGCCTTATGTTAGTGATTTCTGCATGCTTTCGAACATGAAAAAAATAAGACATAACAAAGAGAACACTAAAACCTTGGGTTACCTCCCAAGAAGCGCTTGATTTAACATTGTGACATGATGTGGCTATGTTGGGTTCTCTGACTTCACCAACAAGCCCATGGGTTTCCTTCCATGAAGCATCGTGTTTAACATTGTGGTATGACACAACTCCCTTGACTACTCAGACTTCATCATGGCACAAATCCATACATAACTTAATCTCGTTTGTGTTTCCCAAAAAGTGCTTAACACATCGTCCGTTCACCTTGAATAGGCCATCACCTCTTTGTTGTATATTCACCATGTGTAAATACACTCATCATGTTGAATGATCCATACTATCTAGACTTCACTTTCCAGGAAACAAGCAAAAGTTTGAATGATACAATAAGACCAAATAATCGGGTTGGAATTCTCTCTGCTTAATTATTCTATCATGGTACAATTTTATTTTTTCCTTGTCCAAGGATGAAATCTCATAGGCACGGAGGTGGGACTCATCCATCTAATTCATTTTCTCCAGTCTTAAATATACAACATCACTCCACTCAAAATTAATCTTTTTTAGTGCCTATAGTGCCATATGCTCAAGTTCGACCAATAAGTGGGATGCTTTTCCACTCACAAGTTGATAAGGAGATGCACCGATAGGATTATTGTATGGAAGGACCATAATACATCATCTATCTTTTTACACCAATTAGTCCTATTGGCATTCACAGTCTTTGCAAAAATTAACTTTATATCTCGGTTGGAGAACTCAACTTGCCCTCTTTCTTGAGGATAGTAAGATGTAGTCATCTTATGCTTCACACCATATTTATCAAGTAAGACTTTAAAAATCTGGTAGAAAACTTGTGTGATCCCCCATCACTAATGATTGCTCAGGGTATACCAAATCTAGAGAAAATATTCTTCTTCAAGAATGTTGTGATGCTCTTACCTTTTTTGCTTGGAAGCAAAATTTCTTTCACACACTTTTAAACATAGTCAACAACCACCAAGATATAATTCATTCCGTGTGAACTCACAAATGGTCCATAAAATTGATACCTCAAACATCAAACAACTCAAGCTCAAGGATAGGCATCATGGAAAGCTCATGTTTTCGCGAAATATTCCCTTGCCTTTTGACATTGGTCACAAAACCTAGCATAATCAGGTGCATCCTTATAGATATTAGGCCAATAGTAACCATATTGCAAGATTTGGTGTGTAGTGAGAGTGCCTCCATGATGATCGCCAACTAGGAAGAAATGGCATGCCTCCAAAATACTCATCATTTCAACCTCGGAAATACATATCCTAATTACACCATCAGTACACACCCAAAACAAGTATGCTCATTCTAAAATAAATTCCTCACCTTATGCATAAATCCCTTGGGATGCTCGAACCATATATCTTCTAGGACGAGATCACTTGCCAAATAGTTGGCAAAGTCTGCAAACCAAGGGATTAAGTCTTGTGATGTTGTCAAGTCTTGATTAACTAGAAAATTATCATCAATCTCAAGCTCATCGTCTATTTTTAACATTTCTTCCTCCTCTAAGCATGATAAATAGTCAACAACTTGGTTTTTATTGTCCTTTCTATCCTTAACCTCAAAATCAAATTACTACAATAGAAATAACCATCAAATCAACCTCGACTTTGCATATTTCTTTGTCATAAAGTACCGGTAAAAGTTGTATGGTCCGTTTGTATAATAACTTTGGTGCCAATCAAGTATGACCGAATTTTTTTTGAAAGCAAATACTACTACAAGCAACTCTTCATCAGTCACCATGTAATTTTCTTATATAAGATTCAGTGCTTTGCTAGCGTAGTTGATAGTATAGTGTATTTTTTCTCGCCTTTGGCATAGGACTGCTCCTAGTGTCATACCATAAGCATCATACATTACTTCAAATGGCAAAGTCTAATCAAGGGACACAATAATAGGAGCAGAGGTCAACCTCACTTTTAGACACTCAATGCCTTGAGGAAGGCATCATCAAATACAAATTTCACATCCTTCTCTAACAATTTGAACAATGGATTTGCAATTTTAGAGAAATCCTTGATGAACTGCCTATAGAAACCTGCATAACCTAAGAAAATCCCAATGCCCTTCATAGAAATTGGTAGAGGAAATTTTTCAATCACCTCAATCTTTACCTTGTCATCTTCTATCCCTTTTATAGAAATTTATGCTTGAGAAATATCCCTTCCCTGACCATAAAGTGACATTTTTTCCAATTTAGGACCAAGTTGCACTCTTCGCATCTTTGTAAGGCGTTGGACTAATGAGCCAAGAAATCATCAAATAAATCGCCCACAATTGAAAAATCATCCATGAAAATCTCAACAGTGTCTTCCACCATGTCAGAGAAAATGGACATCATATAATGCTGAAAAGTCGCAGGAGCATTACATAGATTGAAGAGCATCCTTTTAATTGCAAACGTCCCATAAGGACAGGTGAAAATGGTATTCTCTTGCACTTTTAGGAGCAATATAAATCAGATTGTACCTTGAATAACCATCAAGAAAACCATACCATCATTTACCAACAAGATGGTCTAACATATGATCCATAAACAACATAGAAAAGTGATCCTTCTGGGTCCATGAATTTAACTTCCTATAGTCCATGCATACTTTTCATATGGTGACTAGTCTTATAGGAACTATATTATTCTTTTCATTGATAACCACCATGATTTCACTCTTCTTTGGTACACACTGGATCGGGCTTACCCATTTGTTGTCGACAATAAGGTAAATGCATCCGCATCTAACCACTTGATGATTTCTTTATTGACAACCTCTTGCATAGGAGAATTTAATCTATGTTGATGCTCAATTATAGGTATACAGTCTATCTCACTATGAATTTTGTGAGTACTAATTCTGGGTGAAATCCTATAGATGTCAGAAATGGTCCAACAAATAGCCCTTTTAAACCTTTATAAGCAGACACTAAGGCCTCAATCTGCCACTCTACTACATCTAATGCAATAATAAATGGCAAGGTATTGTTGTCCCTAAAAATTCATAATTCAAATGAGAGGGAAAGACCTTCAATTCTAAAATTGAAAGGCTCCTCAATAGATGATTTAACTGGTGGGGTTACTCTATTTTTCTGATTAAGGTCCACCTTCTTTGGTGCATAAGTGTATGAAACCATAACAATAAGTTCATTCACCATCTAATCATACCCATCAATACCATTACTATTAAAACTCATTATCACAGATGCAAGAGCCTCAACATTAAGCCTTTCTTCAATGAGGAGTACCAATATTTTTTTGTCTATAGTGTCTAGCACAAAACCACCCTAATATGTTTGGACTGATTCATGGATTGACATACATTAAAGGTAACCTGCTTATCAGTAAGTCTAAAATTCATCTATGTTGTCTCTATGTCATCCAATTCCCTACCCGTGGCGAGGAGAGGCCTTCCCAATAATATAGGGACTTCGAAGTCAACTTCCCAATAAAAAATCACAAAATCAACTAGAAATATAAAATATATACCATTACCAATAGATCACACAAGATACAGATAGGTTTTTCAACATTGCAATCCACCATTAAAAGTCTCATAGAAGTCGGTTTAGGGAACCCCAACCCAACTACTTGTAGACGACTAGAGGTATCAAGATAATGCTAGTTCTCAATTCACATAAAGCCCATGCAAAATTTGAATACCCAATAGTACAAGGAATGGTGAATGCTCTTGAATCCTCCCTTTTTCCCACTAAAGATCAAGAGACAATGGCACTATAGTAGTGCACATTATCAGTGAGCTCGTAACTCATTGTCCTCTTTTTGTCAACAAAATCTTCATAAGATTTTCATAACCCGACATCTATTCTGGAGATTCCACAAGAGAAATGTTCACCAATAACTCTTTCAGCATGGGCATAACTACTGATATTTCCCTTCTTCATTTTTTTTCTTCAATCCTTGTGGAAACAATGAAGGAGATTGGGAATGGTCTTTAATATTGGTGTGATCTCATTATCTTTTTATTTGTCAGTATTGACTTCTTTCTTAGAAACTAGAGGCTATTGAGAGGCCTCATGATTCATCGCCAACTTTTTTATTTTATCCTAATCCTTATAATTCATGGTCACGGGGTCATTCCTCATATTATCAACCATAGGCCTAGGTTAATCAATAGTGGCCTTATTGCTTCGAGTAGTAATAGCTATACAATCACTGTCATTCTTAGGGTTCTAAATAGTATTGTTAGGAAGAGTTCTTCATTGATGTTGTTTTAATATGACAAACATTTGCCCAAATTATTGTTCAAGCTACTTAATGGTGGTTTCATGCGACTCTACCTTCTGGATCAATCCTAAAATATCTACCTTTATTTCTTTAAGGAAACTCTCTTAGAGTTCCAAACCCTTACAAATTTTACAAGCAATGCTTCTATTCTCGAACTCCCAAATTCAGCATCTCGGTTCCCCAGCAAAACATAAAGGCCACTATTTTCCTTGTAGTAATATTTTCTTCTCCAGTCACCATCACACTCTCTACTCATGTACCTATACCTATATCCATAATAGTTTCAACATTTATTCCCCTGCCTTGAGTTCTAATTATTTGAATTAGACCCTTAACCCTTGGCTAAAAAACCCATCATTTCTCTATCAAGATTCTTAGTTTCTTTCTTAGAATATGACATCATGTCTAGAAGCCTTACCGTTTGAACATACTATATTTACCCTTTTAGCTCCAACTACTACAATTGCTTTGTAAGAAATCAAATCTCAGTCCTAAGTTGTGCCACCTCTTGAGCCACTGTCTCATGTTCTTTGGTCATTGAAGGCACAAATCTAATATATTATTAAGCAACTATATTATTGCACTCGTAATATCAAACTTGGTACCTTCATGTAATTTAGGAGAAATAATTGCACTTATTTCAATTGACTCAACATACCCCAAATCTTCTCCAAATCATCATACACTCTAAGACATTGTTGTATAGGCTATTTTACTCTATTTCTTTTCAATTTTTCCTTCACATTAAGTGCATCTAGATGACTTCCTCTACCTATATATCTCTTTCTTCCCTAACACTTATTGGGCGGTTGCCTTCCTGGCTCACATCTTCGGCACTCAGACTTTTCTTTAACCTATGACTCAAATTAAAACCAAAACAAAGGAGATACTAAAGGAAACAAAAATATAAGATACCTATCTTAACTTGGGTTGCCTCCCACACAGCGCCTGATTTATAGTCGTGGAACGACTTACATCATAACTTTTAACCATATTCTTTCATCATCTTCCTTCAACTCGGAGCCCATCTATGTACTCTTTTCTGACCTTTTGAGTGCTTACTCTCAAGGTCTACATCTTTCTCCATACTTGCCTTTTTAGGATTCTCTTTACATTTCTCAATCCTAGGCTTAATTTTTAGTTTGGCCAACTCTATGAGAGAGTCTGAAGAGGTCATTGGATGTTTGCACTCAGACACCCATACTCATTCACTTCCTTGGCAGTGATCATACATAAATCTTTGTAGTTTGAGGGTGTATTGAGTGCTATGTACACTCTAAGGAACTCCTCTTCATCATTCAACCTTAATTTTAGAGTTCCCTCTCTCATATCAATAAGCGCTCCTCTAATTGCCACGAATGGATATCCCAATATGATCGGTACCCAGTCATCTAAATGATAATCAAGAATAATAAAGTCAGTAGGAATAATAAAATTACCAACCTCAATGAGCATATCCTCTATGATTCCTTCAGGCACCGCTTTATTTCTATTGACCATTTGGAGCACCACTAAACATGGCCTCTTTTCCCCAAGACATGAGTATTAAACATAGATAGGGGCATCAAATTTATGCTCACCCCCAAGTTACTCAAATCATGGACCACATCACTTTCACAAATTTGTACGGAGAGAGTAAAACCCCTGAGGACCTTGGGCATTTTGGGCATCTTGCTCAGTATCATAGAGTTGAGCTTCTCAGTAAGTGCTACTATCTCAATATCACCTAGCTTCATCTTATTAGTCACCACATTGTTCAAGTACTTATCATAGTTGGGAATTCCCTACAAAACATTGAACAAAGTTAGGTTAATATGAAGTAATCTAACGCATCAAAGAACTTCTTAAAGATATCATCCAGATTAGCCTTTTTAAGAATTTTAGGGAATGGTGGTAGGGGTATCTCATGTGTTCGTTCAGCTGTCTTTGATTTTTATATACTCAGACTTCCCCAAATATTTATATTCATTGGTTTGCACTTGCATGTCATCTACCCATTATGCAATTAATTCTGTTTGTACCTACTAATTTTTCTTTGGAGGTATGTCAACCAGGTCCCTACCACTCCTTAAATACTTTGCCATTACTTGTTTTGGACTTTTTGTATCACTAGGTAAGTCCTCTAGAGGTTTTTTATTCAATGTTTATGCCAACTGCCCTAACTATGTCTCTAAATTCTTCTAAACTAGTTGCTGATTTTTTATTTTCACTGCCATTTGCTCTTGGTTGGACAGTATCTTTTTTAATGTCTCCTGTATCTTGCTGGCATGAGTATTATTCAGTATGCTATTCTGCAGTTGGAACTACTGAGTTTTAGGCTAGTTATTACCCCATGAGTAATTGGGCTAACTCTACCAATCACAATTATAGGCATTGCCATAGTTTAGATTTTCCTTTTGTGCATTGCCCGCAAAAATAACCAACTCTGGATTTACTCCATATAGGTCTACAGAGTGGCCACTATTTCCACAGATCTCACACCATGTCTAAGCCTAATCAACTGCATTTACTTGGGCTTGAGTTTTATTCATACTTAATTTGTTAAATAGTGCCATCATTAGATTATGAAAGGATGTTAATTGAGTGGCCAATGTTGTGACACCATCTACCTCAATCATACCTGTAAGCTTCTTCACTGTACATCTTGAAATATCATCATACCATTCAGGATTACCATGTGTATTTCAATTTAGGAGAGTGTATAGCTCATAATATGTATTCTCCAATGCTTGACCACCTATAGCAAAATCTAACAAAATCTTTATGATATGGTCAAGTCCTTTAACAAAAGTATGAGCTAATACCTCATTGGTCTATTGATGGTGCGGACAATCCCAGAGAAGAGACATAAATCTCTCTCATATAGGATAGAGATTCTTATCTAGCTTCTATTAGAAACTCAAGATCTCACTCCTTAACCTCACAGTTTTGCCAGACATAAAAAATTAGATGAGTAACTTCTTCTCCAAGTCATCCTAAGTAGAGATGAAGTTTGAAGGTTCTTCGTTCAACAATTTCATTGCTTCTCCCAATAGTGAGAAGAGAAAAAGAGTGAGTCTCATATATTTTTTGGAGACTCCAGTAGGAATGAAGGTTCCACTAATTTCCATAATATTTTTTAGATGGAACTGTGGATCCTTATATGACAAGCCTGCAAATCATCCAGTGTTGTGCAATAATTTCACCATATTCTGTTTTAGCTGAAATCTACCTCCATGTTTCAATCTGCGGATGGTAGAGGTAATATTGGTTGTGAGTGGGATTACTACTTTGCATACTATCTTGTAGGTTGGTTATTCTTCAACTATGATTGTACAAATGGCTTGGCCTCTTTGAACTTGCAGGATAGGATAAAGAAGTGTTATTCTCTCCTCAGTTGATGTAAGTGTCGCTCAGGTTTGGGATAGAGTTCAATAAGATCCCTTTTCCTTGCTAGCTTACTTAAAATTCGGACTTGTATCTGCAGGTTCAGTAGCTAAGACCAAGTTGTTAACACTTAGGAAACCAAATAGCAAAACTAAAAATCAGAATGTTGCCAATTTTCAAGTTTCTGGCAATAGTGTCAAAAAATTGTTGCATCCTACTATACACACAAGTGTACGTGGTAGTACAAGTAATAAAGTGACCCTTTCGAGTTGGATGTTGAACCCATAGGGACTTGTGTTTGGCAAGAAATCCACTTCTAGCGTTACTAATAAGATTTAATAAGTGCGAGATGTAACCAAAGGAAGTTTGAGTTTTGGGAATTTAAAAGTAACAATAAACAATGCAAGAATATAAAGTGTTTGAGACAATGATTATGAGAAATCTAGGGTCAAGGCAATGTGAACAATCCTACTAAGCTATACAATCTCATTGGTTAAGCTAATTTTCTTGGTTTTTGATTCACGAGGTTAATAACATGACTATGGTCTTTTGAGACTCTAATTGTCTATCTAGATTAGCTCCACAACCATATTGTTGAGCGGGGATGTGAGAACTAATCTAGACGCATTTGTATGTCATCCCATATTTGAACCAAATAGGGAGAATTAAGAATATTCCTATCCTAATTGTAAATCCTATCTTCAATTCACTTAAAGAATAGGAACCCACTCCATATATTCCACGGTCTAATCTAAAGTTCCTCCTCCCCAGATCATAATAGATATATGAATGTTTTCTGGAGGTCGCAAATCAATAGAACAATAATAACAAGAACATATGAATAACCAAATGTGATAATCAACATTAAACTAACGTAATTGAAAGCTAAGTATTCATGTTCTAACCTCAACCCTAGAATAAGGGTGTTTAACCACTCATAGTTTTACAAAGAATCAAAAGAAATGAATTCATGAGCAAAAACTAAGAGAAATAAACTAAATAATGAAACTCTATTTGGAGCCTCCTTCATGTGTTTTCTATCTCCTAAAGTCGTCCAATATGTTTAGAATAGGAACTAAGTATCCTATTTATAGTGTAGGAGGATTTTTAGTTGTAAATACTCTTCGGTGTGGTACGCCCTCATTGCAGATGTCACAAGGCATTGACACCCTTAATGTGCACCCTCACAAGAATGAGCCATCATCAAATTGGCCAAGGGTGTGGCACACTGTCACGACCCAATTTCTCAGGTCATGATGGTGCCTACTATAACCCACCAGTAGGCAAGCCAAACACGTATTTCAAAACAACTAGTAATGTACTATCAAATAGAATAAGGAAAGAATGCGGAATAAATGTAACAAAAGATCAAATACATAAATAAATTCCAAAACTAGGTGGTATTAGTACAAGAGCTTCTAAAATAATAAGAGTACAAAAGTGTAATAGATGAAATAAATTACACTGATATAACTTACCTCCAAATACAATATAAAGACTAGTATAATACATAAGAGGTGATAAGTAATTCTCTAAATGCCAGGAGCTCACTCTAAGTCTCCGAACCATGGCTGCTCTGCACATCAATGACAATTACTCATACTATGATCTATAGGTTTTAGAAGTGTAGTATGAGTATCAAACAAATGGCACTCAGCAGGTAACTGCCAACTGAACTCAAAAAATAAAGCAAATATATATAGCACATAAAAATATGAAAGCTACACCTAAGAGACCAAAAATCATATAACAAACGAATAAGATAATAGGGATAGCATATTCTATTCATGTCCAAGAGTCTAAAAAAACAAGGCTAAGAAAGTATCAAGGGTGAACTATCCTATTCCAGCTACACTTAGATATCTCAACATTATACCTTATATCCCTGTCCAACATACGAATAAAGAGTGAGAGAAGATTATATATCAATATACAAGGCCAAGGAATAAATATACAATGTGAACAAAGGAAGGAAGGGATATACAGTAATACTATAGCTCCATATAGCTAGATATACATATATAGGTATAAGGTCAACTCGAGGCGCAACCTAGATCATCATATCTTCATTTTAAGGCCTCATTATAATCCTATTAGGCTTTGGTACTAATAAGCTCAGGGTTTCTAATCCATTTGACTCATCATGAATTAATCATTCATAGAAATGAAATTGTAGGATAGAAGACGCCAGAATCATACCTCCAATCTTGATACCGAATCAATGACCAATCTGCCATAAGCTAGACATAACAATGATCATAACTATATCAATAACAACATTACTAATCGGCTATTCCAGACAACCAAATACCTAGTCGAGCCTATATGTAACCCCACCCCCCAGGCTTGGAAGGTGAAATAGAATACAACAACACAAGGCATAGTCAACACCTATATCTATGCAATCGTCCCACACCGGCTGATATACATTGGCACATACTGTGATAAGCAATACACATGAAAGTATGAATACAACAAAAACAATACCATAAACATCTTCATTATCATCATCCTCATCATAATCATCTACATCCTTTCCGGGTATATATATATATATAGGGCTAGCCAGACTTGAACTGGTAAATATGCGCATAGGCACATCAACATAATTATCTTCTGGCCTTGTCGGGTATCAATTTCATCATCATTACATCCTCCAGCCTTTTCAGGTATCATTACATCATCATAATATCCACAGGCATTATCGGGCATCATCATATCATCATAATATTCTCTGACCTTGTCGGGTATCATCATACCATCCTCCGGCCTTGCCAGGTATCATTATATTATCATAATATCCAAGTCAATGTCAATAATAGAGAGCGATCCCCGCGAGGGCTAAAATAAAGTGAAAGCCCCACAAGGGCTAAAGTAAAGTGCAATCCCCACAAAGGCTAAAGTAAATGATCATGAAAAGAGAAGCAAGGTAGAGTATATTTACATAATTCATCGCTCATCATCAATATCACATCCTTAATAAGTGTATATATATATATATATAAATATATATAATAGGTGAATGGACACAAGTCGTGGATAAAATAGTATAAATTGTAAGTTTGTTTCCCGGAGTGAACTTCGGCACTAAATCTTTAAAAAGGTGTAGAAAGGGTCAGAATATCTCACGAACGAAGTAAATAGTACTGCAAATCATGGACCAAAATATAATCTAATTGAAATCATATCATTCAAAGATGCAATAATCGTGAATGTACCTAATTTACGCATTCCATCACTAGTATCCAAATCAATGAAATCATAAGCATCATACTGCATCTTCCTTTGTCCCATATAGGAGAGTTATGTAAATAAATATATACATATTTTCATACACTTCTAATGTATCCTTTACAATCATAAACACCTTCCAGATATCCAACCAATATCATAATATGGCCTTTGGCCCAATAATGTGTTCGAAATAATCACAACATCATAATCACAATCTTAGGCCCACATAGGTATCCGAATCTCATATAAATAATCATGAATATATAAATCATCTCATAATAATAGGCCATAGCATATTCATGAGGAATAACGTCTCTATAAGCTATGAAGCATATCTATAATCATCTCATATATAGGAGGCATCTAACTTCTAGGAGGCATAATGCATCAATAAGCATAACTCATAACTATGAGGCATATTACATCCATAAGTCATCTCAAATCTATAGGTCATATATCATGACTATAAGGAATATCATCTAGGCCAATTATCATATCTAAGAGGAATAACATCTCTAAAGGTCTAATATCACATCTAAGAGGAAATAACATCTCTAAAGGCCTAATATTGCATCTAAGAGGAAATAGCATCTCTAAAGGAACAATATCACATCTATAAGGAATATCATGGCCATAAATTATTTATCATAATTCAGGAAAAGCTATCACAATTTACCAAGTCACGAAGTAAACTCATTCTAAAGTCTCAATTGTCTCAACTATGCCTACTATCTGCAACTAAGTCAACAAAGGCTAACACAAGTTTTGGCCTAAGTAGGCCGAACGAACCCACTTTTAATCCTCAATATCCATATTTAGGCAATCTACACCCCAAACTAGGCTAAGGTATCTAGTTAAATTTCTAGATGTCAAGTAAGTCATAATAAGATTAAATATATTGATCATGTTTCCAACACTAAATCCATATCCCAAATATAGAATTATATCATATCTAATCTATGAATTAGTTCAACCAAGGTAGGAGGCCATAGGATCCTAAATGGGTATTAAGCATTCCAACTTATAGGTCAAAACCGTCATCTAATCCCCAAACTTTAATATTCAATACTACTTTATCCTATCTATAATCAAACTTAAACTTTCATTCGCACACAATATATATTACACATTATCTATGAAGAATAGTAGGCAGAAGCCTACCTCAAAGCCGAATGGCAAAACCTTACAGCATTCTCTAAACGTCTATCATCACTTCATAATCCCCAAAATTCCATCACACTAGAGAAATCATAATCTACTCATCAATACGAGAATAATGATACCCATATTGCACCATTGTTCTTCGGGTCCAAAAACAACACCAAAACCCCAAGTAGGTCCCACTTATGGAAAATGCATTTTTGAGGTAAACCCAATAGTCATACATGAAAAGGAATTATAACCTTACAGAAATGGGTGAAGAAAAAAAAAGCTAATTTGGGGCTAAAGTCAAGCCCTAAGTGATATTGGGGTTTTGGATCAAGATATAAGAATTTCATCTAAAAAGTGATAAAATCATACCTTAAATTGGATGGTAATCATAATAAAGTATGTTTAGTAAGCTCCTAAGTCATCCACAATATTCAATTTCAAGTTATCACACATATTTTGGGTTGTTAGGTCTTAAAAGTAAAGGGAAAATGACCAAAACGTAGCTTTGGGCTCTATTTAGAGACCCTTCAGGCAAAGAGATATTGCGATCTCTGTCACTAGTACTGTGATGTCCATGCCACGATCTCCATGGGACTTGTTTTAATCACCATGGCACGATCATTGTGATCCTTGCACGGTCACCATGGTACCAGTACCAGCAACTTGAAATTTTTTCCAAGTTTGCAATGATGCCTCGAGATTCATTTGGAATCTGATTTTTGCAAATGATGTATGTAACCACACTAAATTCAATGTTCTAGACGTGTTGGTGAATTTGGATTTTCCATCTAAGGTTGTTTAGACCAAATGTTGGTCCCACACCCATACTTTCTGATTTTTCAACTTTTCGACCAATAGGTCGAAATGAGCTCGGGTGCATTGGGACCCAAACCAAAGGTCTAACTAGCCTAAAATCGATATTATGAAGCTATTGGCACAGTCAGAATTTGTGTCTGAAATTGTTTCACTGAAGTTTTCGCCCGGTGGCCATTTAGAACCAGGAAAACTTCCAAATGGGAAATTGGTTCTAAAAAATAAACGAACTGCCCAACAACTGAATGGTCAGTCCCAACAAGTCATAAATGACTTTGGGCAACTTTGGAGAAGCTCAAGTGACTAAAGTAAATAGAATTAGGAAAAATGATCGTAAGGGTCAATACAATATCCTCTACAAAAAGGACTTTCATCCCTGAAAGTCAACAGATAGAAAGAATCTCAATGGCTCAAAGGGGCGAGGTACTGGGCCAGCATGATCCAAGCATGACTTCCCAGATAATGCCCATAAAAAAGGAAACTTTTGAGGGATTTTGCCATAGGTATTCGTGTTTCTAACTAGCTTTCTCACTTAACTCCTAAACAACCAAAAAACAACGTTAACCACTAACTGGCCTCCAATTGAACTGAAATGGCTTATTCCCGCAAATATGAACTACAATACACTGGAACCATATCAATATCCATACTATTCAACAAAGGCTCATCCAAGCCAAAAACAATCCTAAGACATGAGTCATGCCACCGACACCAAATCTAAATATAACCTTCTTTTACCATCTCACACCTACTATCCACTCCAAACTAGAAGGAAATCACTCGAGTCTCATCCATGCAATCTCATCATAGAGAACTCAAAGAACTGAAGCTAATCCACTATGAACCCATACAGTAACCATAAGAATAATCCCATAAGGCACTATCTGGGCACACAAATAGAAATAATCAAGGAATGCATTTTATGCTAATGGTACAACTAGTCTGGATGGTAATGAAAAATGGAATTCAGAAGATCAAGGCATAACTACTCATCACCAAATGATTCGCTCCAGGATGTTTCATCAATCAAGAATGAAACCATATAGAATCCAACTCAAGCATACTACTCTAACTGAGTATAACATCCAAAATCTCCAAAGAAAACTGAAGACCTGGGGTTAAAGATGAAGGAACCAATACCGAGTCCATGCGCTATTATCTGAACGCAAATCAACTATAACCCAACCAAAGTCAAGAACACCGAATAGGCAACTACGGAGTAGGCTCAACCAACCTATAAATGAAATTCTAACTGAGTCAAATTTGAAAATGAAGGTTGCACTCAGCTCTACAACTCTAAGCTGAAATCTGAACACTAAGCCTGAACCGCTCGATCTGAACAACCCAAACCAAACCTGAAGATGGGTAGGCATTCATACTCTAATTCTACCATAACTTCAAAATCGACATTCGAAGGCGCCAAATCAAAACTGATCCCATAATCCCATATAAATGCCAACCACTCAAATCGACTTTAGTATCCAAACCTAACATATCCAAGTTGGATTATAGTGAGCTAGAGTTGAGACATAGATAAAGAACAAAAATCACCACATGGGTAACCATCAATTGAAATGCAAGCAACCAACTCTATATTAGCTAGAGGGCACAAAAATATCCACAAAATATAAACCATGCCAAAAGATAAATGAAAACAAAGCGGGAGAAATAAATCCCAACATAGGGTAATTCACCGGTTGCAAACATGAGAAATCAACTCCATATCCCTTGGGGGGTATGATCTATCAAAACATGCTCAAAAACTTCCCAAGGCTTCAAACAACACTAGAAATGGCAAAAACTCTAGCAACTCGGAGAAATATAACTTTAGCTAAAAACTAACCAATCCAATACTCCGTCTCAGAAAAGAATACCCATAGGCACATATCATCAAGGAGAACACTCCACCAAGCCTCATTAGACCAAACAAACTCTAGAATGGGGATTTCCTAAATCTACCCAAGAAACACATCATCGAAAAAGAAATATACCAATATCGAAACCAAGGTTAAAGTCAAGATGACCACCAGAAAACCAATAGCTCAAGATGAAGAACGTCCAATTTGCCAACTCAAAAAATGATCACAGGAAAGGCCACCTGCCTCTAACTTCCCAACTCCACTTAAGACAAAACCATATCACATCAAGAAAGGAGCATCCAATCTCCACATTAATAATAAGAGCAACTCATCACAAGGGAATAAACCCAACAAATCTAAGAGATGAATCCACGACATCTCAATCCCAAAACCACTATCAGGTGATAAAATAGCAAAAAACAAAGAATGGACCAAAAACTAGTCAAGCTCATAATTAGGCTATATAGAAAAGAATAGCCAAAGGAAAAACCTTCGCAATCTAAAAGGCAAGTATAAGGATCCCAAGCTAAAAAATGGGTGATACAACTAAATTGTCGACTCTAGAATCGTAACAAATCCACAGAAGGTCAGCCTGCCTTTGATATCACAACACATTTCTGAATTAATCTAACATAGCAAACCAAGAGAAAACAAAGTTAACCTCATCGCGCTAGAGGAAAGAATCATCTCAATCCACCGAATAAGATGATAAAGAAATGAAATTCTAACTATATAACACTAGTCTATACAACTAGCCAGCAAGGATCAATTACATCAGGTAATAATATCAAATAATATCAATAATCTCAAGCAGTGATAGGAATAGCAACAACAATATCAATATCAACATAATGAGTAGGCGGTACCAAAATGAACATCAATATTATGTACTACTTAAGGGACACAATAAGGCCAATGTGCAAGGATAAATGGGACTCATACCCAAATGCTACACTCATAATAAGAAATATCAGCATAGATATACTCCATCCACTACTAATTAAAATAAGCCAAGGGCTAGTCATATAATCATGAATTCAATAAAAAGGCACACAATAATCAATATGAACTCCCTCAGGCATATAATCATCGATGGGTACAAAGATCCCAATACACAAAATGAAAAAGTAAAGATGCAGGAAATAAAATCACACCAATCATGGTGAAATCCACAATCACACGCTCGATGGATCTAAGGAAGAATAAATCTGAATGGATCCAACTCAAACAGACCAACTAAATCATCAACTGAGGTGCCAAGAGCACTATATCTACTGAAGGTGCCACAATATCATAAGGCTGATCTGAATGAGCTAAATGAATAAAAATCCTAAGTCGAGGACACTCTCTAGACCAATAGTCGATCTCTCTATAGTTGTGGAAACTCTTGAAGCATCAATATTGAGAAGACACAAACAAAGCCCAAATGGCTGGCCAACTGACATTGAGAGCAAACTCTAGTAGAATTATTTCCATTATTTCACAGTCATAGCCTATCTCTATCTCATGAACTCTAGACTGGCAAAGAATACATGTTAACTCCATATAATCAACTAACTTATATCTGGGCACTCTCTTAGTTAGTGTCCCATCATGACATAACTAAATCAAAATCCTGGAATACTTTAAGATACTGCCCTTCATAATCCAAAAGGGTTGCGATGACCCAAAGAACCATAACAAAACTTCGCAAGGTCTGATGGGGACTCTTCCTGCTATGATCATCACGACTAATTTGAGAACTACGCATAGTCTGGAATACTATTTCCATAGAGTTGATAGGCTAAAAATAAAGCTGAACTCTACCAGAAGAATCCTCACTCCTAGATAAAATTCCAATAGCATTATACTGATGACATGGCTCTTATCGCCACTTGCATAAGTCTTAATATATATGCTTTCTATGGTCCTCTCATAATCAATATCCTAAGGAAAAGAAGACTCAGCTGCAATTAAGTGTTCTGAAGCCAAACAGAGTGACAATACTAGTCCTCTAACACATCTATGCACCAATGTCTGGCTCAAAAAGATATAACATAGGAAAATGTCTGGCCCACTTGAGAAATCCAATCTCGTAATTAGATCTGGTATAGAACCCTAATGAACACCAATATACCCAACTTTAGTCTGAGAATTTCTTGATAATTTAAATTTTATCCATGGCTAGGAGAGATCTACAACATGACTCAAATTCCCAATATTGAACCTCAAAGGGCTGAAGTATTCACAAGCTTTACTAGAGCCGAAATTAGCCTAAAATCCCTTGGCTAATGCTAAAGATATTCGACAACTACCAACTTAGCTCCAAAGATAAAGCAGATATATATAGCAAATAAACATAATAGAAGTTGTATCCAAGAGTCCAGAAATCATATAACAAGCCAATAATATAATAGGGATAGCCTATTCTATTCATTTCCAAATGGATAACATAAAAAGGCTAAGAAAGTATCAAGGATGAACTATCCTATTTTGGCCACACATAGATATCTCAACACTATACCTTATATCCCTGGCCAATATATGAATAAAGGGAAAGAGAAGATTATATATCAATATGCAAGTACAAGGAATAAATATACAATATGAACAAAGAAAGGAAGAAGTATACGATAATACCATAGTGACATAAAGCTATATAGACATATATAGGTATAAGGTCAATTCGAGGCACGACCTAGATTATTAGATCTTCATTTTAAGGCCTTATTATAATCTTATCAGGCTTTAGTACTAACAAGATCAGGGTTTCTAATCCCTTTGACTCATTATGAATTAATCATGCATAATAATGAAATCATAATATAGATGTAATACCCCGTATGTTTCTAAGCTAGGAAGTGAATAAGTCTTCCTACGTATGAAACCGTCTATCCTGTGAGTAGCATTTTAGTGCATGACTTACAATGAGTATTCTAGTGATAGTATAGCTTGAGATTTCTTAATCATCCTCATATAAGTCGCTTAGAGTGATTCAAGCTAAGAGTTTTTGAATCCATCAAGTCTTAGTGTTTGATTTTGCAAGGTTCATCTTTGAAAAAGAATAACGTGATTGATATGTGAAATTTTGGCATATTTAGACACAACAAATTGTAGAGAATCAAATTAGCTTTCCAACGATACCAATTTCATCAAAATCCGATACCCGAGCAAGGAGTTATGGCCTTTCAAAGTAGAATGTGTCGCCTAACCAATCACATATGGCCACTGGAAAGCATAGGCGATATCATATGTGGCGCCTATGTAAAGCATAGGCGATATCATATGTTGCTCCTATATAAAGCATAGGCGATATCATATGCGGCGCCTATGTAGATATAGGCGATATTATATGCGGCGCCTATGTATGATTCCAGCCACGAAAATACTTAGTTTTTGAGTTATTTTGAGGGTAGCTAAGTCTTTTAACACTCCTTACATGTCCCTAAACCTAAACTCACAAAATTTATAGCTTCTAAACATATTACAACCCTATTAACTTCTCAAAGCTCATTATCCAAGAGTACCATAGGAGAAAAACAACTAGGGTTGCACAATCAAACTTGCAGATCAAATTTCAAGGAAATTCCTCCGTAAATCATCAAGAACCTCCCTTCCAAGGTATGCGTAGTGTTCATCCATGGATTCTTTTATTCCATGGAGTTCAAGAATCAATATTTAAAATATAAAATCTCGGTTGGTTGTGGTGATATGATCATACCCATGTTGATGTTTGTTTGTTTTGCTATATAATAGTATCGTGACTGTACATCTCATAAAAGTTATGTTGTTAGTTGAAAAACATGATCTTTAGGTGGATTGATAGAATGCAAGTATGAAATCCACCTATGCCTTAAATAATACATGCAAGGTGTTCGATAAAATACCTAGTATGTTAGAACTTCATATTTACATGATTTCATGATATCTAAATAACAAGTTTATGTTAGCCATACACTCCAATATGAATTTCCATGCAAATTATGTGTTGTTATTGTTGTGGTATAAAGCATGTATGATAATGGAGATATAAATTATGTACACAAAATATATCCATGCTTTTCCTATCATGTTTGAGATGTTGAATAAATACATGAAGTATACTATCCCCTGCTTATGATATTGTGAATTGTGGACTCAAATCTTGTGATCAAGTCATGTCATCTGTGTCAGTTTCCTCCTATCGAGTCCTGGGGGTATTCGTACCTGAAAAATATAGTTATGTGCCTAGATCCATGTTATGTTTCACGATATCCGAACTCAAGCTATGATTCCATAGACTTCAGTCAGTCATGTGACTCAGGAAAACCTTATGATCTCAGTCAGTTGTCAGATATCAGTAACATTCCGCCAGTCAATGGAATTCAGTAAGATTAAGTCATGTATAGTTAGTTATTCATATCAAGTCCCTCCATATGGGAGTAGAGGTTAGCACCGAGTGAACCCAATGATGGGAACTCACCCGCCCGTTCAGAGTGTGATTCTTAGAAACAGTCCTTGTGTTCCAGAACTACGTAGCCAGCGTAGGTTGAGATATCTTAAACTGTCAGATTAGGGTTGATGAGGTGGTTTAAACCTGTCAGTTTAGGGTTCCCACCGTTCTCATTGAGTACCTGCCAGATAAGGGTCACTCACAAGCTGTTCTTACCCGTGGCAAGGTATTGACACCCCTCCAGTCGGGGAAGAAATTGGACCCCAGCTTAGACATAACAGCATACATGGGGCATTTCGGTTAAACACTACCTCCCACAGTTTCAGTATCAGTCTCAGTAAAAGAACTCAGGGCGTTCTTCAGATTTCAGTATATACAGGACTATCAGATACATTCGTTATGTTCTTCAGATTATAGTATATACAGGACTATCAGTTACAGTCATCCATGTTATCATCTTGCAATATCAAGCATGACAGTTATCAATAAACCATGTATTAGATTACAGGTCTTGTTATCACGTATTCACGGTCCCAGTTTCTATATATGTGTGTTTGCACTCCCACGTTCATATTAGTCAGTCAGTGTTGTTCATGTATGAAACCCTTTATGTTCAGCCTACCTTCCTCGTATACTCAGTACTCCAGTTGTACTGAGGCATTTGCACTATGGTGCTTTCTTTTCATGTTACACCATAGGTTTCGAGACACGAGCTTCAGCCCAGCAGTAGCGGTAGCATTCCAGTCGCAAAGACACAGTGAGTCCTTATTGATTCGAGGATAATATGATTTGATACATTTATTTATTTCTTCAGTTCAGTTTTATGGAGTTAGTTGGAGACATGTTCCTTCGAATCCTTATTCAGAAAGTTTAGAGACTTTTAGATTTATGCTCAGATTTACGTTCAGACTTAGCTTTCAGATTGAGTTATTTTGGGTATTTTAACCCACATGGACGTTATGATTTTCAGACATGGTTTTATTCAGTTGAACCTTATGGCCTTACAGTTTTACATATTCCGTATTATTATGTCATGATTTGTAATATACAAGTACAAATATCAGTCATGGGTTGGCTTGTGGTCCCTCGGGGTCATGAGCACCGTGTAGCATTCTGGTTCAGCAAATTGGGGCGTTACAAACTTGGTATCAAATCTTAAGGTTCAATTGAGTCCTAGAAAGTCTGAAAACCGCATCTAGTAGAGTCTTGTACATGGGTGTGTTGCGCACTACATTTATGTGCAGAAGGCTATAACATGTTTTAGGAACAATCCCCTTTCTTCAGTATTCATGTCATGCTAGTGAGCATAATCACAAGTTAAAATCTCAGTCTAATCCATTCTTCTCTTATTCCAGACAATGGCCCCAAAGAGAAGAAAACAACCAGCTCCTCAGTCTGAAGATTCTTTGGGCAAACATGTTTCCCATGCGGAGTTTAGAGCCGCATTTACCACACTTGGTCAGTCCATGGTTGTACAGAATGAACGGCCACCAGTCATTCTAGCCAATCCAGTGGCCAATCCCATAGCAGCTAGGGTTCAGGGCATCACCCGAATGAACCCTCCATCTTTCCATGGGTCTAAGTCTGATGAGGACCCTCAGGAGTTCATTGACTAAGTCCAGAAGATCATTGACATCATGGGTGTTACTTCTATTGAGAGTGTCGAGTTATCCTCCTACCAGTTACAAGATGTTGCTCATGATTGGTACAAATAGTGGAAGTCTGAGAGGTTAGATGATGCAGGACCTATCGAGTGAGAGGAATTTGTCACGACCTTCTTAGACAGATTCTTTCCCCAAAAGCTGAGAGAAGCCAAAGTTCTTGAGTTCATCAACCTCAGGAAGGGGAATATGATGGTTAGGGAGTATTATCTCAGATTTACTCAGCTAGCCAGGTATTCTCCTCATGTGGTTGCAGACAATAGGGCTAAGATGAGCAAGTTTGTGTCATGGGTCAACGATAGCGTGGTAAATAAGTGTAGGTCTACGATGTTGATCGATGATATGACCTTAGCCAGACTCATGACCCATGCCCATCAAGTAGAAAAGCATAAGGTTAAGACTAGGGAGAGGCAGAACAAGAGAGCAAGGTCAGGTAACTTCAACTTTGCTCACCCCAAGTCAGATGGAGGAAACCGTTCATAGTTTCGCTCCAAGTCAGCCATTCTATCCCCTTCCTCTGCCAGCGCTCCAGTGCCGAAGTTTAGAGATGGCAACAAAGACAAAGTTCCAGGCTCTAAATCTCAAGGCAGTGTTCGCAGTGCCCGAACAAATCCTCTTTGTCAGACTTGTGGTAAAAACGACAAGGGCATTTGCAGAGCCGGTAGTGATGTCTATTTTGGTTGTGGAAAGCCAAGCCACAGGATTAGGGAGTGTCCGCAATCAAGTCTTTAGGGTTAGCAAAATCATTCTGTAGCTCAGTCCGGTCGATCGAACCAGCAGGGTACCGTTTCCAGTGCTACCAGTGGGCAACGCCCAAATAGACTCTGTGCTCTTCAGTCCCAGCAGGATCAGGAAAATTCTCCTGATATTGTTACTGGTACGTTACAAATTTTCCATGTCCATGTTTATGCTTTGCTATACCCAGGTGCATCCTTGTATTTTGTTACTCCATACATAGCAGGTGATTTTGGAATCAGTCCCGAAATTCTAGCAGAGCCCTTTTCAGTCTCTACCCCAGTGGGTAAAACCATCGTAGCCCAGTGAGTATACAGGAACTGCCCGATTATGATATCTCAGAAATCCACGTCAGCAGATTCAGTTGAGTTAGAGATGACTGATTTTGATGTTATTCTCGGCATGGATTGGCTTTATTCCTGCTATGCCCAGTCGACTATAGAAACAGGATAGTTCAGTTTCAATTCCCGAATAAGTCCGTCCTAGAGTGGAAGGTTAGCATTTCAGCATTCAGGGGTCAACTTGTTTCCTACCTTCGAGCAAGGAAAATAATTTCTAAGGGGTGTATGTATCATCTCGTACATGTTAAAGATTCCAGTTCTTAATCTCCCAGTCTTGAAATAGTCCCAGTTGTTAATGAATACTCAGATTTCTTTCCCGAAGATCTTCCAGGCATTCCTCCCGAAAGGGAAATAGACTTCGGCATAGACCTTCTTCCGGATACTCAACCTATTTCTATTCCGCCATACAGAATGGCAGCAGCAGAACTCAAGGAATTGAAAGATCAATTAAAAGACCTATTAGATAAGGGATTCATCATACCCAACATTTTTCCATGTGGTGTGCCAGTATTATTCGTGCGCAAGAAAGACGGTTCTCTCAGGATGTGTATTGATTACCATCAACTCAACAAGGTCACGATCAAGTACATATATCAGTCATGGGTTAGCTTGTGGTCCCTCGGGGTCATGAGCACCGTGCTAGTTACTTCTCTAAAATAGACCTCAGATCAGGCTATCATCAGCTCAGAGTTAGAGAATGTGACATTTCAAAGATAGCTTTTCATACTCGGTATGGTCACTTTGAATTTTTAGTCATGTCATTTGGTCTTACCAATTCCCCTGCAGCTTTCATGGATTTGATGAACCGTGTGTTCAAGCAGTACTTGGACATGTTTATCATAGTCTTTATAGATGATATTCTGGTCTATTCTCGCACAGAGAGTGATCATGCAGACCATCTCAGGATTGTTCTTCAGTCTCTCAGAGGTCACCAGTTATTCGCTAAGTTCAGCAAGTGCAAATTTTGTCTAAGATCAATAGCATTCCTTGGCCATATTATTTTTTGTGATGGCATTAGAGTGAATCCTCAGAAAACTGAGGGTGATGCATCCAAAGTGGGTTTAGGTTGTGTCCTCATGCATCATGGTAAGGTCATAGCCTATGCCTCCAGACAGTTAAAGCCACATGAGAAGAATTATCCTACTTATGATCTTGAGTTAGCAACGGTAGTTTTTGCCTTGAATATTTGGAGGAATTATGTCTATGGAGTTCATGCAGATGTTTTCAAAGACCATAAAAGCCTCCAGTATGTCTTTTCCCAGAAAGATCTCAATCTTCGTCAGAGAAGGTGGTTAGAGATCTTGAAGGATTACGACATGAGTGTTCTTTATCATTCGAGCAAGGCTAATGTTGTGGACGACGCTCTCAGTAGACTCTCCATGGGTAGTATTTCTCACATTGAGGGTAGCAAAAAAAATATGGGTCAGGAGATCCATCAGCTTGCCAGACTAGGTGTTCGCTTAGTCGATTCTTCAGAGGGTGGTGTATTTGTTCACATTAGTTCAGAGTCATCTCTAGTTTCTGAGGAGAAAGAGAAGAAAGACAGGGATCCTAGCCTTGTCAAGCTCAAAGAGTTAGTTCAGAATCAGAAAGTTGAGGTTTTCTCCCAAGGGAGAGATGGTGTTCTTCGTTGTCTGGGTTGTCTATGTGTTCCAGGTGTAGATGAATTAAGGCAGAAAATTCTTTCAGAAGCGCATGGTGCGCGATACTCTATTCATCCATGGGCCACTAATATGTACCGCGATATGCGGGAGATCTATTTGTGGAGTGGGAGAAGAGAGATGTTGTAGAGTTTGTGGCTAAGTGCTCTACATGTCAGCAGGTTAAGATAGAGCATCAAAAACCTAGTGGTTCCATGCAAGAGTTCACCATTCCTACTTGGAAGTGGGAAGAAGTGAACAAGGACTTCATGACAGGTTTGCCTAGAACTCGTCATCAGCATGATTCAGTCTGGGTCATTATAGATAGAATGACCAAGTCAGCTCATTTCCTTCCTGTTCGTACTTCTTATTCCGCTGAGGATTATGCCAAACTCTATATCAGGGAGTTAGTCAGGTTACACGGTGTTCCACTATCTATCATCTCAGATAGAGGTACCCAGTTCACCTCTCACTCTTGGAAAGCGTTCCAAAAGGGTCTTGGTACCTAAGTCCATCTCAGCACAGCGTTTCATTCTCAGACAGATGGTCAACCAAAGAGGACCATTCAGACTCTTGAATATATGCTAAGGGTGTGTGCAATTGACTTCAAGGGAAGTTGGGATAACCACTTGCCTTTGATTGAGTTAGCATACAACAATAGCTATCATTCTAGTATTCAGATGGCTCCATTCAAAGCTCTCGATGGTAGGATATGTAGATCTCCGATTGGTTGGTTCGAAGTTAATAAGGCCTCAGTCATAGGTCCTGACTTAGTATTTGATGCCTTAGAGAAAGTTCAGTTGATCAGAGAGAGACTCCAGGCTGCTCAGAGCCGACAGAAGTCCTATGTAGATGTTTGTAGAAAGGATCTCGAGTTCGAGGTCAATGACTATGTCTATCTTAAGATCTCTCCCATGAAGGGAGTGAAGAGGTTCGACAAGAAAGAAAAACTCTGTCCCCGATATATCGGTCCCTTCAGAATTCTATGTCGCTTTGGCAAGGTAGCTTATGAGCTTGAGTTGCCTTCAGATCTAGCCTCAGTCCATCCAGTCTTCCATGTATCTTTGCTAAAGAAGTGCAGAGGTGACCCAGCAGTTGTTTTCCCTATTCAGAGCATCGACATTCAGAATAGCCTCTCTTATGAAGAGATTCCAATCGAAATCTTAGATTATTAGACTCGTAGATTGAGGAACAAAGAAATCCCTCTAGTCAAGGTTCTTTGGCAAAATCAGTCTCATGAGGGAGCTACATGGGAAGAAGAAGCAGATATGCGTAACAAGTATCCTCACCTCTTCCCCGCCAATTCAGATCAAGCTCAAGGTAATAGTTCTCCTTAAGCTTATTCAGTTTCATGTTCATATTTCTAGTATAAACTTGGTACCTATTAATCGCTGTATACTGAGTCATGCATTCATGTATCAGTTGTCCGTGCATCAGATATGCATGAGTTCAGTTTGTTTAGCATGACAGTCATGAGATCAAGTTTTAGCTCTTCATGTTCAGTTCAGGTTCTGTTATCTTGTATCCCTTCTCAGTAAATTCTCATTCGAGGATGAATGTTCCCAAGGGGGAGATATTGTAATACCCCACATGTTTCTAAGCTAGGAAGTGAATAAGTTTTCCTACGTATAAAACCTCCTATCCTGTGAGTAGCATTTTAGTGCATCACTTACAATGAATATCCTAGCGATAGGATATCTTACGATGTCTTAAGCATGCTCATATGAGTCGCTTAGAGTGATGCAAGCTAAGAGTTTTTGAATCCATCAAGTCTTAGTATTCGATTTTGCAAGAGTCATCTTTGAACAATAATAACGTGATTGAAATGTGACATTTTGGCAGATTTAGACACACCAAATTGTGGAGAATCAAATTAGCTTTCCAACGATACAAATTTTATCAAAATCCGACACACGAGCAAGGAGTTATGGCCTTTCAAAGTAGAATGCGTCGCCTAACCAATCGCACATGGCCACTGGAAAGAATGGGTGATATCATATGCGGCGCCTATGTATTATTTCAGCCACGAAAATACTTAGTTTTTGAGTTATTTTGAGGGTAGTTAAGTCTTTTAACACTCCTTACATGTCCCTAAACCTAACCTCACGAAATTTATAGCTTCTAAACATATTACAACCCTATTAACATCTCAAAGCTCATTATCTAAGAGCACCATAGGATAAAAACAACTAGGGTTGCACAATCAAGCTTGAAGATCAAATTTCAAGGAAATTCCTCCGTCAATCATCAAGAACCTCCCTTCCAAGGTATGCGTAGTGTTCATCCACGGATTCCTTTCGTCCGTGGATTTCAAGAATCAATATTTAAAATACAAAAGCTTGGTTGGTTGTGGTGATATGATCATACCCATGTTGATGCTTGTTTGTTTTGTTATATAATAGTATCGTGACTGTACATCTCATAAAAGTTATGTTGTTAGTTGAAAAATATGATCTTTAGGTGGATTGATAGAATGTAAGTATGAAATCCACCTATGCCTTAAAGAATGCATGAAAGGTGTTCGATAAAATGCCTAGTATGTTAGAACTTCATATTTACATGATTTCATGATATCTAAATAACAAGTTTATGTTAGCCATACACTCCAATATGAATTTTCATGCAAATTATGTGTTGTTATTATTGTGGTATAAAGCATGTATGATAATGGATATATAAATTATGTACACAAAATATATCCATGTTTTTCCTATCATGTTTAAAATTTTAAATAAATACATGAAGTATACTATCACCTGTTTATGATATTATGAATTGTGGATTCAAATCTTGTGATCAAGTCATGTCATGTGTGTCAGTTTCATCCTATCGAGTCCTAGAAGTATTCGTACCCGAAAACTATAGCTGTGTGCCTAGAGCCATGTCATGTTTCACGATATCCGAACTCAAGCTATGATTCCATAGACTTCAGTCAGTCATGTGACTCAGGAAAACCACATGATCTCAGTCAGTTGTCAGATATCAGTAGCATTCCGCCAGTCAACGGAATTCAATAAGATTAAGTCATGTATAGTCAGTTATTCATATCCATTCCCTCCAGATGGGAGTAGAGGTTAGCACCAAGTGAACCCAAGGATGGGAACTCACCCGCCCGTTCAGGGTGTGATTCTTAGAAGCAGTCCTTGTTTTCCAGAACTACGTAGCCAGCGTAGGTTGAGACATCTTAACCTGTCAGATTAGGGTTGATTAGATGGTTTAAATCTGTCAGTTTAGGGTTCCCACCATTCTCATTGAGTACCTTCCAGATAAGGTTCACTCACAAGTTGTCCTTATCCGTGGCACGATATTGATACCCCTCTAATCGGGGAAGAGATTGGACCCCAGCTTAGACATAACGGCATACATGGGGCATGTTGGTTAAACACTACCTCCCACAGTATTAGTATCAGTATCAGTAAAAGAACTCAGAGCATTCTTCAGATTTTAGTATATACAAGACTGTCAGATACAGTCGTCCATGTTATCAGCTTGTAGTATCAGTCATTACAGTTATCAGTAAACCATGTATTAGCTTACAGGTCTTGCTATCACGTATTCACGGTCCCAGTTTCTATATTATGTGTTTGCACTCCCACGTTCATATTAGTCAGTCAGTGTTGATCATGCATGGAACCCTTTATATTCAGCCTACCTTCCTCGTATACTCAGTACTCCAGTTGTACTGACGCATTTGCGCTATGGTGCTTTCTTTTTATGTTACACCATAGGTTTCAAGACACGAGCTCCAGCCCAGCAGTAGTTGTAGCATTCCAGTCGCAAAGACACAGTGAGTCCTCATTGATTCGAGGATAATATGATTTGATACATTTTTTTATTTCTTCAGTTTGTTTTACGGAGTTAGTTGGAGACATGTTCCTTTAACTCCTTATTCAGAAAGTTTAGAGGCTTTCAGATTTATACTCAGATTTACGTTCAGACTTAGCTTTCAGATTGAGTTGTTTTGGGTATTTTCACCCACATGGATGTTATGATTTTCAGACATGGTTTTATTCAGTTGAACCTTATGTCCTTACAGTTTTACGTATTCCACATTATTATGTCATGATTTGCAATATACAAGTACAGATATCAGTCATGGGTTAGCTTGTGGTCCCTCGGGGTCATGAGCACCGTGTAGCATTCTGGTTCAGCAAATTGGGGTTTATACAATAGAAGAGGCCAAAATCATACCTCCAATCTCGATATCTATTCAACGTCTAATCTATCATAAGATACACATAATAATGATCATAACAATAATAGTAACAATATCATTAACAGCATGAGTAACCGGCTATTTAGTATAACCTAATACCTAGTCGAGCCTATGCGTACCCCCACCAACCCAAGCTCAGAAGATGCAATTAACATACAATAATACAAGGCATAGTAATTACCATATTTATGCAGCTGTCCCATATCGGCTGATAGACATAGGCGTATACTAGTGATAGGCGATGCGCACGTAAGTATGAATACAAAAAAAATCACAATACCATAACCATCATCATTATCATAATCATCCTTCGGAATTACCGAGTGTGTGTGTGTGTATATATATATAAAGTGGTCATATCAAGTAGTAAAGTGGTGATGTTGGGCGTATTTGCACGCCTAAGAACCACAATTTACCCATATTTTAGCTAAGTTTTGAGGACAAAATATATAATTCCTGCACTTTTAGTCCATTTTCCTGTAAGTGAGCTAACCTATGTGATTAGCATGTTTTCAGGTATTAATGATGAAGATTTCAGCACTTTGTGGACCTTTGGGCAGCAAAGGAAAACTTCATGTAAGAAGGAAGTCAACTTTTGGAAGCTTGTGGACTGAATGTGATGCTTGGAGAATCTGTCCCGGGCAAAATCAGTATTTCTTAATACTTAGGGATGCAGCAGTAACCTAGTAGGACTAGGAAAAGGATGTTATAAAAAACTTATTTGCTGAATTTTTCAGCATTGCTTTTCATAATTCAGTCGACACTTCTAGTATTATTCACGTTACAATTTCTGTAACTTTAGACAGAAAAATGCTACAAGAACGGCTAGAGAGGAAATCACGTCATTCTCATAGTGACGCCAATACATACCCATCGTGAGATTGTTATCGTTTGGTATGATGTTGATGATGTCTTCGTTGTTTTCCTTTACAATCATGAGTAGCTAAACTTCTCTGTTAGGGTTATGGAAGCCTTTTGATATACTATCTATTACTATGAGTTTGTGAATTCTTGATGCGTATGCTACTTATATCATTACTCTCTTCGTTTTAATTAAATTCTTGTGGTTGCAAACATATAGAATACGCCATTATAGCAATTAACTTGTTCGAGAGAAAATTTACATGTTTGGAAAAGAGAGTGTGACAAGGAAATAGGGCTACCAACCCCTATTTACACATTAATGCCTTAACCGGATTAATCTCTTGGAGAGTTCGTACCATTAGTTATACGCTTTAAGCTCGAGAGAGTTAAAATGAAATAATCCTTGATGGTTGAGAAACACTAGGATTTACCATTAGAATACGAATCTCTATAAGTGCATGCATGTCTGAATTCAGCATTACTCATAGTTAATAGATACGTAGAACTCATAAGGTGGACATAACCTTAACTTATTTTTCTCTGTGATTAAATCTTACTAAACAAAGCATTCTATTGTTACTTTGATAGCATTATTTCATGCCACAATCCAATCCCCCCTTTTCCGTGGAATTTTCGATCAACAGTCTACTAATAATTGCAACACTTAGTGACCAAGTATTCCCTGTGGGATTCGACACCCAACCCAGTTGGGTTCTATATTTGACAGCAACCGCTTACACTCTTACGAGAGCTGTAGTTTGGGCTTTATCAAATTTTGGCGTCGTTGCCGAGGAATACAGTTGTCAACTAAGTTTGTGATAGTTACTAGACCCTTTGGTCAAAGATTCTCGAATATTACTTTTTGTTTGTTGTTTTTGTTTTGTTCAGGTTTGGTAGAGTGCATGCCAAATATACGAAGTTCTGGTCAGCCATTATTACTCATAAATCCTGAACCATAACTTATTGGCAGAATGGATGCACAACGTGACATTGAAAGAAGGGCTGCTCAACAGGAGCAGGCTAGATTAGCTGTGTTGGCAGCTGCTCAAGTGCATCAACAGAATATTGATAACCCAGGTCGAGCAACAAATCTTGATGATAAGAACCTGGGTGATGATGAGTTACTGAATCCCAGGCGTACTGATGAGGTAGCGGCACCTATGCACAGGAGAGATCGTTAAGCTAGAATGATACCTGACCGCCGATCTGTGCAGGCTCCTTTTGATGATGATGATGATGATCTGGATGGGGCTGGTGCCACAGGGGCTATTATTCCTCCGCCCTTGGCACCCGGAGCAAAGTTCAATATCACTAGCACCATGATTCATCTATTGCAGCTCAAGGGGTTATTTGGTGGACTTGCAGGTGATGATCCGAATATGCATCTGATCAATTTTATCTCAACATGCAAGTCATTTGACAACCCAGGAGTTGGGCAAAATGCAATTCGGCTGTGCTTATTTCCATTGTCTCTGTCTGGGGAGGTAATTCTATGGTTGAACGGGCTAACTCCTGATTCTATTACTAATTGAAGGCAACTGAAAGACGCTTTCCTAGAAATATTCTTTCCGCCATCCAAGAGAGCCCAATTACGAGATAAGATCAGCAATTTTCGACAGCTTCCAACTGAAGCTCTCCACGAAATATGGGAGAGGTTCAAGAAGAAGCTTATGCGGTGCCCAAACCATCAGATGACGAATATCCACTTGATGGAAATATTATACAGGGCTTTGAATTCGGTGACTAATCCAGTGGTTGATAATGTTGCGGGTGGGTCATTCATGGACCTCACTTTTACTGAGGCAAGTGATATGCTGGATCGTATGACAAAGCAGAGTAGAGTGTGGCATACCAGGGATTCTGAGGTAGCAAGCTCTACTGTATCTATTGGCATGACAGCAGAACAGAGGCGAAGACAGGAGGAACGTGACCAAGATATGGCTCACATGAAAACGCAGATGGATCTTCTTACCAAGCACTTATTATCAGGGAAGACCGAAAAAGTTAAGGCCGTTGTATCACATGGAAGAGATGAGTCTGATTCTGAGAAAGAAGCTAACTATTTGAATAATCAAGGGGGTTTTCGAGGCAATGCCCAAGGAAACCAAGGTCGGAACTATTATGATAAATCCGGATACAGGGACCGTGATCAAGAAAGTTGGAAAAATAAGACTGACAGGAGTGGTTTATATGTTCCTCCTGGAAACCGTGAGGCTGTGGCGTCTAGCTCTGGGAAGATGTCCATGGAAGATATGATGGCTAAGCTATTGAAAGGAGTGGAGGCGACCAACATGGGCGTAACGGAGGTAAAGAATGACTTGTCATCAATAAATCAATTGGTTGATTCATATTCTACCGTGATAAAATAGCTGGAGCAACAATTGAGTCAACTATCAGCAGTATTCAATCAAAGAAAGGCTGGCACCTTACCTAGCGACACTGTGCAAAACCCAAGGAATGATGGATCATGTATGGCTATTACTACCAGGAGTGGTAAAGCATTGGAAAATCCATCCAAAGGCAAGCAGGTGGTTGATGATATAGTAGATAATGTTATGGATGCAAAATGTGAAGATGTCGTAGAAGCTGAAGATAGTGTTCCTGACATTACCCCTAGACGCCTGCAGCCTGAAAAGATCGACAATCCGAAGCAAGATAAAAAGGAAGTGGCAGAGAAAACTATTCCCCTTCCACCACCACCTTTTACGCAGAGACTGAAGAAGAAAGCTTATGACACCAGGTTCAGTAAATTCATGACCATGTTAAAGCAGCTGACTATTAATGTTCCGTTGGTGGAGGCGCTGGAACAGATGCCTGGGTATGCTAAATTCATGAAGGACATATTGACAAAGTAGCGGGCAGCAAGTTATGAGCTGGAAGATAATGTTCAGCATTGCAGTGCAATCGCTACAAGATCGCTAGTACAGAAGAAGGCAAATCTTGGTTCTTTTACTATTCCTTCCACGATTGGATCATTGGATTTTGCTAAGGCGTTGTGCGATTTGGGAGCTAGCATTAATTTGATACCGCTATCTATTTACAGAAAGTTGGGGTTGGGTGATCCTACACCAACCAATATACCGCTCGTGATGGCAGATAGGTCGGTAAAACGGCTTGTTGGTATCTTATATGATGTGTTGGTGAAGGTTTCCACCTTCATCTTTCCTGCAGACTTTGTTATTTTGGATTGCGAGGTGGATTCTGAAGTTCCCATAATCTTGGGGCATCCTTTCCTTACAATTGGAAGTGTGTTGATTGATTTAAGAGCTAATGAGCTTTTATTTCGGCTGAATGATGAAGTGGTCCGTTTTGATGTATATAAATTAATAAAGCAGCCTAGAGATATGGATGTGTTCTCTGTAGCTAATGTTTACTATGAGGATGAGAAAGGATTATCTGTAGAGAAGCAGCTTACTGTTGAGCCATTGTCTGTTGTGCTGTTGAATTTTGAGCATGAGGATGTTGAAGAATATGAAGAAACTGTTTGTGCTCTAACAGGAATAAAGTCCTATTCTCATGCTACTAAGAAACTGGACCTTGATCTTAGGAATCGACCTTCACCAACAGCGAAGACTCCCATTGAAGAGCCACCAGTGCTAGAATCGAAAGAGCTCCCCAGTCACCTAAGGTATGCATTCTTGGGAAGTGGAAATACACTTCCGGTGAGTGTAGCGGCTGATTCAGGTGAACAGCACGTAGTGGCTCTCATCTCTGCTCTGAAGAGGTACAAGAGAGCTATGGGTTGGACTATTGATGATATAATTGGTATCCCTCCTGGGATATGTATGCACAAGAGTCATCTCGAAGAAGATTGCATGCCTACAAGTAAGCATCAGCGTCGTTTGAATCCATTCAGAAAATGATGCACCATCTATCTCGATGAAGTCTAAGTAATCGAGATAGCTATGTCGTGCCGCGACAATAAATCAAGCGCTAAATGGGAGGCAACCCATCGTTTTTAGTCATTTTGTTTTCCTAGGAGTTTGTTTTGTTAAATAAAAATCCAAAAAGAAGAGTCGAGCCACGACCAAAACTAAGGCGCTTGCTGGGAGGCAACCCATCTTTCTAATCGTTTTTGTTGTTTTTGATTAAGTGTAGGGGAAGACGTATAAAGGAGGAGCTTGGTCTCAAATTTTGATTTGAAAGTGAGCAATGTTAAAGGTGGTAAGTGAGTAATGAAGGAGCAAAAGGCTTTCGGTTAGGCATTGCCTATACAAATCTAGGCAATGGACAAGGCAAGGCCTATATAAATCTAGGCAGCGGACAAGGCAAGGCCTATGCTATTGCCTTTTCTCTCTGAATCTACAATGCCATAGCATAGGCGCCGCCTATGCCCAACTAGGCCATAGCATAGGCGCCGCCTATGTTCAACTAGGAAAAGCTAAAGGCACCGCCTATGCCATTGCCTTTGCTCTCTGAATCTACAATTCCATTGCATAGGCACCACCTATGCCCAACTAGGCCATAGCATAGGCGTCGCCTATGTTCAACTAGGCTTTGCTAAAGACGCCGCCTATGCTAAGCATAGGCGTAGCATTAGGCGCCGCCTACTTATGCTTTTTGGTCTCCTAACCCGATTTTTCAGGGGTCAAACCCGACCCAAGCCTTGGTCTATAAATAGAACTTCAACCTTAAGACAAAATCAAATTGTTTGCTCCATCTAGGCGCCGCCCAAGCTTCCCCATTCTTTCAAAATCTTTCTTTTTGCTCATCTAATCTTGCAAGCTTATCTTCTGAATCCATCACCAAGTAAGTTATTCTTTTATATTCCGTAGTTGTTGGAATGCTATGTTTATAATGATTTAGATTTTGAAGTGGTGTTGGTGATTAGAATGTGGTTGGTTTGTTATGATACATCTAGTTGAGTGAAAGAATACGTGTGGCTGTTCTTGACTTTGTTCCGACTTGTATTTGATTGTTATACACTGTCATAGTTTTATGAAGTCGAAATTGTGAAGTTAATACATAATCTTGTAAGTTGAAAGCTTGAATGTTTGAATGACTCGTTCATCGAGATACCGATTATGATTGACCACAAGCATAAGATGGTGTGATTATGCCTATGCAATAACTTGTTTCTATTTGTTGTACGATCCTTATGTGGTAGTTTTGTTCAAAAAGTGCATTCATCCAAACATGAAAGTATAGACAAGATTACATGAAATAGAATTGGAAAGGATAGTTAAAATGACATGAACGTATGACTGTGCTGAACATGTTGTTGGAACATATCGGCTAAATGTATGTCGATGAAGTCTGAGTAATCGACATCACTCACTTAATTAGTCTGTGCCAACAAATTAAGTATGGGGTGGTGCTATTACTGTTTGTTTTTCGATTGAATCTTCCGAGATGAAGCTAACATGACTCTATTTTTAATCTTAGGTAGAATGGCCCCAAAAGGACGACAAGGAAAAGAAAAGGTGTCCACCTCACAGAAAGGTCAGAAAAGGGAAAGAAACCTGATGATGATGACTCTAATGATAATTACGACGCAGGGGGCATGACCCCAGACATAGAAGAGGAGTTCGACTAATCAGGTTTTCCTTATTTATTTCCACTGAGGGCAGTGTGTCCCGTCTAAGTGTGGGGTGCGGGTATATGTCTGTTGTATTGTATTTCTTTGCCTACATTTATTCTTGTTTTTTCTAATTAGTCGTAATATTTTCGAATTTTTTTAGATTTTGCATGAAATTTTTCTGATAGACGGCATGGTATTATAACAAGAGTTTGTGCTAAATCATTACTATTGAGATGTTTAGGCTCTAAGTGTGACTCACTGTATGATATTTGTGTGGTTTAATTCATTCATCTGCTGGGTCAAGATTCTATACTGCTCCCAATAAAGTTGACCATGTGCTTTGTGTGTGTGAGGTTATAGTATATTCTGTGTTATGACTGATGCTAGAACTTGCCTGGTGTGTGTGTAAAGCGAAATAAAGAGTGTGATTTTAGGAGATGATTTAGGCATTTCTTTGGCAGCCTGTAATTGCTTACCTTCTTTTTACCTACCTTTGTACATTATCCTAGTTAACCCCCTTTGAGCCTTTAGCTATTTTCTTTGACAGCCTCATATGTAGCCTAATCCATTTTTTTCAAGACCATAATTTGATCCAAATTTCTAAGCGCTTTAAATTGTAGAGTCATATGACAAAATAAGAGGAAATTGGGTGAGAGTGATGCCTCAGAGTGTATTGGTACTTGAAATTGTTGTGAAAAGGAGTGGCTATCATAGATGTGTTTTATAAAAAAAAATAAAAAAAATAGAAAAATAAAAAGATAGTTGTGTTTATAATTGAATAACAAAATAAGTGAGAAGGGGTGGTAGATGAAAGGAAAGTAGAGGGGTTGTTTAAAAGAGAGTGTTAATGACATAACGTAGTGTATTAAAGCGCTTAGGGAACATAGTCACTATTTCAGGCCAAAATAGTCCTACCTGTCCCTTAGCCTACATTACAACCTGTAAAGACCTATTTGATCCTAAGCTTAGCATTCTGATATTAGTGGAGCATTACACTAAGGGCAAGCCTATGGTCATCAGTTGCAACATATGAATTCTTTGTGAGAGTGAGAGCAAGGAGAATCTTATACCCATGTTCCGAAAAATGCAAAACTTGTGAGTGATTATGGGTGATATCTTGTGTGAGATATACATGGTTGATGAGTTTTGGGTAGTTTTGTATGATTCTTGGTGCCTTAACTTGTGGATACAAATTATCCATCATTAAGAGTCTATGTTGGAGGTTGAATTGTTTCTAGTAGTGATCCAGAAAACTACTTTTTGTTAATAATTGTCGTGCCTGTCTTGATGAATATTTTGTGTTACTGCTGTGAAATCCTAGTTAGATGCTTGCATGGACATAATATTTTATTCGAGGACGAACAAAGCTTTAAGTGTGGGGTGTTGATGTTGGGCGTATTTGCACGCCTAAGAACCATAATTTACCCATATTTTAGCTAAGTTTTAAGGACAAAATATATAATTCCTGCACTTTTAGTCCATTTTCCTGTAAGTGAGCTAACCTATGTGATTAGCATATTTTCAGGTATTAATGATGAAGATTTCAGCACTTTGTGGACCTTTGGGCAGCAAAGGAAAACTTCATGTAAGAAGGAAGGCAGCTTTTGGAAGCTTGTGGACTGAATGTGATGCATGGAGAATCTGTCCCGGGCAAAATCAGTATTTCTTAATACTTAGGGGTGCAGCAGTAACCTAGTAGGACTAGGACAAGGATGTTATAAAAACCTTATTTGCTGAATTTTTCAGCATTGCTTTTCATAATTCAGTCGACACTTTTAGTATTATTCACGTTACAATTTCTGTAACTTTAGACAGAAAAAACGCTACAAGAACGGCTAGAGAGGAAATCACGTCATTCTCATAGTGACGCCAATACATACCCATCGTGAGATTGTTATCGTTTTGGTATGATGTTGATGATGTCTTCGTTGTTTTCCTTTACAATCATGAGTAGCTAAACTTCTCTGTTAGGGTTATGGAAGCCTTTTGATATACTATCTATTACTATGAGTTTGTGAATTCTTGATGCGTATGCTACTTATATCATTACTCTCTTCGTTTTAATTAAATTCTTGTGGTTGCAAACATATAGAATACGCCATTATAGCAATTAACTTGTTCGAGAGAAAAGTTACATGTTTGGAAAAGAGAGTGTGACAAGGAAATAGGGCTACCAACCCCTATTTACACATTAATGCCTTAACCGGATTAATCTCTTGGAGAGTTCGTACCATTAGTTATACGCTTTAAGCTCGAGAGAGTTAAAATGAAATAATCCTTGATGGTTGAGAAACACTAGGATTTACCATTAGAATATGAATCTCTATAAGTGCATGCATGTCTGAATTCAGCATTACTCATAGTTAATAGATACATAGAACTCATAAGGTGGACATAACCCTAACTTATTTTTCTCTGTGATTAAATCTTACTAAACAAAGCATTCTGTTGTTACTTTGATAGCATTAATTCACGCCACAATCCAATCCCCCCTTTTCCATGAAATTTTCGATCAACCGTCTACTAATAATTGCAACACTTAGTGACCAAGTATTCCCTGTGGGATTCGACACCCAACCCAGTTGGGTTCTATGTTTGACAGCGACCGCTTACACTCTTACGAGAGCTGTATTTTGGGCGTTATCAAGTGGCTTCAAGAAAGCCCAAGTATCGATCTCTCAGGGACTTGCATTTGTCGCCTATCCAATTCTAGTTAACAATGTTAGAAGACTAACAAATAGAGTTTTAGAATTGATAACTAAAAGAAAACTAAACTAATGCAAAAAAGTAATGACTTAGGACAATCAATGGATAGAAGCCCAGGGTTAAGGCTTAAGACCAATCATACTACGTTATTGAACTTCATTCGTTAAATCGCTTATCTTGGTTGTTGATTAATAGGGTTAATTGCATGATCATGGTTTCCCAACCTTGAATCTTTTACCTAAGTAGAACCTTACAACTACATCGTTGAGTGGGGATGCAATAGTTCACTTAAGTTCCTTACAATATCATCCTACGTGTGAATCAAGTAAGGTATTTAAGTACATCTCTATCCTAAATACTAATTCAAATCTCTTATTTTATAAAAAAACAAGAACAATACTTTGCTTATTCCCATGTTCTATCTCCTTATTCCCTCTCTCGAGATCATAAGTTTGACAATTGATCTATTCTAAAGGCGATCAATCCTCAAAATAGTTAAAACAAGAATAAAGAAACAACCATAATGATAAACAATTTAAACAAAATTAATTCAAAATGAAAGTAGTCAAGATCTTGGACTTAACCCCGGAAAGGGAGTTTTAGCCTTTAATAGGAATATTTATCATCCAATCCCTTGGATTGATGATACAAGCCATAAAAGAAACTAAAATAAAAGAATGATAAAAACCTTAAAAAAAGTTGTGTAGCCTCTAATATCTTCCAAGGATGTCCAAAAGTAAGTAAAAAAAAATGTGAATAATGACCTATTTATAGTGGAAGAAATAGCCCATGCCTTGTTGCACAAGGAAACAGTTTTTGGTCGTCTGTGAACCCAGTGACGCACCGCATCGATTATCGCATTTAGCACATCGACGCGATCCATAGACTTTGCATTGGTTCACTGTTTTGGGTTCTTTATGAATCCATTGATATGTCACACGCGCAAAGACTCCTTATCACGCATCCACACTCTCCCAATACTTTTCAGGTATCTAAATTGGCGTCAAGCTGTGTTTTGTGCTTCCGTGATCCATTCCAAGCCTTTTTTCATTGTTTTCACTTTATTTGAATCTTGTAAATCCTTTATATATAATTATAGTCCATTAACCAAGCATCCGATAACATTAAACACAATAATTTAGAGCTCAAAAAAATACAACATCCTCAACGATGAACTAGAAAACACAAGCTAAGCATAAGCTAAATTCACATTGAGCTTTAACTTATTGTTTTGACTCTTTTCTTGATCCAATTGACCCGTGAACATTATAACTAAGTTGTTTCACATATAAATACATATTAACAACCTTAGTAATTCATTAAAATACATTTGAACCCAACATAATAGACTAGAAAAACACCTAGCTCAAGCTAGTTACACTAGTTTTCTCGGTTGAACTCTAAATGCTCAAATTAAATCAAAACTCATGTGAATCCACCATTAAACATTGTAAAAATATATTTAGACACGTAAATGTTCACTTATATCATTCTCACCCCATTAATCACATGAATCATCCTCAAAACAAGGCTAAATAGGCTAGAATGGTAGCGCTAGGATGCATAAATACACCCAACATCATCCTTTTGGAATGCTTTATAGAAATAAGAGGTGAACTGGGTACCTCTATCTGAGATAATGGAGACTGGGACTCCGTGTAATTTGACCAAATCTTTGATATAGAGTTTGGTATAGTCCTCGGCTAAATACAAAGTATGAATTGGCAAGAAATGAGCTGATTTGGTCATCCTATCTATGATAACCCAAATGGAATCATGTTGATGATGAGTATAAGGCAAACCCATCACAAAGTCCATGTTCACATCTTACCATTTCCATGTGGGAATACTGAACTCCTGCATGGACCCACTAGGCTTCTGGTGCTCAATCTTAACCTGCTGACACGTAGAGCATTTAGCTATAAACTCTATAATATCCCTCTTTATCCCACTCCACCAATAGATCTCCTACATATTGTGGTACATCTTAGTGGACCCTAGATGAATAGAGTAATGCACACCATGCACTTCTATAAGAATTCATTACCTCAAGTCGTCTACACCTGGCACACATAGCCGACCCTGGCAATGCAAAATACCATCTTTCCCTTGGGAGAAAACCTCTACTTTCTGATATCTGACTGACTCTTTCAACTTAACAAGACTGGGATCTCTATCCTATTTTTCCTTCACCTCAAAAACTAGAGAGGATTCGGAACTGTTCTACACCCATACACTACCTTCTACTGAATCGACTAAGCGGACACCTAATTGGGCAAGCTGATGAACTTTTTGAACCAACTTCTTCTTATCATCCTCAACATGAGTAACACTACCTATAGAAAGTCTACTGAGATCATCAGTCACTACATTAGCCTTTCCCAAATGATAAAGAACACTTATGGCATAATCTTTCAATAACTCTAATCACCTTCTCTGATGCAAATTTAAATCTTTCTGAAAAAGACATACTGCAAGCTCTTGTGATCTATGAACACATATACATGCACCCCATACAAATAGTGCCTCCAAATCTTTAAGGCAAACACTACAGTTGCTAACTCAAGATCATGAGTCAGATAATTCTTCTCATGGGGCTTAAGCTATCTAGAGGCGTAGGCTATGAACTTACCTCTCTGCATGAGGAAACAACCCAAACCTACTCTGGATGCATCACAGTAGACAACAAAACCATCTGAACCATCTGGTAGAGTCAAAATTGAGGCTGAGGTAAGTCTAGTCTTCAACTCCTGAGAACTCTTCTCATAGGAATTTGACCACTGAAATTGGACTTTCTTCTAAGTCAATATGAATATGGGGGATGCAATAGACAAAAATTCTTCAACAAACCGACGATAATAGCCAGTTAAACCCAGAAAACTCCTAATATCTGATAGAGAGATGGGTTTAGGCCATTTTCTCACCTCTTCGGTCTTTTGAGGATAAACTCTAATGCCATCACTGAAAATAATATTACCAAGGAATGCTACTAACCTTAGACAAAATTCACACTTACTGAATTTGGCAAACAACTGATGAGTTTTGTGAGTCTGAAGTATGATTCTGAGGTGGTCTGCTGATCATTCTCGCTACGGGAATAGACAAGAATGTCGTCGATGAAGACAATAATGAACATGTCCAAGTACTGCTTAAACACGTGGTTCATTAAGTCCATGAAATTTGTTGGGGCATTATTAAGACCAAAGGACATGACTATAAACTCAAAGTGACCATACCGGGTTCGAAAAGCTATTTTTGGAATGTCATATTCTCTGACCCTGAGCTGATGATAGCCTGATCTGAGGTCTATCTTAGAAAATTAACTAGAACCCTGAAGTTGGTCAAACAAGTCATCGATTCTGGGAAGTGTATATTTGTTCTTTCCTATGAATTTGTTCAACTGATGGTAGTCTATACATATTTTGAGAGAACTGTCTTTCTTATGCACGAATAGAACTGGTACACCCCACGGGGAAACACTGGGCCTGATGAATCCCTTATCTAGGAGATCCTTTAATTGTTCCTTTATTTCTCTAAGTTCTGCTAAAGCCATTATGTATAGCAGAATAGATATGGGTTGAGTATCTAGAAGAAGGTCTATTACGAAGTCTATTTCCCTTTCGAGAGAAACTCTAGAAAGATCTTCAGGAAATACATATGAGAATTAATTTACTACTGGAACTAACTCAAGACTGTGAGTCTCTGAACTAGAGTCTTTGACTCGCACAAGATGATAGACACACCCCTTGGATATCATTTTTCTCGCTCGAACGTATGAAATCAACTGACCCTTAAGCTCTATAGTACTACCTCTCCATTCAAGGATTGGTTCATTTGGAAACTAAAAATGAACAATTCTATTTCTTCAATCAACTGAGGCATAGCATGAATAGAGCCAATCCATGCTGAGAATGATATCAAAATCCATCATCTCTAATTCCACTAAGTCTGATGAAGTGACTTTTTGAGATATCATAACCGGACAGTTCCTGTATACCCGTCGGGCTATGAAAGACTGACCCACTGGCGTAGACTGAGAAAGGCTTTGTTAAGATTTTTGGTTTGACTTTAAAGTCAAATGCTTTATAAGGAGTTACAAAAAATTAAGAATCTTCTGGATCTAATAAGATATAAACATGTAAATGGAAGATCTGTAATGTACCAGTGACCACGAAAGGAGAACTTTCCTGATATTGTATGGATTGAAGTGCATAAAGCCTTTTTGGGCGTTGCCTACTGGTGGCACTGGAAGTGGAACCCTGCTAATTCGATCGACCAGACTGAGTTGAGAAACGATTATACTAACCCTGAGAACCTAACTGAGGACAATCCCTGACTCTGTGGCCTAGCTTGCCACACCCGAAACAAACATCACTGCCAGCTCTGTAGTCACCCTAGTAGTTTCTGTCATATTGCTGACACAAAGGATTTGTTCGAGCACTGCTGACTCTACCTTAAGATTTAGAGCCTGGCGCCCTGCCTTTGTTACCATTTCTGAACTAAGGTACTAAAGCGTGGGTTAAGGACGGAGCTGGAACTGAAGACTTTGGGCAAAACTGGGAATGGTTACCGCCCTCTGACTTAGGCTAATTAAAATTGAAGCTACCTATTCTAGATCTCTTGTTCTGCCTCTCTCTCTCTCTCTGATTTTAGCCTCTTCTATCTACTGAGAATAGACCATGAGCCTGGATATGTCTATCTCTGTAACGCCCCAAAATCGGGTCCCGAGACGTCACACGGTGCTTAGGGTCACAAGTAACCCCAAGCTAACCCTTCTACTGGCATAACTCATAAGCAACTGAATAAAAATACAAATCCATATAAATCATCAGAAATTAACTCTATTCTGAATCTAATCGATACAAAAATAGAATTTTACAGGATTACAATTCTGCCTTTACAACCAAAATTGAAACAAAATACATCAACTTCTACTGACTGTCTATGAAGCCTCTACTAGTACTGACTGTAGGTAGCCGGGTCATGACTCCTGACTACCCCAACTCAATACAACAAAATAAAGAAAATACAACACTATAAACTCTGCATAACTAACCCAACCCCTTGAATCAAAAGAACTTATCACCTGCTGACTGGATACCACGAACTGACTGGATCCGCAGGTGCAACTATACCTTGTACCTACATTCCGAGAAAATGTAGCCCACATACGAATATGTGGGTCAGTACCATGGAAAGATACCGATTATATGGGGGTGCAATGCATATATAAAATAATATCTTAATATCATCACAGTTTATAAAATTATGCATGCTGATATAGATGACTCACTTAGCTCGAATTAAATCATCAAAATCATGGATGAATAATACATGTAAAGCAAAAAAAGTGAGTCATTACAATACGTTCTCAATTCACTTTCATCTCAATTTCAAATCATCAAAACAATCAAATCTCATGTCAATTCTCATTAGAATATATTCCTTAAATCTTTTAAGAATAATGACTTTCTCAAACTTGGCCTATTAAGAAAATATATTTTCATCTCAGATAGAAGAGTACACACACACATTGGGAGATTCTATAACCGACATAAATCATGTGAGCTACATGGAGTCCAACGTACAACCCGCGTTGGGGAGAGCCGTCCTATCCTTGCCATCGGAGTAGGACTTCCAGTATCAATTCAAAAACACTAGTGATCACTATATAAATCAGCCTCAGGCTCACATCCTACGGGGGCACGTAGTTCTAAGGAAGTAAGGTCACTTTATACCTCCCACTCAGTGCTAAAGATTACTCTCGGACTTAGCTCAGAAATATAAATCAGCCTTAGGCTCACATTAAAGAAAATCCACAATAAACACTTCAACAATTTTTATCGGGAGCCAATTTGCTACCCCTTTATAATAATCAATAAAACGTGGATTTCTTTCACAGTCGAGTTCAAAATAACTCATTCACGACCAAAAGGTCAAATTATTCAAAACATCTCAAATATTCAACATCAACGTTCTTATAACACACATTTTCTCAAAAACATAATTTCAAATGGGGTTCGCGACCCAAATATCAAAATCATGATAAATATCATTCAAGATTCATGCTTTATATCACCACACATGTAAATTCATCTTTTAAAATCATAAACATCAAGATTTCATAATAATCATCATAAGATATGGGTTCATGCTCCAAATTCATAAAAATCAAATAAAAATCATGCCTTTGTAAAGAAAATTACTTTTGGGCACAAGAACGAAAGAGAGTTCTTATTGAAAAACCCCACATACCTTGAATGATGAACTTTAGATCGATACTCATTTTTGAGATGTTAATCATGTCTTTGAATGATGGTTCTTGGAGTTCTTGAACTAGGAACTCGGAATCTTGAATAAATTTGCAGAATTAATGGTGAACTTTGGAGGTTCTTGAAGTTGGATGTAGGGGCTTAGAGTTTTCTTTTTGAGGGAATTTGATGAAATATAACATATAATGCTTCTAATAGGCTTTAATATAGGGTTTGGACGGATTTTAGGTGAGGGGGAATGACCAAAACGCCCCTAAAAATTAAATAATTCTCGCATCTGTCCTTTGATGGATTATTTTGATAGTCTGGAGTAGATCAACCATAACATTTTACTCCGATATCTAAATTGGATGAAACCAATTTCATCGGAAAGAGGACTCGCAGAGCTTTCCGTTGATATATAGTAGATCACCCAGATCATTATGTACAAGGAGTTATGATTGTTTAAAGTTGGAGTAAAAATACGTCAGGCCTTAAGTACTTTTTTCCTGCACGTTTTACTGCTCACTACTATTCACGGTTCGATCGGAATGTTCATAACTCGTCGCTCGGGTGTCCGTTTTGGATGATCCACATATCGTTGGAAAGCTTATTTGATACTCTACGCAATAGTGGGTCATAATCTAAGACATTCCATACGTAAAATTTATAATTCATTCTAGAAGATAGAACCCAACACGTTTACGCACAAAATTTCAATGAAAAATTTCCCGGGGTATTACAATCTCCTTAATCAACATCGTTATTATACACTCCTTATCCATACTATCTGATACCCCAGATACAAATTTGCTTATTCTGGACCTACTATCTGCTACGACATGGGAAGCATACTTGGTTAACTGAGTAAACTTGAGGGAATACTGTTTCACACTCATACTGCCCTACCTAAGATTGATGAACTCTAAAACCTTAGTTTCTATCAGCTCTAAGGGAAAGAATCTCTCTAGGAAAGCAGTAGCAAACTCTTCCCACTCTATGGGCTCTACATCGGTGCCCCTGTCTACCTTCCACTGCTTAAACCACGTATGAGATACATCATGTAGCTGATAGGAGGCTAACTCAGCAATCTCACTGGGATTCACTTCGATAATGTCTGTGACTTTCTAAACCTAATCGAGGAACTCTTGTGGATCCTTTTCTAATTTAGATCCTGAGAATAGGGGAGGATTCAATCGAGTGAAGTCCCGAATCCTGGCTGCAGCAGTATTGGCCACAGGATTGGCCAAAATAATAGTTGGTCGTTCATTTTGGGATGATACTAAATTGGCTAGAGTAGTAAATGTAGCTCTGAAATCTATATGGGAGACATGCTCGTCCAGGGGATATACCTGAACGGGCTGAGGTGCAGACTAATTTTTGGTTCTCCTTTCATTAGTCTTTTTGGGAGGCATGTTCTGTAAACAAAAGAAGGAAATAGAGTAGACTGAGAGTTTTAACTTGAGCTCATGCTCACTCGCACGACATGAATACTGAAAGAAGGGAAACTATTTCCTAAAATATCTCATAGCCTCTTGTCCATAAGTGTGTCACACTACACACCCATGCACAATACTCTACTTGATACGGCTTTAAAACTTCCTAGGACACTATTGAATGTTAGGCTCTGATACCAAGTTTGTAATGCCCCGAGTCTGTACCCCGGATGCTACAGGTGCTTATGACCCCGAAGGACCACAAGCTAACTCATGACTGATATCTGCTATGAGCACTGAATAAATATATTGTAATAAATGCAGAATAATAGGCTGAAATGCCATAAGGTTCAAAACATCTGAAATACTGATAAATTATATCAACTGTGATAATATCTGTAAAACTGAATACTGACTGAAAGCTAGTCTGAAAAGCCTCAAAACTGAAATGTCTGAATGTGGAGTTGATGGGACAATCCCCCAACTAACTCCATCTACTAAAATACTGAATCTACTATAATAATAAAATGAAAGAATATCATCGATAGATGAGGACTCACTGCTAAATCTACTATTGGCTAAATCTGAATTTATCTATGCGCGGTCAGGAACTCGAGTGTCCGAACCTATGATATAAGACATCCTAGCGTAAAGAAAGAGTATGCGTCAGTACGTGGAATGTACTGGTATGCTAAATGGGGTAAGGCTGAATGCAAGGGTTCATATGCATGAACAATAACTGACTGTACTATATAGAGTAACAAAACATGAGAGTATATAGATAACTGATACTGCTGTAAATACTGAGTGTGCACTACTGCGCATATAAATAAATATTGTGACTAAGCTTATCTAAATCTAAGTCCTGAGTTTTGATACTAAGTAACTGATATCTAAAGTTTCTGATACTGGTTGATTGTATTTGACAGTCCTAATTCTATAGAACTGAACTGAGTTCTACTTTGAAGACTGAAACTGAGACTGTGGGAGGTAATCATCTAACCGACATGCCCCAAATAAGATAAGATAATTGAGTTGGGGTCCAATCTGTAACCCCAATTGGAAGAGTGTCAATTCCGTTCCACGGGTAAGGACAAGCTGAGAGTTACCCTCATCTAGAAGTTACTCTAATAAGAATGGTGGAACCCTCATCTAGCAGGTTAAAACACCTCATCAACCCTCAACTGGTAGGTTTGATGTCTCAACCTACGCTGGCTACGTAGTTCTGAAATGCAAGGATTGCTTCTAAGGATCACACCCTCTACTGTCAGGTGAGCCCCCATCCTTGGGTTTACTCGGTGCTAAATCTTACTCTCAACTGAAAGACACTGAACTGAGTATACTGAACTGGACTAAACAGATACTGAGTTTACTAAATTTTCCTGAGTTATATAATTGACTGAGTTCTACTAAGTTCTATAACTGATTAAGAGTACTACTGATCGTGATAGGATTGAGACTATTCCTTAACTAACACAGGATCTAGGTAAATAGCTAAATTGTCGGGTATTAAATACCCCCAGAACTCAATAGCATGAAAAATAAAGCATAGCATCATCTTGAGATACACAATGATGTACACTTGTCCATAATTCATTCATAAAGGTATTTCATCAAACACTTGTTAGGCATAAGCTTGAACATGATTGGGACCACATAATTAGATGTCCAGATTCCACTATCTACTTCACATAGGCATTTTAGAAAACACTTAGGGAGCATGGAGTATTTCACATGATGATGGTCAACACATGTAATTATGAATACAACATTCAATTTCAAGTTCAAGGGTTAAGCATGCAATTCATATAATTCACCACATAACTATCTTGATTTCATGGAAACTTATAATTAAACATGTATTGGATCCCAATTACTATCATGAACACGAATACATTCAATTCCAAGCATGAAAATCATAAATCATAAATCTTGAAGTTTTAAAAAATGGATTCTTGGACTCTATGGGTAAAAGGGGCCCATAGATGAACACCTAACATACCTTGGGTTATTAGTTCTTGAAGGTGCTTGAAGAAATTCTTGAATTTTGACCTTGATTTTTGAAGCTAGGGTTTGTTTTCTTGAGAGAGAATGCTTTGATTTTGGAGAAAATTGAATAATAAGGATGTAACTAGGTTAATTTGGGGTAATTTACATGTTAAAGGCTGACTTGGGTTATGAAAAAATACCCAATTACTCCTGAGAATGATTTAAAATCGTTGCTGAAAAATTCCCAATTTGGGCACCTGGCACGACACGCCACTATCGCGCCAAGCCACTGGAAAAATGACAACTGAGAATGTGGCTGGTGGTGCGACGCGGTACAATCGCGTTGCTTTACTGGAAATTGACAATTGTAGATTGGGTCCTTGGCGCGACGTGCCAATATCACGGAGCAACACTGGATTTTGACAATTGGAAAATTAGCTAGTGGCGCGACATTTCGGTATCATAGTAACTCACTAGAAACTGATAATTGCCATTTTGACATACTCGGCGACACGCTACTATCCTGAATAACGGTGTTTAATGATTGAAACTTAAAATAGCCATAACTTCTCACCCGGTTATCAGATTTAGGTGAAATTTATATCACTAGAAAGCTAATTAAATTTCCTACGCAATAAAAGTCTCTAAACTTAAAAATACTGAGTTTTTAAAATTTTTATAATGGATAATTCATGAACTGAGAGTTAAGTTAAGCTTGAGAAATATAGGATATTACAAAAACTGATAATACTGATATAACATCTGACAATGATAACTGAAATCTGAGAACTGACTAACTATTTGAATTATCTGAAAGCCTCTAAACTAACTGAATGAGAGTCGTTAGGATAGGCCCCAACTAACTCAAACTAACTACTGAACTGAAAATATGAATGAAAATATAATTTATCCTCGAAATATGAGTACTCACCACTTCTATGACTGATAATCAGGAAGGCCTATGCGCGATCCAAGAACTGAGCATCTAAACCTATGATATGATACATCATAGCGCAAGAAAAGAGTATGTGATCAGTACTTTGAATGTATTGGTATGCTAAATGGGGTAGGCTGATATGCATAGTTTCATGTGCATGAATAATAACTGACTGAGTAAGTATATAGCATGAAATACTAAATAGAATGCATGAAATCTATAAATATTGAAGATGCATAAAATCTATAAATACTGAGAATGTGTGACCAAGCATAAACATGTTCTGAATATAATTTATAAATACTGAAATATGATAACTGAATAAATAATATCGATATTCTATGGTCATACAACTGAAACTAAATTATTGGACTAAGACAGTGGTGGTGATGTTGGGTGAATTTATGCATTCTAGCGCTGCTATTCTAGCTTATTTAGCCTTGTTTTGAGGATGATTCTTATGATATATGTATTAATAATGATATAAATGAACAATTATATTTCCAAATATGTGTTTAAAATGTTTAATGGTGGTTTCACATGAGTTTTGATTTAATTTGAGCATTTAGAAGTCAACCGAGAAAACTAGTGTAACTAGTTTGAGCTATGTGTTTTTCTAGTCTCTTGTGTTGGTTTCTAATGTATTTTAATGAGTTAATAAGGTTGTTATTATGTATTTATATGTAAAAACCCATATTTAAAATGTTTAAGGGTTAATTGGATCAAGAAAAGAGTGAAAACAATCAGTTAAAGCTCAATGTGAATTTAGCCTGTGTTTAGCTCGTGTTTCTTGTTCATCGGTGAGGATGTTGTGTCGTTTTGAACTCTCAATTATTGAGTTTAATAATTTATGATTATTTTTTAATGTATTATGATGATGTATTAAGAATATACAAGCTTCAAATCAAGTGGAAACAACTCAAAAAGGCTCATAATTGACCACGGAAGCACAAGACACAATTTGGACCCCTCAAAAGTATTGGGTGCATGTGGACTGTACAGGTGGCCAGTGGATAATTTCAAAACATAACTATATTCATAAGGGGACCAAGTGTTTTAACATATAGCGCGCATAGCTTATATTAGAGTTTAAAGAGGCACCGCGATGCAGTGAAATCGTGGTGAGATTCTAGAAATTGATAATTGTCGATTGGCTCGACACCGCGATGCAGTGGCCATCAAAAGAGGAAAAAAGTGTCTTGATGAACAACTATTACGTGGAAATCCAATCCCAATGGGTTTATGACACATCTACAATACATATAACATGTTAAATCACGTTTTAAGCATCTTGGGATCTCTTGGAAACCCTAGATCAACTTGGAACATCATTGGAGGCTACTGCAACTTCTTTTTAGGTTTTATCATTCTTTAATTTAGTTTTTTTATGGTTTTTATCATCACTCCAAGGTATTGGATGATGAATATTTCCAATCAAGGCTAAAACTCCTATCCATTGTTAAGGACAAGATCATGAATACTTTCGTTTAGAATTAATTTCGTTTAGTTTGCTTATCATTATTGTTGCTTGTTTATTCTTGTTTTAATTATCTTAAGTATTAGCTACCCTTAGAATAAATTTATTCTCTACCTTTTGATCTCAGGAGAGGGAATAGGGAGATATAACATGGGAATAAACAAAGTTTAATTTTTTATTCTTTTATAAAATAAAGAATTGAACTTAGTACCTAGGACAGAGATGTACTTAGGAGCCTTACTTGATTCAAACGTAGGATGATAACTTTAACAACTTAATTGGATTATTACATCCTCGATCAATGATGTAGTTGTAATATCCAAATTAGGTAAAAGGTCAGAGGTCGGGAGACCATAATCATGCAATTAACCCTACGAATCAACAACCAAGATAAGCAAGTTAACGAATGAAATTCAATAACGTAGTATGTTTGTTTGTAAGCCTTAACCCTGGGCTTATATCCATTGATTGTCCCAAGTCATTTACTTTTCCGCATTAGTTTAGTTTATTTTTAATTTATAATTCTAAAACTCTATTGTTTACTCTCCTCAATTTGTTAAACTAGAATTGGATAGTCGGCGAACGCAAGTCCCTGAGAGATCGATACTTGGGCTTTCTTGAAGCCACTTTACTACTTGATAAGACCACGTACACTTGCGTGTGCGCTTGGACGCTGTCATGTTTTTGGCGCCGTTGCTTGGGATTTGTTATTAGGCAACTATCTTATTTTTAATTTTTCTATATTGAGTTGTAAATAGTTTTTGTTTAGTTTCTTTTTATTTCTATTTTTCTCACACTCTTCTCGAGATGTTAACCTTGGATAGATGATTTTCAATTGATGGCAATTCTTGTTATTTTTGTGGTGGACACCACCTTGTGCCTTATTGTCCAGATTTTCATGAAAGCGTGTGGACAAAACCTTCACAATATGATGCAGATAATTCAAGGAAGTCTGCATACTCGAAAACTGATATTATGAAAATTATGATGGAGCCACTACCACCATGTCTACAGTGGCTAATCAAAGAAATATATTGGGAGGATATTAGCCAATGTGTAGAGCAAACATAAGAATCACAGCCACTCGATTGTCATCTTGATCTTGAGACTGAAATTGAGAAGGTGAATAAAAGTGAGTGTGTAGTAGATTGTGTAAATGATGAAGTAGGATTGGTTGGGCCTCACTCGAAGAACTTTTCTACATTATGCTTAGATGATGTCTTGTCTGTGGAATCATTTAAAATAGTGGAAGAGTGTGAAGATGAGGAACAAGAATCCTATATTCTTGAATTTACACCGGATAAGCAACATAAAAAGACACCTCACTTGAAGGCTGAGTGGTTTATCATGCACATTCTATTACTCTATTCATTAATTTTTGTACCACCACCCTATGAGCGAGGCAAGAAGATGTATATAATGTTGGGGGTGAAATTCATATCCTCTAGGTGGAGGAAAAAGTTGATTGGGTTATGCCGCGGCACTAAATTAGGCACTTCTTGGGAGGCAACCCAAGGTAAGTGGGTTTTATTTTCAGTTTTTAGTTTTTATTTCACATAGTTTTTATTTTTAGTTGAGTCACAGGTTAACGGAAAGTCTGAGTACCATAAACTTGAGCTTAGTGCATGGCAAAGAATGAGTGTGGGGTCTCGCGGATCTCCTTTATGTGTTAAGATGCTACTAGCTAGGCTTAGAGGCCTCGGGGAGTATTTCTATCTTTTTACTTCTAAATTCGCTTTGGGGACAAAGTAGATTTTTAAGTGTGGGGTGGGGAAAATCTCAAATTTTGGCTCAATTTAAAAAAATTTAGGTTAGGAATAAGTGAGATATTTTTGTTGGTGCTATTTTTTATTACATGATGTAAGTCGGTTTTTTTGTAAAAGCATGTTGAATTATGTAAATTGCTATTTTTGACTCTTAGGTTCAAGTTTGTGACTCTTGTATTTGTTGGCTTAATTTTGAATTCATGTTATTGTTTGGTTGGGAGTTTATGATGATCCTATTGATTCAAGCATGTTCCATGTGCGTGTGAGGTATTTTTGTATATTGCTTGTTGCATATGATGTTGAGAACTTGCTCGGTGTGTGTGCAAAGAGAAATAAAGAGTGTGGGTTTAGGAGATGATTTAGGCATTTCATTGATAGCATTTTTTTATACCTTCTCTTTGTCCTACCTTTTGTGCATTATCATAGTTAACCCTCATTGAGCCTTTAGCCTTTTATTTGGTAGCCTAATAATTAGCCTAATCCCCTTCTTTGATAGACCATAATTTGATCAGAAAAGCTCCTAAGTGCTTTAATTGAAAAAAAAAAGAAGAAATAAGTGAAAAAGGAGTTTGAGAAATTGAAGAAGAAAAAGGTGAACTTGATTCCCCAAGGTAATAGTTATTGATGTTTATATTTGATGTGTGGTGGTTAAAATTGATATAAATGGTGTCAAAAATATTCCCATGATAGTAGAGAATGAGAAAAATTGAATCTTGAAGGAATAAACAATGAGCCCACCATGTGTTTGTGAAAATGCTTAAAAGATATGGGGAAAAAATAAAAGGTATGGGTGGATGAAAAAAGTATAATTTGGTTTTTGGAGATTGGTTTTAAATATTTAATGTAGTGTATTAAAGCACTTAGAGAGATTAGTCACTATTCTTGGCCAAAATAGTTCCTACCTTTCCCTTAGCCTACATTAAAACCCTAAAAAGACTTATTTGACCCTAGGTTCATCATTCAAATATTAGTGGAGCATAACACTAAGGTAAAGCCTATGGTTCATTATGTGTAACTTGTGAATTCTTTGTGAGAGTGAGCATAATTTGATTCTTGTACCCATTATGTTTTAAATTGCATTATTGTGAGATATTATGGGTAACTCTCTTGTTGTGAGGGGCACATGTTTGATGAATATGGGTGATTTTTATGATGTCCTTGATTGATAAATAAGCATGATTTTGCCAACTAGGTGAGTCAATTCTTGAGGCTAGGTTGTTTTGGAGTAGTGTTCTTGAGCTTTCAATTGTGTAAATAGTGTAGAAACTTGCATTCATGTAGTCATTGTAGTGCTATCTTGAATTTCTTGCATGTAGTAGAAGTGTGGAATCTCTTCATCTCATGGTGTTTATAGTTAAGAGTTGTTCGAGGACGAACAAGGCTTTAAGTGTGGGGTGGTGATGTTGGGTGAATTTATGCATTCTAGCGCTACTATTCTAGCTTATTTAACCATGTTTTGAGGATGATTCTTATGATATATGTATTAATAATGATATAAATGTGCAATTATATGTCCAAGTATGTGTTTAAAATGTTAAATGGTGGTTTCACATGAGTTTGGATTCAATTTGAGCATTTAGAAGTCAACCGAGAAAACTAGTGTAACTAGTTTGAGCTATATGTTTTTCTAGTCTCTTGCGTTGGGTTCAATTGTATTTTAATGAGTTAATAAGGTTTTTATTATGTATTTATATGTAAAACAACTTAGTTAAAATGTTTAAGGGTTAATTGGATCAAGAATAGAGTGAAAACAATGAGTTAAAGCTCAATGTGAATTTAGCCTGTGCTTAGCTCGTGTTTCTAGTTCATCGGTGAGGATGTTGTGTTGTTTTGAACTCTCAATTGATGATTTTAATGATTTATGATTCTTTTTTAATGTATTATGATGATGTATTAAGAATATACAAGCTTCAAATCAAGTGGAAACAACTCAAAAAGGCTCGTAATTGACCACGGAAGCACAAGACGCAATTTGGACCCCTCAAAAGTATTGGGTGCATGTGGACTATACAGGTGGCCAGTGGATGATTTCAAAACATCACTAGATTCAGAAGGGGACCAAGTGTTTTAACATATAGCGTGTGTAGCTTATATTAGAGTTTAAAGAGGCACCGCAATGCAGTGAAATCGTGGTGAGATTCTGGATATTGACAATTGTCGATTGGCTTGACACCTCGACTCGGTGGCCATCAAAACAAGAAAAAAGTGTCTTTCTGAAAAATTATTACGTGGAAATCCAATCCCAATGGGTTTATAACTAATCTACTAGAAATATAACATGTTAAATCATGTTTTAATCATTTTGGGACCTCTTGTAAACCCTAGATCAACTTGGAACATCATTGAAGGATACCGCAACTTCTTTTTAGGTTTTATCATTATTTAATTTATTTATTTTATGGTTTGTATCATCACTCCAAGGGATTGGATAATGAATATTTCCAATCAAGGCTAAAACTCCTATCCAGGGTTAAGGACAAGATCATGAATACTTTCGTTTAGAATTAATTTCGTTTAATTTGCTTATCATTATGGTTGCTTGTTTATTCTTGTTTTAATTATCTTAAGGATTAGCTACCCTTAGAATAAATTTATTGTCTACCTTTTGATCTCGGGAGAGGGAATAGGGAGATATAACATGGAAATAAACAAAGTTTGAGTTTTTATTCTTTTATAAAATAAAAAATTGAACTTAGCACCTAGGACAGAGATGTACTTAGGAGCCTTACTTGATTCAAACGTAGGATGATAACTTTAACAACATAATTGGATTATTACATCCTCGATCAATGATGTAGCTGTAATATCCAAATTAGATAAAAGGTCAGAGGTCGGGAGACCATAATCATGCAATTAACCCTACGAATCAACAACCAAGATAAGCAAGTTAACGAATGAAATTTAATAACAGAGTACGTTGTTTGTAAGCCTTAACCCTGGGCTTCTATCCATTGATTGTCCCAAGTCATTTACTTTTCTACATTAGTTTAGTTTATTTTTAATTTATAATTCTAAAACTCTATTGTTTACTCTCCTCAATTTGTTAAACTAGAATTGGATAGTTGGCGAACGCAAGTCCTTGAGAGATCGATACTTGGGCTTTCTTGAAGCCACTTTACTACTTGATAAGACCACGTGCACTTGCGTGTGTGCTTGGGCGCTGTCAGGGAGAAATCATCTTACCGACATGCTCTAATGAGTAATTTGGGGTCCAACCTCTGACCCCAGTTAGAAGGGTGTCAGTACCGTTCCATGGGTACTAAACACTGGTTGTCTGGATCCACTGATATGTTGTCCCAAAGGATTAAGGGTGTCAAGCCTAAAAAGACAGGTGACCCCTGCGAGATAGTAAAGACTAAAATGATGGGTGACTCCTTATATCTTACGCTTGCTATGTAGTTCTGGAGTACAAGGATTGCTACTAATAACTCTGCCTATCTGACGGGGAAGTTGTCATCCTTGTACTCTCTTGGTGCTAAAAATTCTACTCCCAACTGAACTGACTAGGAATACTGAACTATTCTAAGTTTAACTAATTATGATGACTGACTGAAATGATAATGCTCATAACATATTCTGAAACTATTCTGAAGATACTTAGACTAAGTAAACAGCTAAGTTTTTGGGTATTCATAACCCCCAAGACTCTATAGCAGTGATAGAAAAATAGTACTAAACTTTGGGGACATAACTTGAAAGCATTTATTCAAAATTCATTCTTGTAGGCATTTCATCAAACACGTGGTATTCATAGTTTAAGATAATCATGGGAATAGTGTAAAACTTGGAGTAATAGCATGAATTCGACATCAATAACACTTAATCATGATTTAAATCAGTGAATAACAACATTAAAACATGTGGGGTTTGATAAACAACAACAATTTCAAGTAAACGTGGTATAAAGTCAAGATTCATGGTTAAAATCACAATTTAAAATCATGGTAACTTGTGAAGATCACAACTTTAAATTTAAATTTGGATACTTGGACTCCATGGGTGAAAGGGACCCATGAATGAACACTTAACATACCTGGGTTGATGAATTCATGAGAATTGACGGTGAATTATTGAGATTTGATCTTGAATTTTGAAGGGTAGGGTTTGTTCTTGAAAGAGATTACTTTTGATTTGCGAGAAATTGAATAGAATAATGACATAATAGGCTATTGGGGCTTTAATCCTATATTTGGATGGATTTGGGGCTTTGGGAAATGACCAAACGGTCCCTGGAAAATTAAATCGTGAACTGAAAACCCCAATTTTGCTCAACGTCATGACGCGGTACAATCACGTCGGGCCACTAGAAAAAGGACAATCCCTATTTTGTCCATTAGCGCGAGACAATGCTATCGCGTTGCGCCTCTGGAAATGGATGACTGTGGACTGGAACTTTGGCGCGACGCGATGGTAATCACGGTACCTCACTGGAAATTGACAACTGCGAAAATTCCCCTTGGCGCAACGAGTTGGCAATCATAGTGGCACACTGGAAAAGGAAAAACGCTATTTTTTGGGTCACCGCAACGCGGTGCTGCTTGTAATGAGCTACTATTTTCACTAAAAGTATCATAACTTCTCACCCGAGTATTGAATTTGGGAAAAATTGGCATCGTTGGAAATATAATTCAATTTCCTTCAACTTGGTGGGTCTTGAACCGGAAAATTATAAGTAGAGAAAAATATATGCTCGTTTGAAGTTGACTAAAGCAATATTCTTATCAAAATTTCAATCGGTAAGGATTATTTTGATTCGTCTAATAGTTGGGAGTTATTTGAGGCCTTAATATACATCAACTAACTCATGAATCTACCAAAGAACCATGATGTACTATTCATGAACTTTAAACATGACGCTAACATTGGCTTGCATTTTTGGGGTATTACAATATCTCCCCCTTGGAAACATTCGTCCTCCAATGAGACTGGTTAAGCTGAAAGAACTGGGGAACTGAGACTACATGTTGAATATATGTGATGAAAACATGATTACATGACTGAGTCTGAAACATGATGCATGACTAAACTGGTTATGTGAATGCTTGGCTGACATGAGAATGATATGCAACGGAAACTGAGCATGGAGAAGAGAAAGTCTAAAAAGATTGTTACCTTAAGCTGAGTCTGAGTTTGTGGAGAAAAGATGAGGTTACTTGATCCGCATTCCTGTTTGTGCTTCCCAAGTGGCTCTCTCAATAGACTGATTCCGCCTAAGAATTTTGACTAAGGGAACTTCTCTGTTCCTTAGTCTACGAACTTATCAATCAAGGATCTCAATTGGAATTTCTTCATAGGAAAGACTGTTCTGAACATCTACACTTTCTAAAGGAACGACAACTGTTGGGTCTCCAATGCACTTATTTAACAAGGAGATATGGAAGGTTGGGTGCACTGATGCTAAGTCTGTAGGCAACCCAATCTCAAGAGCCATCTTTCTGAAACGGCTCAAAATCCTGTAAGGGCTAACATATTGGGGACTGAGCTTCCCCTTCTTACCAAATCTCTTCACTCCCTTTATGGGAGAGATATTCAGATATACGAAATCACCAATCTCAAACTCAAGATCTTTCCTCCTCATGTATGCATATGATTTTTGTCGGCTCTGGGTTACCTTAAGCCTCTCCCTAATCAACTGAACTTTCTCTAAGGCATCAAACACTAAGTCAAGCCTACCAAAGTGGTTTCTCCTACTTAAAACCATCCAATTGGAGATCTACATCTCCTTCTATATAGAGCCTCAAATGGAGCTATCTGAATAGTGGAACGATAGTTGTTATTATATGCGAATTCAATCAAAGGTAAATGGTTATCCCAACTTCCCCTAAATTTGACGACACACGCTCTCAATATATCCTCAAGGGTCTAAATTGTCCTTTCTGCCTGGCCATCTATCTGGGGGTGAAAGGCTGCACTGAGGTAAACTTGGGTACCACCATTCTGAAAGGCTTTCCAAAAGTGAGAGGTAAACTGAGTACCTCTTTCCGAAATAATGGACAACGGGACACCGTGCAACCTAACTAACTCTCTAATATAGAGCTTGGCATAGTCCTCAGCTGAATAAGAAGTATGGACTGGTAATAAATGGGCTGATTTGGTCATCCAGTCCACAATGACCCAAATCGAATCATGTTGCTGATGGGCACGAGTCAAACCTGTCACAAAATCCATGCTAACTTTCTCCCCCTTCCAAGTGAGAATACTGAACTGTTGCATAGACCCACTTGGCTTCTGATGCTAAATCTCAACCTGCTGATAAGTGGAGAACTTAGCTACAAATCTGCAATATCCCTTTTAAACAATTAAGTTTTCGGGTATTCATAACCCCCAAGACTCGATAGTAGTAATAGAAAAATAATACTAAACTTTGGGGACATAACATGAAAGCATTTATTCAAAATTCACTCTTGTAGGCATTTCATCCAACACTTGGTATTCATAGTTTAAGCTAATCATGGGAATAGTGTAAAACTTGGAGTAATAGCATGAATTGGACATTAATAACACTTAATCATGATTTGAATCAGTGAATAACAACATTAAAACACATGGGGTTTGAAAAACAACAATAATTTCATGTAAGCATGGTATAAAGTCAAGATTCATGGAGATTCATGGTTAAAATCACAATTTAAAATCGTGATAACTTGTGAAGGTCACAACTTTAAATTTAAATTTGGATACTTGGACTCCATGGGTAAAAGGGACCCATAAATGAACACTTAACATACCTGGGTTGATGAATTCATGAGAATTGATAGTGAATTCTTGAGATTTGATCTTGAATTTTGAAGGCTAGGGTTTGTTCTTGAAAGAGATTACTTTTGATTTGGGAGAAATTAAATAAAATAATGACCTAAAAAGCTATTGGGGTTTTAATCCCGTGTTTGGAAGGATTTGGGGCTTTGGAAAATGACCAAACGACTCGTAGAAAATTAAATCGCGAACTGAAAACCCCAATTTTGCTCACCGACATGATGCGGTATAATCACGTCAGGCCACTAGAAAAAGACAATCCCCATTTTGTCCATTGGCGCGATGCAGTGCTATCGCGTTGCGCCTCTAGAAACAGGCGACTGCGGACTGGAAATTTGGCGCGACGCGATGGTAATCGCGGTACCTCAATGGAAATTGACAACTGCAAAAATTACCCTGGTGCGATGTAGTGGCAATCACGGTGACACACTGGAAAAGGACGGACACCATTTTTGGGATCACCGCGACGCGGTGCTGCTCGTAATGAGCTACTTTTTTCACTAAAAGTGTCATAACTTCTCACCCGAGTATCGGATTTGGGCAAAATTGGTATCGTTGGAATGCTAATTCAATTTCCTACAACTTTCTGGGTCTCGAGATGGAAAATTCTGAGTAGAAAAAAAGATATGCTCATTTGAATTTGACTAAAGGAATATTCTTATCAAAATTTTAATCGGTAAGGATTATTTTTATTCGTCTAATAGTTGGGAGTTATTTGAGGCCTTAATATACATGAACTAACTCATGAGTCTACCAAAGAACCATAATGTACTATGCATGAACTTGAAACATGACGCTAACATTGGCTTGGATTTTGGGGGCATTACATATAGCATCTCTAAAGGTCCAATATCACATCTATAAGGAATACAATGGACATAAATCATTCATCATAATCCGAGGAAAGTTATCAGAAATTACCATGTCATGAAGTAAATTCATTATAAAGGCTAAATAGTCTCAATTATGCCTAGCATCCACAACTAAGTCCACAAGGGCTAACACAAATCTTCGCCTAAGTGGGCCGGACGAACCCACTTCTAATCCTCAATTTCCATATTTAGGTAATCTGCGCCTCAAACTAGGCTAAGGTACCCATTTCAACTTCTAGATGTCAAGTTAGCCATGACCAATCCTAAGATTGGAACTTCGTCTAGAAACAAGGGCACTTAAGTCAACTCTACTCAACTACGGTTCCAAGATCACCACACTAGCCCAATAAGATTAAATATACTAATCATGTTTCCAATGATAAATCCACATCCCAAACATAGCATTATATCATAGATAATCTATGTATTAGTTCAATCAAGGTAGGAGGCTACAGGATCCTAAACGGGTATTAAGCATTTCAACTTATGGGTCAAAACCCTCATCTAATCCCTGAACTTCAATATTCAACACTAAGTCATTCTATCCATAATCAAACTTAACATTCACATTCACACGCAATATATATCACACATCATCTACGAAGAAAAGTAGATAGAAGCCTTCTTCAAAGCCAAACTGCTAAACCTTACATCATTCTCCAAACGTCCATCTTCACTTCACAATCCCCAAAATGCCATCACACTAGCAAAATTGTAATCTACTCATCAATACATGAATAAAAATACCAATATTGCACCATTGTGCTTCGGATCCAAAAACGACATCAAAACCCCAAGTGGGTCCCACTTACTAAAAATATGTTTCTGAGGTCAACCCAACGTTCATACATGAGCAAGAAATCATAACCCTCCAAAAATGGGAGAAAACAAATCTAATTTGGGACTAAAAGCGAGCCCTAAGTAATATTGGGGTTTTGGATAAAGAACCAAGAATTTCATATAAAAAGTGATGAAATCTTACCTTAATTCGGATGGTAATCGTGATAAAAGTGGTTTATCAAGCTTCCAAGTCATCCACAGTACTCAATTTTGAGTTATCACACCCATTTAGGGTTGTTGGGCCTCAAAAATAAAGGGAAAATGACCAAAATGTGGCTTTAGGGTCTATTTGTATACCCTTAAAGCAAAGAGATGTCGCGATCGCCATGGCACGATCATGGTGATCCTTACACAATCTCCATGGAACCAGTACCAACAACTAGGAAATTTTTCCAAGTTTGCAACGATGCCTCGGGATTCATTCAGAATTTGATTTTTGCAAATAAACTATGTAATCATACTAAATTTGACATTCCAGACACGTTGGCAAAGTCAGATTTTCCATCCAAATTCATTTATACCAAATATGGGTCCCACACCCATACTTTCTGATTTTCCAACTTTTCGGCCAATAGGTCGAAATGAGCTCGGGTGCATTGGGACCCAAACCAAAGGTCTGCCTAGCCTAAAATCAATATTTCGAAGCTACTGGTGTAGTCGGAATTTGTGTCCAAGAATGTTTCATTGAATATTTTTTCTGGGGGTTTTTCCGGTGGCCATTTAGAACCAATGAAGACTTCCAAATAGGGAATTGGTTCAAAAAAATAAATGAATTTCCCGATAATCGATCGGTCAGTCCCATTAAGTCATAAATTACTTAGGGCAGCTATGGAGAAGCTTAAACGATGAAAATAAATGGAATTATGAAAATTTACCAGAAGGTTCATTAAACATACCCTTATTTTAGAGCTCTAAGAGCATGGCACGCCCTTGTGCTCTAAATGCCAATTTCCCTTTGACATCTAATCCTTTTATTTGTCTTCAAGTCCCTTACTTTATAGATGTCTTTCCCACTCCATTTAGGGTTTTCTTACTTTCTGGCATTTATCCTAACTTCTTTAATGGTCTCCTACAACATCAAGTAAAAAGCATTAGTTCATACCACACACTAGAGCTCATCAAAGTACACTGAAAAAATAGCTCAAGCAAGAACCACTAGTTTTTTCGTCAAAACTCTATGTGATCCGTTTGATTCTTAACTTGTTCTAATTACACCATAAGCACCTTGAACATGTCACTCAATGTATAAACACACAATTACACACTACATAGCTTATTAAGTACATCGAAAAGTTCTCAAAATATGCTAAATATGCATAGATAATGTCATTTAGGAGTATAAATATGCCAAAGATCACCACCCCACAATTAAAACCTTGTTCTTCCTCGAACAACTCTTTACACTAAGCATAATCAAGGAAGACTCTACATTACTACTACAACTAAGACACTCAAACTAGAACTACAACAACTACATGAATAGAAAGTTCCACATTAAGCATGTCATATTACAATTGAAAAATCATGAACACTACTTCAAGACCTTCTAACCTCAAGAATTGACTCTAACAGGTTGGAAAACTCATGCATATTACTCCATAAAGAGATCATACAAATCACCTAGCCATCATCAAACATGTGCCCTTACCGCAAAAGAGTCACCCACATTCACTCACTAATATGTAATTTATCACACAAATGGGTGTAAGAATCAAATTTTTCTCACTCTCACAAGGAATTAACAAGTCACATAAGATGAGCCATATGATTTTCCTTAGTGTAACGCTCCACTAATATCAGAATATCGAGGCCTAGGATCAAGTAGGATTTTAAAGGTTGTACTATAGGCTAAGGGACAGGTAGGAACTATTCTAGCTAGTAATAATGACTATCTTCCCTAAGTGTTTTAATACACCACACTTTACATTAGACTCTTTCTAACCAACTAATATTTCACCACTTTTATCTTCTCACCTCTTTTTTGTTGTTTACCATCTATTTAAGCTAGTTCACACATCTTAAATTGAGGGTTTTTTGTATCAACACATGATTCATTGTTTGATTAATTGGTATTTTCATTCCATTAATCCACACTAACAATATATAAATATTTTCAACACACCAATAGCTACTATTTTGGAGCTTCACTTCCACTTTGTTCCTTCTTTAATTTTACACTCCTTAAAATCTTAATTTTTCAAATAAAGTTCTTAGGATTTTTGGATCAAATTATGATCAATTGGAAGAAAGGGAATAACCTACGTGTGAGGTTATCAAAGAATAGGCTAAAGGCTCAGCGTGGCTAACTAATTTCATACAATAAGAGTAGATAAAGAGAATGTAAAACATGGCTATCAAAGAAATGCTTTTATCACCTCCTAGTCCCAATATTCTTTATTTCATTTTGCACACACACCAGGAAAGTTCTAGACATCAATATGCAACAAGGAATATAACAAAAACCTCACTAACACATGGCACATGCTCAAATCAAGTAGGATCTTTGTAGACTCTCAACTCAGCAATAGCAAGAATTTGAAATTAATCCAATATCACACAAGAGTCATATGAATAAGCAGAGGTATCTCAAAATAGTCATTCAACTCATTCAACATGCTCTTACATTTAAAACAAACTTGTATCATGTAATCATACATAGAACTTAGTAAGAACATCCCAATTACTCCTAATGACAAAATTTAAAATTACTCCTAAAAATAAAAAATGGATACTGCGTTCAAAGGGCTCCCCTCAAAAAAATTTGAAAAAGAAAAAACCATGGGTGGGTGAAATGTGCTTCTACCAGACACCAACAAAAACTGAAAATAAACAAAGATAATATCTTTTCATAATTTCTTTTGAATATAGTCCAAAAATTAGAAAAACTAAAAATGCAAATCCTATAGCAGCACCAATCTTGCACCCTAATGAGTATAAAGATCTCCCACCCCGCACTTAAAATCACACTTTGACCCTAAAGTATTACTCAAAAGTAAGGATAGAAATACTCTTTGAGGCTTCTAGGCCTAGCTAGTAGCATCATCACCATCAGAAAGGTCTGATGGACCTCTCATTTAGTCTTTGTCTTTCTCTTTTGCTCAGATTTCCAATTGTAATGCCCCAAAGATACCCCCTAAATGTTATACGGTGCTTGAAACTACAAGTATCCCCAAACTAACCCATTATACTTGTTAAGCTCTAAACTCTACTCATAATCTTAAAATATAAGAAGAATTGATGAAAACTTATAACTAAGTTCAAATAGAAGAATAATCAACCAAAATAACGTTACTAAATAACTTTTAAATCTGTGAAAAAACTAAAAGGAATACATAGTCTGACTAGTTTTGAAAAGCCTCTAACTAGAACTGAAGAAACACTAGGACAGACCCCAGCTAACCTAAATTAAAAAAACTAAATAACTGGCATAGTTGAAACAAACATCTGGAACCATCTTGAATTTAGCCCTCAAACTATAAGGCTCACAAACTAACTGAATGTAGGAAGTGTTAATCATGGATATCCGTGTTGTTAGGGATGAACACCAGATCTAATTATAAATCAATGCATCACATAGGCATATATGTGGTCAGTACTTCTGGAATGTAATGAGTATGTGGGGGTGAATGCATTAAGTAAAAACGTCATTTATCTTAACTGAAAACATGCATTCTAAGTGTAGATGGATTTAACTTGATTATGAATAAAATTGAAATAACATAAGCATAAATCATAAAACACATATGAATAAGACCAGTGAGTCATTACACTTAGGTTCTAAAATCTTTACTTTTATTTTCTTGGTGAGAGATTCTCATAACCATCATGAACCACGTGAGCTAGCATGGATTCCAACATCCGACCCGCGTTGAGGAGGGTTGTTCTATCCATGCCATCAGTATAGAACCTTATCTTGGAATAATCGCTAAACCCATTTGGGAAATAGGGACACTCTCTTTTGAGTCCCCTAAAACCTACGGTGGCACGTAGTTTTTAGGAAATAGGATGCGTGGAACCCACATTCCTCTTTCGGTGCTAAATACTAGTCCAAAAAATACATACTTATATTCATACTTATGAAATTCACCTTAAAGTAGCATGTGGGTCTATAAACTGAAAACCAACTATTCTTTTCTTGCTTAAATCATACTCATATGGAAACTTGAGAATTTCATGTCTTGTCTGAGATCATAAGATCAAACTAAAACTTAAGTCATGCTATAATTCTTGTAACTTAAACTAATATGTTTGGACTTCTTGTAAATAGAGTACATAATGCACAAAATCATAATCAATTATCAACTTAGATAAAAATCATGTCAAAATATCAACTCAATTCATAAGATCACTTCCATCGATAAAAACATAAGAAAATATGAAATTTTGTGCAAAATAAGACCTAATTCATGTAGAAACATCATAATCTTAAAACATAAGAAAAGTGGCTATGAACCCTAGTAAATCAATTCTTTAAATTCAAGTAGACATCAAACTTTTAGGCACAAGGATAAAAGTATATCCTTGTTCAAACCCCACATACCTGGACTTAGTGAATTGCTTGAGGGAAACTTGAGTTGAAACCTTAGAATCTTGAATTTTAGGTAAAAACTCTTCCTTTGTGTTCTTGAGGGCTTTGGAAGAAGACAAATCACTTTAATCCAAATTAGGAAGGTGGGTTTTGTGTTTAGTACTTTTTTGAAGTTGTTTAATAGGTAAAAAAACAAAAATCCCTCGACCCAAGATGGAAAAAATAAAACTGGTGTTTCTGCACCCTTGGGAAGGCACGCCCCTATCGCGCCACTCTAAGAGCATAACACGACCTTATCCCACTCTCTTATTGTGGACCTTTTTTAGTTTCCACTTAAGGGTGTGCCTCTCCTCCGTGCATGGCCATAACGCAGATCCTTACTATTTTGGGGTCTTGAAAGGTCTCGGAACGAGATCCAAATTTTTCAAAACACTTCCTAATGGTCCGGTTATCATTCCTTATCATAATTCAGCTAAGAAATCACCATTAAACATATATGAAGTACCAAAATAAAATCATAGAATTTTTGGGGTCTAACACTTTCTCCCTCTTTGGACCATTTATCCTTGAATGAAAATCAAGAAGTAATAACAACTATCTCATGGGCTCGCTAAGCTAAGATGTCAATCTTGTTTTACTCTAAGACTGAAATCTTCCATCTCAAGTATTAATGTACAACTGAAATAACTCACTTGACATGAACTTCATTAGGTAAAAGTAAGGATATGTATGAATAGATTAGACTTGGATGAATTTATTACCTCATACTTACCCTATGTTAGAAGTAAATAGGTGAGGGTATCGATTCATCATATCTGTCTCAGCTTCCCAAGTTGCTTCTTCAACTGATTGATTTCTCCAAAGAACTTTCATTAAGTCAACTTCCTCGCTCCTTAACCTTCAAACTTGTCAGTCAAGAATCTTCACTGGAATCTCTTTGTAGGACAAGCCATCTTTTACCCTATTTCTCTCTACGACACTACTAGAGATGGGTCTCCAATGCACCTTCTTAGCTATGACCCATAGAAAATTGGATGGATAATACTAATTCTGAGGGAAGGTCTAACTCATAAGAAACTTCTCCCACACACTTCACTATTTTATAAGGAGCAATATATTGGGGTCTAAGCTTTCCTTTCTTCCCAAATCTCATTATTTCCTTCCTAGGAAACACCTTCAAAAATACCTAATCACCTATTTCAAATTTTAGTTCTCTTCTCCTCTCATCCACATACGATTTCTTATGACTTTGAACGACTTTCAACCTCTCACTAATCAATTAAACTATCTCCATAGCTTCTATCTGCCCAACCAAGTTCTTTTCACCAACTTCAAACCTACCTATAGGTGACTTGCATCTACGCAGTACAATGCTTCAAACAGAGCCATCTGAATACTAGCATGATAACTACTGTTATAGGCAAACTCAATCAAGGATAAATAATCATCCTAATTTTCTTTAAAGTCGATCATACAGGCTCTCAACATATCTTTTAATGTCTGAATCGTACGCTCAGCCTTACCATCTATCTTCAAATGAAAAACCATACTAATCTTTACCTTTGTACCAAGGCTCTTTTGAAATGATTGCCAAAACTAGGAAGTAGATTGTGTACTCCATTCTGAAATAACGGACAAGGAAATCCTATGGAGCCTTACTAACTCAGAAATATACATCTTAGAATAATATTCCACTATATCTAAAGTCTTAATAGGTAAGAAATGGTTAATTTGGTCATTCAATCCGTGATGACCCAAATCGAGTTGTGATGATGTCTGGTGCAAGGAAGTCTAGTAATGAAATTCACATTAATGACCTCCCACTTCCAAGTAGGAATGTCAATATCCTCAAGTGTACATCCGGGCCTTTTATGCTTAATCTTTACCTACTAACAATTGGGACACTTGGCCACAAACTCTCATATGTCCCTCTTGATACTATTCTACCACTGAACCTCCCGCAAATCGCGGTACATCTTAGTAGCACCAGGATGAATTGAATACTTAAAACTGTGATCCACTGCTAATATCTCAACCTATCAACATTGCGAACACAAAGTTGTCCTTGACAGCGAAGGACACCAACTCCCCCTTGGGAGAAAACCTCAACCTTCTATTGCTGGACTGCATCAAATATCTGGCTCAGTATAGGATCACTATGCTGATTCTCTTTCATTTCCACCACTAAGGATGATTCTAGATCATTTTGAACCACTGCACCCCTATCATCCATATCAAGCAGACAAATACCCAAATGGGCCAGTTTATGAACTTCCTTGGCCAGGTCCTGCTCTTCTTTTCTCACATAAGCCACACTACCCATAGGCAGTCTACCCAACGCATCTGCTACTACATTCGTGTTACCCGAATGGTAAACGACATTTATGTCATAATCCTTTAACAACTCCAATAATCTTCTCTGATGAAAATTTAACTCTATTTGCATTAATACTTACCTGTGACTCTTATGATCAGTGAAAATATCAACATGCATACCATACAAGTAGTTCCTCCAAATCTTCAAGTCAAACACAACAGCTACTAAGTCTAAATCATGGGTTGGATAATTCTTCTCGTGGTTTTTAAGCTATTTGGAGGCATAGGTTATTACCGTTCTATTTTGCATCAAAACATGACCACCATTGTGCCTTGGTCGTCAAAAGGGGCACGAACAGCCTTAAAGTACTGTTCCATGTCCCAGAGGTCTTCGAGCCTTGATAATTCTAGAGGCATCAAAATACACCATAAATCCATCTAACCCCTCTGGAAAAGCTAACACTAGGGCTGAAATCAATCTATCCTTTAATTCTTGGAAGCTCTTCTCACATTTATCTGACCATATAAACTTTACCTTCTTTTGTGTCAATCTATTTAGTGGTGCATCTATTGAGGAAAAACTCTCAACAAACCTCTTATAATAACCGAGTGAACCCAAAAAGCTCCAAAAATCAAATAGAGTAATGAGACTAGGCCAGTACTTCATTGCATCAGTTTTCTGAGGGTCTACATGAATATCGGCATCCAAAATCACATTCCCCATAAGGTAACAGACTCCAACCAAAATTCACACTTACTAAACTTTGCATAAAGTTGACGATCCTTAAGGGCCTGCAACACTATTCTTAAATGGTGCATGCACAAAAAAAATTTGTCAATCAATCATCTCGAAATGAGGGTCGTTAAAAATATACAAAGATGATTTAGTACTTTGTCGCTTGACATATTATATTACCTACAAAAAATAAGAATCGTACCTAAATGAGTAGCATTTGTGAAGAATTTGTTTGTCATGAAAATATAACTTTGTTTTAGTTAATAATATGATTTTGTCACTATAAAGGTTATTAATATCAACAAAATGTTATCATCCCTAATTATTTAGGTCAATCAGTGACGACATCAATTGTCTCTAAAGTTATATATATTTCGTAGTTAAATAAATATAATTTTGTCACTAAAATTGACCTTTTATATACAAAAAATATTTCATCCCTGAATGTATAAATTAGTGACAAAATTGTTATTACAAAGAATTGTCACTATAATGGTCTTGATTAATAACAATTACATTTGTCATATAATGTAAGACTAAATGTAGCCAATTAAGATGTTCCATGACAAAACTAGTTGTCTTCAAAAAATTAATTTGGTTGTTCCTAAAAGTTAATTCCTTAATGATAAAATCTTTTGTGACTAATTACAAATATTTGATACGCTTAATAATTTCATACTGGTGCTTATTTTATACTAGAATTGCACAACAATAACAAGAACGACAACGATGACGAAATTGCACAACAACAATAACGACAACTACGAGGACGAGGACGATGACGAGGATGACGATGACGATGAAGTTTACGACAACAACAAAAACAAATCACTTATGATAATAATAATAATAATAATAATAATAATAATAATAATAATAATAATAATAATAATAATAATAATAATAATAATAATAAAAGTCATATAATAACAAAAAATCACTTATGATCATACAATTAAGAATTAAAATTAAATTAAGATAATATCTCATTACGAGCTCCTTAAATAAAAGTAAAATATGCCAATAAGAAAGCTTAACTAACATATACAAATATTACTCCTAAACTAAGTTAGATAAGTAAAGGCTCTTTCTCAGAATACAAATAACGCCGTGAAACTTGACTTACAAATTAGTCCTGATTCAATTCGCACTCTCTATACCTGTGGAGGAGAGAAAATAAAAAGATGATTTGATTTAAAATATATTCAAATACAATAGCAAATTAACTACAAGTGAGATAACTTTTAAAAATAAAACTTGTAAAACTTACAAGTATCTATTATGGCTTCATTAGGAAGTGTACTGTAAGGTTACATTAAAAAGACAAATTTATTTAATATTCCAGAATAAAAAGTTGCAACTTTTTTAGTATGTTTCTTGATGTATTAAGACTAAGATTTTAGTGAATTTTTTCTTTTAGTAAGACAGTTTAGTTGTTCATCTACCATAACCCTTTAATTCAGCTCACTGGAGAGGATAAAAATAATTAATATGTGTCACAAAATCCGCACTTAACATATAATATGAATAGAAAATACCATCATTTAAATATAGTACTAAATTTTGCTTGTCATTTACTTAGGATAAATTTATCTATAATTTTCTATGGTTAACTAAATACACTAAATCACAGGATAGTTAATTTCATGGTGTATCCGCCTCCAGTTTTTTGCTTACTCTCAAAATGTTTATCTCCTAAAAGTAATTAAAGTTAATCACATAGCTAGTGAAACATCAGAAGATATTGGTACCACAAACTAGAGCTACATGCAGAGAAATGCACTGGAGCATTGCAAGTCAAATGTTGAGCCTCAAAAATGTTTCAGTCAGAATATCATAAAAAACCAACAATAGCTTACCCAACATAATTTCACAAGTCGGTTAGAAGGAGAATAGGATGTACGCATACTTTATCTCTACCTTCGTGAGAATAGAGAGGTTGTTTTCGATAGACCCTCAACTCAAAAGAAAGAAAATGAAGCATATTTGCAAGAAAAAAAGATAGTGCCCAAGCAAGATACAAAGCACTAAAATAAAAAATCAAGACAAACTAGAAAGGAAAAATAAAGATAAAAAAACAACAGTAAAGTGGCAAGATGGACACAACCAAAAAGGCATGTAACTATGAATAAATTAGAAAATACGATGCAAATACTAAACAGGAACACTGCTATAATACCCATATTAAGCTTAGCTTAGTTCAGCTCCTAGTTCTTGCACAAGAGGCTTAAAGCCTGAAAATTTAGCTAAGTGTTGAGGACTTAACCATTTTTAAGACACTCTAACTTTGAGGATTTTTAAGTCAACCTTTCGGACTCTGAGACAATGGTTTTAGAGTTGATTCATGTTCAGGGGTGTAAGGAGCATGTCTAGGGAAAGTTTTAAATTTTTCGGACGAGGATTGGGTTGTGTTTGGATTTCGATTCCAGCAGCTTATCGCGATTTAATTGCGTCGCGCGCAATATAGCGATTAGCATGTCATCGCATCGCGCTAGGCCTCTAAATGGCATTCTAGTTACGAGTTTAATCTTCTGAGGGGCAGTTAGGTCAATTCCCACCGACTCAATTCGTAAAAACAATAGATTAAACGTTGATTAAGGCATTATTTGTCCATTCTCTATCAATTTTCTCTCCAAGAAACCCTAACCTCCTCTCAAGAACACCAAAAGTCCTTTACTTTCTCTTCAAAATAAACAAGAATTTAAGTTTCTAATTCAAGAAGTTCAAAAAAGCTTTCAAGATCATCTCCAAGACTTACAAAGTCAAGCTTCCATCCATCAAATCAAGTCTATTAAGGTATGTAAGGTTATGAATAAGGGTATCCTTTCACCCTTGTGTCCAAATTGCATAATTTTAAGATTCTATTTACTTATTTTGAAGTAGGGTTTATACCCAAGTTTATATATTCTTGAAGCATGTGATTATCATGAGATTTAAAGCTTAAAGTATGTCCAAGATTTATATTATGAATGAGATTGCACTATCTTGACTTGTTATTGTTGAAGTATTTCAAGAATTATATTGAGCATGAAGTTTTGGTATGAATTACCATAAGTTTAAAGCATGAAGTTTTGCTATGAATTACCATGAGTTTAAAGCATGAATTTTAAGCCCTAAGTTTAAGTGTTGAGATTTCAAGAAGATTATGCTTTTAAGCATTCTATGACAAGCTTATATCAAGATTTAAAGCAAGAATTGATCTTTTGATCCTCAGCTAAGATATGAAATCCACTTTTTTCATTTTGATTACAGTTTAAAGGAAAGAGAAGCATAATTGGTTTTCATTATAAGCCCTTTTATGCTATTTTAAGGTAGATGTCCTAAAGTATAAGCATTAAGTAATAAGGGAGTAGTATTTAGCTCTGAGTTAGATATGCGTCCAAGATCACATGCCCCAGAACTACAAGCTAATATAGGTTAACCTTATTCCCAATATGGATGAAGTTACAGATAGTGATCACTCAGTTTAAGGTCCTATTCCAATGGCAAGGGTAGGACAGCTCTCCCCAACATGGGTAAGACGTTGGACTCCTAAGTAGCTCACATGGTTTATGTCGGTTAGAAGAACCTCCCTAAGAAAGATTAAAAGTAAAGCTTTCATAAACTAAGTGTGTGACTCACAAAGTTTATTCAGTATGCTTTATTATTCATGTTTTATGATTTTCCAGCTTTTTGTTTTATTAAAGCCCAAGGTGAGTCATTTACACTTAGAATGCATTATTTGAAAATCTAAGTACACATTGAGTTATTGTTTTACTTGTGCATTCAACCCCACATGCTCAGTACATTCCAGAAGTACTGGTCTACATATATATTTATGTGATACATTATTTCATAATGTAGGTCCTGGTGCTTTGTTTTAGCAGCGTGATTGATTACAGGCATCTCCACCTACATCCCGACGCTTGGTGAGTCCTCATAGTTTGAGAACCCATTTTATCAGAAATTATTACTAATGAAGTATTTTATTTATTTGGTTTTTTGTTTAGTTCGAGTTAGTCGAGGCTTGTCCTAGTGGCTCTCTAGTTAGAAGTAGAGGCTTATCCGACTTTTTTCTGTTTAGACCTAAAAGTGTTTTTTTTCAAGATTTCCAAGTTTAAGACATCAGTAAGATATTAATTCAGTTTTAGTTAAGACATTAATTCAGTATCTCGAGATTTCGGAAGTCCAGTTTATCTTTATTATGAGTTTCAAAGTTGTTATAAGGCTTAAAGTTTTAGTTTGGGACTACTTGTAGTCTTGAGCACGACATCTAGGGTGTATTTCTGGGGCATTACAACTTCTAGTACGGAGAAAAGTGGAAGAGAAGACTAGCCCCGTTTCTTCCACATAAAGGTTCTACACGCTCGCTATCTACTAACCATCTACCTTAATCTTAGATCATTGGTAAGCTGGAGAAAATACAAGCGGTAAATTACAGTGGCAATATAAAATCAGATAATTATTATCATGATATGCATTTTCATGTACAATTATGATAATGCGGTATGGCATAAAAATTTTCAATGGATCCATTCTTAATAATATCTTAATAGATTTTGCTACGCAATGAATTGAGAAAACTAGCAAGAAATGAGATTGATGCTTACTCAATTGGAGTTTCAAGTTTAAAGGAATCAACACTAAAATAAATCCAACACTTGAAGACACCTTTCAAAACTTCTCGGTCAGTTGATCTTTCAAAAAATTTAATATAGTTCAATACTCTAAACTTGATTAAAATTTTTAATGATCACAAAATTTTGACAACCAGTTGAATCTGAAGGTCAATGTTGTTTTGTTAATATTCTTTTATTAAGGAAATAACAAGTTTCTTCATATTTTTCATGTTAAAGCACTAGACAATATCATCAAGTCCATGAAGCATATCATACAACAGAAAAAAAAATGAATCTCAAACTAGTACTAGTTGCGATCACCCATATGAACTTCAAAAATCACTTAGTTTGATTTTTATCTAAAGACATGCTGCATTAGTTGGATGATGAACTTGAAATAGATTGTTCAAATAGGGGTTGTAGGTGATCAGACTTGTCATCTCTGTAAACATGAACATGAGATAATAGCACACTTGTTCTTTGCTTCTGACGTCACTGCTACCATTTGGAAAAAGTAACTGTCATAGTTAGGCATTATAAGAGAGCCTAAAGAATGAAATGATGAACAATATTAGGTTGTTACATATGCCAATGAAAGATCTTATTCTGCAGCAAGACAACAACTTACTATGTGTGGAGACAAAGGCTTTTTAGAGTTTTCCTAAACCAAAAGCAAACTACTGCCCAGGTAATCAGGTAAATCATCCAGGAGATAAATGCTAAGATAGCTAAGAATAGACAGATTGCTCCATGAATGGAGGACAACAATTGCTACCCCGATTAGTTTTTTTATCTTGCTCTGTTGCCCTCTATGTTTATTTAGATTCATGCTCGATGGTTGTAGGGAGCCTATGTCTATTAACAATTAGATCTTGGGGCAACATGTGTCTATATCTAGACTCGCGCTTATGAATGAGATCGATTAAGCTAGACAACTAAAGGAACCACGACGTGAAAAATTATCTTCGACTCTCAAGGAATGTAAAAAAGTATCAAAAAATAAAATAATTGTAAACCAAAAAAATGGCTAAGTTCGGATTTTGACTATCACCAAAAGAAGCAAAGATTAAAGAAGTAAATTAGATATTCTTTGCGAAATACTAGATTACTTGTTATGAGAGATAATTGACTTATTTGCCTCTTTGACTACCATTACTCTAATTTATCTAATTCAACATTAAAATCGTTATAGACCGTATATAATGGATTACTTGTTATCTGAGAAATGGCTTACTACAGTAATTTATCAATTCAAATGGACTATTTAAAAGTGAATTAATCCTACTCATATTGTATATTAGTAGGCTAAAGTTCATTATTGAACATATCTAAAATTCTAATCTCAAATAGGGTGTTCATGATCTGGTTTGAATCGATTTTTGATTAAAAGCAAAATTAAAATCAATTTATTTTTTTGTTATGTTTTAGTAAAATCAAAACTAAATAAAAAATTGTCAGTTTTTAGAATTTCAGACCAAATTTGATGTTTATTTTTTAAATTAATTTGATTTGATTTGATCTGATCTTTCACCAAATCGTGAACAACCTAGATTCTCAAATGATAATTAATGCATAAAGAAAATACAATATCTCTAGAATTTTCTAAATATATTCTAACAGACCATCAAGTCCTAAACTAAAGACAGTAGCACATACAATTTCGTAAATCAAAGTTGTTGTCGCTAGTATTCAATCGTAAAAAGTACAAAATAATCCTAAAGGTCTGATTCTATTTCATTAGTAGGAAGTAGATCTAATAGCAAGAACTAAGACTGATTCCAACTTTCAATCAAGAAAACTTGAGCTATGATTGATTGTTTAGAGTAGTATCCAGTTAATTACTAAGTAGTACCATTTATCTAGAAACTTCAGTTGCAAGATGCATTGTGGGCTTTTAAAATTCAATAACAGTGAGATTCTTATTTTTTACCATCGCATTGAACACTTACAATTTCAGCTAATACAAATGTACGATCTCTCACAGTAAATCCTTCTTTTCAAAAGCACATATCCGTTTATCTCACAACATCTAATCTGAAAAGGTAAGATTTGTAACCAATGTATAGATTCACAAGCCTATTCTAAAGACGATATAAAGCAACGGAAAATAAGAAAGTGCAACGGAAAATGATACAATGCAAATATATAAATTTAATGTGATGACATACTGAGGAGTGTCACATCAAAGGAATAAAGCAGTTTTTCATGATACTATGTCAGTATATAGATATACTATAATTATGTTCTCATTTCGTGACAAATTATTTTTTGTCCTAAAATTAGTTAAAGTTTGAATATGAATTTTTTTTGTCACAAATAATATATTGATACATTAGTGACAAACTATTTTTTGTCATTAATTGAGTTTTGGATACAAAAATTTTTTGTCACAAAAAATATATTGACACATTAGCGTCAAATTAGAATTTATAGTTAATTGTAACATTAGCCACAAAATTTTAGATAATTTGTGGCCAAAGTTACAATGATTAACTATAAATTCTAATTTGTCGCTAATATATCAATATATATTTTGTGGCGAAAGTTTTTCATATTTAAAATTCAATTAATTTTATGATAAAAATGATTTATTACTAATGTATCAATATATCTTTTGTGATAAAAAGAAATTTGGTATTCAAACTTTAACTAATTTTAGGACAAAAAATGACTTGTCACGAAATGAGAACATCATTAGTGACAAAATAATGTATCGCAAATAACTTAAAATTCGTGGCTAATTATACTCAAAAAATGGCGCCAACCTATTTTTTGGTGGAAAATTTTAATGGACAAAACTTTGCTTCAAATTTTTACGTTTCGTCACTAAAAGTATGTGTCTCGTGTATTTAAGCACGAAATGTTATTTTTATCACAAAAAGTGAACAATTAACGACAAATTCAGATCGTAGCTAGTAATTTCATAGCTATATATCACATTTGTTGTAGTGATTTAGTGAATTTAATAAAAATAATTAATCATAACTCATACCTCTTCAATTATACTCTTGATAATATTCGTAACTCTCATTTTTAATATTCATAACCTTCCAAAATGTAATTTGTAAATTTATGAAAACCTTATGGAATTCCTCCACTTTGCTCATATAAATTCATGTTTTGTTTCATGAAAATTCTGGGAGCAAGAGGCGTAGGAATAGAGTTGGCATCTTAGTAGATGAAGAGCTTAGAGGTCAGGTAGTGGAGGTAAAGAGGATCAGCGATAGGTTGATGACTATTAAGTTGGTCATTGGGGGGTTTACCTTGAACGTGTGTAGTGTTTATGCGCCGCAGGTGGTCTTGGATGGGGAGGAGAAGATGAGGTTTTGGGAGGCTTTATATGAGGTAGTGAGAGGCGTGCCTAGCTCGGAGAAGATTGTTGTAGCAGGAGATTTCAATGGGCACATCGGGGCATTACCGGGAGGCTTTGGTGATGTGCATGGTGGTTTTGGTTTTGGGGAAAGAAATGAAGAGGGGGCTACTCTATTGGATTTTGCGAGGTCCTTTAGGCTGGTGGTGGTGAACTCGGGCTTCCCGAAGAAGGACGATCACCTGATCACCTTTCGAAGCGCGATAGCCAAGACCCAGATTGACTTTTTGTTGCTTAGAAAAGGAGATAGGGTGTTGTGTAAGGACTGTAAGGTCATCCTGAATGAGAATCTTTCTACCCAGTATAGGCTCTTGGTTATGGATTTGGGTATAAAGAAGGATAGGAAGAGAAGGGGTGAGGAGTGTAGACCTAGAATTAAGTGGGGCGGCTTGACGCCAGTGAATGCGTGGGAAATAGGGGAGAATTTGGTGGGAATGGGGGTGTGGGAGTGTAGGGGGGACGCGGATAGTATGTGGGATAGGGTGGCTAGGTGCATCAAGTATAATGCTAGTGAGGTGTTGGGTGTTTCTAGGGGCCAGGACGGGCATCATCGGGGGGATTAGTGGTGAAATAAAAAGGTTAAGAAGAAAATGGAGACCAAGAAAGGGGCGTATACTAAGTTGGTTGAGAGTAAGGACGAAGAAGAGAAGCGGGTAAACAGGAAAGAGTACAAGTTAGCTAGGAAGGAGTCTAAGTTAGCAGTTACAGCGGCTAAGACGACAGCATTTGAGAGCTTGTATGCGGGGTTACAGGAGAAAGGAGGGAAAAAAAAGTTGTTTAGACTCGCTAAGGCTAGGGAGAGGAAGGGTCGTGACCTCGATCAGGTGAAGTGCATTAAGGGAGAGGACGGTACAGTGTTGGTGGAGGACGGCCACATTAAGAATAGATGGCAGTCGTATTTTCATAGGCTCTTGAATGACGAAGGGAATATAGCTATTGTGTTAGGGGAGATGGAGCACTCAGAGGAGTGTCAGGATTTTAGTTATTGTAGACGTTTTAAGGTAGAGGAGGTTAGAGAGAATGTTCGCAGGATGCGAAGGGGTAGGGCGATGGGGCCTGATGAGATACCTGTGGATTTTTGGAAGTTTTCTGGCGAGGCTGGTTTAAGGTGGTTGACTGGATTGTTTAACAGAATTTTCAAGACGGCAAAAATTCCCGAGGCTTGGAGGTGGAGTACTATGATCCCTCTTTATAAGAACAAGGGTGACATTCAGAGTTGCAATAACTATAGGGGTATTAAGTTATTGAGTCACTCTATGAAGATTTGGGAGAGAGTAGTCGAGGTGAGGCTGAGACAGATAGTGTCTATTTCGGAGAACCAGTTTGGATTTATGTCTGGACGCTCGACGACGGAGACAATTCACCTGATGCGGAGGCTGGTGGAACAGTATAGGGAAAGGAAGAAGGACCTGCACATGGAGTTTATCGACTTGGAGAAGTTATACGAGAAAGTCCCCAGGGAGGTGCTTTGGAGATGCTTGGAGGTGAGTGGAGTTCCGGTGGCATATATCAGAGTAATTAAGGACATGTATGATGGAGCTAAAACCCAGGTGAGGACGGCGGGAAGAGACTCAGAGCATTTCACTGTCTTGACAAGATTACATCAGGGATCTACTCTTAGTCCCTTTTTGCTTGCTTTGGTGATGGATATATTGACGCGGCGTATTCAAGGAGAGGTGCCTTGGTGTATGCTTTTTGTAGATGATGTAGTTTTGATTGATGAGATGCGGAAGGAGGGGTGGGTGTGAATGGTAAATTAGAGGTGTGGAGATAAACTCTTGAGTCTAAAGGGTTCAGGTTGAGTAGGAGCAAGACAGAGTATTTGGAATGCAAGTTTAATGACGTGAGGCCGAAGAATGAGGTGGTAGTGAAGTTGGAATCACAGGTGGTATGTAAGAAGGATAGTTTCAAGTATCTCGGGTCCGTGATTCAGGGTAACAGTGAGATTAACGAGGATGTCTCGCACCGTATTGGGGCGGGATGGATGAAGTGGAAGCTCGCTTCGAGGTGTTGTGTGATAAGAAGGTGCCGCCCAAGCTTAAAGGAAAATTCTATAGGGTGGCAGTCCGTCCGGCCATGTTGTATGGAGCGGAGTGTTGTCCAGTTAAGAACTCCCATATTTAAAAAATGAAGGTGGCGGAAATACGGATGTTGCGTTGGATGTGTGGGCTAACTAGGGGGGATAGAGTTTGGAATGAGATTATCAGGGAGAAGGTTGGTGTGACTCCAGTGGAGAATAAGATGCGAGAATTCCGATTGAGATGATTTGGACACGTAATGAGGAGGGGCATAGATGCCTCGGTTTGTAGGTGTGAGAGGCTAACTTTAGATGGTTTTAGGCGGGGTAGGGGTAGGCCGAAGAAGTACTGGGGAGAGGTGATTAGGCGGGACATGGAGCAGTTACAGCTCACTGAGGACATGACCCTAGATAGGAAGATCTGGAGGACGCGAATTAGGGCAGAAGGCTAGGGTCAGTTTGGGTTGTTAGTTTAGGGCATTACTTGGTGGGGGTATTATTCTTGTTATGATACCTTGTTTCATGCTTTATTACGGATCTGTTTACTTTTCTCTATTTACTATTACTTGTGGGTGTCGTATTTATGTTATGACATCTTGTTCCATGCTTTACTATGAATTTGTTTAGTATTCCGTATCTCGAGCCGGGGGTCTATCGAAAACAACCTTTCTACTTCTTAAGAGGCAGAGGTATGGACTGCGTACATCTTACCCTCCCCAGACCTCACTATGTGGGAATACACTGGGTTTGTTATTGTTGTTGTTGTTTCATGAAAATTCTCATTCAAAGTTATTCTTTTTCTTCTCCATTACTGTACCACGCATAAGGGTGAAAAAGAACATGAAAAAATGTTAATCATCATATTGTAGACACGTGATTTTTGATCCTCTTCGAATTTTAACTTATTTTTCTATATTGAATATTTATATTTGGTTTGATATTATGTAAATTCTTATTTTATTTTTAATAAATTTTTAGTTAAAAAATAAATAACTAAATAAAGTTAATTTTGAGATATTTTATTTTATTTTTATTCTAATTTTAAAAATAATACAAAAATTTTAAAAAAAATTCTTTTTAAATTTTAAATAAATAAAATATTAGTTCTAATACTATCTTAATTATATTTATTTAAGGCTATTTATAATTTTTATTATGTTTTCTTAAAATATAAAAATTAATTAATTATATTTATTATTATTATTCTATTATTTTATTTATTCATTCATTTATTTTTATTTATTATTTATTTTTAATAGATTAAAAAAATAAAAAAAATATTTTAAAATTCAAATTCCCTCCCCCTTATCTGTAACTGTTCCCTCCAACTTTTTCCCCCGAGAGTTCCTGTACTTAATGACCCCTCTACCTCAGAAAAAGGACCTATGTACTATTCTCCGCCTACACTAGATCAGTCAAGAAAAACACAGATACTGAGACAGAAAAGACAGAGAAAAATATTAAACAAAAAGGGAGACAAAAGCAAAAATAAAGAAGAAGATAAAGAGGAGAAAAGAATCGTGGTTTAAGTTTCAGAGTTCCGTTTGAGTTTTTGGTGTTAACATTTTGGCTTCAATATTTGATTCAATTCAACCTATAGATTCTTATTCAATCCTGTATTTTTATTTTATAAGTCTTGTTGTGAATGAAATCATAAATGGAGTTGTTTTAGTGATTTCATGAATTGATATTGTATGAATTTGTTGTAATATCTGTATCTTGTGCATATTATTAAAAGTGAAAAGAAATTAATATTATGCAGTAAAATATTTGTACTTGACAAAAGCGGAGTAAAATATCACTTACACCGTAATTTGTTACACTCATGCACACACCATTACACACATTTGCACACACAGACTTCCATTTTTTTACTACACACCATATACGAACATACTCATGAATTTGATTAATGTACATATCTGTAACTAATAAAAGAACAGACATACACTAAAAAAAATAGTAGAATAATAAATGAAAACTAATAGAATATAGAAGAAAAAGTCAGAGGTCGTTTCACTTTTTCCAGCGAAGTTTTGCCTAAAATTCATTGTAAAAATCAAGATTGGCCACCATCCATACAAAACTTCTATCACTCACCAACTCTGGCGAAGCCCAGCGCCGCTACTGCTCTCTTTTTTCTCCCCAGAAGATCTGGACGCCATTGGGTGAGCCAACACCGGCGACCATCAACCACCGGATCTGCCATTGCCAGCCTCCCCTAGCCCATCTAGGCGACCCACTGCCCAGCGCTACCCGAACCGCCACCGGCAACTATCAAATCTACCACCGCTGCATCACCTTTCTCCTCTTTTACCTATTCCGTCACCAGAGTGATCACCGAAAAACGGCTAGATGTCGTTTTGATATTTTTTCGGTGAAAATCACCAAAAAAATGGCCAAATCTCACCGGTGACACTTCCAATGGTGGAAACACCGACCAACACACCCCTTCAACAGGTAACCCCACGCCGGGAAACGCCCCAAAGTAATCTTTTTTTTCCTTTTTCAGGGAAGCCTCCATGGCTGCCACCCTTCCCTCTCCTGTCAACAATTCCAAAAGTGTGATACACTGATTTGGTGATCTGCTAAAAATAAATGAAATGTTTTTTGTTTTTTAAAAATTAAGGGGTAGCTTTATTCATATTTTTATTATTTTATTTATTTATTATTTTTAATTATTTTATTATTAATAAAATTTAATTATTTGTCGAATTAATTGCCTAGATTGAATTTTGCTTAAATTTCGTTAAAGTTAAATAGCCTTTTGAACAGATAAATTATTACAAGTTTTTTACAAAAAAAAAAGGTAAATTAATGTTTTAACGTTTAGGCAAATTTTAGGCATATTTAAAATATTCGTATCAATTAAGAATGTGGCGTACGCATCTCCTTGAGACATTTTAAAATAAAAGGATGCGATAATGCACCTCGACAAATATTTTTCTAAAAATTAATTCTTCACTGAATTAATATGACAGTTTTAGACAGATTTTAGATATTAAAAATGTGTGAATCTAGGCCCAAACATAATTTATCAAAATAATTAAAGTCAAGATAATTCAATAAAAGTGACCGAACTAGAACCATGGGACTTGAGGGGTGCCTCACACCTTCCCCTTGGTCAACAGAATTCCTTACCCGGTCTTCTGTTTTCGCAGACCACAACAAAGAGTCATTTCTTTTTGACTAGGGATTCAAAAGGTGACTTGGAACACGATAACTCAATTCAAGTGGCGACTCTGTAATAAAAATAATCCTTATTCAAAACCGTCACTTTAATTGGAAAAATCCTTCGACCTCCGCTCCCAAGCAAAAAAAGGGTGTGACATCTCTGACGACTCTACTGGGAAATAACATAAGAATTCAAGCTTTTGATATTGACTTTACTTTCTTTAATTATTTTGATATTGTGTTTGTTGGCCTTATGTGCTACTTGTCGCTCATTTACTGTTTTGATATTGTTGAACTGTTTTATAAATTGTCTTCTCTTGCGCACCCCCTCTGAGTCTCTGAAATAGGATAGAAGGAATGCAACGTATGTATCCTACTTTCTTTTTGAGATAGCCAGAGTGTCAAGGCACCTGTTGAAGGATTATAGTCATACATGTTAGGCTGGGTTCGGATCAATAACGAAGGCGGAGTAGCATTGCTACCGAATAAGTTGTCCCTCCCCGACTCGAGTGTCCGCTCGGGTAAGCCAGTCTAGACACCTATTCCTTTTAGGCTAAACTTAGAAGAACTGAAACTCAGAATCTTATTATCCCTATTAGGTTCTGTTTTATTTGCATCATGTGCATTTGACTTAGCGGGACTCGGCGTAGGGGTCGGGTCTGTCTAGGGCAAGTGTCCCTCGCTATAATGACCAACATGTGCATCCTACGTGGTCTTTGACATTTATTTGGGAAGACCATTTAATTGCAGATCGACTTTAGATAACTTGATAAAACGTAAGAGAATATTTTGTCCCCAAATTTAATAAATCATTTTTCAAAGAAATTAAATATATATATATATATATATATATATATATATATATTATTTTTTATGATCTTTATGAACTACGAGGGTCTGATTCTCACTTTTTAACGGGATACATAGGAAATCCTTTTCATGGTATGAACCTGGCTTTTGAAAAATTATTCATAGATTTATTTAAAAAATATTTTTAAAATATGATTACTTTCATAATAATAATAATAATAATTATTATTATTTACTCAAATTTAATTTATATATATATATATATATACATATACATATATCAATAGCCCTGAATCTTTAAGGATCATGAGGCTAAATTTTTACAAAATAAAATAAATTATATATATAAATCTTAACAGCCCTGAACCTTTAGGGGTATTGAGGCTGAATTTTGTATGCCATATATTTCAAGAACTACGCACGCCTGATTCTCATCTTAATGAGATACGTAGGCAGTCTTTCATGGATTTGGTGATTTTAAACAAAGAAAAAAAATTATTTGTGTTTCCTTCTAAACAAATAAAAAGAGAGTTTTTGATTAGTATATAAAAATAAATTAATTTGTTTTTGAAAATGTGTTTTTATCATTATCATTAAATTCAAAAAAAAAATCTTTCTCATTTCTCAAATTACAAGAAAAATGTGTTTCTTTATATATCCAGCTTCAAGAAATACGCACACCTGGTTCTCATCTTATTGAGATACGCAGGCGCCCTTCTAGGGTTCAGTGATCTTTTCTAAAAAAAAGAAAAGAGTTTTTGAAAAAGTGTAGCATTCTAACGCATTTGTTATTTCTTAAACAGTTAGTTTTAAGGTGGTTGGTTTGTGGCATTTTGGCTATTCCTTCATATTACATCAAGTCCCGGGAAGAGAGTCATGTCCAACAAGAATATAGAGAGCGACATCATGGATCAGACAAGGAGTCAGGAAAATGAGATTTTAAAGTAAGAGATTATGAGTTTGAGGCAACAAATGATGGAAATGTATCGAGCTTGGGCCAGTGGGTTGCCTCCTCCTCCATTTCTACTCTTGACCCTACAAATACCTTGAGTTTTTCACCAAAATTGCAAGGTCAGTTTTCTGCTGTTGGTTATGCTCCACAACATGCCTCAGAATCTACTCCAAGCCAAAAGCATCCCAATATTTCCATCACTCATTCTCTAGCTCTTCAGTATAAATCTACCACATCGATAGCACCACCTATAGTCTCTGTTTCTGTTGCTCAAACCTCTATTGAGGTTTCCACCTTGGCTTTTCATCTGGAGATTATGCTTCCCCAATCTGCGAGTGAGTCGATGTTCGACACTCTTGATAATCACTATTATACTCCTGAGCCCACATCTATGTTAATTGGACCACCAAAATTTCTTACTAAGAAGTCTGACATGGCAGAAGAGCAAGAGAAAATGGCTAGGAAAATGAAGAACACAGAAAAGGCTATGAAAAATTCTCAGGGAATTGCAAAGTATAAAGATGTTGCATACAAAGATTGGGGCATGTCTTCAAGGTTTAGCCTTCCTCCAAGTCTTGAGATATCGAAATTTGAGGAACATGATGGGCACGAGGATTCTATAAAATACTTGGGATGATATTTTTATCAGCTGAGAGGGACTGAAAGGAAGAAGAAAAAAAACATACTATTATTATTACAGGGGCAAAACAGAGCTCAAGAGGTTTAACTCAGCAATATTGTCAGTTTCAATTCCGAGCTTACACATCAAATCTATATGTTCACCTGCAACAAGGTTCCTCTATGGAAAATCTAAGATATTTCATTCCACTTTCTCAGTATCCTTTGAACAATGCACAGTTGTATTCTCATCCGTTTTCTTATCCATAATGGCATGCACCGATCCCCCAACATCATCTACGACCCCCACATATTTATCAAAAAACTTCAAAGTCCAAGTTTCAATCGAGGCAGGAGTTTGCCAAAAGAGAAAGTCAAGGAATAATTTTACACCAATTGAGGAGTTGTATGCCAGTTTATTCCAGAGATTGAGAAAGTTGGGCATAATCACTCCTCTCCTTGAGTGTACTCCTATCCACATTCAAGAAATTTTGATCCTCATGTACGATGTGTATATCATTCTGATATTCAGGGTCACGGTATTGAGGATTGTCGTGCTTTGAAAAGAGAAATAGAAAGGATGATTCAAGAAAAATTGATTGTAGTGCAAAACATTGACACTACGAGCGTCACACGAAATCCTTCATCAATACACGGTAATGCACAATACGTGGAAAATAATGAGTTAAGTATGGGGATCCAAAATTTATTTGTTGAAGGAAATATGTTGGACAGTAGTGGAAGCTCTAGTCATGTTGATATGCAAATCAGTGGCTAAGATGTCAAGCTCAACAATTGGGAAGTCATTCATTTCCTTACTTGGAAGGATTATTGGTAGTTTTTTTTTTTTGCTGTTTTTCAAATTATTTTAGGATTGTAGTTCGAAATCTATTTTGTTTTGTCTTTCTGTCATTTTCGTTTAAACCCTTCTATCTTTTCTTTTAATGAAATTTGGTGTCCTTATTGATTTGTCTTGTTTTTAAGTTGTTTGTTTGTCTTCTTTACACAATAAATTTTATGTTGATTCTAGTGTTATGACATGCCTGTGAAATTTTCAGCTGAATCTTAAAATCCAGCTTAATTATGAAACATTAAATCAGAGAGCTAAAGTTAGAAAAAGAGAGCATCTGAGAAAATAAGTAAAGTGTTGAGGTGTTTGGGGACATAGTTACAACCTCACTTGAATATATTGAGGTAATCACTTTGTGAATAAAAATGATTTGGTCTTCAGTGAGAAGGTCCATTTCAAATATTTTGAATGAGATCAATCGGAGGAGCTACAGTTTCCACAGTCAGGAGAAGCAAAAGGAAGTTAGCTCAAAAAATAAAGGCATAAGTCATCTATTGTGAGGAAAGGACAAAATATGTAAGCCTGTATGTTTCATGTGCATGAGAAGCAGTGACATACGTGCTCAGTCAAAATTAATGTTGAAAGAGATGTGTATGATTTTTATGTTCACTCTCAAATTGCATGTTAAGTACTTGCATTTTTAAGGATTGATATGACGAAGGCATTTCATTCTGCTATCCAAATGTTGTGTCATCCTTTGTTACCCTCTTTAAGCTTTAATTTTATTTTCTTTCATACATCTCTTTTGAAATCAAAATAGAGTCTGAAAAGAATAAAAAAAAAAGAAAATAAAAATAAAAGTGTCAAGAAAGAGAGATATAGTCAGAAGAAGTACCAAAAAGAAATAGAGTCAGCAAAAAAATCATTTTCTCTCTCTCTCTAAAAAAAAAGCCAAGAAAAAATTAAAAAGAAGAAGCTAAAGTTAGAGTGAAAAAAAATCAAGCAAAAGAATAAGATGTCTGAACTACGTTTGACCTAATTCTTGCTATGACAAGATATGTAGGCAGACCTACTCTGGGGTTCAGTCTAACCAAAAGAAAATTCAAATTACCCAGAATGAAATGAAACTAGGGCAAAAGTTTATTTCCTTAAAAGAGTCGATTCCAAAAGTTGTATGCTTCACCCAATGTTAAGTAAATTTTTTAGCCTCATGTCGTCCTTTCTAACCTTATCCAAAATCCAAGTTACATCAAAAAAAGACCTTCAGATCAATTTTTGAGAATGTTAAGACTAAGCATGCAATTCATATAATGACGTATTTTGGGAACCACTTGTCTTTAAGGAGTCAAGAGAGAAATAAAAATGATAGTCTTATTGGTTAAAACCCTCAGGGGCACTGTAAGATGATAGTGAGTTGAGAGAAATGAAATGAGAATCTTATAGGTGAAAATCCTCACGGGCATCGTAAGACGATTATGAGTTGAAAAAAATAAGAATAAGAGAGTCTCATTGGTGAAAATCCTCACAAACACCATAGGGCAATGGTAAGCTGAGAGAAAGAAAATGAGAAAGGCTTGTTGGCGAAAGCCCTTCAAGATGTCACTAGCTAAATGGGATCTATAAGTGCAATTGACCTAAGGAACAACTCAGTTTCAGTGACATTAACTCAATAATAATTGGTGAAAAGTTTGGATGAAAAAATCAAGCAGCTTAATTCAAAAGTACATGGCATAATCATTAAAGTTGACTGTCATTTTTAAATGAATTTTTCATTTCTTTATTTCAAATAGAGACATTCATTTTCCTTTTATTTTTCTTTGTATCTTTTTTTTCTTGAGTCAGTTATTCCAAAAAAATTATCATTGTTATTTTTCTCGTGTCTTTGAGTCGAGACTGTGTCATAACAAGTGAGAAAAAATTTCAAAACTGGCTACCAGCTTCTTCAATTGTATAAATCAAGACAAAAATCCAATACAGGAAAGAGACATGATTGTGAGCCGAAATAAGGCATGCAGAAAGTTTTGTCAACAGACGAGTCTGAGAACTCATGTAAATATCAATGTTCAAAGGGTTTATTTGAGAAGTATGGCGAAGAAGAGATACTGGGTTTGTTTCAGAGTCACTTCTAATAATATGAATTTGGGTAAATGATACAGCAAGTCGTTGATAGATGCTAATGATTGAAAGAAAGGTTAAATGGGACAAGGGCAAGAGTGATTGCCACAGAAGCTAAAGCCACAAACCTGCCACCATGTTTTTTAACTCATAAGTTTTCTTTGATGAAACAGGAAACATAGCATAAATATAAAGGGATACAATGCCTTATTTCCATAAATATAGGAAGCAATGTTGTTGCACAGGTTTGATAATCAAATTATGATAAAAATTTATCTTCCTATATCCTTCGGAGGCATACTTCTTTGTCCAGGAATTTCAGTTTTTAATTGCTAGGTGATATACTTCTTAAATTGAACCTTGATTTATAGAAGATGTACCTTTTAGTTGAGTCATTCCACCTAATTCCTATAAGATATACCTTATAGTCGAGTCATTCCCTTTGATTCCTATAAGATATACCTTTTAGTTGAGTCATTCCCCTTGATTCCTATAAGACGTACCTTTTAGTCGAGTTATTCCCCTTGATTCCTATAAGACGTACCTTTTAGTCGAGTCATTCCCCTTGATTCCTATAATACATAACTTTTAGTCGAGTCATTCCCTTTGATTCCTATAAGACGCATTTTTTAGTCGATTCATTACCCTTGATTCCTATAAGACGTACCTTTTAGTTGAGTCATTCCCCTTGATTCCTATATGACGTACCTTTTAGTCGAGTCATTCCCCTTGATTCCTATAAGACGTACCTTTTAGTCAAGTCATTCCCCCTGATTCATATAAGACGTACATTTTAGTCGAGTCATTCCCCCTGATTCATATAAGACGTACCTTTTAGTCGGTTCATTCCCCTTGATTCCTATAAGACGTATATTTTAGTCGAGTCATTCCCCTTGATTCCTATAAGACGTACCTTTTAGTCGAGTCATTCCCCTTGATACCTATAAGACGTACCTTTTAGTTGAGTCATTCCCCTTGATTCCTATAAGACGTACCTTTTAGTCGAGCCATTCCCCTTGATTTCTATAAGATGTACCTTTTAGTCGAGTTATTCCTCTTGATTCCTATGAGACGTACCTTTAATTCGAGTCATTCCCCTTGATTCTTATAAGACGTACCTTTTATTCGAGTCATTCCCCTTGATTCCTATAAGATGTACCTTGTAGTCGAGTCATTCCCTTTGATTCCTATAAGACGTACCTTTTAGTCGAGTCATTCCACTTGATTCCTATAAGATGTACCTTTTAGTCAAGCCATCCCCTTGATTCCTATAAGACGTACCTTTTAGTCGAGTCATTTTCCTTGATTTCTATAAGACGTACCATTTAGTCTAGTCATTCCCCTTGATTTCTAAAAGATGTAGATGTTCTTTCTATTTGAATCATTTTATTTAGCCCTTAGGAGACGCACTTCCTTGTCTGGGTAATATGAGTTTCATGTGTTAGGAGATGCACTTCCTAACTTTGGTTATTAGTTTTACTCTGAAGAGACGCATTTTTATAACAGGGCCTTGATTCACTATCTTTACTGTAATTTTCAAAAGATGTGATCTAATGACACTCATAAAATTTTCTAGTACAAACTGGGGCAAAAATTTTATTCGTGTTTATTGAATTTTATTTTCTGCTCAAGACCCTCCTGGATAATGAGACTTTTATTTTCTCGTTCACCTTTTATTTTGAGTTTAGGAGCTTGCCTGAAGAACACGATGAAGAAATAACAAGTCAGGAGCCCGCCTGATGATTAGGGTGAAGAAAAAATAAGTCTAGATGCCCGCCTGAAGAACAGAGTGAAGAAAAAGTGAGTTCAGGAACCCGCCTGAAGAATAGGGTGAAGTAAAAGCAAGTCCAGGAGCCCGCCTGAAGAACAGGGTGAAAGAAAAGCAAGTTCAGGAGCCTGCTTGAATAACAGGGTGAAGGAAAAGTAGGTACAGGAGCCCACTGAAGAACAGGGTAAAGAAAATGTAGGTCCAGGAGCCCGCCTGAAGAATAGGGTGAAGGGAAAGTAAATCCAGGAGCCCGCCTGAAGAACAGGGTGAAGAGGAAAAAAGTAAGCCAGGAGCCTGTTTGAAGAATAGGGTGAATTTTCAAGTTCAAATCATGAAGATTCGAATCAAAATTTCAGAGAAATTGCATTTTGCATTTGTATTTTTCATTTTTAATTTTTGTTAATCATTTGAATGTAAAAAGCAGAAGTCGTTAATTGTAAACTCGATGGAATCTCACTCGATGTCTAACTCATTCTCTCACCATGTTACCTTTGAACTACTCGTGACCTGATTTCCTTATAACCCGGGATAGGTAGGAAGTCCAAAACCAGGACTCAGTCATATTTTTTCTTTTCTTTTAATTTTATTTTATCCTTACTTTCAAATAATCGTAGGATCAAAAATCATATCTTGTCTACTTCTTTATATGAAAACTCTTTGAGATTCCACACAAAGAGAGGCAAAAATATAGACACGTGATTTTTGATTCTCCTCGAATTTTAACTTATTTTTTGATATTAAATATTTATAGTTGGTATGATATTATTTAAATTCTTATTTTATTTTTAATAAATTTTTAGTTAAAAAATAAATAACTAAATAAAGTTAATTTTGAGATATTTTATTTTATTTTTATTCTAATTTTAAAAATAATACAAAAATTCAAAAGAAATAATTTACTTTTTAAATTTTAAATAAATAAAATAGTAGTTTTAATACTAACTTAATTATATTTATTTCAGGCTGATTATAATTTTTATTATATTTTCTTAAAATATAAAAATTAATTCATTATATTTTTATTTATTATTATTATTATATTATTTTATTTATTTATTTATTTATTTATTTTTATGTATTATTATTAATAGATTAAAAAAAATAAAAAAGAATTTTATTTTAAAATTCAAATTTCCTCCCACATATCTGTAACTGTTCCCCCAATTTTTTCCCCCAAAAGTTCCTGTACTTAATGACTCCTGTTCCCCCAATTTTTTCCCCCAAAAGTTCCTGTACTTAATGACTCCTCTACCCCAGAAAAAGGACATACGTACTATTCTCTGACTACACTAGATCAGACAAGAAAAATACAGATACTGAGACAGAAAAGACAGAGAGAAAAATACCAAACAAAAAAGGTGACAAAAGCAAAAATAAAGAAGATAAAAAGGAGAAAAGAGTCGTGGTTTAAGTTTCAGAGTTCCGGTTGAGTTTTTGATGTCGACTTTGTGACTTCAATATTTGATTCAATTCAACATACATGTTCTTATTTAATCCTATATTTTTATTTTATACGACTTGTTGCGAATGGAATCATAAATGGAGTTGTTTTAGTGATTTCATGAATTAATATTTGTATGAATTTATTGTAATGTCTGTATCTTGTGCATATTATTAAAAGTGAAAAGAAATTAATATTATGCAATAAAATATCTGTACATTACAAAAACGAAGTAAAATATTGCTTAAATAGTAATTTGTTACACTCAAGCACACACTATTACAGGCATTTGCACACACAGACTTCCATTTTTTACTGCACACCACATACGAACATACTCATGAATTTGATTCATGTACACATGTAACTAATAAAAGAACAAACATACACTAAAAAAAATAGTAGAAGAATAAATAAAAATTGATAGAATACAGAAGAAAAAGTCAGAGGTCGTTTGCTTTTTCCGGCGAAGTTTCGCCGGAAATTCATTGTAAAAATCAAGATTGACCACTATCCATACAAAACTTCTATCACCCACCAACTCCGGCGAAGCCCAGCGCCGCCGCCGCGCTCCTTTTTCTCCCTACAAGATCTGGCTGCCACTGCGTGAGCCAACACCGGCGACCATTAACCACCGGATCTGCCATCGCTGCCTCCCCTAGCCCGTCCAGGCGACCCACTGCCCGACGCTACTCCAACCGCCGCTGGTAACCATCAAATCTGCCACCGCCGCATCGCCCTTTCTCCCTTTTTACCTGTTCCATCGGCAGAGTGATCAACGGAAAACGGCCAGATGCCGTTTTGATATTTTTCGATGAAAATTGCCGAAAAACCGGCTAAATCTCGCTGGTGATACTTCTAACGACAGAAACGCCGACCAACCCATCCCTTCAACTGGCAATCCCACGCCGGAAAACGCCCCAAACCAAACTTTTTTTTCCTTTTCCGGCGAAGCCTCCATGGCTGCCACCCTCTCCTCTCCGGTCAACAATCCCAAACGTGTGCATACGCTGATTTGTGATCCGCTAAAAATAAATGGAATGGTTTTTGCTTTTTAAAAATTAAGGGGTAACTTAATTTATATTTTTATTATTTTATTTATTTAATATTTTTAATTTTTATTTATTTTATTATTTTATTATTAATAAATTTAATTATTTGTCGAATTAATTGCCTAGATTGAATTTTGCTTAAATTTTGTTAAGGTTAAATATCCTTTTGAACAGATAAATTGTTACAAGTTTTTTTACAATAGAAGATAAATTAATGTTTTAACGTTTAGGCAAATTTTAGGCATATTTAAAATATTCGTCTCAATTAAGAATGAGGCGTACGCATCTCCCCGAGATACTTTAAAATAAAAGGATGCAATAATGCACCTCGACAAATATTTTTCTAAGAATTAATTTTTCACTGAATTAATGCGATAGTTTTAGACAGATTTTAGATATTAAAAATGAGTGAATCTAGGCCCAAACATAATTTATCAAAAAAAATAAAGTCAAGATAAGTCAATAAAAGTGACCGTGCTAGAACCACGGGACTTGAGGAGTGCCTCACACCTTTTCCTTGGTCAACAGAATCTCTTACCCGGTCTTCTGTTTTTGCAGATCACAACAAAGAGTCATTTTCTTTTGACTAGGGATTCAAAAGGTGACTTGGAACAACATAACTCAATTCCAAGTGGCGACTCTATAATGAAAATAATCTTTATTCAAAACCGTCACTTTAAATGGAAAAACCCTTCGACCTCGACTCCCGAGCGAAAAAGGGGTGTGACACACATCATATGATTACTTTCATGTGAAGAACCATGGTTGACATACCCGTATAAAGAATTTATGGGTAGGAATATTTCTTTTAGTTTTTAAAGTTTTACTCCTTTCATTTTAATTTATACAATATTTCTTTAGAGCTAATTTATTTGACTATTTTTTGAAACTAAATTGTATTAGATGAATTCAAAATCAACCAAATCAAAGTGCTAAAATATCAATCAAGTTACGAGTTCTTAAGTGATAAAAATATTCTTTTAATTTCTTTATTTTAATTTTGATCACTTAAAAATTACAAATTCTAATTTAGGTATTTAAGATTGAAAAGATTCATGTAAGTTTTTTCGGAGTAACTAATAATACCGTATAAGTGTATTCTTATTTTCTTCTTGTAGGAATGAAGAAGGAAGATGAATAACATAAAATAATTGAAAAAATTTAGAAGCCAATAAAGTTATGGTGGTTATAGAAACAAAATAATGCAATCCTATTATCATCATCGGAAAAAAAAAAAAAAAGGCAATAGCATCACCAACGACAAAAGAGTGCTCCTTGAAATCTTCATGTTGATGCTTGGCCGTGTTTTCACAAACATCTATAAATATTATTCAACGAAAGCAATTTTAATTTTTTCTACTTTATGGATAAATTGTTATAAGTTTCTTTTACTCGAAATGAGATTTATTTTATTATAATGTTATTTGTGGCTAGAATTAATTAAGTTCAAGAATATTTTTTGCAGAGACGTATGATGATTTGCTTTTATTATGAAGTATTTCTGTTATTATAAAATCTTCTCGTCGATTGATTTTTATATATTTTGAGACATATCATAATTAAGTATGTGACTTTTTAAAAGTTAAATTACGTGTATGGTTGAATAAAAATTTATAGTGTGTGAATTCTTATAATATGTCTACATAATCTAAGAAAACAAATTTAAAACATTAATTTTAATTTAATTGCATTTGATTTTTTTTAAAAAAATTAAAATATATTTTTTATACTTGAATATTAAAAGATTTTATCACCATGCGAAGCCCGCTCATTTTACTAGTCGAATTAATAAGTACGATAATACCATAAGCTTTTAGTATGCATGTGCCGCAATCAATAACAAAGAAAAGACCATATGCATTGAATACAGAGCCGAACCCAGGATTTGAAGTCCGTGGGTGCATTTGTGTTGTCAAAGACGTGCATAAGCCTCGCAGTAAGACTCAAAATGTGTTGAGCGTTCGCCTCACTTAACGTGCAACTTAGGTTCTAATTTCTGATACATACTTTCCATTATCAATGAGGCTTTCTGAAGAGACGAACACTAAACAATTGATATTTCATTATATAAACAAAATTAATTTTTTTGTTCATATATTTGTCATTCATGCTTATATTATTAGTCTTGGACTAGACATATATTTATATCTTTTCTACCTTTATGCTTTTGTTCATTAAAGCTCACGCTTTATTTGTACTTTGTGCTTAAACACAATAGACTTTGAAGCTTTTTTACGCTTGTTACTTTTGATAATATTGTGGAGCACCAATATTATCTTAAGACGTTAGAAAAACGTTCGGTGTCGATTAAGGGATATTATCATATTCAATTGGTCGCCAAAGACTTGAACAACACTGAAAAAATAAATATACAGAACAAATAAGAGTTTTAAGCTAATAACTTTACTTTCTAATATGAAGCTTTTAACATTTTTGTACAATTAGCTATGGTAGCTCAACGGTCAAAGAGTGTGTACCTTACAAATTGGTCATGGGTTCGAATCCCCTGTTGTTATAAATCTAATAAACCTTTTAAATTTGAAGTATTGAAAATAAAAAATAAGCTACTATGCGAGCAGGGATTCGATCCCTGATCATGTGGATGGAAGCACAGGTTTCAACCAACAAACCAAGGCGCACTACCATTAATCTTAGGGTGCACTATTAACTATATCCCAATTTCTCAACGTAAATACACATATATACACACAATTTTTTTGACGTTCATGGGTACACGTGCACCCCCACCCATACATGTGGGTCCGCCCCTGATTGAATAATCCAAGGATTATATTACAATCCCAACTATACAATTCATATTTAAGATTATTAAGTACTTTGTCTTGATTTTGCTCAAAAAGAACCCTTTTATTTTCATGATTTGATTTGGTTGGGGCACAGAAATATTGGTGAAGCACTGAAGTATGTAAATATCACAAAGTACATCTGGTGAAAGCACTCTGCTGGATTGACTGTCATTGCTTCTACTCCAAGAAAAAAGTTTACGATCCGTAGGCCTTCTAAATGCATGTAACAAACAAAAAAGGCCCTCATTCACAACAGTTAATTTAATTAACTTTGAAGTTAAACAATACATAATAAAACATAAAATATTGTTTGCAAGTTTTGAAAGAAAAAAATAATCTCCAAATACAAATAGTACAACCAAAAATTCACCGCTCAAAGTGGAAAGAGAAGTGGGATCCACAAATCTCAATGTATTTGCAAGTTGGGCCGTTTGTGGTTTGTAATGAACGTGGGCTTTGCCTAGTTATGATACAGAAAATTGCGTGTCATAGACCCAAAAATGGGTAACTTTAGATATTTGACATCAATAAGAAATGTCTTTAAAGAATAACCTTTCTTACTTTTTAAGTATAATATAAGTACCATTTTGCCCCTCTACACCTCAAACTTTCCATATATTTTTTAAACTTTCCATGCTTATTTGTCTCTCAAATTTTATTTTTTATTATTTTCACTTTTTATTTTTTTACTTTAAATTTATTATTCTATTTTTTATTATTTTCACTTTTTTTCCTTTAATTTTATCATTCTATTTTTTATTATTTTCACTTTTATATTTTTTCCTTTAATTTAATTTTCATGTTTTAATTCATTTGTCTCAACCTTTATTTTTTTGTCTTTTTTCTCAAACATTATTTATTTCTTTTTTTAATTCATTTATCTTTAACCATTATTTTTATTTTATTTTTATTTTTAATCAGTTCTCTTTTATTCCCCTCATTTTTCTCAAACTTTAGTTTTGTTTTTTCCCTCTCATTTTTTATTATCTCAATTTTTTTAATTCTTTGCTCTTTCTTTTATTTTTGATTTTTATCAGTTCTTTTTTTTCCTCATTTTTCTCAAACTTTGTTTTTATTTTTTTCTCTCATTTTTTATTTTCTCAATTTTTTTAATTCTTCGCTTTTTTCTTAATCTTTATTTTTTTCTTGCCTTTTTTTTCTCATTCTTTTTTTATTTCTCTATTTTGTTTGATCACTTTTTTCATTTTTCAGTTCTCTTTTTTCCCTCATTTTTCTCAAACTTTATTTTTATTTTTTCTCTCATTTTTATTTTTCTCAATTTTTTTAATTCTTCGCTTTTTTCTTGATCTTTATTTTTTTCTTTCCTTTTTTTCTCAATTTTTATTTCTCTATTTTGTTTGATCATTTTTTTCTTTTTTCTCAACTTTTATTATATTTTCCTAATAAATAAAAAATTAGATAATCCACAAAGGTATCTTCTTTTTTGACATCAAAGTAAATTTAAGGGCATGAATTGTTGTTACGAAGTTCTTTGAATTTTTTTGAGATAAGACATATCTCTAAGGCGAGAGTTGTAGAATATCTCATAAATAAAGGCATAATTTGTAGTTTAAAAGTCTTAAGCTAAGTCTTGCCTCTAAGGCAAGAGTTGTAGAACATCTCAGAAATGAAGACATAACGTGGTAGTGTCAACTCTTGTCCGTGGGGCATAATTTGTAGCTTGAAAGTCCTTGAGCTAAGTCTTGCCTCTAAGACAATAGTTGTAGAACATCTTATAGACGAAAACATAACGTGGTAGTGTCAACTCTTGTCTGTGGAGCATAATTTGTAGTTTGAAAGTTCTTGAGCTAATTAAGTCTTGCCTGTAAGACAAGAGTTGTAGAATATCTCATAAATGAAAACATAACGTGGTAGTGTTAACTCTCGCCTGTGGAGCATAATTTGTAGTTTGAAAGTCTTTAAGCTAAGTTTTTCCTCTAAGACAAGAGTTGTAGAACATCTCAGAAATGAAAACATAACATGGTAGAGTCAACTCTTGCCCGTGGGGCATAATTTGTAGTTTGAAATTCCTTGAGCCAAGTCTTTCCTCTAAGGCAATAGTTGTAGAACATCTCATAAATAAAAATATAATGTGGTAAAGTCAACTCTTGCCCGTGGGGCATAATTTTAGTTTGAAAGTCCTTGAGCCAAGTCTTGCCTCTAAGGCAAGAGTTGTAGAACATCTCATAAATGAAAATATAACTTGGTAGAGTCAACTCTTGCCCGTGGGGAATAATTTGTAGTTTGAAAGTCCTTGAGCCAAGTCTTGCCTCTAAGGCAAGAGTTGTAGAACATATAATAAAAGAAAATATAACATAGTAGAGTCAACTCTTGCCCGTGAGGCATAATTTGTAGTTTGAAAGTCCTTGAGTCAAGTCTTGCTTCTAAGGAAAGAGTTGTAGAACATCTCATAAATGAAAACATAATGTGGTAGAGTCAACTCTTGCCTGTGGAGCATAATTTGTTGTTTGAAAGTCCTTGAGCTAAGTCTTGCCTCTAAGAAATAGTTGTAGAATATCTCATAAATAAAAACATAACGTGGTAGAGTCCACTCTTGCCCGTGGGGTATAATTTGTTGTTTGAAAGCCCCTGAGCTAAGTCTTTCCTCTAAGGTAAAAGTTATAAAACATCTCATAAATGAAAATACAATGTGGTAGTGTCGACTCTTTCCCATGAAACATAACTTGTTGTTTAAAGTCATAAGTCTTGTCTCTACAATGTAGTAGTGTCAATTCTTGCCCATGAAACGTAGCTTATTGTTCGAAAGTCATAAGTCTTGCCTTTATAATGCGATAGTATCAACTCTTGCTCATGAGATGTAACTTGAATGGAAGAAATCAAAGAAAAGAACAAAAATAATAAAAATTGCAGAAAAAGAAGAAAATGAAGAAAAATATTTAAAAAAAAAATCAAAGAAAATGTAGAAGTTGAGAGAGAATAGGAAAAAATAAAGGCTGATAAAAATAAAAATAAAATTATTAAATAAAAATAAAAGTCGAGAAAAATTTAAAAAGAAAAAAATCAAAGAAAAATAAAAAAAGATTTTTTTTTTATAAAAGTAGATGTTGAAAGATGTAAAGAAAAAAGTAAGGGTTGAGAAAAACTAAAAAGAACAAAAAAAAAGAGAAAATAATTAAAAAAAAAAAAAAAAAGAAGTTGAGAGGAAAAAAGAAAAAAAGTAAGGGTTGACAAAATTAAAAATAAAAATCAAAGTACAATTAAAAAGAGGAAAGAAATAAAAGATGAAAGATATAAATATGGAGTTGTTATCCATTATGAGGATCATTTATGTAATTTATTCCATTGATCAGGGGTAATTTTGTCCAAAAAATATTAGTTAATAGGTAAAGGTTATTTTAAGAAAGCTTTTTTATTTGGGGCTAAAATTTGAAAGTCACCCCAATTTCGGTCTATTTTTAAGATTCACCCGTTATGATATGAACGAGACAATGGATTTGTTTGTACGGTCTGCATAGCTCTTGGCCCTCGGGTTTTGGACTGAAGTTTAGAGTTGTTAGACCCTAAGGGGTCATTTGGTGTAAGGTATAAGGGATAAATAATCTCGAGATAAAAGGAAGAATAATTTTATCCCATATTTGGTTTGAAGTATTTGTTAGTGTTGGGATTACTTATCCCACCATTTGCTCCTTAGTGATGGGATATGTTATCCCACATGCATGGTAGGATAACTAATCCCGAGAAATTCTTTGATAACTGATCCCGATTTATTTCAGAATAACTAATTTCGAGATTAATTATTCCGGGATAACTCTTTCCCAACTAAACGATCCATAAGAGGTCGTTTGGTACATCAGATGAAATAAACAAGGATATCTAATGGGGTTATTATATTCCACCTTCTATATGAAATAGTTATTCCATTATTTTAATACAAATAACAAGATAAAATAATCATCAATTTTATAGCAAACATTGGATAAATCTAATTTCAATATTTATTTCGAGATTATTTTTTTTATTCCACGTATCAAACAATTCCTAAATATGATACGTTGGATTTAATCATACCGAAAGCCAAATATCCAAATGGGCCCCACTACCCAAAAATATGAGGCCGGTTGTGGTTTACTATGTTGTTGTTAAAGATTGTGTTTCAATAAATTTTGAAACAAATACATTGGTTAAAGATTTTTTGGAATTATGTTTCAATTAATTTTGAAACAAATGCTTTGAGTTACAAAGAACATGAATTCGACAAATTCATTCTTCTTTAAATCTTACGTTTACGTTCTTGAAAGAAAGTTGTTTTTGTTTTAAAGTATTCATGAACCTATTAACTATTAATTAATTACTACTTTTCTTTTGCATGAAACTTTTATCCTATAAATAGTGTTTCTTTTGTTTGGAAAGACAAGCACTCAAAAAACACTATCCCTTTGAAAAACATTTGAGAGACATTGATCAAATGGTGAAATCACCAATTCAAGAATAGAAGAGCAACATTCTTGAATGCTACTTGTTTTGTGTCTTAGTTGAATCCTGGAGATAGAGTTTTTATTAGTTCTTCTGTTTGCTCGTGGGAGAGACTCCAACTATCTTCAAGAAGCGTATTAATGTGCCTCTAAGCCAAGAAAGTTTTATTTTGAATTTTTTGTACATTTATCATTATTTTTCTAACATACTGTACCTGACACACATGGAGTTGGCCCAACTTGTAGGTTCCATTCACTAGTCAAATCTAACATCCCATCGAGTTTACTGTGGAAAGCCTATGTGCTCCTGTCCAAGGAATTTTGCTAAAAGAAAGCTTACTTAAAGTTGATGTTTATACTAAAAAAGTAGTAGAGTACTATATTATGTGTTACTTCTTATGCTTAAAGAATGAATTTTTTACCGATGAATTGAAACTATTAAATTTATAGATAGGTCAAGAACATGCATTGCAGCTTAACTTCGAGTTAGTAGGGAAAGTTTGCAAAACAAAAAATAAAGATAAAAGATAGTAAGTAATAAATAAGTTAAAATTAGAGAACAAATCTAAGGCACGACACAAAGCATGTAATCAAGGTTCACTATCCATGAGCCGACTTCGATCGAGAATAAGATTAGACTACAATGGAAGCAGAAAAATCTTAAATAGAGAAAACTTGGAGACAAAGCTAAAGAATTTTATTGGTTAGGGGGAGAGGAGATAAGTCAAATGATATTTTACCATGGGGAAGAATCTATTTATAGTGTACAAGTTGGTTTATGACCAATAAGAGTGTGACACTTAAACCTTATAACACCATGGCCAATGATCAAACTCCATTTTTATATAATCATTAGGAGATGCCAACCGAATATACCTCATCTAGCTTAGACTTTCCGAGGATCATCCATGCATCTAAGAACCTTGACACATTAATCCATTGTCTATCATTTAATGCACAGTCCCAATCTCTTCTGGACTTTTGTTATCTTTCTCTAGATCGGAAGGGCATATTTCCATCTTGGTATCATTCCTGGGGTGATCAAATCATGGAATGTTTTCAATTTTACCTGACCTAAGATGGATCATATTTGTTAACCCTATTTTACCTCATATATATTGTCCCTTCCGTATGAGGGAGAGATGGAAAAACCAATGATTCCAACTACTAAGGTTGTCTAATATCTCATTTAAACTTTCTATGTTCCTCTATGTGATCAATCGTCTTCTAAAATAGCAAACTACGTTGTGTGTTCGAATTCAATCGAAGGTGACTTTCTCAAGCAGTTGTTTCGGCTTGCTTCTCATATCATGTATACTTCACCGATGGTCTTTCTTCTTACCTCATGCCTTTTACTTTCTCCTCTTTCTTTCTAGAGTAAAAAAATCTCATCTTCTGTGGTTTTTGGCTTGATGCCTTGTAAGATCCCACAAAATTTTAGTCATTTAAGTCCTATTTAGCATGCCCAAAGAGGTCCTAGACTTAGAAAATTTCAGCTAAGTGTTAGGACTTAGTCATTTCCAAAGCCCTCAAACTTTGAGAAATTCATTTACGACCTTCCTGACCTTGGAAAGTTAGTTTTTTAGTTGATTCATGATTGGAAAAGTCGATAGTACATCTTGGGTGAGTTTTAAAATTTTTGGATAAGCGTAAGGGCGTGTTTGAAATTCCAAAACAGTGGCTTAGGGGGATTATCCCGCGGCTCCATGCCCAGTCCAGTGCTGGGGGGAGCCTGCGATACAAGCCGCGGCGCCCTACCCAGAGTAGCGCTCCAGAGCCCGCGACGCCCTGGCCAGTCTGGTTCGAGTAATTTCTGCAGTTTTATTCCACATTTTTAAGGGCAAATGGGTCATTTTCCTTTCACCCAATAGGTCCATAACACGGGATCAAAGCCCCGAATAGCATAATTGCTCATCCTTTTCACAAAATCCTCTTAAGAACAAGCCCTGGTTTCATCAAGCTCCAGAATTAAGTCTCAAGAACTCACCACAATATCCACGAAATTAATAATCAAGGTATGTTAGGTGTTCATTCATGGGTTACTTTCACCCATGGAGTCCAAGAACCCTATGTAAACATACAAGTTTATAGATTTATGATTTCCATGCTTGAAATTAATTGTATTTATGTTCATGATATTAATTGGGTTTCAATCCATGATTAAATTGCAAGTTTCATAAAATTAAATAGCATGTGTGATGAATATGTGATTATCATGATAAACCCTTGAATTTATAATTGATTATCATATCCATGATTTTTGTGTGTTGACTATTATTATATGAAATAATCATGCTCCCCAAGTGTTTGATAAAATGCTTATGTGAATTGAATAGTAAGTCATAACATGTTATTATGAGGTCCCATTCATGTACAAACTCATGCATATCAAGTGTTTGACAAAATGTCTAAATGAAGCATTGTTAACAAACAAGTATCATCATGTTTTCAAGATTATGCCATGCTTTATTTTTAATGCTATCGAGTCCTGGGGGTATTCAACAACCAAAAATCTAGTTGTTTACCTAGAGCTACAGTAGTTGCAGAATAGTCTCAAAAGTGTCATGATCAGTAGTACTTAGTCAGTTATAGAACTCTGTTAAACTCAGCTCAGTCCAGTTCAGTTTAATAATCAGTGTCTATTCAGTTGGGAGTAGGATTCAACACCGAGTGAACCCAAGGATGGGGGCTCACCTGCCAGTAGAGGGTGTGACCCTTAGAAGAAGTCCTTGTTTTCCAGAACTATGTAGCCAGCGTAGGTTGAGATCAACCTGCCAGTTGAGGGTTGATAAGGTGTTTTACCTGCTAGTTGAGGGTACCACCATTCTCATTCAGGGCACCTGCCATATGAGGGTGACTCTTTAACATGTCTTTATCCGTGGAATGATACTGACACCATTCCAACTAGGGTTACAGGTTGGACTCCAATACATTCAGAGAGGGGCATGTCAGTTAGATAATTACCTCCCCTAGTTTCAGTTTCAATCTCAGTATAGAACTCAGTTCAGTTCTATAGAATCAGGACTATCAGAAACACTCACTCAGTATCAGTAATTCAATTATCAGTAATCATAGATATCCGTTACTCAGTATCAAAAGTTAGTACTCAGTTTCAGTAAAAGCTCAGATACAGTATACATATATATGCACACTATTGCATATTTAGTATTTTACAGTGGTTTCAATTATCCATGTATTCTTATTCAGTTACTTCATATTATTCAGTCAGTTACTGGTCATGTATTTGAACCTTGGCACTCACCCTTACCTCATCTAGCATACCGGTAATTCCATGTACTAATGCATACCTTCTCTTTGCACTATGATGTTTCATATCATAGGTTCGGATGCTCAGGTTCCTGACCGTGCTTAGCCAGATTCAGTCAGTAGTAGCTGCTTCAGTAGTGAGTCCTCATCTATCGAGGATATTCTTTTATTTCAGTATTATAGTTGATTCAGTATTTTATTAGTTGAAGTTAGTTGGAGGTTTGTCCCATCAACTCCACATTCAGACATTTCAGCTAGAGGTTTTTCACACTAGACTAGTTCCGACAATATTTAGTTTTTCAAATATTATTATTCAGTTGCTATAGTTATTAGCATTCAGTTTATGAACCTTATGGCATTTTCAACTTAACTTCTGCATTATTTCAGTATTATTATTCAGTGCTCACAGTAGGTACCAGTCATGGGTTAGCTTGTGGTTCTTCAGGGTCATAAGCACTATGTGGCGTCCAGGGGTACATACTAAGGGCATTACAAATTTGATATCAGAGCCTAAGGTTCAACAGAGTCCTAGGGAGTCTGAAAGAAGCCGCATCAAGTAGAGTCTTGTGCATGGGTGTGTAGCGCGCCATACTTATGGACAAGAGGCTATGAGGCATTTTTTGGAAAAAATTTCCCTTCTTTCAGTATTTATATCATGCGAGTGAGCATGAGCTCAAGTTAAACTCTCTGTATAATTCAAGTTTTCCTTTCGTTTATAGAATATGCCTCCCAAAAATACTAACGAAAGAAGAACTGGAAACCAGCCAGCACCTCTGCCCATTCAGGCAGATCCCCTGAATGAGCATGTCTCTCACTCCGAACTCAGGACTTCTTTCACTGCCTTAGCTTATTCAGTAGCTTCTCAGAATAATCAGCTAACTATTTTCCTATATAGTCTTATGACTCATGCTCTACAGAGTGAGGAGGAGAGGTATAGAGAAAAAAGGAGAAAGAATAAGAGGGTCAGAATATCAAGGCCAAAAGGTAGTTGTACTAATCCTCTCCGTGGGAAGTGTGGTAGGAATCACCAGGGTGTGTAAGGATGGTAGTGGTTTGTGTTTCAGATGTGGCAATCCAAGAAATAGTATCAGAGATTATCCTCAGTTAGGTTCATAGAGTCATCATAATAGTCCCCCCAGCTCAGTCCGTTGGCCCGTCTCAGCAGGGTGCCGCTTCTAGTACCACCATTGGGCAACGCCCGAATAGACTCACTACTAGATATTACCCCTATGGTGATAGTTACAAAACCATTGAAATAAATAGAAAAACCATTTCCATATCTCTACCACAAAGGTTCAGCAAGCGTCCTATAGATGGGTGTTGCGATAGGTCTATGGCAACGGTTTATGAGATGGTTGTCTGAACCGTCGCCATAGGTCAAGCTATGGCATCGGTTTAAGACAACCGTCACGATAGCTTGACCTATGGAGATAGTTATTTTTTGTCTTATTGAGACACCTATTTTCATCTATTATAACGGTTACTAACCGTTGAAATAGAAGCTATTGCAATGCCATTAAACTGTTGCAACAACATCTATTGCGACATTTTGTTATTCTGTTGCAACACTTTTTGAATACCTATTACAACTATTTCATTACTTATTGGGGCGCCTATTTTCATCTATTGCAATGGTTAGTATAGATTCTATTGCAACGACATTAAACCATTGCAATAGATTTTATTGCAACGACATTAAACCATTGCAATAACATCTGTTGCGATGAGATTAAGCCATTGCAATAGAATCTATTGCGCCGCTTTTGTTATTCTGTTGCAATGCTTTTTGACTACCTATTGTAATGGTTTATTGATCTATTGCAACAATTATAGCCACATGTTATTAAATTGAAATGATTTATATAAATAGTCACTCTTATTAATGTAAATTTTTATTTACATACATAATAAATTATAACACAATATATACACATCACAAAATAAAATCATTCATTAATAATCTCATAATTCAAAATATGCAACAAGCTAGTAATTTAAACCCAAAAGCAAAATGTAATCAAGTCCACATGATTAGTAAAGTTTTTACATACTAGCAAGTTCGAGTGGCGATAAGTTTCAAGAAAGTCAACACAAAACTATTGATATTAGAGCATTTATCCACAACCCAAAAATCTTCTCAAGTAAGGTCAATGTCTTCATCACTTTCTTCATTTTGGACACCTATAAAAAGAGAACAAACTAATATAAATTAGCACTTAAATGTAAGAAAATCCCATAAAAAAATAGCTTATAACAAGCAACATACAACGACCATACATTAGGTTATAACAAGTCAGTTGTTAGAACACGGTTGCGCTATCCTATGGAAGTTTTGATTTCTTCCATACAACGACCAACTCAGTGTAGGTTAAAGTTTGCACAATAAGCTTATAACATCCTATAGGGGCAAATTCAGGGGTGCATATACCAAAATGATATGGAAGAGTTGATCATGAGTTGTAAATCAATTTAAAGTGAATGGTAAATTAGAGAAGATCTTGTTGTTTCTCAGCATGCATCTTGATTTTGCTAGCTCTGACTATGCATGATTAAAATACCTGTGATTAAGTCTCAGTTTTCTTTTATGTATATTCTTATACCAATTGATATACATATCTTTGCTCTCAATAGAACCATAGGAGTTTAGAATTCCAAGGACTGAAATCTTTGCTCCCACCTTTTTTTGATAATATATATTAATGAGCAGGAATAAAATTTCCAAGGCTCCTAGCACAAAAAACATACACAGACAAACACACAGAAGCTCACAAAACTATGTCACATCTTTATCCAGGTTTTCTAAAGAATAATTACAAGAACCTCTTCTCATAAATAAATAACCTACGGGATCTAAACACAGTGTATGCTTCTAAAATAGGGACCTCTAGATAACATACATTAATAACTAGATGTAACTAGATAACACCCCAAAAACGAGGAGAAATCTTTGGACTCAATAAGACCATGGGAGGAGTAGAAATTAACAATAATAACATCAACCCAATATAGTCCCACAAAATGGAAACTAGGAATGGTAGAGTATACTCGGACCTCTATGTCAATGGTAAGGTAGAGAGAAGCCCCAACGTAAAAATAGTCTAAAAATGAAAGCTTTTTGAGCATTTTTCCACTGATCCAAGGAATCAAACAAAACCCCACAGGTTAACCCACAGGTTAACGCCAACAAGAGGCGTACACAGACGAACAATAGTCTAAAAATGAAAGCTTTTTGAGCATTTTTCCAAGGAATCACACACAACCCCACAGGTTAACGCTAACAAGAGGCACACACAGATAAACAAACAGTCTAAAAATGAAAGCTTTTTGAGAATTTTTCCACTGATACAAGGAATCACAAAAAACCCCATAGGTTAACGCCAACAAGAAGCACACACAGACGAATACATGGAAGCTCATAAAACAAAATCACATCTTTAGCCAACTTTTCTCTATCAAAAATGGTCTCTCTATTTCATTAGAGGTAGTGATATGTACTGTGTTAAATAGAAGATGCATTATACAAAAGGATTTGTTTAAGACTTGAAACGTACAGAAGCATGAAAAGAAGATACATAGATATAGAGGCAACATTTCTATCTCCCAACTCCTAACTTTGCCACAGACGTAAGTCAGAAAATTAATCATCATCCATCTAATTCAACTTAATGATCAAAATAAGTTTAATTATATGCCTGCCTCTGATTAAAATTAGACAATAATAACATAAATAAGCTAGCTAATCACCACTTAATCCGATTACTCCTAAAGAAACATAAACCTTTAGATTGAATAATCATTAGTTGGCTTGTACTTAACGTGATATGAAAATGTTTAGATTAAGATAATTCATCATACTATGATTCAACCTTTAGATAATTCATGTTGAGTTCTACCAACAGATTGTTACTACCAATAGATCAAGAAATAGAGACTGACCTTGATTTTTACTACCAACAGATGGATGGTTTATTGGTTGATTAGCAACTATTTCTCCTGATGAATGAACATTGAATGCTAGCATATTAGGATCAAGGGTTAATCCTGGATTTAGACACTGAAGTTGTGCAATGATGTTTGTTGTAACATCTCGCTCAATGACATCTCTTTGAGTATTAAATTTTTCATGCATTCTTTGTTGTATCTTCTCTTCTAGCTCATCCAATCTCTTCTCCACCAGTTCATCAACTTTTGAAGAGGATTCAAAATCACTTGCTTTTTATTTCAAAAGAGTCTTGGTAACCCCGCGTCTGAGTAGTCCTACTCAACTAGGATGATCAGGCCCCATAACTATTGTGAATGCATCAGTTGATTGAGTGCGATCTTTACTTTATTGAGTCTCTACTCTCTCCATTTCAACCTACACATCAGATTCAAAAGAAAGTAAATTTAGTTGATTCAATATTTAAGAAAACAATGATCTTGATCAATTTTGAAATAGAAAATTTCATACTATTTTGTTTGTAATCTCTTCAGATGTGTCCTTATATACTCGATCAGGTTTCCTTCTTCTAGTAGCCACAAAAAATTCCTTATTTGACAAAGAACCAAAATTTTCATTCTTTTTTTCTAGTTACATGCAAGTCAACATTATAATATTATCAAGTAAACTCAATAAGTTCATAGTAACAATATGAGAAAACACCAAACCTCGCGGATTAAAGCAAAACTTGTTTTTTCCATAGTGTGCGGATACTTAAACTTTTTCCTATTTTCTTTGTTAGTCTTGGAAGTATCCTGCAAGTCAATATTTATGAATAAGTTTTTAATAAAAAGATAGAGTCAGTGAAGGTATAAACACATAAAATTTGATGCCTTATATCGAAAGAAAGAACAACGTAAAAAGGAAGATCAAGCATGATGAATTCAATAATAAATGCATGCTAACCATAATATACCAGTTGTTCATATTGATATCATACCTCAGCTTCTTCAAAATTCCAATACTTAAGGAGATCCTCAAATACAGGTTCTGGAACAGAGGTAGGCCTTTTAGACCTCTGAATTTCATCATTGGTGTAGGCATAAAAGTGATCTTTCTTGATTCTGGACTTATACCCTCTAAATGCAGCATCAATTGATCTTATAGACTAATTTTTCCTGTTATTGAGAATGTCATATCTCTCCTATAATTTGGTTGAATTGGGTTAGTGTAAAAACTGTGAAAAGCATTCAAGTAGAAATCAAAATATTGAGAACTTAGAACCTGAATATATCTCCATATATCAATGTGTGTCTTCAACTTTGTCCAAATGAGATTAAGAGGACAAAAATGTCCCATTCCTTGCCAATGTGCCAAGAAAGCTGGAAAATTCAGTGACCACTGCTTTAGTGGGACTAATAGGCTGGTTAAACTTATTTAGCACTGTCAGTTGATGGTAAGCCCGTCCATGTACTGCTTGCATTTGTGTAGCGCCTCTTTTTCTTTTATTTGTTGAATGGCCTACAATAATATCAACAACAAAATTACTGAAATGCAGACAATTTTTGAAATAGTATGAACTAAAATATATATATTCTTGCCTTCTCCAGATTGTTCATTTGCTTGTAAATTAGGAAGTTGTGACTCATCTTGCTACACTCGTTCAACTGTGGGTTCTGATGCACGAATGGTGTAGTCTGGCAATTTTTGTTGCACTTGCTCCTTTACTGGTGTTGCAAGAGAGGTGGAATCTGGACACAGCTGTTGCACTTATTCTGATACTTGATATATAGCTGGCACCTATTGCACTTGTTCTGATTCTTGAGATATAGGTTGAACGTTGTTTAACTTCTCCTTCTACTTTTGATTCTTTTCCTTTGCATTTATGTAGCCTGTGTTCTTTTTCTTTTTCTTGTGTTATAGTATTTGTTTGTTTCGTAGAGCTCCAAGTGATCCAGCTGAAAAAATGTTTTTAGCTTTCTAATTATTTATCAAACACCCTTGTTGACTCATAATTCTTTAAGTCTCTGTAAGATCAAGAGCAAAAATGTAATGTCAAGCTGGTTAAAATAATAAAGAAAAACTTATTCTTGCTGACCAGAACAGAAAGCAATTGGGAAGAGCAATCATGAAATTATTTCTGCTGACCAACGATATACAGGTAACAAAGTGTCACATTTATGAGAACTGGGCTCTTAACTACTCAACTTAGTAATGCAATAATTTTAGAACACAACTAAGAAATCAAGTTTTTATCAGGGACATTGATTGTGTTAAAACAAAAATGCACCCAGTGCACTAATGAACCCATACTCATCTACTTTATTCTGATTCAAATCACATCTAAACAATACAATACTAAAACAACCAGAGTAATCAATCTCAATGATATCTTGAATGACTCCATAATAAACCACCACTCCATCTATGAGATTTTGGTCCATAGCACTAGCAAAACTATCAGTTGTTGCTGATAAAGTCACTCCACTATTCTAAGTCTTGTGTGGGGCATCCCTATCTTTTATATGAATTGATGAAATATGCGCTATATCTCTTGGACACCATATTAGGACCCTTAGATAGCCATTTTAAATGATGGGATACTTCAACATTTTTAACTTTCTCTTCAAACCAACTGCTGAATTCACGACTATGATTCCTTGCTCTTACCCATGCATTGGATCTAGTATGATTACTCAATGAGTTTTTATGTTCCCCGCAATCAAGAATATTAAAAATATAATTACTAGGTTTTTCTAAATAGATGTTTATGTACCTTATCATAAACAAATAAATCAAGTTTAATATGTAAATATCTTACTCGATAAACTTTTTCACTTCTTCATCTCCTGTGTTAAAAAGGACATATCGATGTGCTTCTTAACGTAACTTTGCATCCATAAAAAAGTGCAATTTTTTCCTTCTCACTTTCAATTGGATGACCATTCTTAGGGAATAAGAATTAAAGCTATTGTCAAAATTAACTCAAACCCAAACTCAACTTTATCACTAAAATCAAACATTCAATAAAAAAAGAATCAAAGCTATTGTCAAAATGAATCAGTAACAGCTACAACAAAATCCTAAAAAATTAGTAACATCTAACTCGACCAACTACCAAGGCTCTTTTGAAAGAAGAAAAAGAAATAGGGTGAGAACTTACTGATAATGAATGCAAAAATTCCTTGGAAGAATACTTTAATTACAACTACAACAAAATCCCCCAAAATCCCACAGAGTTATAGCAAAATCTTCAAAATTTATCGCCGACTGATCTTCCATAGAGTTACATAGATCTCCTTCCAAAGAGTTATGCGGATCTCCCACAGAGTTACGCAGCAAAATTAGTGATTAGGGTAATCCTCGATTTAGGATTTAGCATCCACAGAAGTCATTTAATCTTAATATTTAGAGAAAAGTTTTATTAAAATGTTTTTGTTTTGGCTAACTTAATAAAATATTCTGTGAAAATAAAGGGAATAAAATAAGCATTGCTATAGCTTATTTTATTTATCTATTACAACGTTTAATGTCAAAAACGATGGTTATAGTGTTAAATTATAGCTAATAGAATAATTATTTTTGGCAACACTTGAAAGCGTTGCAATAGACCACCTATTACAATGCTTTGTTAACCGTCAATAAAAAGTTTATTGCCATAGGGGTAATTTTCAGTAGTGACTCTATGCACTTCAGTCCCGACAGGATCGGGAAAGTTCTTCGGATGTGGTCACTGGTATGTTACAAGTTTATCACTTATATGCTTATGCTTTTCTAGATACAGGAGATTCTTTATCCTTTGGTAACTCCTTATATAGTTGTTGACTTCAGAGTCAGTACCGAAATCCTAGAAGAGCCCTTCTCAATCTCTACCCAGTGGGTAAATCTATCATAGCCCGACGGGTATACAGGAACTGTCCGGTTATGGTATCTCAAAAAGTAACTTCAGCAAATTTAGTAGAGTTAGAGATAATATATTTTGACGTAATTCTTGGTATGGATTGGCTTCATTCATTCTATGCTTCAGTTGACTACAGAAATAGAATTGTCCAATTTCAGTTCCCGAATGAACCTATCCTAGAATGGAGGGGTAGTACTTCAGTACTCAGGGGTCAGCTTGTTTCCTACCTTAGGGTGAAAAAATGATATCTAAGGGGTGTGTCTATCATCTCGTTCAAGTTAAAGACCCTAGTTCAGAGACCCCTAAATATTAAGTCAGTTTTGGTGGCATGTGAATTCCAGACGAGTTTTCTGAAGATCTTCCTGGAGTTTCTCCCGAAAGGGAAATTGACTTTGAATATACCTTCTTCCATATACTCATCCCATCTTTATTTTGCTATATAGAATGGCTTCAGCAGAACTTAAAGAATTAAAAGAATAGTTGAAAGACCTCCTAGATAAGGGATTCATCATCCTAATGTCTCTCCATGGGGTGCACCAGATCTATTCGTGCGCAAAAAAGACGATTCTCTCAAAATGTGTATTGACTACCATCAGTTCTCTCAAAATGTGTATTGACTACCATCACTCAAAATATGTACCCACTTTCCAAAATCAGTGACTTTTTTTACCAACTTTAGGGTGCCAGTTACCTTTCTAAGATAAACCTCAGATCAGGATATCATCAGCTCAAAGTCAGAGAATGTGACATTCCAAAAATAGCTTTCAGAACTTGGTATGGGCACTTCAAATTCCTAGTCATGTCATTTGGTCTTACCAATGCCCCAGCAGCCTTTATGGACTTGATGAACTGTGTGTTCAAGTAGTAGTTAGACATGTTCATCATAGTCTTCATTGATGATATTTTTCCTACTCCTACAGTGAACATGATCATGCAGACCATCTCAGAATAGTATTGCACACCCTTAAAGCCCATCAGTTGTTCGCCAAATTCAGTAAGTGCAAATTTTGGGTAAGGTCAGTACCTTTCCTTTGTCATATAGTTTCCGCTGATGGCATTAGAGTTGATCCTCAAAAGATCGAAGCAGTGAGAAACTAGCCCAGACTCATCTCTCTGTCAGATATCAGGAGTTTCTTGGGTTTGGCTGGCTATTACTAACGGTTTGTTGAAGGATTTTTATCTATTGTATCCCCTATGTCCAGATTGACTCAGAAGAAAGTCAAATTCCAGTGGTAATATTCTTGTGAAAAACATTTTTAGGAGTTGATGACTCGACTCACTAAAGCCCAGTTTGACTTTACCAGATGGTTGAGATGGGTTTGTTGTATATTGTGATGTTTCCAGAGTTGGTTTAGGGTATGTTTTAATGCAGAGAGGTAAGGTCATAGCCTATGTCTCTAGACATCTTATGCCCCATAAAAAGAATTACCCCACCTATTATCTAGAGCTAGCACCAAGCTTTATATTATCAGGTGTAGTTCCTCAAGGTAGGTTTATCAATTTATGCATATTACTATTCCCAGGTTCTATAGTAAGGTGGTGGCAGCTCAGTTAGAGATATTGATTGAGTAGTTCCCAGACCTAGAATGATTACTTTAAGCTAGGGGGAAGATAGTAGAACAAGTAACTATGTTAGGCTCTCAGATCCTAGTAGTGATTCCAGAATATGTATAAAAACAATAGGAGGGGATGATGCCCGACCCGTTCCTACCTCAGTGCAAGGTCTCTCAGTCATCACCATTATCTACTCATGTCTTATATGTCAGTTACATAATCGAAGCTTATGTCCCCGCATATCATCAAAAATTATATACGCTTCCAGCCCCTAGTATAGGTAGTTCTAGTTTGCTCAACAGAAAGAACCAGGTTCTACAAATTTAGAAACTGCAAACTCAGATCGTGAAGCTCATGACTCGTGTATTTATGTTTTACAGTATACTCATTTCCAGTACTTACGCTGCACACCTAATGATCAGTAAAATTAGGTTCATGCCATGCATGTCCTCAGTCCAAATCCTTTTGATGAATCCGTTATGTTAGTAATCTATTTTGCATCCCTTAGTTAAGTGTGAAGTTATGTGTAATGTTCATTCATGTTTCGGGTCCTCATGTGTCAACCTTTCAGTAACGTCTCCTTATTATGTTGATGGTTGGTTGCTTAGCAGTTCATATGTAGTTTTTGAGAAAGTAATAATAATGATTCATTAGAGGAGAAGATGTGAAGAATGTAGGGTGTGGAAAATTTAGGATTCAGACTAGTCTTATAGAGTGATATAAGCATTTTGTAGATTTAAGTAGGCTTGAACATAGTGGGAAGACTCAGATCAGCTCAGACCTCAGTAAGTAGAGTTGTAAGTGCCTATATGAATATTTTTTTATAAACCCAAGTGAGGTGTGGTGTTGAAGTAGGGAGTATGGTTTAAGGAGTAGTTGAGAAGTGTGGCTAAGATCACAAGCTAGTAGTGGCAGTTACATGGTATAAGGCATAGCAATTCTATCCTAGATTATTTTCGTAGGCCTATGTTTCATGTTACGAAATTCTATCCATGTTGTAACTTCTTCTTCAGACAATTGTATCCATATTAATTGTGAATTCAACTCATTTTACACACTATGCAACAATTTTGATTCTGTATATTCGGTCATGATTAAGTTCATAAGAGTCTCGTGCATCCTTTTGGTTTTCCTTAATATTTGAGCCAAGTCGGTATCATCCGAGGGATGAACTAACTCAAGGGGGAAATGTAACACCCCTAAGATCTTCATGTGCTAAATATATCATCTTTTCTTCATGAAAACCATATCCAACAAGAGGTAGTAGTTACCCATAGGTTGGCTTCCTCGTTTCTATCTCAGCCTTATAACCATTCTCATGTCACAGCATGTGTTCAAGAAATCATTTCAATCCATGATATTTAGTTCGTATGTCATATTTCAAACATAGTTGGAATCCATGTTCCCATTTGTGCATGCCCAGTAAATGTTCTCTGATCTTTTAGTATTCTCAGCCATTTTAGAAAGGTAGCTTACGAGCTCGAGTTACCTTCAGACTTCGCTTCAGTACACCCAGTGTTTCACGTCTCCTTGCTAAAGAAATGCATTGGTGACACAACAGTGGTAGTCCCTATAGAGAGTATAGATGTTTATAACAACCTCTCTTACGATAAAGTCCCAGTCAAAATCCTTGATCGTCCGATTCGCAGGCTGAGAAACAAAAAAGTTTCTTTAGTCAAAGTTCTTTGGCGGAATTAGTCAGTTGAGGGAGCTACTTGGGAAGAAGATGAAGATATGCAAACTAATTATCCTCACCTCTTCTCCGCAAATTCAGATTCAGCTTAAGGTAACAGTTTTCCTTAGATTTTACTCTACTCCATGCTCAGTTACAGCTGCATAATGCTCTCATATCAGTCATGCACTCATGAAACAGTTCATTCATATATCATGTCTCCAGAGTTCAGTCATGCTTCAGTTATGCATGTCAGTTTAAGTACAGTTCCTTATTTCCTCTAAGTTCAGTTAGTCTCATTTGAGGACGAATGTTCCCAAGGGGAAGATATTGTAAGACCCCATAAAATTCTAGTCATTTCAGTCCTATTTAGCATGCCAAAAGAGGTCCTAGACTTAGAAAATTTTAGCTATGTGTTAGGATTTAGTCATTTCTAAAGCCCTCAAACTTTGAGGAATTTATTTATGACCTTCCCGACCTCAAAAAGTTAGTTTTTAAGTTAATGCATGATCGGGAAAGTCGATAGCATATCTCGGGTGAATTTTGAAATTTTCGGACAAGCGTAAGGGCGTGTTTGAAACTCCAAAATAGTGGCTCAGGACGATTATTCCACGGCGCCCTGCCCAGTTCGGTGCTTGGGGGAACCTGCGATGCAAACCTTGGCTCCTTGCCTAGAGCGGCTCTCCAGAGCCCACGACGCCCTGGACAGTCCGATCCGGGTAATTTCTGCAGTTTTGTTTTGCATTTTTAAGGGAAAATGGGTCATTTTCCCTTCACCCAATAGGTCTATAACACGGGATTAAATCCCCTAATATTATAATTGCTCAACCTTTTCACAAAATCCTCTAGAGAACAAGACCTAGTTTCATCAAGCTCAAGAATCAAGTCTCAAGAACTCACTACAATCTCCATGAAATTAACAATCAAGGTATGTTAGGTGTTCATTCATGGGTTCCTTTCACCCATGGAGTCCAAGAACCCTATGTAAACATACAAGTTTATAGAATTATGATTTCCATGCTTTAAATTGCCTGTATTCATATTCATGATATTAATTGGGTTTCAATCTATGATTAAAATGCAAGTTTCCTGAAATTAAATAGCATGTGTGATGAATATGTGATTATCATGATAAAACCTTGAATTTACAATTGATTATTGTATCCATGATGTTCATGTGTTGACTATTATTATGTGAAATAATCATGCTCCCCAAGTGTTTGATAAAATTCTTATGTGAATTGAATAGTAAAGTCATAACATGTTATTATGAGGTCCCATTCATGTACAAACTCATGTATATCAAGTGTTTCACAAAATTTCTAAATGAATGCATTGTTAACAAGTAAGTATCATAATGCTTTCAAGATTATGCCATGCTTTATTTTCAATGCTATCGAGTCCTGGAATATTCAATACCCAAAAATCTAGTTGTTTACCTGGAGCTACAGTAGTTACAGAATAGTCTCAGAAGTGTCAGGATCAGTAGTACTCAGTTAGTTATAGAACTCAGTTAAACTCAGTTCAGTCCAGTTCAGTTTAATAAATAGTGACTATTCAGTTGGGAGTAGGATTCAACACCGAGTGAACCCAAGGATGGGGGCTCACCTGCCAGTAGAGGGTGTGACCCTTAGAAGAAGTCCTTGTATTCCAGAACTACATAGCCAATGTAGGTTGAGATATCAACTTGCCAGTTGAGGGATGATAAGGTGTTTTACCTGCCAGTTGAGGGTACCACCATTCTTATTAAGGGCACCTGCTAGATGAGGGTAACTCTTTAGCTTATCTTTACCCGTGGAATGGTACTGACACCATTCCAACTGGGGTTATAAGTTGGACCCTAATCCATTCAGAGAGGGACATGTCGGTTAGATGATTACCTCCTACAATTTCAGTTTCAATCTCAGTCTAGAACTCAGTTCAGTTCTACAGAATTAGGACTTTCAAAAATAGTCACTCAGTATCAGTAATCCAGTTATTAGTAATCACAGCTATTATTTACTTAGTATCAGAAGTTAATACTCAGTTTTAGTAAAAGATCAAATAAAGTATACATGCTTATGCACAGTATTGCATACTCAGTATTTTACAGTGGTTTCAATTATCCATGTATTTTTATTCAGTTACTTCATATTATTCAGTCAGTTACTAGTCATGCATTTGAACCCTTGCACTCAGCCTTACCTTATCTAGCATACCAGTGCATTCCACATACTGAGACATACCTTTTCTTTTCTATGATGTTTTATATCATAGGTTTGAACGCTCAGGTTTCTGACCATGCTTAGCCAGATTCAGTCAGTAGTATCAGCTTCAGTAGTGAGTCCTCATCTATCGAGGATATTCTTTTATTTTAGTATTACAGTCAATTCAGTATTTATTAGTCGAAGTTAGTTGGGGGTTTGTCCCATCAACTCCATATTCAGATAGTTTAGCTAGAGGCTTTTTAGACTAGACTAGTTCAGGCAGTATTCAGTTTTTCAGATGTTATTATTCATCTTCTATAGTTATTAGCATTCAGTTTATGAACGTTATGGCATTTTCTGCTTTACTTCCACATTATTTTAGTATTATTATTCAGTGCTCACAGTAGGTACTAGTAATGGGTTAAATTATAGTCCTTCAGGGTCGTAAGTATCGTGTGGCATTTGGGGGTACAGAGTGGGGGCGTTACATGCCTACTCTCTCGGTGAAATAAAAATATCCTTCGCTCATATCTAATTCTTCCAAGGGGAAGAAAAGGTAGCATGCCTCTTTTTGGGTTTCTTATTGATGAAGAAGTGTCTAGTTCATTCAAATCCTTAGAGGATTTCTCCAATCAAGTGAATAAAGATCCCTGCGTTGTGACCATGTATAGGCTGGGCTCTTTTGTGAATGAGAACACCATAGACCATGTTTTCAAAGAGTGAGGATAGGCTAAAATGGGTCTTCATCTAGAAGTTCCTAAGCCTGATTATAATATTGTTGCCCAAAGTCCAGATTTGTCTTTCATTTACACATTACCATTTAGTGCAGGCCTTGGTAATTTGATATAAAGGTGGTTATCTCCTTTTATAATACTTTTCTATTGTCTATAGAAAGTTGAACCTGATAGTATGGTAGATCATTATATGCCTTCTCACACTAACTTCTCACACCCCAATACTAGATGAAGCGGACAACAACAATAGGAACACATACTATTAAAATAAACTAGATGAGAAAATGAATCACTAAACAAATGGAATCGCTGATAAAATGGTATATATACAACACCAACCAATTAGTAAAACCGATACAGATGACATGTGAATTTATGAATACATATGACTGCTTTACAATGTCTACAAAGCCTCTAATGGAATCCATGACTATAAAACCATCATAATGTATATACTAAAGACTCGACAAGGCCCCAAATCAACTTGGATCTAACCAACAGCCGCTGAGTATCCTGGGTTCTATTGGGGAGATCTACTCGTTAAAAACCTATGCCTGCAACTTAGAATGTCGGTCCCCTATGAGAGACGTCAGTACGAAGTAATGTACTGAATATGTAAGGCATGAGATAACTATAAGTGAAATAAGAAATCAATGAAACTAGGGGATAATATATATAAACTTATAGATAAGGATGAACGACCACCTTTACTTACACTTGTGGAAGTCTATACATTGCATGTTTTTCTTTACTTTACTCTTTTTGCTTTATAATCTTTGTAAGCCATGTAATACATATGTCCAGCTGATCAGTGGTAACAGAGGATGACCCATGCTAGGTATTATACCCCTGGGATACGTTCCTCATCAATACATAAATCGGGATTGACCCATGCTAGGCTTTCCTTTCACCCCTGGTATACCGCCCGATAATGGGATCGACCCATGTTAGGTATTCCTTCCACCCTTGGGATACCACCCATAAATCAATAAATTGAGATCGGCCCATTCTAGGCTCCCGCCCCTGAGCTACCACTCACACATAAGTATATTTACTTTACATTACTTCTTTAGTATTTACTTTACATCACTTCTTTATTCTTTCAGATTGTTATTTCTATGGTCATAACATTATTGAGATTTAGAGCCATGAACCAATAGAAGAAGGAATATGATCGAGACAAGAATAATAATATAGGAAATAAGGGTAATACTTTGGAACTTATATGACACCATAAGCCTCACTGGGCATAAAACATATTCACTAATGATCCAAAAAGGCATGTGACAAGCGAGGAGATGATGACATGCAACAAATAAGCTAATAAGGTGTATAACTAGTAAGCAAGTGACATTACATAGCAAATATGGGTTGTGGTGGATTCTAGTGATCTTACCTAGCATATAGTAATTGGGGCAGATTCAAGTGTAGAAATTTAGACATTTCAAATGAGGGAATATGTGCATACCAAGTTGAGATACGTAACTCCTCAACTAAAGAGGTTTGGACTATGCAATAAATACTTACTAGGTAATAACAAATAGAAGGGTACGTGAGAATGGGTACTATCAAAGCACGTGGGCACTTTCTAATTAGGAACACATGTATATCCCATATAATGACATATAAACTTTATACTAAATAGGTAAAGACTCCATAAGGTCACCTTATGCCCAAACACGATGGGAATAATATTAAAAAAAACAAGTGTAGCTAGAAGTATATGATCAATTAAAGCAATTTTGGACAGATTATAATCCAGCATGTGACACTCTTAACTTGTATAATCTTGGATATTATTGACTCATATAATAGAAACATGTGACACTTTGACACAATCTTAGACCATGGGCAGTAAATAAAAGGTCAATTTACTAAAGTGGGGTTGGTACACCATCACAAAGTATCTTTTAACATGAAAGATCATCTACGAAGCTCACTTTATTGGTACACTAGTATAATACATCATGTCAAAGGATATGAACTAGAATAGCCTCACATACCTTGTCGCGCATTTGGATATTACCATAAATTGACCTTCTTCCTCTCAGACTATTTATCAATAATAAGGTAAGTTGTAAAACTAGTATTAGTAGCTATTTAACACTTTTTGGACTACCTATACTCACCAAAATAATAGTCGGGCAGTAAGCCTCTACTTGTCAAATCAAGGGTGTTTCTTTCAGCCTCTTCTTATCTAATCTCATCTATACGCCATACAACCTTCTTATAAGGTTCTCCAACACTTATGGATTTATGACATATATAAAATAGTGTGTATGAGTATGTGGAAATTAAGCTCATGCAACATCAAATTGGTGGTGTACCACCACAACCTTCAACGTTTTTATCCCTTAGAATGATGTCATGACTTCTCCACCATTCCATCTATGCCCCCTTGTCATATTGATACAAAACTATACCTAAACATCACAGTATGGCCTGCGATATGAACTTATGGATTACATAGTTATCGACCCGTAAGTTTCATCTACATTATAGTTAAAAAGCTCATTTCACAATTAACGCTAAAGAAAACACTTTGTGACTGTACCAACATTACTAAATCACCAAACCACTCCCCCAAGATCACATCCTTCATTTCCACCTTAGTGAAACCACTATATAAGGATATCCAACTACTGCCATGACACTACACACAAAACAACCTAAAACATTCCCAAAAATTCATTTGGGCATAATAGGAGAGTATTTTCAATCACCACCCTATAAGTTCTTTACAAGTGACATGTATAAAATTCTCCACCATAATATACATAAGGAGGAATGAAAATAAGGGCAGAACCTTACCTCAAAAGTCTGAAATTTTTATTCTCCTAAATTAGATTCTTCAAGACTTTAAACTTCTCTTCATGTTTAACCAAAGAAGAAGATATTCTCTTAGAAGTAAGCTTTGTGACTGCCATGCTTTAAAAAGGGTTATCCTACACTATACAAATGTAGAGTATGATTTCCATATTATCTCATGGTAAAATTTAGTTAAACACGTGAATTATTCACCTACCTTTAGCATGGAGGAGGAAAAATCCTAAAGAACCCTAATAGAATTTTAGGACTGCTGTTAGGAGCTTTGAGGAAGTTAGAGAGAAAGAGAGCATAGAAAAACTGATTTTTTGTAATGGAATAATTGAGAATGAGCTGATCCTTGAGTTTAAAAAGGGCCATGTTAAACCGCCTCTTTTTAGCTCATTTCCAGCCACATATTGGTGAAAAATAGTCCAAGTGGGTGATACACCTACTTGGCTATTTAAGCTTCTTAAAAAGTCCAAGTAGGTGATGCACCTACTTATTTTATTTCTAATTGGATCACACTATATTGAGCCTTAAATAGAAGAGGTATTGGGCTGGACATTTGGGCCTTAAATAGATTAGGTGTTGGGCTGGTCATCTTTCCCTTTTTCTTTCACTTAATTTGGGCCTTTAATATATCCAACAATATAGGCCCTAATTCGGTCCAATAGTATAAGTAGGTGATGCACCTATTAGATTTATTAAGTCAAGAAAGCACATCACTTGTTTCCTCTTATTTTTCCAAAATCTTGATCCCTGTACCTAACTTAACACCTTTAACTTTAAGCTCAAATACCTATCTCGAGTTTAAATACTTTTGTCTATGCTAAGTTGGTCTATGTTTGAAAATGTACGGAGTTTTACATCATCCCCCCCTTTGGATCATTCGTCCTCGAATAAAAAGTATAGCTAATGACTTGATTAAGTAGAATTTCCAAAAAAAATAAAATTGCTAGAGTTTCCTTTGTAAATAAGACTACACTAAATCCGTGGGCTAACTAAAATAATGTATACAGGACTCACATGGCATCTCAGTAGATATAACACCTGAAATGAGAATATGATAAGTAAAACCCCTTTCTTGACCATGTAATTTAATGAAAACTATTTTAGTATAGCGTGATTTCTCTCATTTCCTCTATAAACAAGTAGAACACATGGAACGATGAAATTTAATATACATGAACACACGACTTGTAAATGACATACCAAATGAACAAATGCTAGTAGAACTTAGGATCATATAGGGGAGAACGTGACATTTGGAATGAAGAGGAGAATTAAAATTTCTATCATCTTCTATTCCCAAGTAGCTTATTCTATATCCTAGTTCTTCATCAATACTTCAATGGAGGTAAAACTTTTGTCCCTAAATTCATGCCTTAACAATTAAGAATGGTTGTGGGGATTTTTGTTCATGATAGGTCCTTGGTCATTTACTATGTTAAGGGAACACAATGAAGAATGGATGTCCCATAAATTTCTATAAAATGGACACATGTTCATAAGCTTCTTAGTTTAACATATTAGGGCTCAAATTTCTCCTTTTTTCCATATTTTATTTCATAGGGGAATCGTTTAAGAGCAAACAATTGTCAACATAAAACTAACATTTTTGTGTCGCACCTCTGAATAGTTTATTACACTACACCACTTATCTATGAGTAAGGTTTGTACTAGAATTCACTCATATCCAAACATGTTAATACTTACATCAATAAGCATAGAGAGTATGTGGATAAGTTCAAAGAATCTATGACACAAACCGAGTAGCGCAAAAGAGAACTTAACATATAAATATACGAACCTAATAAGCTTGTGATATATAGACAATTGAGTTATAGAAATATGTTATTTATGTGCAAGTGAGATATTAAAGCATGTAACAAATGAGAACATGAACTTTAAAGTAGCTGTGAGAACATGTACTATGAGACATGTAACATATAGGCAGGTGAATTAAAAGACCTATAGTATGTAAGCAAGCGATATAACACATTGGAAAAATGGACTAGATAAGAACATAATATAGAGGACTAAGTGATGATAATATATACAATATATAAATAAGTGGGCTATAATAATGAAGCCATATAAGAAAGTGAACTATGAAACACAAATCACATTGATCAAGTGGACTAGAGCATGAATAACTAGACTAACACATTAATAATTATACAAAGCAAGTAGGCTATAAGGAATGTAGCATATAAGCAAATGGTCTATGAAAGGTATAATATGTAGGCAAGTTATAGGTGATACTTTAGCTCATGATTACTAATTCCAATGCCTATAGCACACGATCAAATTATCTGTGATATAACTGAAATACGAAAAGTGATCTGTGGTAAATAATTAGTGTAATAAATGACATATAGGGATAATTCCTATGAACATATAGCAATAAATGAGGATTCAATGAAGTAGATAACATCTACATGTAAGTATTCTATGATATATGTTATAAGTGAGAAAATAATCCACAAAAGACACACGACCTATAAATAGACAAGCTATAGAACATATAGCATGTATATTTACGTAATAGACCAGATTCTTTTGGAAACTAGGAGATATCTCATGGGGTCACTCTACCATATTAATTTGCGAGCATATTACCACTAGTGCTAAATCACTAGTGGGGTAGTTCTGCTCGTGTTCGTTACTCTACTAAAAACACAAGCAATTGGTTTCACTATATTATCTTTCTAAGCTCGTATGAATTCTCCTTATCGGTGTTTCATTCATAGTCAATTTAAACAATAGGGCCACGATAGAAAAGAAATCCTTAATAGTTTATTTGTAGGAGTAGGAGGTCGAGATCAACCTTATATTTGCTACTGACCTAGGATATCATTACAATCAATGTTTGGTACCATATAAAAGTTCAAATAAACAAATTACTAATGAAATTTAAAGGCACTATAGCACATAAACTCTTAATTACTGCAACTCACACATAAATTTCAAGTACATATAAAATTATATCATGAATCTAAAACATTTGAAGGTTAGTCACTTTGGGCTTAACTAGATAGGTCTATCCATGCTAACTAATTTTTCATAACAAAGGAGGGCTAAAAATTATGTCTTAACAAGTGATGGCAATCCAATACCTTTAGTCAAGAAATCTAGATAAGCTATGCATCAAGGGAATTACCATATCAGGGAGCCAATTGAAAAAAATGGTACCTTATACTTCACGGCAATTTTGATAAGCCATCAAAACTCTTCACATCATAACAAACTACCTCTTATTTTAACAGGGATAATATAGATTCATCCTTAGATGTTAGGTTAGGCCAAGTATAAATCTTCGGACCGCCTCTCTATTCTCATATTTAATAAGATGAGGCATCAAACATGAATTCATATTAAGTCATTTAGATCTCACTCTTACCTAATTCATGTCTAACAAATACCCTTTTTAACCAAAATGGATCACTTTATGTATACTAATACGCAAAATAGCCTAGACAATCACCACATAGGTCTAACCAGTCAATATTCCTTTTTCAACCATAAGTTGTAGTCATATACTAACCTTCTATAGCCAAAACATAGTTCACTGTAGGAACCAAGTTTAAATATACATTTATATAGAACATTTGGAAATGCTCATCCTAGAGTTTTCTAACCACAAAAGGGATTGCATATGATCATTACCTCTTTGGGGCGGTCATACACACATACCTTATAAAAAGATAATTACTAAAATCGGGAATGATATCTAGTAGGTGTTTGGTCCTTATCTTCTAACTAGGGGTATTCCTAATAATGTTATCACATTGAAAGGTTCACCTTTCAGACCATGCTACTAGCCTCTTTTATCAAATACAAAACTAGTTCAGTAGATTTTATTTTAAAAATATGTGTAACTCTAAGACCCTATATATTTACTAACAAAGTACTAGATGTCCTCTGCAGTATTAAATCCTATATATTGAAGGAGTTATCTGAAAGAAATCTCAAACCTAAGAACCATTCACGTCATCTTAAGAAGCGCACTAAGAAATATTTTCAACCCATCTTTTAGTTGACCATTTACTATACAAAAATATTAATAACCTTATTATATCTTGATCAAATGAACCAAGGCAATACAAATAGTACAAATACAACCTTATGTGCAAGAAACACAAAATCCATTACACTATTGTGGTCCGTGATGGTGGGACTCAATTGGCTCACCCTAATATGAATTTTAATGACTTGAGAGCCTTCTTTTTAGGTTGTCTCTTGGGCATTAGTGGTGCTGGCCTTATTGCCATTATTGACCTTAACTATATAATAGGCATAGTATGAATATGATAGATCAGAGTATGAGTGGGAATAGACTCCTTAACATTACTATATCGCATGATATGGAATATGAAATAAAATACATTTCCTAAATGTCCAAGTAGCCCCCTAATTATAAATGTGATGCACAACACATTCATAAGTAAGACTCTACTAGACACGACTTTGTAGACTCCCTAGGATGAACCGCTTTGATACCACTTTTGTCATACCCCAATACTAGATGAGGCGGAAAACAACTATAGAAACACATACTATAAAAATAAACTAGATGAGAAAATGAATCACTAAACAAATGGAATCGCTGATAAAATGCTATATCTATAATACCAACCAATTATCCAAACTGATACAGATGACATGTGAATCTATGAATACATATGACTGGTTTACAATGCCTACAAAGTCTCTAATGGAATCCATGAATGTAAAACCATCAAAATATATATACTAAAGACTCGGATAGGCCCCAAATCAACTTGGAGCTCACCAACAACCGTTGAGTATCCTGTGTTCTATTAGCGAGATCTACTCATTAAAAACCTGTTCCTACAACATAGAATGTTGGTCCCCCATGAGGGATGTCAGTACAAAGTAATGTACTGAATATGTAAGGCATGAGATAACCATAAGTGAAATAAGAAATCATTGAAACTAGGGGTCAATATATATAAACTTATAGATAAGGATGAATGACCACCTTTACTTACACTTGTGGAAGATTGTACGTTACATGCTTTTCTTTACTTTACTCTTCTTTTCTTTATAATATTTGTAAGCCATGTAATACATATGTCCAACTAATCAGTGGTAAAAGAGGATGACCCATGCTAGGTATTATACCCCTGGGATACATTCCTCATCAATATACAAATCGGGATTGACCCATGCTAGACTTTTCTTTCACCCCTGGGATACCACCTAATAATGGGATTGACCCATGCTAGGTGTTTCTTACACCCCTGGGATACCACCCATAAATTAATAAATTGAGATCGGCCCATGCTAGGCTCTCGCCCCTGAACTACCACTCATACATAAGTATATTTACTTTACATTACTTCTTTAGTATTTACTTTAGATCACTTCTTTAGTCTTTTAGATTGTTATTTTTATGGTCATAACATTATTGATCTTTAGAGCCATGAACCAATAGAAGAAGGCATATGACCGAGACAAGAACAATGATATAGGAAATAAGGGTAATACTTTGGAACTTTTATGACACCATAAACCTCACTGGGCATAAAACATATTCACAAATAAGCCAAAAAGGCATGTGACAAGTGAGGAGATGATGACATACAACAAATAAGCTAGTAAGATGTATAACTAGTAAGCAAGTGACATTACATAGCATATATGAGTTGTGGCAGATTCTAGTGATCTTACCTAGCATATAGAAATTAAGGCAGATTAAAGTGTTGAAATTTCGATGTTTCAAATGGGGGAATATGTGCATACCAAGTTGAGATAAGTAACTCCTCAACTAAAGAGGTTTGGAATGTGCAATAAATACTTACTAGGTAATAACAAATAGAAGGGTACGTGAGAATGGGTACTATTAAATCACGTAGGAAGATTCTAATTAGGAACACATGTATATCCCACATAAGGACATATAAACTTTATATTAAATAGATAAAGACTCTATAAGTTCACCTTATGCCCAAACACAATGGGAATGATATTCAAAAAGAAGAATATGTATAGCCAAAAAAAGTATACAATCAATTAAAGCAATTTTGGACAGATTGTAATCCATTATGTGACACTCTTAAATTATATAATCTTGGATCCTATTGACTCATATAAGAGAAACATGTGACACTTTGACATACTTTTAGATCATGGGCAGTAAATAAAAAGTCGATTAACTATAATGGGGTTGGTACACCATCACAATGTATCTTTTAACATAAAAGATCATCTACAAAGCTCACTTTATTGGTACACGAGTATAATACATCATGTCAAAGAATATGAACTAGAATAGCCTCGCATACCTTACTGTGGATTTGATATTACCATGAATTGACCTTCTTACTTTCAAACTATTTATCTACAATAAGGTAAGTTGTAAAACTAGTATTAGTATCTAGTTAACACTTTTTGGACTACCTAAACTCACCAAAATAGTAGTCGGGCAGTAAGCCCCTACTTATCAATTCAAGGGTGTTTCTTTCAGCCTCTTCTCTTCTAATCTCATCTATATGCCATACAACCTTCTTATAAGGTTCTCCACCACTTCTGGCTTCATGACACATATAAAATAGTGTATATGGGTGTGTGATCATTAATCTCATACAACATCACATTGGTGGTGTGTCACCGCAACCTTTAACATTTTTATCCCCTAGAATGATTCCATGACTTCTCCAACGTTCCAGCTATGCCCCCTTTTCCTATTGATACAAAACAGTACCTAAACATCTTAATATGGCCTATGATATGAACTCATGGATTACATAGTTTTCGACATGTGAGTTTCATCTACATTATAGTTAAAAAGCTAATTTCACAATTAATGCTAAAGGGAGCACTTTGTGACTGTACCAACATTACTAAATCACCAAACCATTCCCCCAATATCACATCCTTTATTTCCACCTTAGTGCAACTACTATATAAGGATATCCAACTATTTCCATGACACTACACACAAAATAGCCTAAAACATTCCCCAAAATTTATTTAGGCATAATAGGAGAGTATTTTCAATCACCACCCTATAAGTTCTTTACAAGTGACATGTATAAAATTCTCCACCATAATATATATATATAAGAAGGAATGAAAATAAGGGCAGAGCCTTACCTCAAAATTCTGAAATATTTATCCTCCTAAATTAGATTCTTCAATACCTTAAACTTCTCTTCATGTTTAACCAAAGAAGAAGATATTCTCTTAGAAGTAAGCTTTGTGACTGCCATGCTTTAAAAAGGGTTATCCTACACTATACACATGTAGAATATGATTTCCATATTATCCCATGGTAAAATTTAGTTAAACACATGAATTATTCACCTACCTTTAGCATGGAGGAGGAAAAATCCTAAAGAACCCTAATAGAATTTTAGGGCTACTGTTAAGATCTTTGAGGAAGTTAGAGAGAAAGAGAGAATAGAAAAACTAATTTTTTGTAATGGAATAATTGAGAATGAGCTGATCTTTGAGTTTTAAAAGGGCCATGTTAAACCACCTATTTTTAGATCATTTCCAGCCACTTATTGGTCAAAAATAGTCCAAGTAGGTGATGCACCTACTTGGCTATTTAAGCTGCTCAAAATATCCAAGTAGGTGATGTACCTACTTGATTTATTTCTAATTGGATCACACCATATTGGGCCTTAAATAGATTAGGTATTGGGCTGGACATATGGGCCTTAAATAGATTAGGTGTTGGGCTGGTCATCTTTACCTACTATATTAATTAAGTCAAGAAAGTACATCACTTGTTTCCTCTTATTTTTTACAAAATCTTGATCCCTCTACCTAACTTAACACCTTTAACTTTAAGCTCAAATACCTATCTCAAGTTTAAATGCTTTCGTCTATGCTATGTTGGTCTATGTTTGAAAATGTATGGAGCATTACACATGGCTAGTCATGTGACCTCATATCCATTTCTATCTTCTATAGGGATAACTAGGGGCTTTTTAGGTGCTGATCCTCCAATCGATCATGCTTCTTCGCATTTTCTTACAACAACCTTGGTTGTACTGAATGAGGTGAGCCTTATATCTAGGTTGGTTGTATAAGCCAATTACTTAAATTTCATCATATCTTTGAAAGACTGTTACCAGATGAAAGAGGTCTCTACCTAGTATTTAATAAATATTGCTAATCATTATGTTGTGAAGGTTAGTTGTCCTTGTCTCTTTATCTATAAGAGTTTTTCCTTATGGGCCTTCTTTTTTCAGACATGCATTTTAATGTCCAAAGGCCTTTAGTGATCACTGATGGAGAATGAAAAGCTATTAGTAAAACTCTCTGGACTCAAGAGTTCTCCAGCTGCCTTACTATTAGTGAAATCCTTAAAATATTTTGCAGGTGAAAGAAGGCAAGTAGAATTAGCACATGGATAGATCTTGCTTAAGGCATAAGACTGGAAGAGAACCAAGATCCTTTCACTGAGGGGGAAGATCATTTGTAAACAAGAAAACAAAGAAGAACCAAAAAAAAATGCGGACTTGTAGTACTTAAGTAAGGGGGAAATAAGAGAGACTTCTTTCAAAAGAAAATTATATGACTAGTGTGAAATCCTTGTGAGCAAGAAAGGGAAATAAATTGCAAACAAATTGATGAGTTGCATAGAAACAGGTTGTGCTACCTTGTCCATCTTATTGATTCCAGCTATGGGCATAGTGACAGGGGGAACAAGTCAAGAAGTTGATTTATGCCGTGCTTAATTGTTGAAGATTAAGAAAATTCACGAATCTTGAGTATAAGTATAGGATGTCTTCATGCTTTTTATATTAATACAAGTGCCTTCAAATTTGAAATCCTTTCCTGTATACATATTATAGATATTGGACATAAGTATCGTAGAGATAATGTTAAGGAAGTTCCTATATCTATCATGATATGTTCTATGGAAGATCAACTTGCTGAAGCACTTAGTAGAGAGCTATATAAAAATAGTAGATTAGAATTGGGATGATTAAGGTTGCATAAAATATCTTCAATGATTGATTAGAATTATCTATTCTTGTTATGTCCCAAGCTAAAATTGTTGAATAATTCAATCTTGCATAATGAGTTGGTTGTTCTAATTCCAAGATTTTGACTGATCTAACAAATTGTGTATTAAACTGTGCAGAGATACTGGATGCGTTGAATAAGTTGGCTGTGATTTAAAAGCAGCCAGGTATAACATTATTTTAATTATTTTTAATTAGCATGATGAAACAACTTTATTCACTTGGTCCCAAAAATTAATTTTCCTTGTAACCGCCAAAGTCCAAGAGTTTGTCTTTTCAAAAAGGAAGACTACCTCTGCCTATAGCTTTGCCATCATTGTCTGCCAAGTCCTTTCACATCAAAACTCTTCACCTATAATCATCAATTCTCTAACTTTACGTTTCATCTCCCAATTCACTCCATTATTTAAACCAAAGTGGCTTAATCAAATCCCATCATTCAATCATCTATCTCTTTTTCTACATACAAAAGTGTTCTTTTCTCTTGTAACAATGTATTCTTCTTCTTTATCCTCCTCCGACATGACTAATTCTAACCCATCTAGTGAATTACCATCCACTCAATTGGTGTTTCATGCTATTTCCAACGCCACTCTTCATATTCTTCCCAGTATCCCCATGAAATTCTCTGATTTTGCTGCGTGGACAAATGTCCAAAATCCATTCTCAAAATTCTTTGCAACTCCTACTGTTCCTCCCACCTCATCCTCTGAAGTCACTGATGTTTCCCCTCTTCAATTCATTGACACTGATGACATTCCTATTACAGATCTAATCCCTCGTAAAGCCAGATCTTGGTCTAAAAGGAAACAGTCTTCTAAACCCATTATTATTGATGAGCTTGAGGTTTCGGATAAACCATGTTCATATTTTGTCTCACTTAGAACTCCTCATACGCACAACAAAAAATTTCAAGAGGAAGATTCTATGGATGAGGCACTCCGTGCTAGTAAAAAGACACACTCCACTACATTTATTCCTTCCCTTTCTTCTTCTTTCCAAGATGTTCTGCTTCACTCTGTAAGGAAGGGAAGAAAAAAACATTATATTCCTAAGCCATCTGCATTTTGACCTCCTCCTTCTACTTTTAAGTCAAAAGGAAAGTTGATATCCACTCTCCCATCAAAACCCTCAAAATCCAAAAAACCCTCCAATTCTAGGAAGTGGGTTCATACACCTGTTCTATCAGAAACTTATGAGTCTGATGACGAGTTTGATAGCAAAGATTTACCTGAGGATATTGATTCTAAATTTGATCATGTTCTCTAATTTCAAAAGAGAAAAATTTCTAGGGGCGGGGTTATGACTGGCTATAGAGGCCTGCCATGTCAGTTTTGTTGACAAAATTGGCTGCTCAGGGATGCACTAACCTATTCCTTCAAAGTGATATTCAAAGAATGTTTGGAAAATCTGAGGTGTATGAATTTTACACCAATGGGATTGAGCGTGGTGAGTTGTTTTCTTCATTTGTGAGAGGGATAGCTATAAACTTAGTTGGTGATAATTTGGCTTGGATTTTAGATGTTCCATTAGGGGTTGGGGTCATTACATAAAATTTAAACGTCCATCATTGGATAATCTACCCTCTGCCTTAGAAATCTCCAGTAAATTCTTGGGTAATCCTAATCTAGGTTACCAACGTAGATTCTTTAAAAGAGAGATGTCTTCTCTGCATCAGCTTTATTTTGATTTATGTATAATATGATCCTTCTAAGGAAATAAAAATGTACAGAGGCAAATTTTCTTGATCTGACTCTTATAGAACTTCTGGATACTAAAGTCAGAATTGATTTGCCCAGACTTATTATCAAGAACATGCAAAGGGTCCTTATTAAAGATAAAAAGGGGCATGCTCTGCCTTATGAGTTTTGGCTGACACCTGTTTTTGAAGATTATGCAGTGCCTGTTCAAGTGTTGTCCCTGCAGACCACAAAAGATGTCATTGGCATAGTGGAACATCTGAACTTACCCATTTCTATGAGGAGTGTTGATACTCCTCTTAAAAGAGCAAGAAATGAACTTGTTGAGAAGAATGTTGTAATGCTTGCAACATAGGCTGAACATGATGCTGAGAAGGCCTTACTTCAGGCTCAAATTCATTCGCTTAAAGCTGAACTTGCTCGTGAACAAGACGAAAATGTGGAAACTATTCATAGGCTTACCCAGTTGCTTCCTTGTGTTCCTTCCTCCTCTTCCAATCCTTAGAGCTTTAGTTTTTTTTTTTTACAGTTGTTTCTTTATGTTAGTTTGAAGTGATTACAAAAATTTATATGTTGGAAACTTAATGAACTAGATACTTTTGTTCTTATTCAGTAGGTGCATAATTTAACTACATTTTATGTCTTTTCCTTCTTATTTTGAATATTTTAGAAATAGCCCAAGTGGAAATGAATTGTTACACAACTTTTTTGTCTTATGGTATCTTGAACCAACTTTTTGATGATGTCAAAAGGGGGAAGATTGAGTTGTGGATTGAGTTGAGCAATGTTTATAACCTAATGACTAATCTGTTTCTTTTAGTGTTTTGTCTTGACTAAAGTACTTCAGGGATATAAAGTTTGTCATCATCAAAAATGGGGAATTTGTTAGACCAATGAAGTTTTTACAATGGACATATTGAAAGAAACACGTTACTCAAGATGGTCCAAACACACGAAGACAGTCACGAGGGTAAGAGGACAGAAAATGGATAAGAAATGGATAAAGATCTTTTGCGCTCTTGATGGATCACGTGTGATAAATAGAAGTATTAATTAATTACAACACTTTTTTGATAAGATAAAAAGAAAGAGTTTCACTCAAACAAGGAGATTGACTTGAAGAAGGAGTTTGACAACTACAGGAGTTTTACTAGAAGAGGGACTCCAACTCAACATAGAAATCTGTTAAAGTTGAAGAGTCCAAAGGGAAGTAAAGGAGAGCACAAATTGAAGGACTCTTTGAGAAGTCAATATATATTGAGGGAGTAACTCACTCTGTTACTCATGCACTCAAAAAGACAGCAACGCATCAACGAATTATTAAAAAATTCCAAAAGCTTGAAGCATTAAAGGAGAACTTGTTCCTAGTACTTCGAGTTAAGGAGTCTTAGACTTTATGTATTAGGTCGATTCTTGAGTTAAAATGTTGCCTAGTCTGACTGGAGTATAAACTGAGTTAGGAGCTTTGTCTTCATGTTTGGAAACTCGAAGACTTAGGAACACTTACCTTGGGAAGGTTTGTATTTCGTAGAAATAGGAGTTAGAGTTTAATTCCTTGATTACAAGAGTTTTGTAATTCTTTGATTTGTTGAGGCACAAACTATTTTACTGAAGTTGGGGTTAAATCCTGTAGAGGTACAGGTCGTGGTTTTTTACACCTCTTTGAGCTGGGTGTTTTCCACGTAAATATCATTGTGCAATTACTTATTGTTTTAGCTGCATAGGAGCACGTTAGTTAGCCTATTCCATCGATAGGCAATAGTTACTTGAAAAATAAGTAATCAGTTGGTCTCGTACTCTCAAAAGTGGTATCGGAGAAGGTTATCTTACATAAGACTAACACCTAAGAAAAGATCACTATGATGAATTTACTGATGATGATTTGGTGGCTCTAAAGAAAAATGCAAGGGAAAAGAACATACTAGTATGTGTGCTAGGTCCAGCAGAATATAATAGAGTGTCTACTTGCACCACTGCCAAGAAAATTTGGGATGCATTGGTGAACGCACATGAGGGCACCACTCAATTGAGAAAATTCAGAGTTGCTCTTCTCTTTACCGAGTATGAAACTTTTGTGATGAAGGAAAATGAATCCCTTCATCAGATGATGTCAAGACTCACTTCTTTAACAAATGAATTGGATTATTTGGGGAAAGTCATCACTACTGAGGAATAAGTTGAGAAAGTATTGATGGTCCTGCCAAAATCTAAATGGGATGTCAAGGTTACTGCAATTAGAGATATAAAAGATTTGACCAGTATGACTTTAGATAAATTAGTAGGAAACCTAAAGATGTATGAGATGAAAATTGATGAGGCCAAGAATAAAAAGGAAGCTCCAGAGAAAACCTTGGCCCTAAAAGCCTCTGACAGTGATGGAGAAATGGAACTGACTAAAGAACAGGTGGCATTCATAACAAAAAATTTCTGCAAAGTCTTCAAAAGAAAGAATGGATAGGTAGCAAGAGGCGTTCAAATGACAATCCCACAGGGTACTTTAAGTGTGGTAAAACTGATCATCAAGTCAGAGATTTTCCTGTTTGGGAAATTGAGTAGAAAAAGGAAAGAGCTGAGAAAGAATTAAAAGAAAAAGCTAAGAGGGGAGAGAAGGAATAATTTGCTATGGTAGCTACTTGGGGATCTGACTCTAAAGGATCAGATGATGAAAAGGTAGATGAAACTACTCTTATGGAAATTAGAGATTCATACATGGAAGATGGAGATAAACTGACGAGGTAAGTATTATAGAACTTAAATAGAATTTACACTTATTTTCAAAAAAAAAAAACTTGTTTCCTTGATGAATGGCTTAATAGATGATTTCTAAGAATTATCTTCTGATAGGGATATACTATTCAACAGTCTTGCAAGTCTTAAGTTTGATTTTATTGATCTGGAAACTTGCAAAAACATTGTTGAAAAGGAAAATAGAACTCTCAAGGAACAAGTTGGTCAACTTGATTCTTCAAATTTGAAGCAACAATTTAAGATCCTAACACTTACTCTTTTTAAAAGGGAAAAAAAGTGAAAATTAATGATCAGAAGAGGCTTGAACTTGTACTAACCAAAGTTAAACATGACTATAATAATGAAAAAGAAAAGGTGGATAAATTAATCCAAGAAATCTGTAGTTTGAAACTTGATCTGGAAAGGGAAAGTAGATGCACAAACTCTTCAATAATTGTTCATCAATTAGGTGAAAGAACACACAATGAAAAGGATGGATTAGGATTTTTCAAGAGTCACACTATTACTAATGATTTATGCTACATTTGTGGAAATCTTAGATATCTCACTACTGAATGTCCTATTACGAATAAAAGCAAATCCATAAGCACAAAGCTGGCAAAGAAGTTAGATTTCATAATATCTTTGAGAAATAAAACAAATAAAAAAACTAGTCAGAGAAATAGGTCACATAACTTATTGCCTCATAGGGATAAAAGAAATCTGATGCATCCTTTTTCTCACAAGAAAGGACCCAAGGACCTAAGGATTTGAACTCAAATAAGGAGATTGACTTGAAGAAGGATTTTGACAACTACAAGAGTTTCACTAGAAGAGGGACTCCAACTCAAAATAGAAGTCTGTTAAAGTTTAAGAGTCCAAAGAGTGGCAAAGGAGAGAACACAGTGAAGGAATCTTTGAGGAGTCAATATATATTGAGGGATTAACTCACTCTGTTACTCATGAACTTAAAAAGATAGAAACACATCAATGAATTATCAAAAAGTTCCAAAAGCTTGAAGCATAGAAGGAGAACCTATTCCTAGAACTTAGAGTTAAGGAGTCTTAGACTTTATATATTAGATCGGTTCTTGAGTTATAATATTGTCTAGTATCAGTGAAGTATAAATGGAGTTAGGATCTTTGTCTTCATGTTTGGGAACTCGAAGACTTGGGAACACTTATCATGGAAAGGTTTGTGTTTTGTAAAAATAGGAGTTAGAGTTTAATTCCTTGATTAAAAGAGTTTTGTAATTCGTTGATTTGTTGAGTCTCAAATTATTTTTAGTAATATTGGGGTTAAATCCTGTAGAGGTATAGGTCATGGTTTCTTACACCTCTTTGAGCCGGGTGTTTTCCACGTAAACATCACTGTGCAATTACATACTGTTTTAGTTGCATATGAGTATGTTAGTTAACCTATTCCATCGATAGGCAACAGTTAGGTGAAAAATAAGTAATAGTAGGGCTCGTACTCTAACAAAGCGAGAGTAGGAGTCTGATTGTTAGGTCATGTTTAACTTTGTTATTCCAACTTAGTATTCACTACCTTGTTGCATGTCTTAAATGTATTTTTACATAATTCCAAGAATAAAAACAGTTTGATTCTTAAGGTCACTTTGTATCTTACCCATTGTGAATTTATTTTTTCTGTATTTAATATTCAACTGCAGATACTAAAGTGTCATCTTTGGGAAATTAAGATTCATAGAGACTACCTTGGATCCTATGATCTATTACGTCATGTATTGATAATTTTCCACATGGAGAGTCGACCATTTCTCTTCCTTTGAGTTGTTGGCTCAAACCTATAAAAGAACCAACCTTCATTGGTTATTTCTTCATATTTTTTTGTAAGATTTCTTCATATTTCTCTTGCATCTTTTTATATTTTACCCCTTACTGGGAGAAAAATATTTCTCAATGAGGTGCTTTCTCAATTTTCTAAGGGTTGCTCATGGCCTACCTAAAAATCCTCGACTGTACCCTTTTTTATTTGGGATTTTTTTTTTATTAATTGTGCTTTCCTGAATTCGAGATGAGTAAGGGATATGAACAATTTTTGGACCTAAGATCAATGATCATAGGTGTTTCTTCGGCCAATCATCTTCCTCATCCATAATTCTGGAGTTTTTGTACACTTGTCCTATAAAAATAATTTCCCAAATCCCAAGTTGCACCCATTCCCTTTGGAGTCGGGTGAGGAGTGCATTTGTCCTCAGGTGACCTAACCAAGTTCATAATCAAACTTAATAAGTGCATTCTCTCTAGAGGGGAATCTGGAGGAGGCATCTCCTCTGAATTTTGGTCGAGTGTTTGAGCATTGTTTTGGGCTTTTTAAGATTTCCCTAACCGCCATTCTCGAGGTTTTATTGGGGGTATCCCTTCTACTATATTCCATCATAAGACTTTACTCATCCCGAGAAGTGTTCCTATCTTTAATAGCCCATCCCTTGAGCCACGACATATCATCTACCATTAGATACTCCCGTTTCTTTGTCTTATCCGATCGTGTATGTTTGCATAGGCCCAATCGTATTATGCATTGTGATTTTTCATGATTGTATTATGTAATTGTGAACCTTTTGGGGGGTTATGCTGTAGTGAAACAATGAAATTCTGGAGGTTTGTTTATCAAATTTTTTGAGAGCCTTGAATTTTAATTATTTCTCTTTCTAGCAACTTTTCTCCGATACTAATCTTGAAAATTTTTGCCTCTCTGTCGTAGCCTATACTTTTTGAAAAGGATCAATCTCTAGTCTTTTTGGAAGAATCCTTAGGTGCGACATACATTTTTGGGGTACTTCTGGTTTTTACCTCTCATAATCATTTTTTCTGGGTTTTGGGTTGTTGCGTTAGTGACTATGAAGAATACGTGTGTTAACCATTTTTAAGTAGTAGCTTAATATAATGACAATATTAGCAAAACACTATTTCTTTAACTTTTTTAGAGGCTAACAGCGGTCACAAAGAGGTTCTCCCCTAATTTTACCTAAAAGTCCCTAATTTTACCTCGTTAAAAACCTTGCCAGAAAAAACTTATTTAAGATAAAAGTTGGTCGAAGGATAAAATATTGTAGCTTCTCCCTCCAGGACTTCAAAGCTTCTACCGCCCTCATCTGTTCTTTGAGAGCAGTAATCATATCTCGACGGTTGTGCTCCAACCTTGCATAGAACATACAAAAAGAAATACATTAGCTTTAAACATAAAATTGTTCTTGACTTGGGAGATTTAACCTATCTTATTGTCTTTCGAGGAGCTCCAGGATTTGCAGGTGCCCTGCTGTATTTGAGTCCTTTCCCATAATTTCCCTTAGCCCGTTATCTTAGAAACTCTCTTAGGTATTTATCCTTGAATATCTCAGTATCTATGTATCGAAAATAGAGGTTATTCCTGGTGTCATTTTCATGAGTCCCAACGAACTCACACCAAGAGTTTTATCCTTCGCATCCAGGTTAGTTTGGGTGGGCTTTACGTATTTTGAGCCTTTGATATCTCAAATTGTTGAGACCAAAAACAGGGGATGCCTTTGTAATAGTACTCCAAAAATACGGGCACCTCTTCGATACCATACAGTGTGGGTTTTACTGCCTTTGGGGCTTGTATCTCTCTTTGCATAGACTCTCTTTTAGGTTTTCTCTTATTTCGATATTGGCTCGAGTTTTAAGGTCCTCCATCTCTACTATTGTTGGCCCTTAAGTTTTTTGAGTAAGGGGAATATTATCTCTGGTTCGTGCCCTTAAAATTATTCCATTGTGAGGGGTTTCATGGGGGCCTGTTTCTTTTATTCCGTGAGCTTCATGGGAGTTTTGGCATAATCTACACATGTGCGGTCTTTCCAATAACTCATCTGAATAATCTTTGTTTCAAATATTTCACTCATACCAATTGTGTACATCATCCCAATTCATCACTTTGAACTTAGTCAAACTCTTCTTCAACTTAAATTCCATGACCCGAGACTACCCTCTAGTCGTAACAAGGTGCTTGGAACAATAAGTGATCCTAATCTAACCCATGAACTGGCATGATACTTTAGCAAATGATTTAGAATATGTAAAACAAAACATAATTTGTTTAGCGGAAGCATACTCATAAAAAGTCTAAATAAAGTTAATGCTAATACAGTTTACATCATGATAAAAATGAAGAAAGAAACTCAAATTACATGACTGGCTCTGACTGACATCTATGAAGCCTCTACTATACTAACTATAGATAGCTAGGACATGCCTCCAACTACCCCTAATCAATACATATGGAAAATTAAAAAATATAGTACATGATATACAAATGTCTGGAGTTCTCAAAATAGGAGAATTTATCATTTGTTGGCTGAAAGCTGCAAACTATCTGACACTGGTGTAAGAGCTACATATGGTACCTACATTATGAAGGATGTAGCCACAAATAAATATATATGCTCAGTATGTTGGAGTGTACTTATTATATGGAGACATGCACTAAATCATGGAAATATTTAAAACATGCTGTAAAACTGAGGATATAAGTTATTTACTGAAATATACATTTGAAACATGACTATACATGAAAACTATAAATCATAGAAAATTTATAAATCATGAGCTGAAAATAATTTTGTAAGCTAGGGGCGGTTGAAACATAAATGTTGTAAGTAATTCTCTTGTAAGGATGAATATGCTGTAAAATCTATACTGAGGATAACATATGAATATTGGGTCTAAAACTATATGGTGGAAACTGACTTAACTCAAGGATCTGAATATACAAATATACTGAGCACGAACGAATAAACATATAAAACAAACATAACATGTACTAAGTAGATTTGATTAACTGAATGACTGATGTCTGAATATTGAAGAACTGATGTCTGAACACTGAATAACTGGTATCTGGATACTGATTAACTGGTATCTATATACTGATTAACTAATAACTGTATACTGATGTAATACCCCGAAAAATCCAAACCAATATTAGAGCCATGTACCAAGCTCATGAATAGTACATCATGGTTCTTTTATAGTTTTATGAGTAGTTTAAATGTATATTAAGGCTTCAAACAACTCCCAGCTATCAAACGAATCAAAACATTACTTACCGATTGAATTCTTGAGAAGGATATTGGTATAGTAAACTTCAAACGAGCATATCTCTCATTATACTTGGAATTTTTTATCTAATAAACTATAAATAGATAGATAATTGAATTATCTTTCAAACGATACTAATTTCGCCTAAATACAATATCGGAGCAAAGAGTTATTCCTATTTTACTCCAGCATGTCAGGCTGGAAACAGTGTGACGACATTCGTGGTAGCTTACCACATTTGTGACGCTCTATCACAAAAGTTGTCAGCCTTAGGTAGAAACCAGCTCTTAAGTGATGACATTCGGGGTAGCTTACCATATTGGTGACTCCCTATCACGAAGGTCGTCAGCCTTAGGAAGAAACCATCTCCTAAGTGACGACATTCATGACAACTTACCATATTTGTGATGCCCTATCACGAAGGTCGTCAGCCTTAGGTAAAAACCAGCTCCTAAGTGACGAAATTCATGATAGCTTACCACATTTATGACGCATTGTCAAAAATGTTGTCAACCTTAGGCAGAATCCAGCTTCTGTGTGATGACATTTTTGACGGCCTGTCACATTTTTTACGCCTTTTCATAAATCTCGTCAGGCTTAGGTAGAAACCATCAAATCCAGCTCCTGTGTGATGGCATTTTTGACGGCTTGTCACATTTTTTGACGCCTTGTCACAAATGTCGTCAGCTATGATTTTCAACAACTGGGAATTTATTTCATAAGGGTATTTTGATCTTTTCCTTCACCTTCCACAACTTATAACCCTAAAGAGGCGTAATTTTTCCCATTTTTCTTCAGTTAAGCATCTCAAAAACCCCCTCTTATTCTCTCAACTACAAGATTAGGGTTTTAATCAAACTCACTCTCAAAATCAAGATTCAAGCCTTTTTCCAAGATAATTGAGAATTAAATTTCCTAATCCAAGAACTCTCCAGCAAATCATCAAGGTTTCCTTTCTAAGGTATGCGTAGTGTTCATCTATGGATCCAATCCGTTCATAGAGCTCAAGAACCATGTTTTAAATATTATTTTGTAAACTTTTTTTGGTGATATGAGTATGTACATATTAACGATTGTTGTTTAAGTTTCAATGTGATGTCTAAAGGTGTTTTCATGGAATATATATGTTTGTTAATTGAAAACCATGAACTTTAGGTGGTTTAATATGGTGCAAGTATGAAACTCACCTATTCCTTAAAGAATGCATGCAAGGTGTTTGATAAAATGCTTAGGATGATAGAAATTCATGTTTGTATGGTTCTGTGATGTCTAAATGACAAGTCAATGTTAGCTATATACTTCAATATGAATTGTGTGATTTTCATGTGTTGCTATTATGGTTGTATGAAGCATGCAAGATAATGGAGATATACAATATGTACACGAAATATATCCATGCATTCCCTATAATGTTTAAGATGTTAAATAACTATATGAAATATGATATCCCCTACTTATGATAATGTGAATTATGGACTCCAATCTTATGATCAAGTCAGTCATGTTGTGTCAGTTTCCTTCCATCGAGTCCTGGGGGTATTCGTACCTGAAAACTATAGTTATGTCCCTAGAGCCATGTCATGTTTCACGATATACAAAATCAAGCCATGATTCAGTAGAATTCAGTCAGTCATATGACTCAGAAAACCTCATGGTCTCAGTCAGTTATAAGATATCAGTAGTATTCCATCAGTCAACGGAATTCAGTAAGTTCCACTTATATACAGTCAGTTAAATATTGTTTAGTCTCTCAAATGGGAGTAGGAGTTAGCACCGAGTGAACCCAAGCATGGGAACTCACCTGTATATGAGGGTATGATTCTTAGCAGTCATCCTTGCATTCCAGAACTATATATCCAGCATAGGTTGAGACATCGCAGCCTATTATATGAGGATAGATGAGGTGGCTTAACCTGTTATATGAGGGTTCCCACTATTCTCACTAGAGTTACCTGTTATATAAGGGTTGCTCACATATTGTCCTTACCAGTGGCGCGGTATTGACACCCTTCCAGTCAGGGCAGAGATTGGACCCCATCTTAGCCATAATGGCACATATGGGGCATGTCGGTTAAACAACTACCTCCCATAATTTCAGACTAAGTCTCAGTAAAAGAACTCAGATAGTTCTTCAGATATCAGTATACCAGGACTGTCAGATACAGTCAAATTCAGTTATAGTGCGGAACTCAGATAGTTCCATCAGATTTAAGACTGTCAGATACAGTCGCCCATGTTATTATAACTACAATTTCAGCCCTGTCAGTTATCAGTAAACCATGTATTAGCGTACAGATCTAGGTATCACATACTTACAATCTTAGTTACTATGTATGTATGTTTACACTTTTACGTTCATATCAGTCAGTCAGTTAGCATTGTTAATGCATGTAAATCCTTTTGCATTAGCATGCCTTACTCGTATACTTAGTACTCCAGTTGTACTGACACATTTGTGCTATGGTGCTTTATTTAATGTTACACCATAGGTTCAGAGGCACGAGCTCTAGATCAGCAGTAGCATCTAGCCTCAGAGTTGCAGTGAGTCCTCATCCATTCGAGGGAGATATTATTTTATTTTATTTATTATTTCAGCTCATTTTTGCTAGACAGAGTTAGTTGGAGACATGTTCCTTCAACTCCTTATTCAGAAAGTACTTAGAGGCTTTCAGATTCAGTATTCAGATTTACTTCAGATATGATTCAGTTTCACCCATAAGGATATTGTGTTTTGATAGATTTTTATTCAGTTGAACCTTATGGCCTACATGTTCATGTTTTTCGCACTATTATATTATATATTACAGTGTACAGGTACAAATATCAGTCATGGGTTAGCTTGTGGTCCCTCGGGGTCTTAAGCACCGTGTAGCATTCCGGTTTAGATAATCGGGGCATTACAAACTTGGTATCAGAGCCTAAGGTTCAATAGAGTTCTAGGAAGTCTGAAATCTGCATCTAGTAGAGTCTTGTACATAGGTGTGTTGCGCGCCACATTTATGTACAGGAGGCTATGAGATATTTTAGGAATAATTCCCTTTCTTCAGTATTCATGTCGTGCTAGTAAGCATAATTTCAAGTCAGTCTCTTAGTCTAATCCATGTCAGCAGATTTAGTCGAGTTAGAGATGACTGATTTTATGTCATTCTCCGCATGGATTGGCTTCATTCCTGGTATGCCATAGTCGACTGCATAAATAGGATAGTTCAGCTTCAGTTCCCAAATGAGCCCATCCTAGAGTAGAAGGGTAGCACTTTGTCTTTTAGGGGTCAGCTTGTTTCCTACCTTCGGGCAAGGAAAATAATTTCTAACGGGTGTGTGTATCATCTCGTACATGTTAAGGATTCCAGTTCCGAATCTCCCAATCTCGAATCAGTCCCAGTGGTTAATGAATATTCAGACGTCTTTCCCAAAGATCTTCCAGGAATTCCTCTCGAAAGGGAAATAGACTTTGGCATAGACCTTCTCCCAGATACTCAGCCTATTTCTATTCCGCCATACAAAATGGCACCAGCAGAACTCAAGAAACTAAAAAATTAGTTAAAGGATCTCTTAGATAAGGGATTCATCAGGCCCAGTGTATCCCCATGGGGTGCGCCAGTCTTATTCATGTGCAAAAAATACGGTTCTCTCAGAATGTGTATTGATTACCGTCAGCTCAACAAAGTCACGGTCAAGAACAGGTATTTGCTGCCTAGGATAGCTGAATTGTTTGACCAACTTAAGGGTTCCAGTTATTTCTCCAAGATAGACCTCAGATCAGGCTATCATCAGCTCAGAGTTAGAGAATGTGACATTCCGAAGACAGCTTTTCGTACTCGGTATGGTCACTTTTAATTTCTAGTCATGTCCTTTGGTCTTACCAATGCCCCTGCTTCTTTCATGTACTTGATGAACCGGGTGTTCAAGAAGTACTTGGACACAGTTTTCATAGTATTCATAGATGATATTCTGGTCTATTCTCGCTTAGAGCGTGATTATTCAGACCATCTCATAATTGTTCTTCAGACTCTTAGGGATCACCAGTTGTTCGCCAAGTTCAGTAAGTGTGAATTTTGGCTAAGATTAGTATCATTCCTTGTCCATATTATTTCCGGTGATGGCATTAGAGTAGATCCTCAGAAAACCGAAGCGGTAAGAAATTGGCCTCGCCCTATCTCTCCATCAGATATCAGGAGTTTTTTGGGTTTTTCTTATTATTACCGACGGTTTGTCGAGGGATTTTCTTCTATTGTATCTCCTATTTCTAGATTGACTTAGAAGAAGTTCAAGTTTCAGTGGTCAGAACCTTGCGAGAAGAGTTTTCAGGAGTTGAAGACTCGACTCACCTCAGCTCCAGTTTTAGCACTTCCCGACGGTTCTGATGGATTCGTAGTATATTGTGATGCATCCAGAGTAGGTTTAGGTTGTGTCCTCATGCAGCATGGTAGAGTCATAACCTATGCCTCTAGACATTTAAAGCCCCATGAGAAGAATTATCCTACTCATGACCTTGAGTTAGCAGCAGTTGTCTTTGCCTTAAAGATTTGGAGGCATTATCTATACTGTGTTCATGTAGACGTCTTCACAGATCATAAGAGCCTTCAGTATGTATTTTCCCAGAAAAATCTCAATCTTCTTCATAGAAAGTGGTTAGAGATCTTGAAGGATTATGACATGAGTGTCTTTTATCATCCTGGCAAGGCCAATGTAGTGGCCGACGCACTTAGTAGACTATCCATGGGTAGTGTTTCCCATGCTGAGGATAGTAAGAAGAAATTAGCTCAAGAGATTCATCATCTTTCCAGACTAGGAATTCGCTTAGTCGACTCTTCAGAGGGTGGTGTATGTGTTCAGAATAGTTCAGAGTTATCTCTAGTTTTCGATGTGAAAGAGAAGCAAGATAGGGATCCTAGCCTTGTCAAGCTAAGAGAGTCAGTTCAGAGTCAGGAAGTAGAGGTTTTCTCCCAAGGGGGAGATGGTGTTCTTCATTGTAAGGGTCGTCTGTGTGTTCCCGGTGTAGATGACTTGAGGCAGCAAATTCTTGCAGAAGTGCATGGTGAGCGATACTCTATTTATCTAGGGGCTACTAATATGTACCGCGACTTGCGGGAGATCTATTGGTGGATTGGGATGAAGAGAGACGTTGCAGAGTTTGTGGCTAAGTGTTATACATGTCAGCAAGTTAAGATAGAGCATCAGAAACCTTGTGGTTCCATGCAGGAGTTCACTATTCCTACTTGAAAGTGGGAAAAAGTGAACATGGACTTCATGACAGGTTTGCCTAGAACACATCATCAGCATGATTCAGTTTGGGTCATTGTAGACAGAATGACCAATTCAGCTTATTTTCTTCTAGTTTGTACCTCTTACTCAGCCGAGGATTGTGCCAAACTCTATATTAGGGAGTTGGTCAGATTACACGGTGGTCCACTATCTATCATCTCAGACAGAGGTACCCAGTTCATCTCTCACTTCTAGAAAGTGTTCCAAAAGGGTCTTGGTACCCAAGTTCATCTCAGTACAGCATTTCATCCTCATACAGATGGTCAAGTAAAAAGGACCATTCAGACTCTAGAAGATATTCTAAGGGCGTGTGAAATTGATTTCAAGGGAAGCTAGGATGACCACTTGCCTTTGATTGAGTTTGCATATAACAACACCTATCACTTCAGTATTCAGATGGCTCCATTTGAAGCTCTCTATGGTAGGAGATGTAGGTCTCCGATCGGTTGGTTCGAAGTTAGTGAGACCGCAGTCATAGGTCCTGACTTAGTATTCGATGCCTTAGAGAAAGTTTAGTTGATCAGAGAAAGACTCCGGGCTGCTCAGAGCCGACATAAGTCTTATGCAGATGTTCGTAGAAAGGATCTTGAATTCGAGGTCGATGACTATGTCTATCTCAAGATCTCTCCCATGAAGGGAGTGAAGAGATTCGGCAAGAAGGTAAAGCTCAGTCCCCGATATGTCAGTCCCTTCAAGATTCTCAGTCGCTTCGGCAAGGTAGACTATGAGCTCGAATTGCCTTCAGATCTAGCCTCAGTTCATCCAGTCTTCCATGTATCTTGCTCAAGAAGTGCATAGGTGACCCAGCAGTAGTAGTCCCTATTCAGAGCATTGACATTCAGAATAGCCTCTCTTATGAAGAGATTCCAGTCGAAATCCTTGACTATCAGACTCTTAGGCTGAGGAACAAAGAAGTCCCTCTAGTCAAGGTTCTTTGGTGGAATCAGACCGTGGAAGAAGATACTTGGGAAGCAGAAGCAGACATGTGAACCAAGTACCCTCATCTTTTCTCCACTAATTCAGACTAAGCTCGAGGTAACCACTTTTCTTAAGCTTATTCAGTTACATGTTCAAAATTCCAGTATAAAATTGGTATCAAGTATTATTGTATAGCTTATCATGTATTCATGTATTAGTTCAATCAAGCGATCACGCATCAGATATGCATTCTCATTACGAGAAATTTTAGTTCATCCGAACATCAGTCATGCATTCATGAGTTCAGCTTATCAGTCATGCATCAGATATGCATGTTCAGTTCGGATATATTCAGTTTAGAATTCAATTCAATCCTAAAATCATGTGCCAGTTGAGCATGATTAGTGTATGCGTCATTTTATCTTTTCTCCCCTCTCAAGTAGTCATCATTCGAGGATGAATATTTCCAAGGGGGAGATATTAAAATACCCCAAAAAATCCAAACCAATATTAGATCCATGTACCAAGCTCATGCATAGTACATAATGGTTCTTTTATAGTTTTATGAGTAGGTTAGATGTATATTAAGGCTTCAAATAACTCCCAGCTATCAGACGAATCAAAACATTCCTTACCGATTGAATTCTTGAGAAGGATATTGGTATAGTCAACTTAAAATAAGCATATATCTCATTATACTTGGAATTTTTGAAATCATGACATATCAACATATAGATAATTGAATTATCTTTCCAACGATACTAATTTTTCCTAAATACGATATCGGAGAAAAGAGTTATTCCTATTTTACTCCAGCATGTATGGCTGGAAACAGTGTGACGACATTCGTGGTAGCTTACCACATTTGTGATGCCCTATCACGAAGGTTGTCATCCTTAGGCAGAAACCAGCTCCTAAGTGACGAAATTCATGGTAGCTTACCACACTTGTGATGCCCTATCACGAAGGTCATCAGCTTTAGGCAGAAACCATCTCCTAAGTGACGACATTCGTGACAGCTTACCACATTTGTGATGCCCTATCACGAAGGTCATCAGCCTTAGGCAGAAACCAGATCCTAAGTAATGATATTCGTGAAATCTTACCACATTTGTGATGCCTTGTCAAAAATGTCATCATCCTTAGGAAGAATCCAACTTCTGTGTGACAACATTTTTGACGGCCTGTCACATTTTTGACGCCTTGTCATAAATGTCGTCAGGCTTAGGCAGAAACCATCAATTTAAGCTCCTGTGTGATGACATTTTTGAAGGCTTGTCACATTTTTTGACGTCTTGTCACAAATGTTGTCAGCTATGATTTTCAGCAACTGGGAATTTATTTCATAAGGGTATTTTGGTCTTTTTCTTTACCTTCCATGACTTATAACCATAAAGAGGCGTAATTTTTCCCATTTTTCTTCAGTTAAGCATCTCAAAAACCCTCTCTTACGCTCTCAAACACAATATTAGGGTTTCAATCAAACTCATCTCTCAAAAGAGAGATTCAATCCTTTTTCCGAGATAATTGAGAATTAAGTCTCCCAATCCAAGAACTCTCCAGCAAATCATCAAGGTTTCCTTTCTAAGGTATGCGTAGTGTTCATCTACGGATCCAATCCATTCATAGATCTAAAGAACCATGTTTTAAATATTATTTTGTAAACTTTTTGTGGTGATATGAGTATGTACATGTTGACGATTGTTGTTTAAGTTTCAACGTGATTTCTAAAGGTGTTTTCATGGAATATATATGTTTGTTAATTGAAAACCATGAACTTTAGGTGGTTTAATATGGTGCAAGTATGAAACTCACCTATGCCTTAAAGAATGCATGCAAGGTGTTTGATAAAATACTTAGGATGCTAGAAATTCATGTTTGTATGGTTCTATGATGTCTAAATGACAAGTCCATGTTAGCTATATACTTCAATATGAATTCCGTGCTTTTCATGTGTTGCTATTGTGGTGGTATGAAGCATGCAAGATAATGGAGATATACAATATGTACACGAAATATATCCATGCATTCCCTACAATGTTTAAGATGTTGAATAACTATATGAAATATGATATCCCCTACTTATGATAATGTGAATTGTGGACTCCAATCTTATGATCAAGTCAGTCATGTTGTGTTTGTTTCCTTCCATTGAGTCCTGGGGGTATTCGTACCCAAAAACTATAGTTGTGTGCCTAGAGCCATGTCATGTTTCACGATATACAAAATCAAGCCATGATTCAGTAGAATTCAGTCAGTCATGTGATTCAGGAAACCTCATGGTCTCAGTCAGTTATCAGATATCAGTAGTATTCTGTCAGTCAACAAAATTCAGTTAGTTCCACTTACATACAGTCAATTAAATCATGTTCAGTATCTTCAGATGGGCGTAGAAGTTAGCACCGAGTGAACCCAAGGATGGGAACTCACCTGTATATGAGGGTGTGATTCTTAGCAGTCATCCTTGCGTTCCAGAACTATGTAGCCAGCATAGGTTGAGACAACGCAGCCTGTTATATAAGGTTAGATGAGGTGTCTTAACCTGTTATATGAGGGTTCCCACCATTCTCACTACAGTTACCTGTTATATGAGGGTTTATCACATATTGTCCTTACCAGTGGCGTGGTATTGACACCCTTCCGGTCAGGGCAGAGATTGGACCCCATCTTAGCCATAATGGCACATATGGGGCATGTCGGTTAAACAACTACCTCCCACATTTTCAGACTCAGTCTCAGTAAAAAAACTCAAATAGTTCTTCAGATATCAGTATACTAGGACTGTCAGATACAATCAAATTCAGTTATAGTGTGGAACTCAGATAGTTCCATTAGATTTAAGACTGTCAGATACAGTTGCCCATGTTATCAGAACTATAGTTTTAGCCATGTCAGTTATCAGGAAACCATGTATTAGCGTACAGATTTAGCTATCACGTACTCACGATATTAGTTACTATGTATGTATGTTTACACTCTCACGTTCATATCAGTCAGTTAGTTAGCATTGTTCATGTATGTAAACCCTTTTGCATTAGCCTGCCTCACTCATATACTCAGTACTCCAGTTGCACTGACGCATTTGCACTATGGTGATTTATTTCATGTTACACCATAGGTTCAGAGGCACGAGCTCCAGATCAGCAGTAGCATCCAGACGTAGAGTTGCAGTTAGTCCTCATCCATTCGAGGGCGATATTATTTTATTTTATTTATTATTTCAGCTCAGTTTTGCTAGACGGAGTTAGTTGGAGACATGTTCCTTCAACTCCTTATTCAGACAGTACTTAGAGGCTTTCAGATTCAGTATTCAGATTTAGTTTAGATTTGATTCAGTTTTCAGTTATTTTGGGTATCTTTCACCCATATGGATATTTTGTCTTGAAAGATTTTTATTCAGTTGAACCTTATGGACTACATGTTCATGTTTTCCATACTATTACGTTATATATTGTAGTGTACAGGTACAGATATCAGTCATGGGTTAGCTTGTGGTCCCTCAAGGTCTTAAGCATTGTGTAGCATTCTGGTTTAGATAATCGGGGAATTATAACTTATTAACTGATAACTGTATACTGATTAACTGATAACTAAATATTGGTCATGTAAAATTGAACTGTACTTAGTCTGAATAACTGAATTGAAATTGTGGGGTACTGTGTATATGAGATAAGTACTAACTGAACAACATTAGATAACTGTGCATGAATGCATGAAAATTATAATATCTAAGAATGCAAGACTATGTGTATAGCTGTAATAGGCATAAGTACCCACTAGCACTGAATGAGCATAAAATACGATATCAAACATGAAATACTGTAATTAGTTATTATGGTTCAAAGAACGAAACATGGGCATTTCATCAAACATGTGAAAATTATAAACTTATTCATGAGAATATCGTAAACATATGGGAAACAATAGGATTTCATGGCAAAAATCATAACTTGAGGATTTATCCTGAATTAACTGAACATGACATGAGAATTACAACATTCAAAACATGATATGACTCATTCCACTTTAAAGCACTTATAATCATAACTTGAAATTGAATTAGGAAGAAATCATGGAGATAGTTCAATTTAATGATTTAAAACTCGTAATTTAAAACCAAAAAGGGTTCTTGGGATATATGGGTGAAAGGAGACCCGTGGATGAACTCCCACATACCTTAAGCTTTAAACTTGAAAGATACACACCAATTTTGATGATTTCTTGAAGGTTCTTGAACCTAGGGAACTTGAAATATTAATTTCTTGGGAAAAAAAATTGAATATTTGTTCTTGGGGAAAGGGAATGGTTTTCTTGGGAGGATAATTGGAGAAGAAGGGCAAAATTATGCCCTAATTGATGCCTAAGTCGTGTTATGAATGATTGAGTTTAGGGGGAAAAGACCTAATTGCCCCTCTGATATTTAAATTTGTAACTGGACATAAAAATGTCGTGGTTATTGAATTCCCTCACCACGACGCGGTGAAAATGAGTTTGGGACTATAGCCATGCCGCGGCCTTATTGTGGTGACACTCTAGTTCCGTGATCCAAATATGACCCAAACCCCATTTGAAAAATCCAAAATTTCTCCAAGACATGCTTCTTACATCCTTAAGCATGACTCAACTTAAAAACCAACATTTCGTGGTCGAAAAGGTCGATTTAAAAATCCGTAAAGTCTATGGGTCTTGAAAGTAACTAAGTCCACAACACTTAGGGAAATGTTCAAGTCTTGGATACCTTAAACATACAATTGAGTGCTAAATTGAGCTAAGAATTTTATGGGGTATTACAATATCTCCCCCTTAGGAACATTCGTCCTCGAATGAGGCTGGTTAGCTAAAAACACTAGGGAAACTGAGATCATATACTAAACATGCATGACTGAAAACATGGTTATATAACTGAGTCTGAAATATGATACATGAACTAGACTGATTTTGTGAATACATACAATGACATGAGAATTGTTAGATGGCTGAGATAGAAATAAGAGTCAACTTATGAGTAACCATTACCTCAAATTGGATCTTGTTTCATGAAGAAAAGATGAGAGGTTTAAGACATGGATACTCGAGGTATTATAGCATCTCCCCCTTGGGATATTTTATTCCCCCAAATTATATTAACTTGGCTGCAATACTAAGGAAACACTGATATGATGAATGGGACACTTATGAACTAAGTCATAACTGAATATCTAGAATCTGAAACTGATGCATGATGCATAAACTGAGCTGAATTCGTAATATACATGGATGTGAATAATTGACCTCTTAGAATAGCCATATTCATGAGACTTCATATAGTATAACTAGATGGAAAGATGGAAAGCCATAGGACCTTGTCTATCTGACTACTAAACTGAACTGTTGGTTATACGGACTGAATCATACTAAAATCTTATACTCAACTAAAGTATTTCTCCAATGCTCTTTCTAAGAAGTTTTAATAACATTAGGGAGCAAAGAATCTTAGGCATGACCTGAATTGGATATCTGAATAAGAAATCGCAACATGGCTATAATTTTGTAACATGGAACATAGGCCTATTAAACAAAAGCTAGGATAGAATTGCTATGCCTTAGACCGTACAACTACTACTTTCAACCTGAGACATACTCATCAAATACTCCCTCAACTATATATTCCACTTTAATATTGCACCTCTTTTAAGTCTACTTAAAATCTTCACATGGGCATTAATCATTCTATTTACTGAAGTCTAAGCTGAACTGAATTCTCTCACTATGTTCAAGCCTACTCGAATCTACAAAGTGCAAACATAACACTATAATACTAGTATGAATCATGAATTCAATATCCTATGCATTTTCATAACTTCTTATCTCAAGAATAATTCTTCTTACCACATCAACAACTAAATTCAACCTCTTACTAGGAATTTACTAATATACAATGCATTCTTCCACTTATATACCAACATGACATTTCAGCCTATAATTATAACACATACATACTTCTAGGAAAACAACCCATAAAAGCATTTTTCTCATATTCTCTAATACCTCTATCAATGATAACTTCCCTGCACTATCCCCAATAAAACACACATAGAATTCTCATCTAACCATGACATATATTTAAAGCTTTGACTTGATCTTACTTCACACGTATAACCTTACATAAAATAAGCATAAAATAATCTTTCATCAACAAGAAACATTTACTCTCTCCCATCTAAAAAATTACTCATCACCACTATCATTTCATAAGGAGATCTCACTGGAAGGTTAAAATATAAGGACCTAAAACATGAAAGAATACTATTCATAACTTCGACACTTAACTTAGGCCTGAGGAATAGAATATCAACATCCTGGATTCATCAAAGAGATCTAATCTGAGAAGATACATGACAAAATCTGAATTTTACTGGCCATTAAGAGTGTAACATGAGTATGGGGACTGAGCATACTGTAAAATATGAGTACATGAGTCATTAGTTGCATGACCTAAGTTTGGAGTTCATAAATTCATGGAATATGATTCATACTTCTGAGTGAACATGAACTCCTTATACTAGGAACTGGAAGCGCACATGATTCTCTATGATGTGCATGAACATGAGTTATGATCATGGAGCTGACATGTAAGGCATTAGTATATATCGTGATGACTAAAGTACAAAACTTTGCACTAAGATGAGAATTGGTCGGGCATCTTCCTCCCCTACTGATGCTCTATAATACTCTGGCATCACTACTAAAATCTGAGAGCTTGACTTTATTACTTATTCTATCATCTCCCCTTAGCTTAAAGCCATCATTCTAAGTCTGCAGGACCCTTTTAAATAACTCTAAACTGAACTACAACCACTGTATTCTACATTCCAAGATATAACAATACACATAAATAAGAACTAACCCTGAAAGACTACACTTGAAAATGTAAGACCCACTGCTAGTACTTCCTTCTGATACAACTCTTAACTTTCTATAGCCCATAAATAAGCTGGTAAAAACATCACATACTATATTATTAGCCTCATTCACACTTACAAACTCAAGGGTACTATGTAAGCATACCCACACCATCCTATTTAACTTAAATTGTTGCATACACAGTTTCAAGCCTACTAATTCACCTTAAATACAACTAGCCCCATGGATACAAAATCTACTGAATACAAATAAACATTATACCCACTTTACTACTACTAAAATTCTGGATTCATTCTCTTAATTCTAGATCATATGCTATCAAAAGATTCTGAGAAGGGATCTGAAAGCACCTCTAACTTTGGTTTAGTGCACGATTTTTATGAATATGAATAAATACTTTATGCTTTGGAACAAAAAGGCATTGATGGAATACTTTAGAGAATGCATATAATCCCATAACTGTCTGTGGGTATTTCCTGAGAAAACTCTATCGATAAGGATTTGAGGTTAACTATTTATGTTGCCTCTAGAAAAAGGCAGAATTGGCATGAATGGATTAACGTAAGAGTTTGCATAATTTCCTGAGGTAACACCTCTACTGAATGATATAAGACATGAAAGAAAGGAAATATTTCCTCAATGCCATGTAGCCTCTCGAAGAAAACTACAAACATCTCTATACTGTTCCTCAAGACCCTACTAAACACTACTTCATAGATACCATAAAAATTTGAAGTTTGAGCTCTGATACCAAGTTTGTCATGAACCGAGACTATCCTTTAGTCATAACACGGTGCTTGGAACCATAAGTGATCCCAATCTAACCCATGAACTGGCATGATACTTGAGCAACTGATTTAGAATATGTAAAACAAAACTTAATTTTTTGTGCAAAAGCATACTCATGAAAAGTCTGAATAAAGTTAATGCTGATACAGTTTAATCATGATAAAACTGAAAAAAGAAAATCAAATTACATGACTAACTCTGACTGACATCTATGAAGCCTCTACGATACTCACTATAGATAACTGGGACATGCCTCCAACTACCGCTAATCAATACATATGGAAAATAAAAAAATATAGTACATGATCTATAAATGTCTGGAGTTCTCAATAGGAGAACTTATCACCTACTGGTTGAAAGCTACAAACTGTTTGATAGTAGTGTAAGAGATACATATGTATATAAAAGCCACAAATGCATATATGTGGTCAGTACCTTGGAATGTACTGAGTATATAAAGACATGTACTAAATCATGGAAATATTTCAAACATGCTGTAAAACTGAGGATATAAGTTATTTACCGAAATATACATTTGAAATGTGACTACACGTGAAAACTGTAAATCATAGAAAATTTATAAATCATGAGCTGAAAATAATTTTGTAAGCTAGGGGGCGGTAGAAATATAAATGTTGTAAGCAATTTTATTGTAAGGTTAAATATGCTAAAAAAATTAGACTGAGGATGATGTATGAATATTGGGTCTGAAACTATGTGGTGGAAACTGACTTAACTCAAGGATCTGAATATATAAATATACTGAGAACAAATGAATAAACATACAAAACCACTATAACATGTACTAAGTAGATCTGATTAACTGAATGACTGATGTTTGAATACTGAATAACTGGTATCTGGATACTCATTAACTTGTATCGGTATATTGATTAACTTATAACTATATATTGATTAACTAATAATAGTATACTGATTAACTGATAACTGAATACTGGTCATGATAACTGAACTGTACTTAGTCTGATTAGCTGGACTGAAACTATGGGGTATGTGTATATGAGATAAGGACTAACTGAGAAACATTAGATAAGTAAGCATGAATGCGTGAAAATTGTAATATCTGAGAATGCAAGACTAAGTGTATATTTGTTACGTCACTGAGATAATCTAAAATTCTGAAAGGGCTAAATATATATAGCTGAATATCTGAAAGTCTGTACACTTAGTCAAGCAAACTTGAACTGAAAATACACTGAATACTAACTAAAATTATGGGAGCTATCATGTAATCAACATAAACCATGTGAGCTATCATGGAGTCCAACGTCTAACCCACGTTGAGGATGGTTGTTCTATAATTTCTATTGAAATAAAAGTTGAACTGTAGTGATCACTAAACTAATGCCCCAAAGGACTAGGGAGTCAGCCCTAACTGGCAGGTGACCCCTAAGAGAGTGTCAGTTCTAAACTGGCGGGTGACATCTCATAATCCTACGTTGGCTACATAGTTCTGGAACTTATGGAATGCTGCTAAAGACCCAATCCTAACTGGCGGATGAGCCCCCATCCCTTGGTTCACTCGGTGCTAAATCCTATTCCCAATTGAAAGACACTAAAAAGCTAACTGATGCATGCACTGATAACTTGTAACACCCCAGGTTTGGTACCCCGGACGCTACACGGTACTCATAATCCCAAAAGACCACAAGCTAACCCATGACTGGTACCTGCTGCATTAACTAAGTATAATATTGTATAATACGGAATAAAGGGCTGAAATGCCATAAGGTTCAAAACTGTAATAATGATAAAAAGAAATGATAAAATCTGATAAAACATCAGAATCTGTAATACTGTCTAAATATTTAGTCTGAAAATCTTCTAAAATTTTCTGAACCGTGGAGTAGATAGGAAAAGCCCCCAACTAAATCCAACTACTGAAAATAAAATGCGATACTGAATGAATAAATATGTCCTTGAACTATGAGGACTCACCACTACTCTATCTGCTGAAAGTTTGATCTGCTAAGGGTGCTCTGGAGCCCGTACATCTGAACCTATGGTATAAGACACCATAGCGTAAAAGAAAAGTATGTGTCAGTACGTGTGAATAGACTGGTATGCAAAGTAAGGTAAGGTTAAATGCAAAGATCCATATGCATGAACAATGACAACTGAATAACATGAGAATGACTGAATAAGAGTACATGCAGAAATACGTGAACTATAACTGAGATCGTGATAATACCGAATACTGATTCTAAATACTGGTTAACTGATGTAACTGATAACTAATATACTAATTACTGAGTGACTGTGTCTGACAATCCTATTTCTGATGGAACTAGCAAAGTTTTGTACTGAGATAAGTGACTGTTCTGACAATCTTGAAATCTATAAAACTATCTGAGTTCTTTACTGACGACTGAGACTGAGACTATGGGAGGTAATCATCTAACCGATATGCCCCTTTCTGAACTATTTGGGGTCCAACCTGTAACCCCAATTAAAAGGGTATCAGTACCATCCCATGGGTAAAGACAAGCTGTGAGTTAACCCTCTCTGATAGGGAGCTCTTCCATCAACCCCTCACTGGTAGGAGAACTCGAACGATATGTATTAACCCTAGACTCGTAGGGTTATATCTTAACCTATGATGGCTACGTAGTTCTGGAATGCAAGGATTGTTTTTAAGGATCAAACCCTCTGCTGGTGGGTGAGACCCCATCCTTGGGTTCACTCAATGCTGAATCCTACTCCCAATTGAATAGATACTGGACTGATTTCCTAGTTCATACTAGGATGGACTAATCTGTTACTGATTGTACTGATTAACTGAACTGAACTAAGTTTACTGAGTTAAGTTGACTAACGGAATACTACTAAGTTCTGTTAGCTGACTGAGATTACTAAGGACTGAACTGAATACTGAATGGGACTGGATTGATACTAAGTTTACTAATTTTTCCTGAGTTCTGTAACTGAACTAGAGTACTACTGATCGTGACATGAATGAGACTTTTCTGTAACTGACACTGGCTATAGGCACACAGCTAAATTATCGGGTATTAAATACCCCCAGGACTCGATAGCATAAAAATAATAATACATGACAATTCTTGAATACTTGACAATAGTCAACAACTCACAATACAATCTATGAGACATTTCATCAATCACTTGAAAGTCATGAACTTACACATGAATAGGAATGCATGCTAACACATCATAATTTCATTAAACCAATCTCATAAGCATTCCATCAAACACATACAAGGTATAGCTTTAGCACGGAAAACATTGTGAACATGGGGGTATAGCATAAGTTCTTCATTTAGATCACCAAATGATCATAAAAGCACCAAAATCTCAATTTAGCATTTTATCAAACATATGGTAAGCGTAGCTTCATACTTGGGCATGAACAACAATGCTAATACACCATGACTTCATAATTCAAAGGTTTCAATATAAGAGAATCAAAATTCAACTTACACGCTATCATAATATCAAGAAACACATTAGGATTTCAACTTGTAACACATACCACAACACCAACATGATTACATTCAAACCCACAACATGGAAATCAAAATTCATGTTTTTAATAGAAGTTTCTTGAACTCCAAGGGTGGAAGGTACCTTTGGGTGAACACTTTACATACCTTATTGAAGAATTTCTGGAAATTAATGGTGGAAATCTTGAGTTCTTGATTTGAAATTTAAAATCCCTAAGGCTTGTTCTTGAGAGAAATTGAGAAAGAATGAGTTTACTTTCTTCCTAGGGTATTAAATTTCGTGTTTTAGGGGATGAGGGTCGAGGAAAAAAGAGTTAAATACCCCACGAACGTGGTCCTTTAATGACTAAAACTGGGTTACTGATGCATAGGTCGGCGCAATGTGTCGATGGCATCGATATGATAGTTAACGCGTCATGCCAAGATCGCGCTGACTTACTGGAATTTGACACTGGTAGCTGGGGAAAATATTAACCAATGTGATAGGTGATGCGGCGCGCAAAGATCGCATTGGTTCACTATTTTAGGATTCCAAAGAAGTTTCAAACGAAGTATGAAAAATCCAAAACTTGTATGGGAACACCTATTGACTTTCTTGATCATGAATTAACTAAAACACAGACATTTAAAGAACATTAAGGTCACGAAATGAGATTACCAACTTTTGAAGGCTAAAATAAACAAAGTCTGAATACTTGGCTAGAATTTTCTAAGTTTGGGACCCCCCCCCCTAACAAGCTTAAAGGACTGAATTAAGCTAGAAATTTTTTTATGAGATCTTACAATATCTCCCCCTTGGGAACATTCATCCTTGAATGAGACTGACTGAACTGAGAGTACTAGTAGGCTGAATCTACTTACTGTACATGAACATCTGGGACCTGACTATAGGACTGATATTACTGAAATGCTGAATTTCATACAAAATATGCATATCTGATGTATGAGTACATGACTGAGATGATTCATGAATGCATGACTGGGAGTACTGATAATCTAAGTTTCTCATACTGATCATGCATATCTGATGCATGAATATAAGACTGAACTGACTCATGAATACATGACTGAGTACGCATTGGTAAATGATACCAAGTTTGTAATGGAAATCTAAGCATTAAACTGAATAAGTTTAAGGAAAGCCATTACCTTGGGCTGAGTCTGGATTAGCGGAGAAGAGGTAAGGATACTTGGTCTGCATGTTTGCTTCTGCTTCTCAAGTAGCTCTCTCAATGGACTGATTTCGCCAAAGAATTTTGACTAAAGGAACTTGAGGACATTACTGAGTCTGAAGTGTGATACATGGACTGAATATCAGGCACTGAACTGAGCCTCTAAATATATGGCTCACGACTGATTTGGAACTTGAGTGTCAACCTATGAGTACCCACCATTCCAAACTAGATTCATTACGTGAAGAGAAGTTGGAGGGTTTAGGACATGATAGCTCGGGGGTTATAGAGCATCTTCCCCTTAGGAAATTATGTCCCTCAAAGAATACTGACTTGGCTAAGATACTAAGGAAAACTGGGATGATTCACAGGGCACCTACGAACTGAGTCATGACTGGATATAATATCTGGGGTTTAAAATTGAGACGATGCATGGACTGGGATGAATACACAACTACCTGGTTGCCCCATCTTGGAACAGTTACGTTCATGAGACTTTGGATAGCACGAATAAATGTAAAAATAGGAAATCATATGAACTTATCCGTCTAACTGCTAAACTGAATCACGGGCTCTGCGGACTAACTGATGCTGAAAACTTATACTCAACTGGGGCCTTTTTCGGACACTTTTTCTATAGAGTTCTAGTGGATTTAGGGGGTAAGGAAATCTTGGCATGGTCTGAATAAGTTCTGTAATGTGAGTCATGACCTACAAATCATCATCTAAGATGAAGTGGCTAAGCCTTATGCACTGCAACTAAAATTTTTAAGCTTAGAGATATCCCTTGAATATCTTTTCAACTATACTCTCCACCTTAGTACAACCCTTCACCTGAGACTACTGAAAATATTTGCATAAGAGCTGAGCACAAATGTATAAGTATACTAACTTATCGGATTAACTGAATTACTGGGTCTGCAAGACAAAACTGTACTTAGCTTGAATAACTAAACTGAAATCATAGAGTGTCATGTATACAAGGTAAGGACTGTATGATATGATATAATTCTGAAATAGTCTATAAACTGAGGTACTGAAATACTAAAAATCTGAGTAACTGATAATTGTACGCTATAGCCGAGCAATCCTGAGACTGAACCAGTTACAAATCTGATTATTGGACTGAGACTAAGGCTGACACTATGTTTGAGACTGTAATAATGACTATAATCGAGGTGGTAACGGGGTTTGAACACACTGTAAGGCATGAGAGTAGTATTCATGAGCTGCATGACCTAAGTTTTGAGTTTTTCGTACTCATGGAATATGATTTTGTACTATTGAGTGAACTGGAACTCCTCATACTAGTAATTGTAAAAGCACGCGATTCTATGGAAAGTATGTGAATATAAGTTGTGTTCATAGAGCTGAGACGTAAAGAATGCGTAGGTATCATGATGGCTGAAGTACAAAACTTTGAACAGAGGTAAAGATGGGTTGGGCATCTTTCCCACCCTTTAATTTTCTACACGTACTAATATTACTACTCAAATATGGAAGTCTGACTTCTTGAGATATCATAACCGAACAGTTCTTGTATACCCATCGAGCTATGATAGACTGACCTACTGGGGTGGAGACTGAGAAAAGTTTTGTTAATATTTGGTCTGACTTTAAAGTTAACTACTATGCAATAAGTTACAAAAGACAGAGAAGCTCCTGAATTAGAAGAGGCATAAACATGTGAAATGGGAGGTCTATAATGTAACATACCAGTAACCACATCAGGAGAACTTTCCCGACCTTACCTGGACTGAAGTGCATAAAGGCTATTTGGGCGCTACCCACTGGCAACACTGGAAGTGGCACCCTGTTGATTCGGACGACCGAACAGAGCTGAAGGACGACTGTGCTGACATCGTGGGCCAGGATTAGGATAATCTCAAACTCTGTGACCTGACTCACCATATCTAAAATACATATCACTTCCGGCTCTACACACCTCCTTATGATTCTTACCACATTCTTTGCAAAATAGGTTGGTACGAACACATCTTGCACTACTCTGGGTCTTGGAGCCTGGCACCCCATTTTGACTGTTATTCCTGAACTTTGGTACTAGTGCACTAGCTGAAGGTGGAATTGGGGATACAGATTTTGGGGGGAACTGAGAACGATTCCTACCCTCTGACTTAGGCTGAGCAAAGCTGAAACTACCTATTCTTGATCTCTTATTTTCTCTCTTCTTTTTCTTAAGGTTCTGCTCCTCAATCTGTTGACCATGGACCATAAGCCTAGATATGTCTATCTCCCTAATTAACATCACAGTCCTACACTCCTTAACCACTCTACCTGATACCCCAGACATAAACTTGCTCATTCTGGATCTATTGTCTACCACTACATGGGGAGCATACCTGGCTAACTGAGTAAACTTGAGGGAATACTCTTTCACACTCATACTGGCTTACCTAAGATTGATGAACTCTAACACCTCAGCTTCTTTTGGCTATAAGGGAAAGAATCTATCTAAGAAGTCCATAGCAAACTTTTCCCATTCTATAGGCTCTGTATCTGCACCCCTGTCTACCTCCCACTCCTTAAACCACGTATGGGCTATATCTTATAGCTGATAGGCGGCTAACTCAGCACTCTCACTGGAGGCCACTCCCATGATATCAGTGACTTTCTAAACCTGATCGAGGAACTCCTGTGGATCCTCTTCTGGCCTAGATCCTGAGAATAAAGAAGGATTCATTCGGGTGAAGTCCTGAATCCTGGCTGTAGTAATATTGGCTGCTAGGTTAGCCAAAACAATAGTTGGTCATTTATTCTGGGCTTCTACTGAATTAGCTAGAGTAGTAAATGCAGTTCTGAATTATGTATGAGAAACGTGCTCTTCCAGCGGATATGCCTAAATGGGCTAAGGTGCTGACTGGTTTCCAGTCCTTCTTTCGTTAGTCCTTTTGGGAGGCATTTTTTGTAAATGTAAGAGAAGCTAGGATTAGAATGAGAGTGTAACTGGAGCTCATACTTACTCGCATGACATAAATACTGAAAGAAGGGAAACTTTTCCTTAAACATCTCATAGCCTCTTGTCCATAAGTATGGCGCGCTACACACCCATGCACAAGACTCTACTAGATATGGTTTTCAGACTTTCTAGGAAACTGTTGAACTTTAGGCTCTGATACCAAGTTTGTAATGTCCCAGGTCTGGTACCCCGGATGCTACACGATACTTATAATCCCGAAGGACCACAAGCTAACCCATGACTGGTACCTGCTGCAATAACTGAGTAATAATATTGTATGGTGTGGAATAAAGGGCTGAAATGCCATAAGATTGAAAACGGTAATACTGATAAAGAAAAATAATAAAATCTGATAAAATATCAGAATCTGAAATACTGAATATTGTCTGAACATTTAGTCTGAAAAGCCTCTAAAACTGTCTAAATTGTGGAGTTGATGGGACAAACCCCCAACTAACTCTAACTACTAAAAATAAATTGAGATACTAAATGAATAAATATATCCTCGAACAATGAGGACTCACCACTACTTTATCTGCTGAAAGTCTGATCTGCTAAGGGTGCTCTAGAGCCCGTACATCTGAACCTATGGAATAAAATACCATAGTGCAAAAGAAAAGTATGTGTCAGTACGTGTGAATATACTGGTATGCAAAGTGAGGTAAGGCTGACTGTAAGGGTTCATATGCATGAACAATGACAACTGAATAACATGAGTATGACTGAATGAGAGTACATGCATGAATATGTGAACTATAACTGAGATCGTGATAATACTGAATATTGATTTTGAATACTGGTTAACTGATGTAACTGATAACTAATATACTGATTACTGAGTGACTGTATCTGACAGTCCTATTTCTGATGGAACTAGTTGAGTCCCGTACTGAGCTAAGTGACTATATCTGATAGTCCTGAAATCTGTAGAACTATCTGAGTTCTTTACTGACGACTAAGACTAAGACTGTGGGAGGTAATCATCTCATCGATATGCCCCTTTCTGAACTGTTTGGGGTCCAACCTATAACCCCAGTTGGAAAGGTGTCAGTACTGTACCACGGGTAAAGAAAAGCTGTGAGTTAACCCTCTCTGATAGGGAGCTCTTTCATCAACCCATTGCTGGTAGGATAAATTAAATGAGATATATTAACCCTGGACTCATAGGGTTATATCTCAACCTACGCTAGCTACGTAGTTCTAAAATTCAAGGATTGCTTCTAAGAATCACGCCCTCTGCAGACGGGTGAGCCCTCATCCTTGGGTTCACTCGGTGCTGAATCCTACTCCTAACTGAATAGACACTGGAATATTACTAATTGTACTGATTAACTGAACTGAGTTCCGTTGACTGACGGAATACTGCTAAGTTCTGTTAGCTGACTGAGATTACTAAGGACTGAACTGAATACTAAATGGGACTAGATTGATACTGATTTTACTGATTTTTCCTGAGTTCTTTAACTGAACTAGAGTATTACTAATCGTGACATGACTGAGACTATTCTATAACTGACACTATCTCTAGGCACACGGCTAAATTATCGGGCATTATATACCCCCAGGACTCGATAGCATAAAAATAATAAGACATGACAATTCTTGAATACTTGACGATACCTAACAACTTACAATACAATCTATGAGACATTTCATCAATCACTTGAAAGTCATGAACTTGCACATAAATAAGAATGCATGCTAACACATCATAATTTCATTAAACCAATCTCATGAGCATTCCATCAAACACATACAAGGTATAAATTTAGCATGGAAGACATTGTGAACATGTGGGTATAGCATAAGTTCATCATTTAGATCATCAAAGGATCATAAAAGCACCATAATCTCAATTTAGCATTATATCAAACAGATGGTAGGCGTAGCTTCATACTTGGGCATGAACAACAATTCTAATACATCATGACTTCATAATTCAAGGGTTTCAATATAAGACAATCAAAATTTAACTTACATGCTATCATAATATTAAGGGCGGTCTTCGATCTCGGTCAAACTTGAGATGCCTTACACGACTAGGCCCCGATTTGAGTCGTATCAAATTGGTATCAAAGCCCGGTTCATGTTCAATTAGGTGTCTAAAAAAGTCATGTCGAGTAAAGTCTCTTTTAAGGGTATGTAGTGCGCCACACTCAAAAAGGAGAGGCTACAAGGAATTAAGGAATGTTTATCTTTCTTATGTTTTATTTTCAAGCCGCAGAGTCTAAGGTCCTAAAATCTTCTCTAATCCTTGTTTTTTCGCTTTACAAATCATGACTCCTCAAGGATCTGAAGCTCACAAAAACTCATTTGTCCTACCCGAGGATAATGTTGATGGGACCTATTCTACTTATGGGGTCTAGACCCAGTCTAGGGGTCCAGTTCTTGATTGTCCTTCTAGAGTCCCACTAGTTCCCTTCAGGCCCTCTCGATCTCTTCAGGATGATATGATGAATGTTGAGTTTCGTCAGTCTATTCATATGTTAGTGCAGTTGGTAGATTCTCAGACTGAGTGTGGTACTTTTGTTACTCCATTTTCTGAGGCCAAAAGGGTTGGCCAGTTCATGAGGTTGAACCTTCCTATGTTCAATGGTGTTAAGGTTAAGGAGTATCCTCAAGCTTTTATGGATGAGATGGAAATAATCTTTCATGTTATACAAGCTACTAAAGTGAAGGGTGTGGCATTTGCTACCTGTCAACTAAAAGATGTAGCATACCAATGGTATGAGCAATGGGAGAAGACTAGGGGTGACGATGCTGAGTCAGCCTTGTGGGAAGATTTCTCTAGTACTTTTCTGGATGGATTCTTTCCTTAGAAGTTGAGGGATGCGAAGGAGAAAGAGTCTGTTAATCTGAAGCAAGGCAAGATGTCAGTCAAAGAGTATGCCTTAAAGTTTCACTAGTTATCACGGTATGCTTCAAAATTGGTTTCTAGCATAAGAAATAGGATGAGAAATCTCACTTTCAATTTGTCCAGAGACTTGATTTTGGAGAGTAAGGTTGCCTTATTGAACAAGGACATGGATATCTCCAAGTTAGTTGTGTACATACAACAGGTAGAGAAAGAGAAGAGGAAGTAGGTTAAGATAAGGGAAAAATAGGTCAAGAAGTTTAGATTCTCTGAGTAGAGTGGTGGCCAATAGAAGGGTGGCAGGGATGGTAGAAAGTGGCCAAAAAAGAAGTAGGCAGTTCTAGGTCTTACTCGACGGCTAGTGCTCCATACCTAAATCCATCGGGTGACAGATGTTTTTAGAGTGGTAATAATTATAGGGCATAGGGTGCCCAATATCAGGCTAGTGGGTCCTAGTAAGCTCTATCATATCCTCTTTGTAGATTTTATGGTCACTTACATTGGGGTTTCTGTGATGAAGGGAGGTATAGGTGCTTCAACTTTAGTTAGGTAAGGTATATTCTTAGAAACTATTCTATTGGTAAGGTTTCCTTTGGGTCAAACAAGATTCCAGTTGCATCTTCATTAGCTCCGGCACCAAAGGGTGCACCATTTAGTTTTGGCATTGGTCAAAATTATCTCTATGCTCTTACTACCCGACAGAAATCTGAGGCATCGCCTGATGTCATTACTGGTATGTTAAAACTCTTTTCCTATGATGTGTACTGTTTACTTGATATGAGGTCCCACTCTCTCTTATGTGACCCCATTTATGGTTGTGCATATTGGTTTCGATCCCGAGTATATTTCAGACCCTTTTTTATTTCTACCCCAGTAGGTGACTCTGTGGTGGCTAAAAGAGTCTATAGGGGTTTCGTGGTATTTGAAGGTGCTCGGGAGACTTCTGTGGATCTATTTGAATTAGACATGGTTGATTTCGATGTCATATTATGGATGGATTGGTTGCACTCGTACTATACTTCTCTAGACTGTCGAACCCGTAAGGTCATTTTTAAATTCCCAAATGATCTAATTATTGAATGGGAGGGTGAATCTCTATCTGTTAAGGGTAATTTCATATCATATCTTATAGCTCGAAGACTAATCTCCAAGGAGGTCTCTATCATCTGGTCTGGGTTGAGGATTCTAACTTGGAGGGGACTTCTTTGCATTCTATCCCAGTTCTTGAGGTCTTCCCGAATGACCTTTATAGTGTTCCTCCTGAAAGGGAGATTGATCTTGGGATAGATCTTGTTCTGGACACACGTTCTATTTCTGATCGAGCGCTTTTGCGCCGAAGATGAACGGGGCTAAGCGATCTGCCGAAGCTGTGGGATGTCAAAATACATCGATAGGGATATTTGAATTCCTTGTCCACTCTTTCCAGTATTTTCCAAAAAACAGCAATTTTCCTCCTTATAGAATGGCTTCAGCTGACTTAAAGGAGCTTAAGGAGCAATTAGAGAAACTTTTAGATAAGGGTTTCATCCATCCTAGTGTGTCCCCGTGGGGTACACTAATTTTGTTTTTGTGTAAGAAGGATGGTTCCCTTCGAATGTGTATTGATTATTGATAGCTGAATAAGGTGATGGTAAAGAATAAGTACCTTCTTCCAAGGATAGATGATTTGTTTGATCAGCTTTAGGGTGCTAAGTTTTTCTCTAAGATTAATCTTTAGTTCGGGTATCATCAATTAAATATTAGGGAGATGGATATCCCTAAGATTGCTTTCTATGCCTGGTATGGGTATTTTGAGTTTCTGGTTATGTCTTTTGGGTTGACCAATGCCCTGGCAGCATTAATGGATTTGATGAATAGAGTTTTCCGATAGTTTTTGGATTTATTCGTCATTATGTTCATTGACGATATTCTGGTATACTCGAAGAGTGAGGTGGATCATGTTAATCACCTTTGCACTATACTGTGGACATTGAAAAAATAGCAGTTTATGCCAAATTCTCAAAATGTGAGTTTTAGTTGAACATTGTTACTTTTCTGGGTCATGTCATTTTTAGTTAAGGGGTCATGGTGGATCTGCAAAAAGTTGCAGTGGTTAAGAGGTAGCCTAAATCTACGACTCTAATTGATATTTGGAGCTTCTTGGGTTTAGTTGGTTACTATATAAGGTTTATGGAGAGTTTCTCTTCTATAGCTGCCTTGTTGACTAAGTAAACTCAGAAGAAGGCAAAGTTCTTGTGGTCAAATGCTTGTGAGGGTTGTTTTGAGAAGTTGAAGGATAAGCTAACTTTGGCTCTAGACTTTACCTTGCCTGAAGGCACTGACGGCTTTGTAGTCTATTGTGATGCGTCCCGTGTGGGGATTTGCAGTCTATTATAGTCTATTTGTATGGAGTGCATGTCGATATCTTTTTTTATCATAAGATCCTGCAATATGTGTTTACTCAGAAAGAGCTTAACTTCGGGTAAAAGAGATAGCTTGAGCTTATCAAGGACTATGACATGAATCTTTACTACCATCTAGGTAAAGCTAATGTGGTTGCTCATACTCTTAGCAGGTTATCCATGGGGAGTTTGGCTCATGTGGATAAGGAGAACCGGGAGTTAGTGAAGGATATTCACCATTTGGCTAACCTTGGAATTCCTCTCTTGGACTCCAATACTGGTGGTGCGGTTTGCAGGAAGTGGTACAGTTATTTCTTGGTGTTAAAATCAAGGAGAAACAGATGTTAGATCCCATTTTGATGAGGATAAAGGGAGATATTATGGGAAGAAGGTGATGGATTTTGAGATTAGTGGTGATGATACTTTGTGGTACCGAGGGAGGTTATCTGTTCCCAATATATATGGATTGTGAGAGAGGATCTTGGCTAAGGTGCATGAGTCACGCTACGTTATTCATCGTGGTTCGATAAAAATGTACCATGACCTTAAGAAGATGTATTGGTAGAACAATATGAAGTGGTATGTGGATAGTTTTGTGGCTAGGTACATGGTGTGCCAACAAGTGAAAGTTGAGGACATGAGGCCCGGAGGATCTTATCAAAAAATTGAGTTGCCAGATTGAAAGTAGGAAGTGATCAACATGGACTTCGTTACCGGTCTTCCTCAGTCTTAGAATCATTTTGATTCAGTTTGAGTCATCATGGATAGGATGACAAAGTCCGCTAACTTTTTGCCAGCAAGGACTAACTTCTCGACTAAGGATTATGCAAGGTTGTACCTCTAAGAGATTGTGAAGTTGCATGGGGTACCTGTTTCTATTATCTCAAATTATGGTACGCAATTTTCATCTCATTTTTTATGGTCGTTTCATAAAGGTTTGGGAACTAAGGTGAGTCTTAGTATGGCTTTCCACCTATAATCAAATTGGCAAGCGAAAAGGACTATTCAGACATTGGAAGATATGCTCCGTTCTTGCGTGATTGACTATGGTGGTAGTTGTGGTAAGCATTTGCCTCTTATAGAGTTTGCATGTAATAATGGCTACCACTCTAGCATTGGAATAGCTCCATTTAAGGCCTTGTATGGTAGGAGGGGTAAATCTCCTATTGTGTGGTTCGAGGTTAGTGAGGTAGATATATTTGGCCTGGATTTAGTTTACCAAGCCCTAGAGAAGGTGAAGATGATTCGGGATAGGCTTAAAGCCGCCCAAAGTCACCAAAAGTCCTATGCGGATATGAGGTATAGAAAGTTAGAGTTTGAGGTTGGGGATAGGGTGTTCTTGAAGGTGTCTCCCATAAAGGGAGTGATGAGTTTAGGAAGAAAGAAAAGCTTAGTCCCCGGTATGTTGGTCCGTATTTGGGTTGGCAATGTTGTGTATGAGTTAGAGTTGTCTTCTATTTTGAGCTTCATTCATCTGGTGTTTCTTGTATCTATGTTGAGGAAGTGTGTGGGTGATCCTTCATAGATTGTACCTATCAAGGAAATTGGTATTTTAGATTCTCTGTCTTATGAGGAAGTCCTAGTTGAAATCTTAGATCGGAAGGTTCGTCCGTTGCGAACCAAGGATGTAACTTTGGTGAAGGTTTTATGGAGGAACCACAAGGTAAAAGAGGCTACATGGGAAGCGAAACAGAACATGAACTCCAAGTATCCATTCCTATTTCCTATTTTGAAAATTCATGCTCAAGGTATGCGTTGATCTTATCATCTTTGTTTTCTGACTTTGTTACAGAAAGGTTGATTTCCTTGGTATCTTTGTTTTCTAACTTAGTTAAAGGTAAGAGTAGAAACATTTTGGGGTTTAATCGTGCCAATCAATGTATTATTTTATCATTCGGGGATGAATGATCCAAGTAGGGGAGAAGTGAAACACCCTGGGTTTTGTCCCTTGGAAATTTCCTGAGTTTAGAACTCACTTTCTTTGTAACAACTTACCATATGAGTCGTATGGTGGGGGTACGGGTCTAGGGACGCTAGTCGTATGTTGGTCAGTGCATTGCTGGCCAAGTTCTATCCTAGTTGTGAGAGACTCCATACGAATTGTATGGACTTGTGAGAAGGTAGGGTCCAATCGTAAGTTGATCAATGTCTAGCCCTTGATGTTCTGCTTAGGATACGACTTGAGGGTACTAGTCGTATGGTATGGTGACGGGTTGGGCAATGGAGTCGTATGTTAGACAGAATATGGTGTCCAACTTTTTGACCTAGAAATGACTTGGGGTACCATTTGTATTTTGTGGTGACGAATTGGAGGATCCACTTATACCCACCTGCGAATTTTCTACAGTTTTAAGTTAGGGTATTGTGGATATTTCCCCTCTTAACTCATTTTGGCCCCACGACATAAAAAAACTTTTGGGGATTTCATTAACCTATTATTCTAAATCAAACACTCTTAAAAAACTCTTAAAATCTCTCTCAAGCTCTTGGTTCATGAAAAGTCTAGGGTTTCTTCAAGGCAAATCAATTAAGGCTCTAAAGAGTGGTTTCTCTCCGCTTTCTTTGGTGTTTAAGGTATGTTACTCCTCTCTCATTGTTAGCTCAACAAAAATATGTTTTAATGTATGATTTTCATGGTATTACTGTGAATTTATTTTGGTTTTGAAATAGATGTTGGGGGTTTTGGTTGTTCATGGTCAGGTAATGTTTTTTCATGCCTTTTATCATATGATTTTTCATGTTATAACTATGGTTTGAACATGTGATTACATGGAAATGGTCAATTGATACTTGGTTTTTGGTTTTGGAAACTATATGCCCTCAATATGTTTGTTAAAATGCCAATGAGAATGATTTTTGTCCCATAGTTTGATTATTCTTGAAATATTTGCATTGCATAATATGGTAATAGAACCTAAATTGGTTTGGTTGATTTTAAATGGCTTGGAAAGGCTTTCGCGGCCATGGTTTTGGTTTAATTGGAGATTTTGTGGGGTACATGAGAATCTCCTAAATGTTGGCTAGTGACATTGCTTGCAAGCTATAGTCGGTAAGACGATACCACTTTATAATGGCTTGATAACTAACTCCTTGAATTAGTGGTTTGGTTATGTGCTAAATATTTTAATTGGACAATAATGGAGGGTTGTGATAGCTAACCCGTGAAGGTGTGAGTCCAATAGACGGACACTAGAAACTCATGTTTGCCGACATGAGGGTTGGTCTTAGTGACCATATGATTGTGGGGTACACGGGAATCCTCCAAGTTTATACTTGTATATATGTATCATGGAGGGTGAAAGGTACATAGGAATCCCCTGCCCCTATGATATCTCCGGTTCGCACGGCTATACGCACTGGGGCCCGTTCAAGGGGTAATACTAGACCCATATAGCCCGTGGGTGGAGTATAACTGTAAAGCTACACAACCCATGTAAAGATTTTAAATGCATGCTAAACCCGGTTCCCTTTTCCAGCACGATATATATGTATGTATATGATTGCACATATTTATCTACTTTGGTTTTGAATTACTGGCATATTTTATCTTATCCCTGATTACATGCTAGCATTCCTTCTGTTAACCGTCTTCGGGCGTTGTATCCCCACACGATGCAGGAATCGGTCATACTACTATTTCTCTTGCTCAGTGACTTGGATTTGAGGATAGCTTTGAGTCAGACTGGCGTGGTGAGCTTTCATGCTCCGGAAGGCTCCATTTCATGCTATGGACTACTTTTATTTTTGTTATTTTTTGGATTTGGTTCTGACTATGGTCGGGGGCATGTCCCAACCAGATGTTATTGATTCTGGATAGAGGCTTTGTCAGACAACTATGGGCATGGACGGTGTCGATATTAGTGTCAACCTTGATATTGGTATTGGCATTGGGGTTGACATCGGTTGGACATTTGATTAGATATTTGGTTGGTTATGGTTATGGACTTTTTTAAATGTCTTTCAATTACTGTTGCTTTTATCTTGTTATATGTTCGAAATTCATTCGACATAGGTTACAGGGTGGTTACGGTTGGGTATTAGGGGCGGTCTCCGATCTCGATCGGACTTGAAATGTCCGACACGACTAGGCCCCGGTTTGGGTCGTGTCAATTATAGAACCATAGAAAAAAATCAAGTGTTATTTGCCATTGAAAATTTGGTATATGCTAGCCAAATATTCTGTGTCTGGCATATACCTATTGAGGATTGTCTGTGCACTTGATCCCTTACACATTGGTTCCTTCTTTGTCCTTTTGGTGCACAATCACTATCAGTGGTGGCCTTTCGTTATCTTTATCTAGACTGATAAGGCGTATTCCCATCTCGATATCGTTTTCGGAGCAATTCGATCATGGATAGTTTTAAATTTACTCCACCTGAGATGACTCATATTTGCTAACCCTATTTTACCCAACATAGAAATGAAATAATTGTGTACAAGAGTTAATTTTTAAAAAAATTAGTCAAGAAAGCCTTCTTTTTCTGGTCCATGCTTTGGACTTTTTTTTTTCCTAAGAAATTTATCAAAAATAATCTCTTTACTTTTGAGATAGGGGTAAGGTCTGTACACGGTATACAATTTGTATAGTTAAAAAGTATTTAAAAAATTATTGCCAAATTAATTGTATAATTAACTCTTCAAACAACAATAGTCTCAGAGAATCAAAACATATCTCGCATAAATAATTACTATAAACAAAATTAATTACCACATTATTTTCATCTCAACTAATAATAAAGTCTTAGTGTTAAACAAGTCAGAATCTGCTACATGAATCATCATTAATTTATTATTTCAATTAAGTTAAAAATTAATCTGAGTCGATATTACTATAATTTCACCAATTATGGAGTGATTAGTTGCAAATTGAACTATCTATTTTCTAAAATTATTTGTACTCTGAAGAAGTCCAACCTTGATATATTGATAAATATGTCTCATCATGTCACAACATTTAGCAGGCGATGGTGATCTTGCAGGATGCAAATTGGTACCTATATACTTGCATTAAATTTATCATTTTAACAAGTTTCATTGGCAACCACTACTCTGATTAGTTGTTCTATGATTAAAATTGACGAATAAAATTTCATCCACACCTTCAAGATGAGGGGGACGGGGGACCCCAAAGTAATCGAATGATAAGTTTTATGAATGTAGTGTGTACTAGAATTGTAAGTAACTTCTAACCTATCATATTGATACTACGAGATTTTGCATATTGTTGGTAGTAGGCTCATATTAGGAGTAAGGTCATATGTAAAAGGTGTCACATGGTAAAAAGGATAACTAAAACAACATTGAGAATTATATACTCACTAAATTTCAAGGCTAAATTTATCATTACGTACATTGTTCTCTAATAATATTTATATATTATTTTCTGATCAACATGTAATTAAGAATAATTTAAAAATTTAAAGTTAAATCTTTCTTTAATATCGAAAGATATTATTCTATTTTAGACCGTTTACAAAAGATAATATCACATAGATCAAGATAATGGAGTTGTATGAATATATCAGATTTTAAAATTCTATAATACACTCACACTCATAATAGATAATCACCTATGAAAATGATGCAAAAATAAACATTAATTTTGAAAATATGTTTTAATTAAATTTTGGTATCCCCCAAAAGTTAATCAAGCAACATTTTTACAAATTATACGTAAACCACGCTGAATGTACAAAAGTAATATTGTTTTAAAGTAAAATTCTAAAAAAATGTTCTCTCTCTAGAACTATTCTCTCCATCTCTCTCTAAAATATACTTATATTTGTTAGTTCTTCCGTTCTTGTTCAACCGTATCTAAAAACAAAATTACAACAACTTTGAAAGTTTATGGATCTAGTCCCGCTTGTTGATTTAGGTTCAGACTACTATATTTTTAAACTTTCAAATGCTGAAAATATGAATATAATTTTGAGCAATGGTCCATGATTTCTTTATAGACATTATCTATTAACATAGTGAGTTTCAAATTTTATCTTGAAAAAGGCTATCCTTACAGCATCAACCATCTGGGTTCGTCTCCCACATCTCTAAACAAAATATTACAATAGTATTCTTCTACAAAAATAAATAATTTAATTGATAAATTATCGAGGATAGATGCCTGCACTAGATTCACCTTACAGGGAAGATACGTCAGACTTTGTATACAAGTTTCATTTCTAGTGCCAGTACAAAATTGGATTCAAATTGAAAGTCATATGCAACAAATATATATAAAGCGAAGCACCACAATTAGCCACGTGGTAAGCTATTGAGAAGCTACGTGACAGTTTTTAGGACAAAGTTAATAATAATGTAATAAAAATTTTGAATTATTTGAATATTAAAATGCATTATCCTTTATTTTTTAAAAACAATAATTAGCTTAAAAATAGAAATTCATGGTTTATACTGGCTTAAAAAGAGTTCTAAATAGATTTATACTGTTTTATAAGCTTATCTTTTTAAAAATTTAAGTTATATAATATATTTAAATATAATTTATTTAAATATTAAATTAAAGATGAAACTACAATACTACTAATAATAATAATAATTAAAAAAAAAATAGTTTTAAGGAAACGTACAAAAAAGTGGGCCATTATAATTTTGTGTTAATGATAACTTTACCATTGAATTTTTTTTAAAAAGAAAACGTGCAAAAAAAAAAAGGTTGAACTATAAAAGATAATTAGATCAATAAATTATTAATTTTAAATTAAAAATAATTATAAAATAAAATTACATATTAGAAATAGTTAGTTATCACATTAGAGAGTTCTAATTGGACTCTTATCAAGTTTTGAATTGAAAGATTAAGTATTTGAATTTTAAATACATTATCCTTTTAATAAAAAGATTTTCATTATCTTAAAAATAAAAACCTATAATTGAAGAGTTCTAATAGATATTTTCTATTTCAAACTTATCTCTTTAAAATTTAAATGCTAAAAAATATATTTAATTATAATCTTATATTTCATAAACTTATCTATATCAAATACAATAATAAATATATTATTATTATTGATAAATATAAATAATATATATTTCTGGTGTGTATCTAAAATTTATCCTTATTTGCGATTATTTTAAAATTTTAAATATAAATTAAAATTTCATAATTAAATTCAATGTATATATCTACTTGAAATACCTTTATATATCTAAGTTGTCAATTTATTTTTATAAAAAAAAAATAACAAACAAACAAAAGAAAGAAAGAAAGGAAAGAAAAGAAAAAAAATAAAATATATATATATATATATATATATATATATATATATAAAAACATGCAAAAAAAAATATAAACTATCAAAAGATAAGTAAAACTAATAAATTATTAATTTTAAATTAAAAAAAAATTATAAAATAAAATTATTTATTAGAAGCATTAAAAAAGTTCTAATTGGACTCTTATCAAGTTTTTAATTGAAAAATTAAGTATTTGAATTTGAAATACATTATCCTTTAAATAAAAAGATTTTCATTATCTTAAAAATAGAAACTCATGAGTTCTGATATATATTTGCTATTTCATACTTATCTCTTTAAAATTTAAATGATATAAAATATATTTAAATAATATTTCATAAATTTATCTATATCAAATATAATGATAAATATATTATTATTATTATTATAATTATTATTATTATTGATAAATATAAATAATATATATTTGTCGTGTGTATTTAAAACTTATTCTTACTTGCGATTATTTTAAAATTTTAAATATAAATTAAAATTTAACAATTAAATTCAACATATATAACTACTTGAAATACCTTTATATATCTAAGTTGTCAATTTATTTTTATAAAAAAAAATAGCAAACAAACAAAAGAAAGAAAGAAAGAAACGTGCAAAAAAAAAAGAAGATCGATAAACTATGAGAAGATATTTAAGACTAATAAATTATCAATTTTAAATTAAAAATAATTATAAAATAAAATCACTTATTAGAAATAGTTATTTATCACATTAGAATGTTCGAATTGGACTCTTATCAAGTTTTGAATTGAAAGATGAAATATTTGAATTTGAAATACATTATCCTTTTAATAAAAAGAATTTCATTATCTTAAAAATAGAAACTCATAATTGAAGAGTTCTAGTAAATTTTGTGTTATTTCAAACTTATCTCTTTAAAATTTAAATGCTATAAAATATATTTAAATATAATTTATTTACATATTAATAAAAGATGATAATTTTATTAAAATACTAATAATAATAATAATAATAAAAATAAATAATAGTAGTAGTACATTTGTATCATCATCATTGTCATCGTCATCGTCATCGTCGTCGTCATCGTCGTCGTCGTCGTCGTCGTCGTCGCCGCCACCACCACCACCATCATCATAATAATAATAATAATAATAGCAACAACAGTAATAATAATAATAATAATTTTTAAAAAGGTGATTTATCTTTTAAAAAAATGAAAAAAAATAAAATAGAAGGCTTATAATATTGTAATTGAAGATTTGAATTAAAATTAAAAATATTTAAATTTTTAAATATTAATTTTCTAGAAAAAAAAAGATTTTCATTAACTTTTTTTAATGATTTTCATTAACTTAAAACTATGAATGCATAATTAACGAGTTCTAAATAAACATTAACTATATCATAATAATAATAATAATAATAATAATAATAATAATAATAATAATAATAATAATAATAATAATAATCTATAAGTAAATAATAGTAGAAGTAATAATAATATTACACACATGTTACTGTTGGTAGTAGCTGTAATCATGCAAATGTGCACATTTTAAATTTGATTTTTACTTTTTAAATTTGAAAAAAGGGATGATTTTAAACCCAAGTAGTAGTAATAATAATAAATCTGTAATCATGCAAATGCACATTAACATTTATTTATTGTAATTTTGTATATTTTTATTCTATGGTATATATATATATATATATTAGTCATTATGAAGTTGATTTATTTTAGAGGCAATCAACCGTTATTGGGTGTATTCTATGTGCAATGATTATTGGTTATTTTTCTTCATTTTGTTCTTTGTTAGAATCGTGTACTTATGATATTTGGCTTACCTTTTATCACTTGATACTTTGTGCAAATTGATGTTAAATTTAAGATGGTATAGAATTTAATTTATTGTGTTCATGTAATTGTTAATTTATAAGTTTATGCGGACGGGGAACTTCTTTGATTATCCTATATTTATGGGTAATACTACAAAAAAAATTAGAAAAAAATATAGCAAAGAGCATTAAAAAATTATTATTGATGTCGATATTATAATTTTTTTTAATGAGCATGATACATTTGTAATGTGTTTATATCTTCAATGAGATACACTTAAAACAGCAGTATAGAATAAACTTTTGACGTAGTTGCTATAGTTGTTTGTTTTTTGTTAGTATGTTTATGAAATGCCTTTTATTTGATTGAATGGACTATCATTTCTTAGCAATAATCACTTATGTGGAATATATATTTATATTTTGTTATAGAATATTTTTATCATGTATAAAGAGATTATAGGTAATGTTCATCAGATTTCTCTGATTATCAATCAAGGTATGTTGTTTATGTTTATTTAGCTTTTTAATTATTGATTAGTATTTATGATTAATATTGCATTTATCTTTTATCATAGATGTATCTATCATGGATATAAAGATTACATGTTATGTTCATCATCAGATTTCTCCAAATATATCAAGATATATTTTTATGCTTAATTTATTTTTAATTATTTTATTATTATTTATTATTAATATTATATTTTTTTTTTGTCATAGATGCATCTAAGCAATTTAAAATTTCCACGGATATGATGTACGTAAATATTTTTAAAATTCAAATGAATATTTGAGAAATCAACAAGTACAATGGAGACTCGAAATATATAAAGGAGATTTACCAGGTTAGTTTCATAAAGATGAATGTAAATATATGTGTATGTGCATGAATATTATTATGTCACAACTTTTTATCTTAATAAATTTCTCTTAAGCATAAAGACGACTCTGGAACAATACTACATTTACATACCTACTTTTTTAGAGGTTTATCAAAATAAATTTGTAGGTATTTAAATACTTCAATTTATTTATTTTCTCCATAATTTTACTTGCAATTATATCTATGAATAAATTTTTATTACTAATTTTACGTATCCTTTATATTATATAACAAGTGATATGTTTTCATTCATTTTTGAGTAGTTCCGTATAATATTGAATTATTTTTAATCCTAGAGACAAAGGTAATATTTTTTTTAAAATCTAAATTAAAATAAATTAAAAGTGAATATGAGATAAAATTATCTCCAATAGATGTGAAGTATTTAGTTTAAATAAGAATTTAGTGTAAGTTTTAAATAATAAGTACTCCAAAAAATTAAATTAGGCTATATTAGAGTCTTCGTCTATTATATATTTCTTTTTGGTAAAATCTACTCTATATTTCATTTTATTATTTATGTTACGCATAAAAAGAAAACCTCACAATTCTAATTTCACGTAATTCAAAACTTATTAATTATAGAAATTTGAATAGATAAACAATCAACCAATATTTATATTTATATAAAATAATAATATAAAATTATAATTTTTTTAAAAATATACTCAAATTATATCTCTATTTATATTTTGTAATAACATAAAGCTATAATTTAAAATAAATGATGATAGATAAATTCAAACAGTGGAAAAATTATGAATCATACAAGTTAAGAAATAAATTAAATTTCAAGAATTAGAAAATACATACTTATTTATCCATTAAAAACAAATAATTAGTAAGAATATTAAGAAAATTGGTAAGTTATTTACAAGTATAAATAATACATAACTATAAGTCAAGACAAAACTAGAATATAAGTTACAATCATAGTGTAAAAAGTTTGAAGGGTGTGACTTTCTGTTTAGATAAAAAAGTATTTTTAACTATAATAAGTCGAATCTTAAATAATACATACAATGTAACTAAAATTTTGATAAATAATGACTTAAAGGAATATCAAAATCTAAAAATTTAAGTAACTTAAATTTTAAATTAGCATTGTATGTTTTGAAATAAGCAAGAACATAAATATCAAAATATACAAGAGAAAATAATTAAATATAGTAGAAAAAAATATAAAGATGGGGGAGTGAGGGTAGGGTGGTGGTAATATTTTGAACTAATTTTGAGAATATAATGTAGTAATTAGATAATGCATATGTTACTATCTATAAATTTTGAATTGAAAAGATGTGAATAGTAGAATAAAAATTTTAAAATGAAAAAAGTCACAGGTAAATAAAATTAATATATTTATTTCATATTAATCAAAAGAGCGCTTAATAACTACATTATGCCAAGTGATAAGCTATTAAAAATTAATATTAACAAGTTAATAATAAATTTAAATAGTGAGCAACATAATAAATAAAATATGAAATATAAAAGTTTTCAATATTTTATGATTCATTGTCACTATGTGTATAACTTTGGCTATCGAATGGTAGGGGGGATGATTTTGGGGTGAGATTTATTTTATTAAGGAACAATATGATAATTAGATTTTACTTAAGGTAATATGATTTAACATGCTCGAACATCATAATCCGAAAAGATTAAAAATAATATTTTTTTCGCGCATCGCACGGGTATGTATACTAGTATATATATAAATGAGGGTTATAGATATGTCTATGTGGTGTTGAAAAAAATTACTTCAATATTAATATGGACATGGAATTAACAATAGTATTGAAATAGTCAGAAATATTGTGTCGTGGCAAGTCACTGCCTTGAAAGTGATTTCAGTCCGACTTCGGCGCAAATCCTTCTAACTGATCGCTCCCCAAGGTTCCACAGCTACTTCCGAACACGTGCACTCGTCACTAGAAGTTTGGAGGTTGCCAAAACCAATTGCCCAAAATAATTCAAGAAGAGGAAAAGAGGAAAATATTTTTTTTCTTTTGTGGTGTGTTTATCTTCTCCAAAGATAACCTTTATATAGTATTTGAAAGTGGAGTTTCTTAATGAAACTTAATGGTATTAAAGAACCATTAACTCAAAGTATAATTAAAATTAAATGTTACAAATACTTGTTTTTTCATTTGGAACGGATATATATGTAGGTTCATTTTGTTTGAAACACATCTTTTTATTCATTGCATTACACCAAAATGCTTTAAGAAGCATTAATCTCCACAATCCCCCACTAATGCAAAGACAACGACTATGAATAAATTCTTTGCAAAAGAAAGGAACATGTAATTAAGTGTCAATATCTTTCGATTTGAATTGACACGTAGTGATATAAGGCAACAACAAATATCTAAAAAGTGAAGTACTCTTGAACTAGATGGACATAAGTTGAGACCCCCACAACGCATACCATATCCTTGATTTTAAGCAATCTCCACGATACTATAAAGTACTTTTATGTTCATGCACACAAACCTTGGGTCTCATGAGTGCTCTAGAAAGACAACCCAAGTCTTTCATAAAAAGGTGACCAACCTTTTACACTCACGTAGGTGATCCATCAAGTCTATCTCATAGACCACCTTAAGGCTATGAATCATTAAGAGAAAAAATAAGTTCAACCTTATAATACACTACCTCACGCCATAGAGATAGGATATGAAGTGTTTATTGAAGGCCTATATGGCTTCGTTTGATCACAAATGGGTATCCACCATATTACCTTAATCCATGGGCTTTAGCCCTATACCCCTCGAAGATTCAAGGATCATTTTTCTTATCAAACCTTTGGTCATAGGATCTGTCAAATTTCTTTCAGACCTTACATATTCTAAGAAAATAACACCATATTTTAACAATTGTTTAACTGCACCATGTTTGATGCAAATATGTCTCTTTTTATTACTGTACACACTATTTTTAGCAATCCTAATTACTGCCCGTGATTCATAATGTAAAGAGACCGGTGACACTTATCTTCCCCATAAAGGCACATTTGCCAAAAGGTTTCTCAGCCACTCAGCTTCTTGCCCTATCAACTCGAGAGCAATGAATTCAGATTTCATGGTAGAATGTGCTATACAAGTCTTCTTTGAAGACTTTCATGAAATAGCACCTGCACCCAAAGTAAACACATAGCCACTGGTAGAGCTAACTTCATTATTATCAGTCACCTAGTTTGCATCACAAAACCTTCTAAAATAACAGGATATTTATTAAAATACAAACACCAATCTATAGTACCTCGCAGATACCTTAATAAGTGATGAAGAACATTCCAGTGTTCACTACAGGGATTATGAGTATATCTACTCAATCTATTAACAACATAAGTTATATCAGGCTGAGTATAGTACATGAGAAACATTACACTCCCAATTATTTTAGCATATTCAGTTTGAGAAACACTAGAATCTCTATTCTTTTTCAAGTGTATGCTAGGATCTTAAGGAGTTCTCATTGAAACTACATCAAAACAATCAAACCTTTTCAATATCTTTTCAATGTAATGAGACTGACACAAAGAGAAACCATTAACAATTATTTTGATTTTTATCCCTAAAATCACATCATCTTCTCCAAAATCTTTCATTTCAAATTTAAAAAATAAAAATTTCTTATTCTCATTTTCAACATTCACATTAGGGCCAAAGATTAACATGTCATCCACATATAAACATATAATTGCACAATTTGATCCTATCATTTTACAATAAACATAGGTATCAAATAAATTAACAACAAAGCCATTATTCATTAATGTGAAATTAATTTTTTCACACCACTGCTTAGGTGCCTTCTTAAGTCCATATAAGGACTTTCTCAATTTGCATATTTTATCCTCTTGTCCCAAGACAACAAAATCCTCAGGTTGAGTCATATAAATTTCTTCCTCTAAAACACCATTTAAAAATGCAGTTTTGACATCCATTTGGTGTACCACTAAACTATGAATAGCGGCTAGAGCAATAAGAATCCTAATGGTCTCTATTTTAGTCATATGAGAATAAGTATCAAAATAATCAACATCTTTCTTTTGGTTACAACCCCTAATCACAAGTCTAGCCTTATATTTATCAATTGTACCGTCAGGCCTCAATTTCTTCTTAAGTATTCACTTAATATTTATGGGTTTACAATCTTTAGGAAAATCATAGAAGTCCCATGTGTGATTAGAGACTATAGAGTCTAATTCACTTTTAATAGCCTCTTTCCAAAATATCGCATCTATTGAACTCATTGCTCCATCATATGTCTTAGTTTCTTCTTCTATTAAGTAGATAGACACTAATTCACCATTTAAAGTATCGATATCAAATTCTCGGTTAAAAAAATAGTAATAAAATCAGGACCAAAATTAGTTTCAGTTCTACGTTTTTTACTCCTTCTAAGTTCATTTTCATGCTCATTAACAATAACATCAGATGCAGGCATTACTTGAGAGTTAACGGACATAGAAGTATTATTTTTCACATCAATAGGTACATTATTTTTCAAAGGAAAAACATGCTGAAAAAATTCTTCATCTCTAGATTCACAAATAGAATAATCATTCAATGACATAAATCTATATGCAACACTGTTTTGAGCATAACCAATAAAGAGAGTGTCAAAAGTCTTAGAGCCTACATTTACCTATCTAAACTCAGGTAGACCAACCTTAGCTAAACATCCCCACACTTTCTCAGAAATTTTAAGTTAGGAGCAAACCCTTTCCATAACTCATATGAGGTCTTGTCTAACCTTTTATCAGGGTCTCTATTAAGAATATAACATGCAAACAAGGTAGTTTCCCTTTCACATATAGTCAGAAAGATTCGAGCTTAAAAGTATAAAATTCATCATTTTATCAGCTTCAAAAATAAGTTTAAGGCCTATTTTATTTAGAAGTGCTTCAGAAACTAAGTTTCTACGGAGAGAGGAAAAATATAGAACATTATTCAATACTAATATTTTACCAGAAGTTAATTTAAGAGAAATTTTTTCTTTACCCATAACTCCAACAGTAGTAGAGTTACCCATGTAGACGCACTCGTCATCAATGGACTCGACAAAGTCATGGAGCAACTCTTTATTGACTCAGAAATGCCTTGAAGCCCCTGTGTCCAACACCCAGACAGTCTTGTTAGCCACCAGGTTCGTCTCGACGATTAAAACAACGATCACTTTATCTCCCTCAACAAGATGAACTTGGACATTATTTTGTCCTCCCTGTTTTGAGTTTTGCAAACTATCCTATATTTCTTTAGTAGATTTGTAAGTAATAAATAAATCAAATAAAGTATTAATCATATGACTCAATAAATATCCTCTGATATTTTTGCTATTTTTTAACCTTTTTTTTAGTAAATTCATCAGCAATCATAATAGTGTTAGAACTAGTAATAATGTTAGAACCATTATTAAATAAAATATAATCAATTTCTAACTGTTCTAAGAAAGTCAGAAGTTTTGTGACCAACATTTTAAGTTATATTCGGTCAATGGCTCAAATTTTGACAAAAAAAAAATTATTCAAAGAAATAGCCATTTATCAATATTGTATGTAAGGAAATCGCTTTTAAATTATTGGAAACAATTACTACATTATTGATATGGACATGGAATTAACAATCGTATTAAAATAGTCACAACTATTGTATCGTGGCAAGCCACTGCCTTGAAAGCGATTTTGGCCCAACTCCGGTGTAAATCCTTCTAGCCGGTCGCTCCCCAAGGCTCCACAGCTACTTCCAAATACGTGCACTCATCACTGGAAGTTTGGAGGTTTCCTAAATCAATTGCCCAAAATAATTCAAGAAGCGGAAGGAGAAAAATATTTTCTTTCTTTTGTGGTGTGTTTATCTTCTCTAAAGACAACTTTTGTATAGTATTTGAAAGTGGAGTTTATTAATGAAACTTAATGGTATTAAAGAACCATTAACTCAAAGTATAATTAAAATCAAATGTTACCGATACTTGTTTTTTCATTTGGAATGGATATGTAGGTTCATTTTGGTTGAAACATATTTCTTTATTCATTGTATTACACCAAAATGCTTTAAGAAACATTAACTCCATGCTTTTAAGAAGCATTAATCTCCACATGTGGCACCTCTCTAAAGCCTCCATTCATATTTATCTTTTTTCTCCTTTTTTGATATTTTCTCATGTTATTGCATTTTTTGGTTTATTCTTTTCTACTAAGCTATGAATTAAATAAATAATAAAAGTCTCATATAATAAATGTAGCACTTAAACCTACATTGAAAATAATAAACGTGGGTCTTTTAACAATTTCAGAATATGAAACAAGCTATTAAATGTTAGATCTTATCTTACTAAATTATCACTCCTATCTCCCACTTATGTCATATTGGCAAGCCCAAGCTATAAAAAATAGAAAGAAGAAATTATTGGAAGTTTTAAATTCAGAAAATTTCTTCAGCGATCTTCTTCTTATGAGGTTAATATATTTTCTCTGAAGTTATATTATTAATTTGAGTACTTTAATTCATTTTTTGAAGATTTGTGATCACTGACTTATTTTCTTTGAATAATTGTATCATATTGTTAATTATGGAGAAATACTTAATGAAAATTTGATTATTTTAATAGCTTTTACAAGTTCTATTTGAATTTGAAGCAAGACATATTAATGAGAATTGCAAAGATTATAATTAGATGGCCACAAGTTTTCTTTATATAATCGTTGAGGTTTGTGGACTAACAAGTATCTCTCTTTGTTCTTTTATTTTAATTTACTTTTGATATAGAGATTAATTTTATTGTAGATTAATAATATTTTTATGATACACATTCAAATTGCTTTAAATGATAATATAATCATTAGATGATTCTTTTACGTTTCACCTTGACGGAGTATTGAATTGACTATATGAAGTCTTGTGGCATTCTATACAGTAGCCCTTTCAATATTAATTTGGAGCAAGATATTGAGCTTATTTAGTTATATTTATTCATGTATGTTTATCGGAATTGTGCTTTGTTTATAATGTTTGGGTCAAATTTATTGATGATTTTGCCCGTTATTCTTAGAACTCCTTCATAGATTGTGGTTCGAAGAATTGTGTAGCTTTCTTGATTTGTTATCTTTTTTAGATTGACAATTTTTCGAAGTCACTCCATCTTACAATCTCTCTCCTCATTATAATTGACACAATATCACCTGTGTGGGCCATAACAAAACTTCTGTTTAAATTTTGTTGGTAATTTGGTCATCCTGGGAGAAAAGAACGCTTTGATTAGGCAATGCTTTTGTCCAATTTCATTTTGTTTTAGTTTTCATTAGACTTTTTGTTGTTTTAGTTTTAAAAAATTTAAGAATAGCTAAGTTTCTTCTACATTTATTTATGAACTTGTATGTTGTATTATCTTTTTAAATAGAAAATTAATGATATTTTAATTCCATCAAAAACCTAACTCTAACTATTATTAGATTAAACTATTAGAGAAACTTATAAATAAAATTACTTAAGTGCCTAAATACTATCATTATGTGACATAACATTAGGTTGTTTCCTTCGTTATGATTTCTTAATGGTTAATTGTGCGTTACTAACAACTTCAAAAGCCATTATCTTAATTCTTTTTATCAATCTTACTTTTCTTCCCCATTTGTTATAATGAATCAATATATATATATATATATATATAAAAGAGACTATAAGACAATCCTATGTGGCATGTCTTAGAGGCCTCCATTCCCATTTATCTTTTTTCTCTTTTTTTTTGAATTTTTTTCTTCATTCTTTCACTAATTAATTTGTTTATTAATTAAAGAAAAATTCTATCATATTTACTATATGTAATTATATTCATAAGTTATAAAAAAACTTTCATCTATTTGTATTCTCCACTTAAATAACATGTCTTCTCAACTTCATTTTGCTTAGTTCTTATGAATTAATCAATCTATAAATACCATTCATCTATGGAATTGTTGGATACTCATTTTCATTTTCTCCTCCTTTTCTTTAATAGTACTTTTTATTTTATTTTTTATATTTTTTTCATGTGATAATATGGTAATCATCATTTTGATGAAAATCATTAAATATTCTTTAGAATTTCTTCTTGTATAATAATAGTCAAACATACACAAGTTTATCAAGATTAAGAAGCAAGCTTGATGTTGGTATAAATTCATCAAAGAGAGAATTAATTTAATTTGATACAAGTTTATCATGACAAAGAAGAAAGTTCAATGATCTTGGAAGATTCATTAAGAGAGATTATGTCTTGGAAGATTCACCAAGAGAGATTATCAACTTAATTAGTATGGCGAAGTATAGAAGTTTGAATGATCTCTCTCTCGCTCTCTATGTGTGTGTGTACATAGATAGATAGATATATAGATACATACATTTTTATTGCTTAATTTAGTAGTTTCAATTAGCTATTTCGTCAAATGCAAGTAATGCACCCTTCAAGAACAAGACTTTATTACAAAGTTTAACACTACCTGGGCAACGAAAAATATTTTCAACTTATTGCTTTGTTGATAACATAGAACTTATTGGCTTGTAGTTTTTTTGGCCAATGATTCATAATTTTTTTGCTTTTTTCTTTAATTTTTGGATCTTCTTTTTATTCGATTCTCTTTAATTCGAACTATATACCACTCGACTTTCATAATTAAGCATCCCGATTTAGTATTTCTTTTTCTTCAAGTATCAACAATTAAAAAAAAATCTAACATCTCACAACCTAACTTGAAAATATGTCCATTAATACAAAAAGTATATATATATATATATATATATATATATATATATATATTATTTTGGCCAAAATAATTCATTTGTATAAAGAATCTATCGTCAAAATAACCTGACAAAAGTCTCACAGCATGGCAAATTTATTTTTTAATCTTTAAGAGAAAAAATGTCCGATTAGAAATTGTAAATGTAAAAATTGAGTTTTTAATTAAAAATAAAAATAAAAAATCAAGAGAATTAGAGTGAATAATGAAAAGAAGAAAAATAGTGAAAAAAAGTCAAAAAGAATAATTCTTTAATGATCAATAAATTTTTGTCCACATTCATTGCTCAATTAAAGAGAAAGTGGAAGATGAGATGACACTCTTCAAAGTTAGGATTTCTTTATTTTTTTCATTTATTTACATTTTTTTCTATTATATTTGTTACTTCTCTTTCTCAATTGTTGAATTTAGAATGGTGTTTTCTATGCTTTTATTGTCGATTGATGATGAAAGTTTCAAAGTGTAAAGTTGGATTTTTATTTTACTCCTACATTAAATTAAAATATTATAAACTACTAATTAAATATACATAGTAATCATATCATATTAGACTAAATACTAAATAAAGTATTTACTGAAACTAATATAAATTTGGATGAAAAATTATAAATATTAATCTATTCAAATGGTCATATGTACCTTTAGGCTCCTACAAAAGTGGTTATATTTTCTGGTACATTTATTTCTTTTACATTTAAAGCCATAAAGTTTTAAAATATAATGAATATAAATATCAATTATAATGAAACAATTGCTATTTATCATGAAAAGGTTTGTTTACTCTTTCAATTTTTTAATACAAGTTCAATGTGTGCTAAGTCTGTTAACTGTTCGACCCCTTTATCTTTTTTTGGTTCCTTTTTTGTTATTTTCTTTTATTTTTTTCTCATTAAACTTCTTTAATTTAAGTTCTTATAAATTTTTAATTGCAGTAAATCTATATTTTCATTTAGGCCCAAATTAATCATTTTTTACTTTATTGAAGGTTTGCTAATAACCAAATAAAGTTCATAATCTATATTTGTTGGTTAAAATTATGAATTAATTTTAAACATTCAAATGCATCCCTTATTTGGTGTTTTTTATCATACTTATAAAGATTTATTTATAGTTGTTGCATTGCATTTCTCATTGCACACATATTTTTATAGAATTTTAATCGTTTTTATGAATCTATAAAAATTTACTACGTGAAACACACGTACAATGTACGTTTCTAAAGACTAATTAAATATAATCTAAAAGAGTTATCTACTATATGCAATAAAATCTAATTATATCATTGCTTCACCCACATAGTATCAATACTCATTTATATAGTATGCCTAAATAGTTTTTTTTTTAAATATAATTAATCACTCATAATTAAGTGCACAATTCATTTGTCCTGCCTATTTATATTTCAGTATATCTTCATATAATTTTGGGACCTCATGGTGTGTTATTTCTTTTTTCTCTTTTGTTTACTTTTTTATTTTATTTTATTTTATTTTATTTTATATCTTTAATTTCTAAGTGTATTCTCATCATCTTATAAAAGGATTGATGTACATGAAGTTAGATATCCTTTCATTAAAAGGGGAGACTTCATTTGTTTTGATATCCTTTCATGTCACATAGAACGCTTTGTCCTTTTTACGTGAGCAACAATCAACAATGAAAGGTTGAAGGATAACAATATTTGTTATTTATAGCTCCTTTCTTAGTGAAATAGAACTTGCAATCTTTCTTGCTGAGATAGAACTTTCAAACTCGAAGCAATGCTAATTTTTATTATATCAAATTCTTTAAACTATGGATAACTAGAACTAACACTAAAACATAATTATGAAATAATAGTTGACATAACTAATTACGAAGTACAAAACAATAACTAAAATTTTTTCTTTTAATTTGTAGTCATTGATCATGATTTTTTAAAATTCTTATCTCATCTTTATTTCATTTAAATATATAAAGAAAATTATAGAGAAAAAAAAATTCTATTATCTAACAAAATACATAAATACAAGTAAGAATTTGTAATTTAATTAACTATATATAATTAATTATCACAAGTGTTAGATAAAAAAAATATTTTTCTTTATAATAATCTGCGACAATATGTATTATTAATATAAATTTACTAATGTTATTTCTAATCGCGCGAAGCGCGGCCATTATCACTAGTTTAATATATAATAATGAATGTGATGTTCATTTGGAATGTGAAATGTTTTTAAAAAAATTTGTATAAGTCAAAGAAGGAAACAAACAAGAGTTGAGACTTTACATTTGTAGTATCATACTTGCAATTTTTGTGTTGCACTTTAGCTTCAATCACCTCCTCTTTTTTCTTTTCTTTTTCTCACATAATATCTACTTTTTTTTTCAAAAAAAAGTTCATTTTTTTCTTTGATGATTCTGATGTGATAATTAATTATCTATAGGTTGATGAAGAAAAAAAAATGAAGAAGTAAAGAGTGATAAATATAGAATAGAGGAGAATATGAAGAAGGAATAGAGGTGAGGCAAACTAAGTAAATAATAAACTACTATATCTAACAATGAATTTAAAATAACAAAATAGTCCAAATTTATATCTGGTTTTCCCTCTTCTTAGACAAGGGGGCACAATAGGTTCGACATCTACTACAAAGAGAGAATCCTCTTTAGATAATCTGGTCTCTTGATACGGGTGTAACAAGTTGTCCAACGAGTTCAAGTCCATTCACACGTAGCCAAGCTCGGGAGTTACAAAAACTCCAATCCATGTTCATACAATTGGCCGTGTGTGAATGTGTGATCAATCCAACACAAGGATTAAATGTTTTGAAGTGTGAAGAGGGGATTTGAAGTGTAATAAACTTACTCTCCAAAGCCACCCCTAAGCCAAGGATAGAATGGTCATTTTCCTTTCCTTTTATGGTGTAATATAAATAGGTAATATTAGGGTTATTTCTAGACTTAGTTCATTCATAATATTTTGACAACACAAGTCTTGAAATATTGAAACATTTCTCTCTCTTGTTCTTGAGAGTTGAACCCGAAACTTGAACAACAAAGTGTAGTAACACTTGTATTGTTCCTTGGCTAGAAACTCTAGGTTTTGAGGTTCATGAGTTCCTCTTGATCTAAGTAAGAACTTGGTGTTGACATTCTTTAGTCTTAGGTTCCTTTCATGTTACTAGGGTTCTTAGATTATAGAATATCTTGTGTCAAGTTTCTATCTTTTATCTTGTAATATTGTTGTTGCATCTTGATATAGTAAAGCCGTGTGTGACTTTTTCGATTCACTATTGTTGTTGATCTCTTGTTGTCACTACTGGAAAATTGGGTTGTGGTGACGGTTCTCATACCATCTTCATAGTTACCATAACCGTCCCAATAAACCTTTAGTAACGGTTAGAGAACCGATACAACTGAAGGCGTTACATTAGATCACAGGCGACGATTTTTTGCGACAGTTAGCAAAACCGTCGCTATAACTTGGCCTTTAGAGACGGTTATTTACATTGATCATATTGCAACGGTTATGATGGTATTGGGACGGTTCCAAACCGTCCTTATATATCAACTATAGTGATGGTTATAAGTATGCTGAGGCGACGGTTAGGAGGCTATCGAGACGGCTTTAAACCATCCTTATATATCAATGGTTATGAGGCTATAGCGACGGTTTATTATATATTAGGATGATTTTCAACCGTCCATATAAAGATTGTTGCACCGGTTTATTACATGTTGGGACGGTTTTCAACCATCCCTATAAAACTTATTGCGACGGTTTTTAAGCTATTACGACAGTTTGATTTATGTTGGGACGGCTACCTATTGTGACAGTTACAAACCGTCCTAAAAGATTTATAGGATAATTATTTTGTAAGCTATTGCGACGGTTAAACATGAGCTATAGCAACGGTTAATTTTGGCTATAGGGACAGTTATTTTAGGCTATTAAGACAATTATTATTAAACTATTCAACAATACTATATTATGCTATTGCAATGATTTTATAAAGCTACCATAACACAAAATGTACATATATGTTAATCATCAAGAGTACTAGTAACTATTAATTTCCAAAATGTCAACCAATAAGAAACTAAATATTCTTTGACCATTCAAAAAAATCAAAACATACACAAGTTTTGAATGTTCAAAAATAAAAGATGTTTGAACTATGTATACTCGGTCAAATGTGATCGATCTCAATCAAAACATACACAAGTTTTTTCAACAACTAGTGTGACATGAAGCCAATATGATCGATCTCTTAGGTCAGGTCTAGTTTATCAATTTCGTTCCCACCATCTTCTAAGTCATGATCACCTACAACACTAAAAAAACAAAATTAAAGTTGAGCAATAAACTACACAACAACAACAACAAAAGTTGGCATACTATCTAATAATGAACCATTATTCTCCAATTACAGAAATAGATTGTGATATCGTGTAGAGCATCAGCACAAACCTTAGGGTAACTAATGAGTAATTTCAAGATTTTATAATTAATATCAGTCCCCATGGTTTATTTTATTATTGACATAAGGGATCAAACTGAAAGTTTACATCATGCTCAAAATATGAGCTAACTAAAAGAAAATTAGTTATGACTAGAATAATATCCTTATATACTCAAATGTATTACATTGTTACATAATTCAACATGTAAAATCAACAGACCTTGGAAGAAAAAATGAGAGTAGAAGCTTTGCTGTAATCGCCTTAGTACTACTATTTACCAAGTATGACAGTTTATATACACACACATATATAGAAAATTATATTTAAAATTACACACACACTATAAAAAATACTGATAATTTTTAGAGTTAGAAAATCGAACATATTAAGCATTGGAGAGAAATGGGTATATTAGTGTGAGAACAGAACATTATAAAGATGAGGACACTAAGGACTGGATTACTAAGTCATTCCACAGTGATGAAGGGAACAAAACATCAACTTCAAAGAGTAACAGAAGTAGAAGTCTTGCAAAGCAAAGAGGAAAACTCAACCAATCATAAGGATAATAATGAGGAAAAAGCCATGTTAAATGAGGGAGAAAAAGGGGAATTCCTTACAGAGATATGCAGGAGCAAGGTTAATCAATCAACTATAGAAGTATAAGGGTCCTGAAATTTTATGTTGTTCAAAACAAGTATAAGAGTGGGAAAATAGAAGGAAAACTTTACAAAGTACCATTGCCACCAGTCCAATAAACTTCATTTTTTCATAACCTTCTTTAAAAGATATACAAAAAGAGGACTATACTGTTATGGATAAATAATAGTTTCTCTGCAAACATGTTTGCATCCCAGTCAAGGGCCAGGATTATGCAACTATATCTGCAGTTACAGACCACAAAGAAGGGTACTATGTCCATTGTTGACTATATGAAGAAGATAAATACATTTGCACAGAACCTAGCAGCCCAACTAACTATCAATGTTGATCTGATTTTGTATATTCTAAGAGGTTTAGGGCCTGAGTACGACATACTTGTTGTTTCTATTACATTCAGTTCTGAATAGACCGCTTTGGCAGATCTCCATGGCTTGTTTCTTAGCCATGAATACAGACAACAAACAACACTTACCAGCTATGGTGGCGCATCCATCAAGCATCGTGTATACTTATTAGTACCTAAACTCTGGAGCCATAAATCACTTAATAAATGAACTGAGAAATTTGAACAACAACAACAATAATATCATCCACCAAATAACCAGTTTCCAACCACAAATAACCATCTAATACAGTCCAACAATAATAATAATATCAGCCACCAACTATATCAGCCACCAAATAACCAGTTACCAACCACAAATAACCATCCAATATAGTCCAACAATAACAATAATATCAGCCACCAAATGAAATGGAGTACAATTCAGAATTTCAAACACTAACCTTGACTGTTTTGATTGTTTCTCCCTATAGCTGCTAGTGTAGAAGTCGATTCCATTGGTGAAGAAATGGACAATGCCGCCAGTATCCTAGGATCAACTATTCCTACATTTTGAAGTTGAGCAATTACATCTGCAACAATTTCTTGTTGAATGGTTCTCTTTTTCTCCTTGATTTGATCCTTCACTTTTTGCATTCTTTCTTGTATTTGCTGCACAACATCATTTGTAGTATTTAAAGTTTGTCTAGATCTGCCATTTAATATTTTCAAAGAAGTCTTTGTAACCCCCTCTCCAAGAAGTCTTACACGTACCAGATGTTCAGCACCCATGACGACTGAAAATGCATCAACGAGGTTGTTCATTTGCACCCTGTTGTGTTTCAGTTTCCTTCATTTGAGCCTAATAATCATATTCAAAAGCACATTCAAGTAATTAAAAATAAATAACTGATAATTTATGTCAATATAAACTTGAAAATATAAGTTTCATACAATTTTACTGGTGGTGTCCTCATTAGACAACTTGTATGTACGATCAGGTTTTCTTGCTTATGTGGCCACAAACATCTCCTTTAGATACAAAGTTCCCCCTTCTCATTTTCCTATTCATATTATAGTTAGTGAATATCAAAAACTATTTAAATGAATAGTTATAACTAAATAATAAACAAGAGAACACACCGATTTGTTGCAAACTAAAGCAAAACTCATCTTTCCAGTAGTGTGTGGATCAACAGCTTCTTCCGATTCTCAGTATTAATTTTGGACATTTTTTGAAAAAATGAATCAGTAACGTTAACTATGGTAATAAAGGGACCAATCTGTAGAACTAACAATAATATCATCGCAGATGGTGAAATACGTTTTACCTAGAATTTTTTGGACTTCCAATAAAGGATGAGCTCTTTAAATTGACATTCTGGAACACTTTCGGGATTTTTCTTCAGTCGAACTTCATCATCTTCATATGGATTGCAATGATCTCTCTTCAAATTAGATCTATGCTTTCTCGAAGATTCTCAAATTCTTTCCAAAACCCAATCTTTTACGGCATCAGGAATATCATATTTTGCCTACAAGTTGGTTCTATTCAGTTAGAAATAATGATATGTATCTTTATATTCAAATGTCAACAATAACACAAAAAAAAAAGATAAAGCTAAAAAATGCATCCACCATATTTATAGACACAAAACCACTCAACTGAAAATATATCAAATATATAATGAACCACTCAACTAAAAATATATCAAATATTCAGAACATAAACCTGGGTATACTCCCATAACTCTTGTTTAGTATCCATATTCCTCCAAAAAAATATATCCAATCGGCAAAGGGTCACTTTCCTTGCCAATGTGCCTAGGAAGCTGCCCAACCCACTTACAACTTCATTTGTAGGACCAATAGGTTGGTTGTTCTGGTTTAATGTGATCAATTTTTTCTCTTGTTGGGCATGTACCTTGTGCATTTGTGTTTTGCCTCTTGTTTTTCTAGTTGAAGGCCCTTAACCTATAAGAAAATAAAAGAAATTAGAGGTCATGAATGAATTTAATAAGTTTCTAAGCTATATATTACCTTGTACTTTAGAATGTTCAGTTGTTGTAGGAGTGGCTGAATCTGTCATTTGGACCTGATCCTTTACATGTTGCTCATCCTCTGCATGTTGCTCCTCTATAACATGGTGCTCCACTACAGATTATTCAATTTATCTAGATAGTGGTGCTGGTAGTGCTACTTGTGGCTGCTCTTTTTCAATTAACTTTAGAAGATTATCTTTCTCCGATCGTATAGCTTGAACAGTTTTCTTTGTTATCAGCATACATTATTTTCTATTTGCCAGGGATGATAATGATCCAAGTTTACTAAATGTCCTGTTCCTTGCTCTTTTGTTATTTTTTGAAGGCTCTTGTTGATTCATTTGTATACAAACCTGTATAAATTTAAGATGGAACAACAAAAATTGATGAACATATAAGATAGCCAAAACTGAATAAATCGAAAGGATAAGTAAAATATGTAACTATAATCATCCATATTTCCATAGAAAATATGAAAAGACCATCAAATGAAACAGAATCAAAATACGCAAGTAGTGGTGATGACCAAACCCTAAAATTGTTCTGGCCAAGTTTCCCAGTGAGAAAGAATACATGATAGTACATACTTTAACTCGCGTCTATATCCACTAACCTACCTCGTGTACATTTCCCTCACTTCGAGGATCCTGTTGCAGCCCCTTTATCGTATTCCCCTTACTCTTCCTTGGCAAACTCCTCAATTAATTGGCGTTGTCTTGGTGTCTAGTTTCTGCACATAAGTTGCAAATTTAATTATAAGATCAAAGAATGTACAGGAAGCTTCACAGGTTGTAACGCCTCGAATCTGGTACCTGGAATGCTACACGGTGCTCATGACCCCGAAGGACCACAAGCTAACCCATGACTGATATATATATCTGAACACTGCAAAATATATTGTATAATGCAGAAATAAAGGCTGAAAGGCCATAAGGTTCAAAACTGTAACATAACTGATAAAACAAAACATCTGGATGGGGTATGAAATACCTAAAACAACTGAAATAAACTGTCTGAACATGGTAGTCTGAAAAGCCTCTAACTGTCTGAATAAGGAGTTGATGGGACAAGTCACCAACTAACTCCATCTACTAAAATCTAAATGAGATAATGAAATAACTAATAATATCGTCCTCAAATGATGAGGACTCACTGCTAAATCTAGCGGAAACTGATGCTCTGGAGCTCGTGCTTCTGAACCTATGGTATAAAACACTATAGCGCAAATGCATCAGTACGATTGAATATACTGGTATGCATGTGAGGTAGGCTAAATGTAAAGAGTACATATGCATGAACTGAACTAACTGACTATATAACATGAACGTTAGAATACATGTATGAATACATAATAACTATAACTGAGTTCATGATAACATGATTACTGAACCTGAGTACTAATAGCATGAGATACTGATAACTGTATAACTGAAATAACTGATACTGTGCGACTGTATCTGACAGTCTAGGTTCTGATGAAACTAGCAGAGTTTCATACTATTCTGAGTTGACTGTATCTGACAGTCCTAAATATTGTAGAACTATCTGAGTTCTATTACTAAAATTGACACTAAGACTGTGGGAAGGAGTCATCTAACCTACATGCCCCAAATAATGCTTTATAGCTGAGTTGGGATCCAATCTATAACCCCAATTGGAAGGATGTCAATACCGCATCACCGCTAAGGACAAGCTATGAGTGAACCTCATCTGATAGTGTCCCCAAAAGAGAATGGTGGGACCCTCATCTAACAGTGTTTATCCACCTCATCAACCCTCATCGGACAGTGTTGATGTCTCAACCTATGCTGGCTACATAGTTCTGGAACGCAAGGATGACTTCTAAGAATCACACCCTCATCTGACAATGTGTGTTCCCATCCTTGGGTTCACTTAGTGCTAATTCCTACTCCCATATGAATAGACACTGAACATGATTAACTGAACTGGACTACACTGAATTCATGGAGTTTCATTAACTGACGGAATACTATTAAGATTACTGAATTACTGAGCTTTCCTGAGTCACATGACTGACTGAATTCTATGGATCATGGCTTGACTGAGGATATTGTGAAAAATGTCTCTGCCTCTAGGCACACAGCTATATTTTTTGGGTACAAGTACCCCCAGGACTCTATAGAAGGAACTGACAAAGCATGACTTTCTTGAATACAGGACCAATATCAACAATACATAATCCATTGGCTAAAGCATTTCATCAAACACTTGACATACATAACTTGTACATGAATGGGGATTTCATATTATCATATAGTATGGCACTTTTCCTTCACATAGGCATTTAATCAAACATATGGGGAGCATGATTTGGTTATACTATTATCAACACATCTAATAATCATGGATACATAAACCAACTTATAAATTGAAGGGTTTATCATGAATATCACGTAAATCATCACATATTAGAATCAATTCTTGTAAATAAATAGTCTATAACATGGAATGAAACCAACCAACAACATGAACATCAATTTTCAATTCAATTGAATATTGAACATTCATAAATATAAAAATCTTGGATTTTGAAAAGAGATTCTTGAGCTTCATGAGTGAAATATACCCATGAATCAACATATGACATAGCTTAGAATGTAACTCCGTAAAGATCCTTGGAGAGATTCTTGATCCTTACCCTTGAATTTTTAACATTAGGGTTTCTTGGCTTTAAGAGTGTATGAAGAAATTGGGGAAAAATAGAGTGAATAATGATATCCTTAGGTCATGTAGGGTTAAATTTTGTGTTTAAGGCTGAACTAAAATCATGGGAAAAGACCTATTTAACCATGGACGCATAATTTTGAGTTTTGTCAAAATTTCTCAATTTGGCAGGCTGGCGCGACGTGGCGCTATCGCGCTGTGTCACTGGAAATTGGCCACTGGGAACTGGTTTGACGACACGACATAGTGAAATCGCATTGCAATACTGGATGAGACCTAGAAGTTTGGCGCGATGCGGAGACATCGCGCTGAGACACCGGAAAAAGGGCAATTCTGAATTTGAGCCCTGACGCGACGTGCCATAATCACGGAGGCTCACTGGATTTCGATGATTGCCATTTTTTCCTTCTCCGCGATGCATTGATGGATCAGGTGATACACTGTCTAACTAAAAAGGCTCTAACTCTTCACCCGGTGTTGGATTTTGGAGAATTTGGTATCTATGGAAAGCTTATTCAATTTTTCACATGATAAAAAGTGAAAATCTTGAAAATACGACATGTATAAAGGTCTATTCATATTTAAGGCATGCTTTTGACATCTTTGGGATGAATTTAAGCTAGGTAGAAGTACGGGGTATTACAATTTCTTCCCTTTGGGAATATTAGTCCTCGAATGGGATTGATTAACATGGGAGAAACGATAAGCTGAAGTACATACTAAACATGAACAATTGAAACATGACTGACATTTTTGAGATTTATGCTGAGCGTGCATATCGGATGCATGATTTCATGACTTAACTTACTCATGAACACATGCCTAGGATTTCTAATAACTGAGTTTCCCACTAGAAAAATGCATATCTGATGCACGAACACATGACCAATATGATGCATTAACATATGATTGAATATGAAATGGTAATTAGTACCAAGTTTATAATAGAATTCTGAACATGAAATTGATACAAAGTTTGTAACTGAAATCTGGACATGAAAACTGAAAAGCTTATGGAGAACCATTACCTTGAGCTTGATCTGAGTTAGCGGGGAAAAAGTAGGGATACTTGGTACGCATGTCTACTTCTTCTTCCCAAGTATCTCCCTCAACGGACTGATTCCGCCAAAGAATTTTGACAAGAGGGACTTCTTTGTTCCTCAGTCTGCGAGTCTGATAGTCAAGAATTTCAACCGAAATCTCTTCATAAGAGTGGTTGTTCTGAACATCTATGCTCTTAATAGGGACTACAACTACTGGGTTACCTATGCACTTCTTGAGCAAAGAGACATGGAAGACTGGATGAACTGAGTCTAGATTTGAAGGCAATTCGAGCTCATAACCTACCTTGCTGAAGCGATTGAGAATTTTGAAGGGAACAACATATCGGGGACTAAGCTTTCCCTTTTTGCCGAATCTCTTCACTCCCTTCATGGGAGAGATCTTTAGATAGACATAGTCACCAACCTCGAACTCGAGGTCCTTTCTACGCACATCTGCATAAGACTTCTATCGGCTCTGAGCATCCCGGAGTCTTTCTCTGATCAACTGGACTTTTTCTAAGGCATTGAATACTAAGTCAGGCCTTATAATTGAAGCCTCACTAACTTTGAACCAACCAACTGGAGATCTTCACCTCCTACCATAGAGAGCTTCGAATGGAGCCATCTTAATACTGGAATAATAGTTGTTGTTGTATGTAAACTCAATCAAAGGCAAGTGGTCATCCCAACTACCCTTGAAATCAATTTCACACACTCGCAGCATATCTTCTAAAGTATGAATGGTCCTTTCTACTTGACCATCTGTCTGAGGATGGAAGATTGTACTGAGATGAACTTGGGTACCAAAACCCTTTTGAAATGATTTCTAGAAGTGAGAGGTGAACTGGGTACCTCTGTTTGAGATAATAAATAACGAAACACAGTGCAATCTGACCAACTCTATGATGTAGAACTTGGTGTAATCCTCAGCTGAATAAGAGGTATGGACTGGAAGAAAATGAGCTGATTTGGTCATCCTATCTACAATGACCCAAACTGAATCATGCTGATGACGAGCATGAGGCATACCCATCACGAAGTCCATGTTTACTTCTTCCCACTTTTAATTAGGAATACTGAACTCCTGTATGGACCCACTAGGATTCTGATGCTCTATTTTAACCTACTGACATATAGAGCACTTAGACATACACTCTGCAATATCTCTCTTCATCCCACTCTACTAATAGATCTCGCGCAAGTCATGGTACATCTTTGTGTCCCCTGGATGAATAGAATAGCACACACCATATGCTTCTACAAGAATTCCCTGGCTTAAGTCGTCTACTCCTGGAACACACAGACGACCCTGACAATGCAAAACACCATCTCCTCCTTGGGAGAAAAACTCTATTTTCTGATCCTTGACTAACTCTTTCAACTTGACTAGACTGGGATCTCTATCTTACTTTTCCTTCACCTCAGAAACTAGAGATGATTCTGAACCACTCTGAACCCATATATCACCATATTTTGTATCGACTAAGCGAACACCTATTCTGGTAAGATGATAGACTTCCTGAGCTAACTTTTTTTTACTGTCCTCAACATGAGCAACACTACCCATAGACAGTCTACTGAGAGCATCGGCCACTACATTGGCCTTGCCCAATGATAAAGGATACTCATGTCATAATCTTTCAAGAGCTCTAACCACCTTATCTAACGAAGATTGAGATCTTTCTGAGAAAAGACATACTAAAGGCTCTTATGATCTGTGAACACATCTACATAAACTCCGTAAAGATAATCCCTCCACATCTTTAAGGCAAATACTATGGCTGCTAACTTAAGATCATGAGTAGGATAATTTTTCTCATGGGGTTTAAGTTGTCTGGAGGCATAGGCTATGACCTTACCATGCTGCATAAGGACACAGCCCAAACCTACTCTGGACATATCACAATACACTACAAAACCATCAGAACCATCTGGAAGAGCCAAAACTAGAACTGAAGTGAGTCGAGTCTTCAACTCCTGAAACTCTTCTCGCAAGGGTCTGACCATTGAAACTTAACTTTCTTCTGAGTCAATCTGGATATGGGAGATGCAATAGAAGAAAATCCCTCAACAAACCATCTGTAATAGCCATCCAAACCCAAGAAACTTCTGATATCTGATGGAGAGACAGGGCGAGGCCAGTTTCTTACGACTTCGGTCTTTTGAGGATCAACCCTAATGCCATCACCGAAAACTATATGACCAAGAAATACTACTGACCTTGGCCAAAATTTTCACTTACTAAATTTGGTGAACAACTGATGGGATCTGAGAGTCTGAAGTACAATTCTAAGATGGTCTGCATAATCATGCTCACTGCGGGAATAGACCAGAATATCATCTATGAGGACTATGACAAAAATATCCAAGTAATGCTTGAACACCCGATTTATCAAGTCCATGAAAGCGGCTGAGGAATTAGTAAGACTAAAGAATATGACCAGAAACACAAAGTGACCATACCGAGTATGAAAAGTTGTCTTTGGAATATCACATTCTCTGACTCTGAGCTGATGGTAGTCTGATCTGAGGTCTATCTTAGAAAAATAGTTGGCACCATAAAGTTGGTCAAAGAAGTCATTAATTCTAGGAAGAAGATACTTGTTCTTGACCGTGATTTTATCGAGCTGACGATAATCAAGACACATCCTGAGAGAACCGTCTTTCTTGTGCACGAATAAAATTAGTGCACCCCACGGGAATACACTGGGCCTGATGAACCCCTTATCTAAGAGATCCTTTAACTACTCTTTCAGTTCTTTGAGTTCTGCGGGTTCCATTCTGTACGGAGTAGATATAGGCTGAGTATCTAGAAGAAGATCAATGCCAAAGTCTATTTCCCTTTCGGGAGGAATTCTTGGAAGATCTTCGGAAAAGACATCTGAATATTCATTCACTACTAGGACTGATTCAAGACTGGGAGTTTTAGAGCTAGATTCCTTAACATAAACAAGATGATAGACACACCCCTTAGATATCATTTTTCGTGCCCAAAGGTAAGAAATAAGCTGATCTCTGAACGCAGAAGTACTACTCCTCCACTCTAGGACGGGTTCATTTGGAAACTAGAATTAGACTATCCCATTTCTGCAGTCGACTATGGCATAGCAGGAATGAAGCCAATCCATGCCGAGAATGACATCAAAATCAGTCATCTCTAATTCGACTAAGTCTGCTGAGGTGACTTTTTGAAATATCATAATAGGGCAGTTCTTGTATACCCACCGGGCTATGATGGTTTTACCCACTGGGGTAGAGATTGAAAAGGGCTCTACTAGAATTTTGGGTCTAACTCCAAAATCGCCTGCTATGTAAGGAGTAACAAAAGACAAAGAAGCTCCTGGATATAGCAAAGCGTAAACATGAAAGTGAAAGATCTGTAACATACCAGTAACTACATCAGGTAAATTTTCCTGATCTTGACAGGACTGGAGAGTATAAAGTCTATTTGGGTGTTGCCCACAAGTAGCACTGGAAGTGGCACCCTACTGATTTGGGAGACCGGACTGGGATGAGGAACGATTATGCTAACCCTAATAGCCTGACTGGGGGAAATCTCTAACTCTGTGGCCTGGCTTGCCACATTCGAAAGAGACATTGCTACCAGCTATGCAAGCACCCTTGTGGTTTTTACCATAAGTCTAACAAAGGGGATTAGTTCGGGCATTGATGACACTACCCTGAGACTTAGAGCCTGGCACTCTATCTCTATTACCATCCCTGAACTTAGGAGCTAGAGCAATGACTGAAGAAGGAGCTGGAACTGATGACTTAGGATGGAATTAAGAACAATTCCCTCCTTCTGATTTAGGCTAAGCAAAGTTTAAACTACCCGTCCTTGCTCTCTTATTCTGCTTCTCCCTCATCTTAATCTTCTACTCTTCTATTGTTAAGCATGATTCATAAGCCTGGATATGTTCATGTCACTATTCAACATCGCAGACATACACTCGTTGACCACACTATCATTCACCCCAGAAACAAACTTACTCATCTTGGCCCTGCTGTCCGCAACCACATGAGGGGCATATCTGGCTAATTGAGTAAACTTAAGAGAATACTCTTTCACCTTCTTATTTCCCTACCTAAGGTTGATAAATTCTAACACCTTAGCCTCTCTCAGCTCTTGGGAAAAGAATCTATCTTAGAATGCAGTGACAAACTCCTCCCACCCAATAAGTCCTACATCAACTGACCTCTCTGACTTCCACTGTTTGTACCAAGTGTGAGCAACATCCTGCAACTGATATGCAGCTAGATCAACACTCTCAATAGGAGTAACCCCATGATATTTGTAACATTCTGAACCTGATCAATGAATTCCTGAGGGTCCTCATCTGACTTAGACACAAAAAATGATGAAGGATTCATTCGGGTAAAGTCCTGAATCCTGGATGCAGCTGAATTAGACACTAAGTTGGCTGGAACGACAGCTGGTCGTTCATTCTGAGTAGCAACTGAGTTAGCAAGAGTAGAGAATGCAGCTCAAAACTCTGCATGAGAAATATATTCACCCAAATAATCTTCAGGCTGAGGGGATGACTGATTCCTGTTTCTTCTTTTAAGAGGCATGTTCTGTAGAAGAAAGGGGGAAACAAATTAGACCAGACTGAGAGATTTACTGGAGATTAGGCTCACTGGCACGACGTGAATACTGAAAGAAGGGAAACTATTCCTAAAACATCTTATAACCTCATGTACATAAATGTGGCGTGCAACACACCCATGTACAAAACTCTACTAGATGCGTCTTTCAGACTTACTAGGACTCTATTGAACCTTAGACACTGATACCAAGTTTGTAACGCTCCGAATCTGGTACCCGAAATGCTACACGGTGCTCATGACCTCGAAGGACCACAATCTAACCCATAACTGATATCTGTACCTAAACACTGCAAAATATACTATATAATACTGAAATAAAGGCTGAAAGGCCATAATGTACAAAACTATAACATAACTGATAAAACTTAACATCTAGATGGGGTATGAAATATCCAAAACAACTGAAATACACTGTCTGAACATGGTAGTCTGAAAAGCCTCTAACTGTCTGAATAAGGAGTTGATGGGACATATCCCCAACTAACTCCATCTACTGAAAGCTAACTGAGATAATGAAATAACTAATAATATCATCCTCAAATGATGAGGACTCACTGCTAAATTTGGCGGCTACTAATGCTCTGGAGCTCGTTCTTCTGAACCTATAGTATAAAACACCATAGCGCAAATGTGTCAGTACGATTGAATGTACTGGTATACATGTGAGGTAGGGTGAATGCGAAGGGTACATATGTATGAACTGAACTAACTGACTATACAACATAAATGTGAGAATGCATGTATGAATACATAATAACTGTAACTGAGATCGTGATAACATGATTACTGAACCTGACTACTGATAGCATGAGATACTGATAACTATATAACTGAAATAAATGATACTAAGAGACTGTATCTAAAAATCTAGGTTCTAATGGAACTAGCTGAGTTTTGTACTATTCTGAGTTGACTATATCTGATAGTCCTAAATATTATAGGACTATCTGAGTTCTATTACTAAAACTAAGACTAAGACTGTGGGAAGTTGTCATCTAACTAGTATGCCCCAAATAATGCATTATAGCTAAGTTGGGGTTCAATTTATAACCGCAATTAGTAGGGTATCAATACCGCGCCACCGGTAAGGACAAACTGTGAGTGACCCTCATCTGAGAGTGTCCCCAAAAGAGAATGGTGGGACCCTCATCTGATAGTTTTTATCCACCTCATCAACCCTCATCTGACAGTGTTGATGTCTCAACCTATATTGGCTACATAGTTCTGGGATGCAAGGTTGACTTCTAAGAATCACACCCTCATCTGACAGTGTGTGTTCCCATCCTTGTGTTCACTCGGTACTAATTCTCACTCCCATCTAAATAGACACAGAACATGATTAACTGAACTGGACTACACTGAATTCATGGAGTTTTGTTAACTGAGGGAATGCTATTGAGATTACTAAATTATTGATCTTTCCTGAGTTACATAACTGACTGAATTCTATGGATCATGGCTTGACTGAGGATATCGTGAAACATGTCACTGACTCTAGGCACAAAGCTACATTTTTTGGGTATAAGTACCCCCAGGACTCGATAAAAGGAAACTGCCAAAGCATAACTTTCTTGAATACAGGATCGATATCAACAACACATAATCCATTGGCTAAGGCATTTCATCAAACACTTAACATACATAACTTGTACATGAATGGGGATTTCATATTATCATACTAGTACGACACTTTTTCTTCACATAGGCATTTAATCAAACATATGGGGAGAATGCTTTGGTTATATAATTATCAACACATCTAATAATCATGGATACATAAACCAACTTGTAAATTGAAGGGTTTCTAATGAATATCGCGTAAATCATCACATATTAGAATCAATTCTTGGAAATAAATAGTCTATAACATGGAACAAAACCAACCAACAACATGAACATCAATTTTCAATTCAATCAAATCATGAACATTCATAAATATACAAATCTTGGATTTTGAAAAGAGATTCCTGAGCTTCATGGGTGAAAGACACCCATGAATGAACACATGACATACCTTAGAATGTAACTCCATAAAAATCCTTGGAGAGATTCTTGATCCTTGCCCTTGAATTTTTAAGATTAGGGTTTCTTGGATTTGAGAGTGTATGAAGAAATTGGAGAAAAATAGAGTGAATAATGATATCCTTAGGTCATGTAGGGTTAAATTTTGTGTTTAAGGTTGAACTAAAATCATGGGAAAAGACCCATTTAACCCTGGACGCATAATTTTGTTTTTTGTCAAAATTTCCTGATTTGGCAGGCTGGCGCAACGCGGCGCTATCGCGTTGTGTCACTGGAATTTGTCCACTAGGAACTGGGTTGATGGTGCGATGTGGTGAAATTATGTTGCAATACTGGATGGGACCTAAAAGTTTGGCGTGATGCGGAGACATAGCGCTGAGACACTAGGAAAAGGACAATTCTGAATTTGAGCCCTGGCGCGATGCGCCATAATTGTGAAGGCTCACTGGATTTTGATGATTTCTATTTTGGCCTGCTTCGTGACGCTTTGATGGCTTAGGTGATACACTGTCTCACTAAAAAGGCTCTAACTTTTTGCCCGGGTGTCGGATTTAGGCGAATTTGGTATCAATGGAAAGCTTATTTAATTTTTCACATGATAAAAAGTAAAAATCTTGAAAATACCACATGTATAAAGGTCTATTAATCTTTAAGGCATGTTTTTGACATCTTCGGGATAAATTTAAGCTAGGTAGAAGTACGGGGTATTACACAGGTGTACCCATCTCCAGTAGATGTACTAAGAATTAATTTAGAGGCCACCAAACTATAAAACCTCCTAATTTTCTCAATATTAGTCTTAGAAAAGAGTCTAGGATAGTAAAAAGTGCAGTAATTGACAACCATTTCCATATTTTAGACAAAGGTCACTTATGTAAGAATGCTGACATTGAAGTGGACAAACTGATCTCCAAATGAGTAGGAATTCCATCCATTTATTCCTGCATAAGCACACAGAAGTATTATAAACTTGAATAAAAAAGTTTATAATGTTTCGAGAGTTAAACAAGGTAACTGACTCGGTGCACACACTAAAGAAAAATGATTTGAGAAGCTGGCAGGCCTTGCAAACTATGTAGTTATTTATTCTATCACATAACAGACTGTAAATTGATACAATGGTAATTTCAAGTTGTTACCTTTCTTTTTTAGGACAACTTTTTGGCCAGGTTTAGTGCCAGCGCAAATCTACAAACAACAGAATGTCATAATTTGGGCACATCGATATTAATGATCAAAGGACCAAGTAGTAAAATTAGTTACTTCTATGTTTCCTTTGTCAAAAAAGCAAACTCACCCACATAAATTAACATTCTAGCAATGACCATTGCCTACTAGAAACAAAATAGGAACTACTTCCAGTTAACATTTCAGACTAATTTATACATTCTACCACTCCCAAACACAAATCAAGAGAGCACAGCGACCACATTATATATATGCTGAAATACACATTTTTCCTACCAAAGTTTGATTGCAGAAATGAGCATTTTAGGTAAACAGAAACGCATTTTGTTTCTTCCTCTTTCTTTTATTTTCTTTAATATTCCTTAAGATGGTATAGTAATAGTATGAATAGGAAAAGAACAATATACAATAGAAATTAGCACATCGAATAATACCATAAGAAAGCTACTCCAAGAAACACATCAAATAATATAATAGTCAATTTACTAAGGCTAAAATGTTAATTAGACAAGCTTGGAACTTACAACTACGAAGAAACTTGAATAATTGGGAGCTGGAAATTATAACCTCCTTCCCCAACACTATGGCAGAGTTAAACAATTTAAATATGAAGAGGGACAGAATGTCATGGAAGGTGGATAACACTGGTATGTTCTCAGTAGTACAATATATAAGGAATTGATTATGCATCTGTAAAGAAAATAGAAACACCAATGGAAAACAGAATCATGTCACAGTTTGTACTTTCAGCCAAACCAAGCTGCATTAAAATTCTCAAAATCACCAAGATTGGTCTACAATCTCTAAACAAAAGAAGAGTACATAAGAAGAACTATTCCACAATAGAATAATGTAATTCCTCATTGGCAGTTACAGAGATGAAAATACCCAAATCTCCAAAGACAAAAAAAATCACAAATGACTCATTCTAAATCCAAAAAATGATGACTTTACTACTTTGTTCCAAATCCTATTTCTGTTGAGTGCTTCATTTACTTATTTTTTCAGGAGGTGACCTGAGAGAAGGTGAATTATATTGAGGGATGTGGCGACACTAAGTTTTTATTGAAGATTTACTAAACTCATAACCTTCTTATTCTTCTTTTTTTTCCTTTCACTCTTCTTTTTATTTTTTATTTTCTTCCTTTTATATATTAATTTATTGAAGTTATTACAGTTCAAGTGTTACGATAAATGAAATCCCTTTAGATTTTGCATTCCTTATGTCTTTCAAGTTTTGATAGCTATTAAGTTACCAATGCTGCCTGCATGCACAAAGATCGAATGTCATCAGCTTGTCATCAGCTTAATTTTGTCAGTCATCAGCTTCCATACAATCCCAATCGGTTACATAATGTCATACTCCTCTTCAGATGTTTCTACATCTTCTAAATGTTGGGCAAGGGAAGAAACATCAATGATATCAATAGGAAGATCATCTCTCGACCATCTGACATCAACATCGACTACTCTTTCTGATAAACCAATGTCATCATTAGGCTCCCTCCAAAATGTTTCTTCAATATTGAGATAACTTTCTTCCTCTAAATCATACAAATCAACAGAGACTTTATTTCTTGCGTAGTAAATCCCTTTCTCAATTGGATTTTACACATAAAACACTTGATGCACTTGTGATGCTAGTTCAAAAGGGTCATCTGTGTTGCATTTTCTATTGAAATTTATGTGAGTCAACCCATATTCATCTACTTCATTATGAAACCAATCACATCTAAATAGTACATTACTAAAGCAACTCCAATAATCTATCTCGATGATATCTTCAATAACTCCATAATAGATAACCATTCCATCGACGGGATTTGGGTCTCTAGCTCTAGCAAAACTATCTACTGTTGATGACAAAGTCACTCTACTTTTTTGAGTCTTTCCTGAGATGTCCCGTGTCATTGTATGGAATCAATATCCATTAATGAAATATCCAGTATATCTTTTAGCCATAAAATTAGGCCCTATAGCTAGCCATGTTAAATGATTTTGCACTTCAACATCTTTAACTTTTTTCTTAAACCAATCACCAAATTCTCAACTATGAATTTGTGCTTTTACCCATGCATTTTCTCTAGTACGATTATCAACTAAATCCTTATGCTCCCTGCCAGCATGTATTGCAAATTAAATCAGTAACGATGTAGATCAATAAAATTTAAACAGATAATGATATCATATAAATGAAGTTAAAATACAAATAATTATTTTATGTTACTTGATAAATATATCTACTTGTTCATCTCTGGTATTAAACAAATTATATCGGTGTTCTTCAAACCTCTAATGATTATCCAGATCAAAAGTTTTGCCTTTTCTTTTCTTCTTACTTTCGATTGGATGACCTATCTTAGGAAATATAGGTGGAAAACTAGCTCTCTCTATTTGAATGTCCTCATTATCCTCTGTTGGATACCAATTGAATTTTTTCTTCACCCCATAATCTAGGTATCTCGATCAAAAGTTCAAACCTTCTTCAGCCAAAAATCTTTCTGCTATTGATGCTTCAGGGGTATTTTGATTGCGAACAAATCCCTTGAAGTTACAAAGATTTCTTTCAATAGGATACATATGATGCAACTGAGTCAGGCCCCCAATCTTAATTTTATCTACTAAATAGATAGGAAAATGTGTCATTATATCAAAAAAGGTTGGAGGAAAAATCTTTTCAAGCTCACATTCTATATCAATGATTTCAGCCTTTATTTTATCAAGATCACTTATTCTTACAACCTTACTATATATGGCTCTAAAATAATTCCCCAACCTAATCAAGACCAAAGACACATTCTTCGGTAACACTTTTCTAACTGCAACCTGGAGAAAGTGATACATTGTGAAATGAGCATCATGACTTTTGTATCCCAACACTTTTATCTCATCTATTTGCACTCGACTTGATATATTAGAGGCAAACCTTTTTGGTAATTTGGCATCTTTTAAAACAGTGCAAAACAACCTTTTCTCATCCAGTTTCATAGAGAAACAAGCTTTAGCCTGATGAACTTTTCCACTATTATCATCTTCTATTGGTTGAAGTTCTTTATGTATTCCCATCTCATGCAAGTCATAGAAAGAATTTACATGATCTTTGGACTTTCCAACTATATCCAACAAAGTACCAAGCAAACTATCAAAAAAATTCTTCTCTATGTCCATCGGGTCAAGGGTGTGCCGTAATTTATTTTGCGGCTAATATGGTGATTCAAAAAATATGGATATTTTTTTCCAAGGACCATAATTGTTTAACTTTCTTGTTTTTTGTCCCTTTCCAAAAACATTATTGAATTCACGTACTTCTTCAAGGACTTCTTCACCTGATAAGGGAGTAGGTACAACTTTATACTCCTCTTTACCATTAAATAATTTTTTATCTCTTCGATATGGATGATCAGAGGGAAAAAATGTTTGATGACTCAAGTAACAAATCTTATGACTGTGTTTGAGATATTAGGAGCACGTATTATGATTACAAGTGGGGCATACCCATCTTCCCTCGGTGCTCCATCCAGAAAGCATTGCAAGTACTGGAAAATCACTAACTGTCCACAATAAAGTTGCACACATATTAAATGTTTGGTTAGTTTCAGCATCAATCAAATGTTTCCACTCCCACCTTCAATAGTTCATTCAACTCTGCAATTAGCGGCTGCAAGTATACATCAATATCATTTTCAGGAGATGAGGGACCTGGAATAATCATTGATATTATAATATACTCCGGCTTCATGCATATCCACGGAGAAAAGTTATAGTTCATTAACATAACTGGCTATGTTCTATGAGAAATGCTTATTGTTCTGAATGGATTGAAACCATCACTTGAAATACCCAATCTAACATTACGAATATCTTTGGAGAAGTTAGGATGCATGGAATCAAAATGTTGCCAAGCTTCCCCATCGGCAGGATTTCTTATATTTCCATGTTTGGGACGTTCAGTAGCATGCCATCTCGTAGCTATAGATGTTTTAAAACACATGAATATCCTCTGAAGCCTAGGCTTTGAAGGAAAGTACCTTAAGACCTTTCCCAGAACTTTAGTGGTTTGATTAGTCAATTCATCATGAATATTCTTCCATTTAGAAGACCCACACATAACACAATTATCGAGATTTGCATTTTCATTCCAGATCAGCATGCAATCATTAGGGAATGTATGAATTTTTTCATAATTGAGACCCAAATCTCTTATCACCTTATTTGCTTTATGGAAAGACTCGGGAATCTGAGTGAATGGAAAAGCCTCTTTTATCAAGTTTAGCAAGTCTGAGAAAGCTACATTACTCAGCCCGTGAATGAATTTAAACAAGTACAATCAAATAGTGAAACTCAGCTTAGAAAAACTCTTACACCCCGGATATATATCTTGTTTTCCTTCCTCCACTAATATAAAAAATCGCTTAACATCTTCAGATAGTCCCTGTCTTACTCCTTCATGCCCTTCATGCCTCTTCTCATCTTCTACACTTCTAAAAGTATCATGAAGTAGTTTATCAATATCATCATGTTAGTCATCAGATAGTCTGTGGCTTACTCCTTCATGCCCTTCATGCCTTGGATGTGGAATATTTGTTGATGAAACTCCTTTTCCATGGAAAACTCATTGAGTGTAATTAGGAGCAAATCCATGAACAAACAAGTGATTCTCCACCATATCTCAATAATCCCAATAACGATTAAAGAACAATCTGCAAGGGCATAATATTTCATTCCCTAGAGATGCTCGTCCAAATGCCTTATTGAGGAAATCCTTGACTCCATTTTCGTACTCATCGGCGGTTCTTGAGCGATACATCCAACTTCTATCTCCAATATTGATTAAATAGCCTATGTTATGCAATTTAAATATTGAAGAAAAAATATGAGTATAGTCAGTATCAACGTACAAACAGTATTATTAGGTATGTGAAATAATTTGTATAACATATATTTAATAAAGAACAAAACAAAGATAATTTTGTTTTTTGGCATTCTTGATTTAGAGTTTTAAAATCAAGAGCTAAATCCTTTTTATATAGTCTTTTTTGGTTCTTTTTCAGAAGCTGAAATAAAAGAGTCCAGATTAGTACTAAAAATGTCGACAAAGTAGAGTGTTTTTATTTTGGTGTTGTTAAGGTTATTCTGATTTGTTTTTGTATCCTCTAGGGTACTTAATAAAAATTTTAGGATCAATCTGAATTCTATTGCTTCTGGTATTGAATTCCCTCAGCATCGTAGTTTCAATGTTGTTTCTTCTTCTAATAACTCAGTAGGTTCCAGTCATGGTACATCAACAACTATCCATTCTATTTTAGCCAAAGAAAAAAATGAAGAAGATGTTATGATATTTGGAGAGCATTCAAGAGAAGCAGTCAAGTTTCACCTACGACATAGAACAACTGGTCAAAATATAGAGGCTAAAGAGACTATTTTTTAGTCGACGTCAAGGAACTTGGGTAGAATTCAGAATTTGCATACAAGGATTGTAGAGTAAAAGAATCAAATCAATGTTTCAAAATTAGAAAAAAGTAATGAAAAGCTTGTCATTTCTCCAGTAGCCTCGTCTTTTAATCTATCAGCAACCACTATTAATAATTTCTTCTCCTCAATTAAGGTTCTCAAATTATACTAATAAGCATAACTTCCATTAAACAAAGAAATCTCTTAATACATAAATTATTTGGAAATCAAAACATCTAAAGTTACAGACCACAAAATCCAATCAAAATTTTCTCGAACAATAAACAACAAGGCAATTTCTCATTTTCAGGAATTTTAGTGTATATATTATCAAAAAACAGATAATATATCTATTCATTCTTACATAAAACAGTGTCGAGATTTGAAAAAAAAATAAAAAAAATAACCACTTTCACAGTAAGAACACCTACCTGAGAACACCTTTCACTGAAAAAAAAAGCCTTTATCTAAAAAGTAGAAGTCGATCGAGTCCAAAAAGTAAAAGTCGATCAAGGAACACCTTACACTGTAAAGCACCAAAAATACTATAAAATCAAAATCAACACAATAGTTTGGAAAAATGGATCTTAACTCAAAGCATAAAATGGTGGAAAAGAGGTTTCCACCATTTTCGTTACTTATAGCTCTGTTTGGGTGAAAAATTAACTCAGTGAACCCTAAATTCTATTTTTGTTACTTTCAACTCTATATCCCAAAACAATCCCAAGAGAACCCTCTTATTCTGCTTACAATTTTATCCGCGAACAATCATAAACTTTCAATTTTATTCGAACCTTGAATCTCAGACAAAGAAAAAAAGGGAAGATAAAATGGGTTACTTACAACTCTTAATCCTAGAACAATTGCAAGACAACTCTTAATCTTGTTGAATTCTGCAGCCAATTTTAGCCGCGAACAAGGGAGAATGAAGACCGCGATGCTAACCCTAAGCTCAGGTAATAAGAAAAAAGGAATGAAGACTGATAGATTCAAACCCTAAGCTTTGACTTTTATCATTATTTTTTTATTTTTTAAATTATTATATAAATTTAAGGGGGTATAATGAGTAGTGGAGGGAAAAATACCTGGCTTTTTATTTTTGGTACAATATTAATCGTAGTTATAGGTTCCTATAGCGACGGTTCTAAAAACCGTTACTATAGGTCAATTTATTAGGATGGTTAAAAATAATATGCGATGGTTATCTTAATTAATTGTCCCATTAGACATGGCTACATATTGCGACGGTTATAAACGTCACCGTAGATAATCTATAGCGACTGTTACACAGCCGTCGCTATAGAATCTCTACCGTAGCCCTTATTTTCAGTTGTGTGTTCTTGTTGTGTTCTTGATCTTGTATCATTTGGTATAAGAACTCAAGGTTTGATTTTTTAAAAAAAAAATCAATCTTGGGAAGATCTTACCAAAGTTAGAAATATTGTGTTGTTGTTGAACCTTGTCCAAAATTTATTGCCTTGTTGTGTTGGCTTGTCCAAGAATTTGTAACTAGATTTAGTAGGTTTTTTAGTTGTCTAGTATGTTTCTTGTGTTGGTTTCTTTCTCACTATCAGAAAAGGTGTCTAGATCTAAAGTTGAGTTTATAATATTGACATTGTTGTTGTGAACTTAAAGTGGCCGTGTGTTGAACATTGAAGTTGGTCATGTTGTGTGTTGTTGTTTGGTATTGGGATGGACATTGTTGGTATATTGTTACGGTTTTATTGAAGATTGTTGTTGTGTTCATATTTATTTTTACCTAGTCTAATAATTTGACCAACAAAAAGTGCAAAATTGATTCAAAAAAGTGAAGATAAAAGTTGTAAAGTTTGTTTGTGAGAAGACTTGAACCCATCACTTCCTAGACTTGACATCTACTTTTCAACCACTTTCCTTATTTCAAGGGCCTTGTTTTGTGGGACTAGTACAACCCAAGTCTCATCTTTTTTGGGATTGGACTTACAAAGGACTCAACACTTATACTTTCCCTACAAAACCAATTGCCTTCCATTCCAAATTGTGTGAAGGTTAAAAATTTAAATTTGTGACTAAAATTGTGTGGGGCCGAGATAAATTACATGCTGCCACATCACCCTTGATACTGTACACATCAATATTAAGCTCAAGTTTAGAATTTCTAGTTTCTGAATGTTGATTCTTAGTTTCATTTGTTGATCCTAGAACTAATTAACAAGCTAGTAAACTCCTACTAGGTTGTCAATTAATCCTTTGAATCCTTTTGTTCGTGTCAATATTTACTTGGGTGCTTTTATCTTTTGAATATGTTGTTACTTCTTGATTCTAGTTCGATGAGAATTCCTTGAGTCTTCAAACAAGAATCTACTCCAGACAAGAGCATACTCATACCTTGGGGATTCACGGGTTACTATCCAATTTACAACACTTGTGGAAATAAAAATGTGAGGTGATCCAAAAGAGTGTGAGTGAAGAGAGGTTTACACTAACTTGTTTGTTGATTTTGTAGGTAATACATTGCAATGGAGGAAATGACCTCCCAATTCGTGGGTAACAATTATACCAATATACTTATGGCTTCTATTGAGGGCCTCAACTGAACTTTGGAAAGAATGCAAGTAAGTCTTTGGAAGTTAGAAATGGATGTGTCTTCGGTGAAGGGGGATATAACATCATTGAAATGAGAAGTGACAACCATGAGTGGGCGGTTGGAAAATATGGAGAGTCAAAGGAACTCCCACCCTAATACTCCTCAAAACTACCATGTTTCTTCAAGTGGACATGACCAAAATACTCAATCCACCTAGACCAGTACTAAATGCCGCAATCTAAACTACTCTCTACCCCCAAGTCCGAGACTTCAATAGGTTATTTCATTCACAATCTCCTCAAGTCCCACAAGAAGGACTTGGTCATTAATTACCTCCACCAAATCCGAACCCTCCCTTCCAAGCTTCACTAAACCAAAGACCACAACATCCAAAAAAAATAATTCGTCCAAACCAAGTCCCAAACAACCAAATTAGTCCCATCCACTTTGAAGAATATGGTAGAGTGGAGTATGATGGGTATAGAGCCTTTGATGATGCTTATATGAAAGAGGGGAGAAGGAAAGGGGCCGTGTGGATCCTAGAAGATATCGAGGGCATGGGGAAAGGTTGAACCATCATCAAGAGAGGGATGTTGGCATCAACAGTACCAAGTTGAAGCCTTCCAATCTTAAAGGGTGAAAGTGATCCCAAGGCTTACTTAGCTTGGGAATCGGCTTGTGACAAATTTTTTTAAGTTAATGACATCTCGGAGAAAAAGAAGATTTGTTATGTCGTGTACCACTTTGAAGGCTACGCTAACACATGGTGGGAGTATGTCAAGCAATTTAGAAATGAGTTGATTGAAGGACAACCACCACCTTGGTTTTGGTTGAGATATCTTATAAGGCAACGGTACCTTCCCGAGAGCTATCGACACGAGTTACTTGCTAGATTGTACAACTTGCATCAAGGGAACAAAAGTGTCATGGCCTATTATGATGAGTTCCAACAACTTATGTTGAAACTTGATCGTCGAGGAGAAAAAGTTGGCCACGACATTATCCGGTTCAAGTATGGGTTGAATAAGGAGATTGCTACTTATTTGACTCTCCATAAGTTTGATACCATTTATGGCATCTTCCAAGTGGCCATAGAAGTTGAAAGAGAACTCAAGGAAAGGTCAAGTTACAAGTCCAAGGTCCAAACATCCTCGGGTTGGCCGAGGAACAAAGAGGTTGCTCAAACATCCTTGGGTTGGCCCAAGAACAAAGACCAACCCGCCAATGCAAGACAATCTGAGGTCAAGCCAATCCAAAGGTACCCTTCACGATAAAAAGTTAACAAGTATCCTAATCCAAAGGGATTCCAATGCTTCAAGTGCCAAGGTTGGGGGCATAGGTCCAACGAATGCCCTAACTGACGTAATGTATTCCTAATAGAAAGAAGATTGTATTACCTTGATGAGGAGGTGGGTCTTGAAAAAGAGTAAAATGAGGTCGATCCTCGAGATGGAGAGAAAACCGAGGGTGAGCCACATGATGATAATAATGGGGAAGATATTTATCTGCAAGAGGGAGAGTGTATTGTTACAAATTTTGTAGTGAGGCATTCCATGATTAGTAAGGCAATAAATAATCCTAGCCAAAGGGAGAATCTATTCCATACTAAGTTCCTTGTAAAGGGTAGTGTGTGTACGTTGGTAATAGATAGTGGTAGTTGTGCAAATGTTGTTAGTTTTGCTATGGTGAACTTCTTGAAATTGTCGACTACACCTCATACTAGTCCTTACAAGTTGCAATGGTTGAATGAATGTGGTGAATTAAAGGTCACAAGGAAATATGTGTTACGATTCAAGGTGGGAAACTACCACGATGAGATGCTATATGACGTCTTACCAATGCAAGTGTGTCATTTGTTGTTAGGTATACCTTGACAATACGATAAGTCTACCAAAAATGATGGAAGGTCCAATCGATATACACTTGAGAAGGATGGCCGAAAGGTCACTTTTCATCCTCTTTTGCCTTCACAAGTGAATGACTTGTACCAAAAGATGATTGGAATTTAAGAAAAAGGCAAGAAGGTCGAGAATGAAAAAAAAAGAACCCGAGAGTGGGGTAGTGGGGGAATCCGAGGGGGCCTCAACCTCCAAAGATAAGGGAAGCATGGTGATGTTGGCTAGAAAGAAAGAGTTATTTATGGATCATGATGAGATCATACCTATGCTTCTTTTGGCCCATTTTTTTAACATTAACCCTTCTAATGTTTCTATTTCTTGTGTCATGCAGGAAGGAGCTTTCGCAAGGGTTGCCCCTACTTATGGAAATTGAGCACCAAATTGACTTTGTGTCGGGATCCTAATTTCCCAACAAGTTGACTTATAGGAGCAATCCTACGGACACCAACGAATTACAACGCCAAGTTGAGGAGCTTCTTAAAAAGGGATACATCAAGGAAAACAGGAGTCCATACGCGGTTCCGATACTACTAGTTCCTAAGAAGGTGTAATGCCCCGCAAAATCCTCTTCCAGTCTGAGCCTTAGAGCGTATTTGGTAAAGCAAAAATCTGAGTCAAAATGTTTCAGAAATATCCTCCCAAGTATGAAATACTTGGAATCGTTTGGGAATCTATTTGAGCATGAATTAAGATCATAGAGGTCCCCTAACTCATGAACGAGTTGAAAACTTTCCTATCGTTCAAGTTTTAGTGACCGTCAAAATTTGGGTCAACTTAAATCGACCATAACTCATTGTATAAGAAGAACTAGGTGGCTTTATATATATAAAATAAAATATCTTTGAATTATCTTTCCAAATATATGAATTTCGCCTAAATCCAATATCGGAGCAAAGAGTTATGCCCATTTTACTCCAGCATGTCAAGCTGGAAAATGGTGATGACGTTTCTGACGGTCTATCACGTTTCTGACGACCTTTTTGACGACGTCGTCACATTCTGACGACATTTCTGATGATGTCGTCATCCCTGGGAAGAAAATCAAGAATTTGGACCCCTTTTGTGACGACTATTCGTGATGGCCTATCACGGACCTGACGGCCTGTCACGGATGGCGTCAAGTATATTTTTCCAGCACTTTAAGGGAATTTTTGCAAGGGTATTTTGGTCATTTCCCACCTTTTTAAGCCTCTATAAATATGAGAAACCCTCATTCAAACCCTAATTCAATCATTTTCTTTTCCAATTCTCTCAAGAATATCTAGGGTTTCATTCAAGAATCCTAATCTTCCAAAATTCATTCATAAATTCTTCAAGGTTTCTTCATGAATCAAGTTCCTCATGATGTGGGCTTCAAGAATTTATTTATTTCAAGTGTAGATAAAGTTTCAAGCACTAAATTTCATCCAATTTCAAAGGTTAAGGTATGTAGATGTTGATTCTTGGGTCCCTTTCATCCAAGAAGCTCAAGAACCCTTTTCAAAACTAAAAGATTTTTATGTTTATGAGTTGTAAATGATTTCTATGAGTTGAAATGGATGTTTAATGTGTTGTTGAGTTTTGATTTATGTTTGCCTACAAAATTTATGAGCTTTGACCCTAGTATGTGGAATTCATGTGATGTTTGTGATAGACCCTCCTGAAGTTGTTTTTTCATGTGATGTGTTCATGACTTTTGGGTGTAAAAATGGTTGAATAAGTGAAGAACGTTCCCCATAGGTTTGATAAAGAGCTTAGGTGAAGCATAAGGGCCACTATAGTATGTTGAATAGGAAACCCCAAAATGTGAGCTAGTCCATGCATGCCCAGTGTTTGATAAAATGCCTTAGTGAGTGAAATGTGACAAGATAGCATGAAATTCCCAAGTAGGTGTAAAATCGGTCATGTCTAGTGGTTGTTGAAAGACCCTAGTGAACAAGTCGAGCTATGATGGTTGTAAATTCCCCCAATTATGTGCTCTTGATATATGTTAAGCTTTTAATACATGCCAAGTGTTTAGCAAGTAAGTTATGACATGATAGTATGAAGTCTCCCCAAGCCATGGGATATCCAAACACATGACAAGACCGATATAGGTATAAAGTACTTGATGTATGATCTCGTTGAATGGGGTATAATCTAATAGCATGTATTCCCTAGGCTAGTATATGATGGTGAACCAATGTTGATGATCCTTAAAGGTTTGGAGTGACCCTTTTGCAGTTGTGATGATGAATAGAGGTCTATTTTTCCTAAATGCTTAATGCGATGTCCTAAGGATCTTGAGAGGGAAAGTATGTTATGATGCCCAACTACTTGAAGTGATGCTTTAACGATTGTGATGATACATGAATGATTGTAATGATGAATGAATGTTTGTAATGATGAATGAATGGATGACCGTGATGATGCATGAATGATTTGTGATGAAGAATGATTATGTCTTACTTTTATGTTATCGAGTCCTGAGGGTATTTATACCAAAAAATAAAGTTGTTGTCGAGAGCCCGTGTCAGTTTCTCGATAATTCCAATCGAGCCATGATTCTCAAAACTCAGTGAACTATAGAACTCTGTATCCTCAGACAAGTGCAAAGCTTAATAAAGCTCAGTAATCTCAGTTATCTCTATAATCTCTATATCGCTAGTAATCTAGACTCAGACCTGTAATCAGCTCAGTTCTAATAGTATTCAAGTGATTCAATTCTAATCTCAGAAGTGATTTGAGTAATCTATTCAAGATTTGTATCGTCAGTCAGATACTATGATTCGATGTCTTTTCCGTCAGATTCGGAACTAAGTAATCACAGCGTAACTCTGTTAGATCTTTTGAGAAACATAATCAGTATCAGATTCAGTTCAGTTGTGCTCAGTTAAGAATTTAGTCAGAGTCTTTCAGTTTGGAGTAGAAACTAGCACCGAGCGAGCGAGCTCAAGGAAAGAAACTCAACTACTAGTAGAGGGTGTGATTCTTAGATGCAATCATTGTCCTCCAGAACTATGTAGCCAGCGTAGGTTGATGCATCATACCTACTAGTTGAGGGTAGATGAGAGACATCATACCTTTTAGATGAGGGTAGATTAGGTGGCTTGACCTATTAGATGAGGGCTCCACCGTTCTCGTTTGAGAACCTGATAGATGAGGGTCACATAAAGATAATACACATAAAGATAATGTCTTTACCCGTGGCACGGTATTTGCACCCTCCCAACCGGGGGTATAGGTTGGACCCCACCTGTGGTAGGTTGGGGCATGTTGGTTAAGTGACTATTTCCCACAGTTTCAGTTTCAGATTCAGTCTCAGTTTCAGAATCAATCTTCAAAAATCAGGACTGTCAGATACAGTCATCTATCTTTATGAGAAACTCAGATAGATTCATTGATTCATGGACCATCCCGACAGATAAGCTTGGTCACATATACAGTTGGTTGATATCATATTCAGAGATATGCCACCAGACAGGCTTGATCACAGTATCAGATTTCTATTGAATATTCTTGTCATCAGATTCAGCTATAATCATATTTCTTATCATTGATAAAGCTTCCAAAATCATCTATTAGAAAGGTTGATCTCTAATCTTGTTATTCGAAAGCAGTAAGTCCAAGAATTCAGTCATTGATGTAAGCACATCCAGATCCTCAGTTATCAGTATCAGATGAGTCAGTGATTCAGTATCTCAGTGTCAGTAGTGAGTTCAGTCTGCAGTAAAGTGGTATCTGAGTTTCAGTATCTAGAGTTGCGATAATTGTGTTAATGTTCTGTGCATTCATGTATGTGTTCTCATGCAGCATTTTCATGATTATTCAGTTTAGATATTGTGCATGCATGAACCCTTGCATTAGCCTACCCCATCTACATACTCGGTACATTTTTGTACTGACGTATTTGCACTATGGTATTTTATTTAACACCATAGGTTCAGAGGCAAAGGATTCAGTTTATCCTCAACAGTTTGGTCTGAGTCAGCAGCAGTAGCAGTGAGTCCTCTTCTTTCAAGGACGAGTCTCATTTTACTACTATTATACCAGACTTTGTTTATTTTCTGTTGACGGAGTTAGTTGGGGACATATCCCATCAACTCCACAGTTCAGACAGTTAAAGGCTTTTCAGACAGATGTGTTAGTATTCAGTTTTGAGTATGTATAAATGTGTTGAACCTTATGGCAAGTTTCCATATTTTTTCAGATATTATGCAGTGTACAGGTACAGATATCAGAAAAGGGTTAGCTTGTGGTCCTTCAGGTTCATAAGCACTGTGTGACATCTCGGGATGGGATCTTGGGGCGTTACAGAAGGACAGAACTTGGTGTATGTATGTGGATTGCCGAGCCATCAACAAGATTACGGTAAAATATCATCACTTTATTCCTAGGTTAGATTATATACTTGATGAATTGAATAGTTCGTGTCTATTTTCCAAGATTGATTTAAGGAGCGGGTACCATCCGATGACGAGTGGAAAACCACCTTTAAGACCAAGTTTGGTATTTATGAATGGATAGTTATGTCATTCGACCTCACCAATGCTCCAAGCACTTTCATGCGGCTAATGAATCATGTGATGAAGCCATTTATCAGAAAGTTTGTCATTGTTTACTTTGACGCCATCTTGGTTTATAGCAAGTCATTAGATGAGTATGTAAAGCATTTACAATGTGTGCTTGATGTCCTCCAAAAGTAGAAGTTATATGCTAATCTAGAAAAGTGTTTTTTTGGTGTTAATGAAGTTGTATATCTTGGATTTGTGGTGAGCTCAAGAGGGGTCGAAGAGGATGAATACAAGATAACCGCTACAAAAAAATTAGCTAACCCCTCAAACCATTGGTGAAGTGAGAAGTTTCCACGAGTTGGAAAGTTTTTATAGGAGGTTTGTCAAGTGATTTAGTACCATTGCCTCCCCCTTAACCTAGATAATACAGAAAGACCAACCCATCAAGTGGAGTGAAGAGCAAGATAAGGCCTTCGAGTCCTTGAAAGTTATGATCATCTCGGTACCATTGTTACAATTGCCTAATTTTGACAAGATGTTTGAAGTGGAGTATGATGATAGTAAGGTAGGCATAGGCACGATTTTGATGCAAGAATTGAAGACTATTGTTTATTTTAGTGAAAAACTCAAAGTTGCTACTCTAAACTACTCCATGTATGATTTAGAGTTATATTCCTTAATTAGAGCATTGATTAATTGGCAACACTACCTATGGCCCAAGGAATTTATGATCCGAACGGACTGTGAATCCTTAAAATATCTTCGGGCACAAGATAAACTTAACAAACGGCATGCCAAATGGGTTGAGTTTCTTGAAATCTTCCCTTATGTAATTCAATATAAAAAGGGCAAGGATAATGTGGTAGCCGATGCTTTGTCTAGAAAACATGTTCTTGTGTCTACTTTGTCTTTGAAGTTAATGGGTTTTGAGAGCTTAAAGGAGTTATCCCGAGGATCCCCACTTTGCTCCTATTTTTAGGGAAAGTGAAGACTTGGGTAGGGATAAGTGGGCTTTGGATAGGGGTTCAAATCCCTATGCCAAGTTTGATGGTTACTTATTTAAAGGTAGATGATTGTGTGTGCCCTCTAGTTCGTATAGAGAGTTGTTTGTGAGGGAAGCACACAATGGCGGTCTCATGGGTCACTTTGGGGTCGAAAAATACCCTTGGGATATTGGAGGAGCAATTCTATTGGCCAAGAATGCACAAGGATGTGGCTAGGATTTGCGTCCATTGTGTAGATTACAAAGGAGCCAAATCTCGGCACCTACCTCATGGGTTGTACACCCCACTGCCTACCCCTTCCTGTCCTTGGCTTGATATATTAATGAACTTCGTGTTAGGTTTTCCAAGAACTAGACGAGGTTGGGATAGTCATCAATTTTATAAGATGGCACACTTTATCCCATGCTCTAAATATGATGATGCACCGAGTGTGGCTTCTTTATTTGTTGAGAATGTGGTTAAGTTACATGGTGTTCCAAGGACCATTGTAAGTAATCGGGACTTCAAATTCCTAAGTCACTTTTGGAAGTCAATGTGGGGTAGGCGTGGTACCAAGTTGTTGTTCTCGACTTCTTGCCACCCACAAACCGACGGCCAAACAGAAGTAGTAAATAGGACCTTGGGTTCTATGCTACGATCCATGGTTAAGAGAAAAATGACATCTTGAGAGGAACACCTACTATTGATTGAGTTTGCTTATAACCGTGTCACACACTCAAGCACGGGAATGACTCATTTTGAGTATGTGTACGGCCTAAACCCCTTACCCCTTTGGATTTAACGACTTTGCTAAGTAATCTAATGACAAGCTTAGATGGAAGCAAGTGGGCCGAAGCTATGAGGAGGTTACATGGAAAGGTGAGGCTACGTCTTGAAAATAAAAACCAAGAGATTACAAGGAGGGCCAACAAAGGAAGAAAGAATCTCATTCTTGAACCGGGAGATTGGGTGTGGGTGCACCTTAGGAAGGATCGGTTTCCTTCTTAAAGGAAGACCAAATTGATTCCAAGGGGTGATGGTCCATTCCAAGTACTTGAAAGAATCAATAACAACACCTATAAGATCGACCTTCCTCCGAAATATCAAGTGCACAACACTTTCAATGTGTGTGATCTCTCTCTAGTGGATGCGGTTGAGGATAACCAAATACCGAATTTGAGGTCAAATTCCTCTCAAGATGGAGAAGATGATACGGGTGCAACAACCTATCCAACGAGTTCAAGGCCATTCACACGTAGCCAAGCTCGGGAGTTATAAAAACTCCAAGCCATGTTTATGCAATTGGTCGTGTGTGAGTGTGTGATCGATCCAACACAAGGATTAAATGTTCTGAAGTATGAAGAGGGGCTTTGAAGTGTAATAAAATTACATTCCAAAGACACCCCTAGGCCAAGGAGGATGTGGAGCAGCCATCAATTTCCACCTGAAGAAGAGAGCAAAAGGCAGAAATGGAAAGAGTCAATTTAAGGAAACCCTAAATTATATATATATAATTGTGGTCCAGTCCAAAGTAACTGATACATTGTCTTTATTATTTTGGATTGGGTTGGTCCAATAAATGTAAACTCATTTAAATTTGGTGTTGATTAATAAAATTCCTATTAATTTAAGGGGAAAAAACCCTAAGCCAAGGATAGAATGATCATTTTTCTTTCCTTTTAAGGTGTAATATAAATAGGTAATATTAGGGTTATTTCTAGACTTGGTTGATTCATAATATTTTGAGAACACAAGTCTTGTAAATTGAAACATTTCTCTCTCTTGTTCTTGAGAGTGGAACCCGAAACTTGAACAACAAAGTGTAGTAACACTTGTATTGTTCCTTGGCTAAAAACTCTAGATCTTGAGGTTCATGAGTTCCTCTTGATCTAAGTAAGAACTTGGTGTTGACATTCTTTAGTCTTAGGGTCCTTTCATGTTACTAGGGTTCTTAGATTATAGAATATCTTGTGTCAAGTTTCTATCTTTTATCTTGTAATATTGTTGTTGCATCTTGATATAGTGAAGCCGTGTGGGGCCTTTTCAATTCACTATTGTTGTTGATCTCTTGTTGTTCTTGTTGTGTGCTTGATCTTGAAAATAATTTTATTGCATGCATCGTAGTTTATTTTCTCTTTATACACTACGATACATGCAATAAAATTATTTTCAAAATAAATTATGTATGTAAAATCAATGTTACGTTAAAAAAATGTTATATAAAATCGTTGACAATAAAATTTGAAATAAATCAATAATAATTATAATAATATAATATATTTGTAAATTGCGAATGTGTATATTTGTGAAAATAATTTAATAAATATCAACAAAATATTATATTTAAATTACATAAAATATAAAATTGCTTGATAAAAATAAATTATCTATTTAGAAAGCATGACTGCGACACATTGGTATTTATTTGATATCAAAATAATACGTAAAATATATCAATATTTAAAATTAATAATTTTGGTAAAATAGCATCTTAAAAGGAGTATAGGGGGGTCAAAATTGGGTGTCAACACTATAGCAGTCGGAATATATATTTTTCAAAATTTACAGCCAAATATTCTGACTGTTGTAGTCATAACTAGTATCGAAAGAATATTTTGTAAAAATAAAAAAGTAAGTTTTGGTATTTGGGTGTTTTTTATATGAAAAACAGGATTTAATCTCAGTCGTCAATCTCATGAGATCGACGACTGTGATTAAAATTGAAAAGGGAATTGAAAATTGGTTTAAAATGGAACCAAATTGAATTCAAAAATAGGTTAAAATTGACATTAATTAAATATAAGGTTGACTAGAATTTAAATAGAATTGAGAAGATAATTGAATTAACTTAGGCTGCTATTTAGATATAATAATAAATTCATAGTAATAATAAATTAAAAAATATTATAAAAATTGTTATTCTTACAATAAATTACGTATGTCACATAAAAAATATTATATAAAAATTACCGATAATAAATTTAAAATAAATTGAGCATAAATATTATAATAATAAAAAAAAATCAAGGTGACATCTTTTGATTGTTTTCTCTATGAGATTTCGAGAAAATGAATACAACAACTAATCTGATTTAGCCCCACAAATTGGGGTCTATGAAGGGTACGGTATACGCAGATCTTACCGCTGAAGTAAATAGGTTGTTTTCAATAAACTCTCAGTTCAAGAAAAATAGTCTGAAACTGTCCAATTTCAAAAAAAAATATTAGTGAAAATTGATTTAATATTGATCGTTGATCAAATATGATGAATGATTGAGATTAGAATTGAGGAGATGAGTCAAATTGGGATTAGATATTAGGTTAAAAAAATTGAATTGAGAATTTCGATTAAGTCAAATTAAACTCAATTGACACAAATTGAGTATAAAATGGCTAGAATTTAAATAAAATAGGAAAATTGAATTGCATTAGGTTGATATTTAATAAATATATTAACTATATAAAATTAATATTAAAAAATAAATAAAATTATTATTTTTAATAATTGAGTAGACAGCCGTAGTAATAACAACACCTACAATAATAATAATAATAATAATAATAATAATAATAATAATAATAATAATAGACAATGTTTGTAAATTATGAGCATGTATACTTGCGAAAATAATTTAATAAATATAGTAACTATATAAATTAATATAAATATAAATTATTTGTAATTATTTGGCACAATAGACCGCAAAAAAAGCGACGGATATTAAGACTCGATATAAATGAAATAATAACATAATAATAACACTACTTAAAAAAAGAGGAAAAGTGGTCGATTTTCCTCAGTTTTCGACCACAAAACCGACCAAAATGAGTAGCCGGTAAAACTGTGGCAGCTTTTTGAAAACCGACCACATGTGGTCGATTTTTTAAAAAATATATATATATTTTTTTAATTCATTATTATTTTATTAAAATCAAAAAATAATTTTAAAAATAAAAATAAATCGACCACAAGTGGTCGATTAAAAAAAATTACTTAATTAATTTTAATAAATCCGACCACAAGTGATCGATTTTCTTTTAAAATTAATTAATTAATTTTATAAAAATCAACCACAAGTGGTCGATTTTCTTTAAATTAATTAATTAATTTAATTTATAAAAAAAACTTAATTAATTAATTTAAAGAAAAAGGGACCACATGCGGTAGATTTTTTGTAAAAAATTTCAAAAAAAGGGAACACATGTGGTCGTTTTTTTGTAAAAATTTTCAAAAAAAAAAACGACCACATGTGGTCAATATTTTTGATAATTTTGTAAAAAGAATTATTGAAAATTTCCATAAAATACAAATATTAAAAATCAAATTATTTACAATACAGCCCACCAATCATTTACAAACATTAAAAATTAAATCAAATTATTTACAATACAGCCCACCAATCATTTAATATACAATCAACCAACCATCATAAGAATACAAATATTAAAAATCAAATTATTTACAAAATTTATCAAGGTTTCAAATCCAAACTATAAAACATACAAAAAACTAAAAACTACAACTCATCATCCGCATCTTCATTCTCAGCCTCACCCATTCTATTATCAATATTTCGTTGATATATCCAGCTATAATCAGATTCCATCTACACAATCAATCATATCCAAATAATTAGTTCAAGTCACAAAAGTTCACATTTCAAATACCTACATCTAAACATTTTCAAGACCAACCATCATAAGAATACAAATATTAAAAATCAAATTATTTACAAAATTTATCAAGGTTTCAAATCCAAACTATAAAACATACAAAAAACTAAAAACTACAACTCATCATCCGCATCTTCATTCTCAGCCTCACCCATTCTATTATCAATATTTCGTTGATATATCCAGCTATAATCAGATTCCATCTACACAATCAATCATATCCAAATAATTAGTTCAAGTCACAAAAGTTCACATTTCAAATACCTACATCTAAACATTTTCAAGTCACTAATTCACTTCACAAGTTACCAAACTAAACTTAATTCAAAATGAAAAGTTCACGTTTCAAGTACCTACACTTAGACATTTTGAAGTAACTAATTCACTTGTCAAGTGACCACAGTTTACTAAAATCAAAACGCAAGTTCACATTTCAAATACCTAAATTCAAAACAAAAGTCACTAATCCATAATTCAAGTACCTAAACATTTTCAAGTTACCAACCTAAACTAATTTCAAAATAAAAAGTTCACATTTCAAGTACCTACACTTAAACATTTTCAAGTCACTAATTCACTTCACAGGTTGCCAAACTAAACTTAATTCAAAATGAAAAGTTCACGTTTCAAGTATCTATACTTAAACATTTTCAAGTCACTAATTCACTACTCAAGTGACCACACTTTACTAAAATCAAAACGCAAGTTCACATTTCAAGTACCTAAATTCAAAACAAAAGTCATTAATTCGTAATTCAAGTAACTACAATTAAACATTTCAAGTCACTAAGTCACTTTACAAGTTACCTAACTAAACTAAATTCAAAATGAAAAGTTCACATTTCAAGTACCTACAAATAAACATTTTTAAGTCACTAATTCACTTCACAAGTTACCAAACTAAACTTAATTCAAAATGAAAAGTTTACATTTCAAGTACCAACACTTGAAACATTTTCAAGTCACAAACTCACATCCCACGCTTAACTATATTCAAAACACAAGTCCACCTTTCAAGTAACTACACTTAAAAAATTTCGACTCACTACTTAACTTCTCAAGTGACCACACTTAACTAAATTCAAAACACAAGTCCATATTTCAAGTACCTACACTAAAACCTTTTCAAGTCACTTATTCACTTCTCTAGTGACCACACTTGACTCTATTCAAAACACAAGTTCACCTTTCAAGTAACTACAATTAAACATTTAAAGTCACTAAGTCATCACTTCACAAGTTACCTAACTAAACTAAATTCAAAATGAAAAGTTCACATTTCAAGTACCTACACTTAAACATTTTGAAGTCACTAACTCACTTCTCAAGTGACAACACTTAACTAAATTCAAAACACAAGTCCACATTTCAAGTACCTACACTTAAACATTTTCGACTTACTAATTCACTTCTCTACTGACCACACTTAACCACATTCAAAACATGAGCCCACCTTTCAGGTAACTACAGTTAAACATTTTCGATTCACTTCTCAAATGACCACACTTAACTAAATTCAAAACACAAGTCCACATTTCAAGTACCTACACTTAAACATTTTCAAGTCACTTATTCACTTCTCTAGTGACCACGCTTAACTAAATTCAAAACACAAGTTCCCCTTTCAAGTAACTACACTTGAACATTTTCGACTAACTAATACACTTCTCAAGTGACCACACTTAAGTAAATTCTACACATTCATGACAATTTATATGTCAAAAGTCAAAACTTTATTTACCTATTAACTTTGTAGGTTTTAAAACCTAATGTTACTTCCTATATTGTGTAACTCTCTCATTACAACTTCCTAATAATCACATTCTTGCAAATTTGTACCCACTAACACAAATAGATAATGCACATTAATAATATAATTTCTTCAATATTAAAATGTACACCAATAATAAGTTATCCAGTAAACTTCCATAACAAAAACAAAGACTAAATTCAAAATGAAAAGTTCACATTTCAAGTACCTACACCTAAACATTTTCAAGTCACTAAGTCACTTCACAAGTTACCAAATTATAAACTAAATTAAAAATGAAAAGTTCACATTTCAAGTACCTACACTTAAACATTTCTAGTCACTAACTCACTTCTCAAGTGACCACACTTAACTATATTCAAAACACAAGTCCACCTTTCAAGTCCCTACACCTAAACATTTTCAAGTCACCAATTCACTACACAAGTTACCAAACTAAACTAAATTCAAAATGAAAAGTTCAGGTGTAGGTACTTGATTAGCAATATGAACTAATAAGGACCTCAAGTAAAGAAATAATCAGAACTCCACTCAAATTTAGTATTTGGAAATCCCTCCATATGCACACAAATTTAAGTTCACATGTGTACTTCATGAATATCAACAAATAGTTTCTCCCTAAGATTCTTTACAAATTTCAAGTTGGCTACAAAGTCTATCAACTTGTATACTTTTTACTTTTTCAAATAAATTTCAACTTAAGGTGCAATATTAACAGGTAGCACCAGAAACAATATTAACAATAGCACCTCTTTTCCTCTGAACCATACCAGGTAAAACAGCTTGAGTAACCTTAGTAGTTCCTTCAACATTAACTTTAATCAAATCAGTCAACAATTTATCATTCACTTAATGAAAAAATCTAGCATAAGGATATGAAACCCCAACGTTATTAATCAAAACCCCAATATCTAATCCTTCAATTATCTCCTTAATCTTCTTAACCCCTTCATCCAAATCACCAGAGAAAGCAACCACCACTGTCTTAATCTCGATTTTCCCATATTTAACCTTAATTGAATCAAAAACATCCTTAAGTTTATCAGGATTACGACCCATAAGTATTAAATTAACAAGTCCACCCTTCAAGTACATCAGAGTGCCTAGCTATTAGCAAACTATTGACCTCTCTCATAAGGCATATTTTATACAGCAGAAGAAAATTGAAGTCATGGATGATTAAGCCACCTTCTGGATATGAACTTCACTTTTGAATCAAAGAAAAAATTAGAACAACTAATTCCATTTCATTAACCAATTAAAGCGCCATTAAAGTATGACGGACACTACATCCATTCAATAAGCAAGTTTAACTATCATATGATACAACTACAACATAGACAGTACAATATTAAAGTAAGAGTAAATCTTACCAAAGCTTGGCATATTCGCAGTTGATTGAGATTGCGAGGATGAAGCTGGTGCAGATGCTTTGTCAGACAACAAAAACTTGTAGATAGAGCAACAACACTAGGAGTTGAAGCTGAAGAAGTGGACGCCGAAAATGTCAGAGAAAAACCAGTCCTAGAAGTTGTAGAAGAAGCTCTAGTAGGCTCAAGCCATGTGCAATCTGATGCTCAACCTACTCGCCACAAGGAGATCGGAGAGGTGGTGGCTCGTGGGAGTTCGCCGGCGTGGAGGGGAGAGAGAGATCCTAGAGAGAGAGGAGTTGCGGCTGTTGAAGTGAGATTAGTGTTAGGGATTGTGTATTTGGTATCATAAAAGGAAAGAGGGGAAAGATTAATCTCAACCCTTGGATCAGATCGATCAATGGCTAGGATTTAAAATTGTGGAGTTAGATGTGGCTAGAATTGTAAGAAAATAGGCCAAAAATGATAATAATAAATAATAATAATAATAAAAAAAAAATAAAAAAAAAAAAATAATAATAATAATAATAATAATAATAAATACTAATGTGTTTGGTAAATTGTGAGTATGCACATGTACAAAATAATTTAATAAATTTTAATAAAATTACGTAAAGTGTCATATTTGAATTAATAAATATTATAAAATTAATGGCTGAGATCTAAATATTACGATTTTGATTAAAATTAGATGAAAAATTAAATTGAGTCTAATTAGATATAATTTGGCTAGAATTATAATAAATCGGGTAATATTAATCTAAAATTGTATGAATTGATACAATTGAGTTAGAAAATACACAAATTTAAAAAATGCATGTTATTTTAATAATAATAGATAATGTATTTTGTAAAATAATTGTGAATGTGCATGTTTACAAAAATAATAATATATTACTGCATAATATATATGTAAAGAGAGAGAGATAAAAGTGATACATACTTCTATTTTAGCAATAAATTTATCGTTACATGCTTAATATAAAAAATAAGTCACAACATAATCGAGAAGCCAACAAGCATAGAAAATTAAGTTACCCAAGCATGGAAAATCACTTTTTGATAAAATGATTGGATAAGCTCCAATAATGAGGAAAAACAGAGAAATCGTTTGAAATTATATGCTTGCAAACACCCTTATATTTCTTTCTATTCTAACTCGCCCAAAAAATAGAAAAATTATATGCTTGCAAATCCCCTTTTTTTAATCACTGCGCAATTTCTTGTGCTTGAGGGTAGCCAAGTTGCTGCTCCGTCTCCCAGTTCAACTTCGAAGCAACTCTTTCATGAGAAGGAACATATTCCTCGAGTTTCTTGACAAGCTCTGTTGTTGTTGGCGTAGATACGATGATTTGGCGAGCATTGGGACTGATGAAGCTTTTCTCCACAACTTTGTCAATAAATGATAATAATGAATTGTAATATCCATCCACATTCAATCCTACCGGCTTATCATGAATGTCAAGATGTGCCCAACTAATTACTTCAAGTAGCTTATCAAGTGTGCCATAACCATCTGGTAAAGCAATAAAAGCATCAGAGTGCCTAGCCATTTCTGCTTTTCTTTGATGCATATCTACAACTACCTTCACTTCTCCTACTGTTTCACCAGTTAACTCTCTAGGCATGAGTGTCTTGAAAATAACTCCAATAACGTGCCTACCACCATCATAAACCGGTTGTGAAACCAAATCCATTAGGCCTATGTTACATCCTCCATAGACCAAATCAATATTTCTTAAGACCAATTCTTTGCCTAGCTCAATAGCAACATCGTGATAACTACTTTTCTTCCCTTGACTACTCCCACAAAACACACAAATTCTCTTGAATTTTAACACCATAACATCACTTTTCATTTCCATTTTCTTAAAGTTTTTCTACTTTTTTTCTCTATAGTAACTTTGCATCACTTAAAAATTGTGTGAAAAATGATTTGAAAGTGTAGGGTATTTATAGAAATTTTTCTTGGGTTTAAAAAAATATTTTAATTGGCCATTTAGCTGTTTTGGGCTCCCAACGGTCATATATCCGTTGGGCCCAACGACCATTTTTTAATTAAATTCGATTTTAATAAAAAATCCTATAAATATTTTTTAATTATATTTTTATAAAAAAAAAAAACGACCACACGTGGTGGATTTTTTTTAAAATAAATTTAAAAAATTTACAAACCAACCACAAGTGGTCGATTTTTATAAATATTTTTTAATTATATTTTAAAAAAATATATATTTTAAAAAAAATGACCACAGGTGGTCGGTTTTTATAAATATTTTTAATTATATTTTTTAAAATAAATAAATTGAAAAAAATTAAATTGACTAAGGTTGCGGATTAATACAATAATAATAATAATAATAGTAAAATAAATAATATAATTATTCTCAAATTAGTTATGAATAAATTGTGTAAATAAAAATACGGCACATAATATATTACTTTAAAATCAACCATAACAATAATTCGAAATAGACACCTATAAATTATGAATATAAAATTTAAAATTGTTGATAAACATTTGTGATACCATCTATGTCAATAAACTAATTTTAATTTCTTAGGCATCTTTTATTTGATAATACGTGTCAACCAATTTAATGTCTAATTTCTTTTTATTTCATATTTTTTTTCTTCAAATTTATCCTTTTCCTATTTAAAATTTTCAAGTCACAAAAATCCTACGTAAATCCCCAAGAAATAATTTCAGCTAAATTTGTACCAACACAATCCCCCAATAATTTTCCAAGTAATAATTTCATAGGTAAAACCCCAAGAAATAATTTCAGCTAAATTTGTAGCAACATAATCCCTCAATAATTTTCCAAGTAATAATTTCGCAGGTAAATCCCCAAGAATATATCCCCAGCAAAATTCGCAGAACAAAATATCCAAATAATTTCTCAGGTAATAAAATTCATTACATAAATATCTACCAAAATATCTCTACGTAAAATTCGAAGGATAAATTATCTAAAAAAATTTCTATGGATTTAAAATATATATATTTTGTCCATATACCTGCGGATTTACCTAGAGATAAAATACTCGCCGATACATTTCCCCAGGTAATGTCGCAAGTAATAATTTTACAGGTAAATTCCGAAGAATAAATTCCCAGCAAAATTCGCAGCCCAAAATTCCCAAATAATTTCTTAGGTAATAAAATTCATTACATAAATTTTCACCAAAATATCTCTAAGTAAATACGTAGGATAAATTACCTGAAGATTTTTTTATGGATTTAAAAAATATATATATTTGTCCATATACCTGCGGATTTACCTAGAGATAAAATACCCGTCGATATATTTCCCCAAGTAATGTCGCAAGTAATAATTTCGCAGGTAAATCCCTAAAATAAATCCCCAACAAAATTCGCACCACTAAATCCCCAAATAATTTTCTAAGTAATAAAATTCATTAAATAAATTTTCACCAAAATATCTCTAAGTAAATTCGTAGGATAAATTACCTGAGAATTTTTCTACGAATTTAAAAAATATATATATTTGTCCGTATACCTGCGGATTTACCTAGAGATAAAATACCTGCCGATATATTTTCTCAGGTAATGTTGCAAGTAATAATTTCGCAGGTAAATCCCCAAGAATAAATCTCCAGCAAAATTCGCAGCACAAAATCCCCAAATAATTTTGTAGGTAATAAAATTCATTACATAAATTTTCACCAAAATATCTCTAAGTAAATCCATAGGATAAATTACCTTGAAATTTTTCTACGAATTTAAAAAATATATATATTTGTCCATATACCTGCGGATTTATCTAGATATAAAATACCTTCCGATATATTTTCACAGGTAATGTTGAAAGTAATAATTTTGTAAGTAACAATTTTTCAGGTAAATCCCCAAGAATAAATCCCCATCAAAATTCGCAGCACAAAATTCTCAAATAATTTCGTAGGTAATAAAATTCATTACATAAATTTTCATCAAAATATCTCTAAGTGAATCCGTAGGATAAATTACCTGAGAATTTTTCTATGGATTTTAAAAATATATATATTTGTCCATATACCTACGGATTTATCTAGAGATAAAATACCCGACGATATATTTTCCCAGGTAATATCGCAAGTACGAAATTTACGCAATATGACGCCAAATTTACCTGCGGAATTTGTTGCAAATATATAGTTCGCAGGTAATATATCTTAATATTGAGGAATTTAATATTTTCGTAGGTAAATCCGCATGTATTTCCTGCGATATTATTCCCTAGGTAAAATTCCCATGTAATTTACAGTTTTTTAGTAGTGTTCCTTTTTAGAATTTTTGCATGAGATCAAGGTAGAAGATGAACGGGACAATTGTCAGACGTCAAATTAATTCATATACGCCAATGGAAAACTAATCTTGTCTATTCGCGATTATGTTGATTTATACAAAATTAAATAAAAAGTCGATGGGGTTTATTCGATACTGATCTCAATGTCTATGCTCGAACAAATAAATAATCGATGCGTTAAACAATATCGGTCCATCGATTATGTTCAGTCAATTTCATAGACTGTAAGCCTTGTCAATAATATACCGTATTGATTTATTGCCCTTAATAGTATATTTGGAAAAAAATAATAATCAATAAAATAATAAATAATTAGATTTTATGCAATTAAAGGAGTTTGAACAAGTCATGTGATAGTATGAGAGTCCAAGTAAATTGGATCAGGTGATCAATGATGTGCGAGGATGGGTAGTGAATGAACAAATGAATTCCTCACAATATACTTGTGCTTTGGTAAACATTGCCCTAAGGATGTTGGTTGTTCAACCACAACTCATCACCTCACATCTTATTTCACCACTTTCAATTTATGTGGACTCTCATACGATCACATGACTTGTTTAGGCTCATTCGATTGCATAAAATTCAATTACTTTTTATTTTATTAATTAAATAATCCTTTTCAAAATATGTGCTAGTCATGGTCTATAAATATGTGTCATAGTCTAGTCCATGTATTAATGAAGTTGTACAAAATCTATGCTAAACTATGCTTAGTTTTGTTCTCGACCTGACATAGTCTGGCATAGACTCTTAACTACTTCCACAAATAAATAATTAGACTATGATATTTATTCATAGACCATAACTAGCACATATTTTGAGAAGGATTAATTAATTAATAGAATAATCAATAATTAAATTTTATGCAATCGAATGAGCCTAAACAAGTCATGTGATCGTATCAGAGTCCACATAAATTGAAAGTGGTGATCAAAGACGTGAGATAATGAGTTGTGGTTGAACAAATGAATTCTCCACAACATACTTGTGCTTTGGGTAAACATTGCCCCATGCATGTTTGTTGTTCATCCACTACCCATCCTCACACATCATTGATCACCTTATCTAATTTACATGGACTCTCATACGATCACATTACTTGTTCAAACTCCTTTAATTGCATAAAATCAAATTATTTATTATTTTATTGATTAAAAGATCCTTCTCAAAATATGTGCTAGTTATGGTCTATGAATATGTAGCATAGTCTAGTGCGGTTATTAAGGAATTAGCTCCTAGTATATGCTAAATTGTCTATCTATTTGGTGAAGCATCTACCAAATGCCTAGAAAGGCATCGATTAGAAATAAGGTCTATAAAACAAGACCAGCAGTAAAAAAATAAAAATGTTAGATTTTTACAACGGTCATAAAGTACACGTCAAATCAACACCCAACGGTAATATCTCACTTTTTTCTATAAAAAGAAGGCTATTGTTGTGTTAGCACTCTCATTTTTTTTAACTTTAATTTTTCTTAACAACTACAATGTCTCAAGCATCCCAAAAATTAAATGCAAAAGTGTCTTACATATGTCATTGTGGCAATCCAACTGTTTTTAGGACGTCACGCACCTATTGAAATCCAGGTCAAAAATTCTTTAACTGTGTGGTTGGAAAGGATAATGACGGATGCTCTTTTTTTAAGTGGCTTGACGAAGACTCACCGACGAGCAGCCCATCGAAATCAAATTTTTTAGGCGCTTCCAAGTTTCATATACTCCAAAGGCTTCGGGAATCCAAAGAAAATAGAGATCTACTCATGACATTGTAAAAGAAGCCGAAGAGTAAAGGGATTACTTGAAAGGATTGCTAAAAGAAATCGAAATGGAGAGGGATCAAGTAAAGCAAAGGCTGATTTTGGCCGAGAAAAAAGAGAAAAACCTAAAAAATTTATTGTATGGTTTGTTATTGTTGTTGGTTTTCTGGAAATGTGTAATAGGGATATAAGAAACTGAATAAATAGATGTAAGGTTTCTTAAATTAATCTTGGGTGTAATCTATAATTAATAGAGAATTATGTCTATGTCTTTTATCATCGACCTCCATAAACCATGATAGTTACAGTAAATAAATATATGAATTACTCAATCGATAGAATGTTAAGTCTATAAATTATAGAGAACAACTTCTATTATGTTTCCAATCAACCACTATAAATTAGGAAAATAGCTGAACTGGTAACGCAATGTAGCCAACTCTTTAATCTAATGAGACAATGGAATAACTGAACATTATTTCATCAGTAAATGACATCATTGATATGTCAAATATATGTAATTCAATTATCCATAAAGAACAAATCACTAAAAAAATAAATCATTAAGAAATTTTTTTGTTCCAAATCCACAAAACTACTTATTTTCTTGATTGAGTTACGCAACAATGCCCATCACATCCACTTCTTTTTCTTCATGTTTTTTCTCCTCTTCTTCAACTTCTTCCTTCTCATTTTCCTTCTCTTCTTCTTCTGATGATTTCTTCTCTTCTTCAATGTTTTCAACCTCCTGTTTGACCACTAATTCTTCTTCAACTTCCTTCTCGTTTTTGTCTTCTTCTTCTTATTCTTCTTATTCTTCTTCTTCTGATGATGATGATTTCTTTTCACCATCTTTTTTTGTTTTCTCCTTATTTTTTTTCTGCTTCAGCTGTCATCTCCTCATGTTTTTCTTTTTTTTTTTCTTCTTCTTCTTTTGCATCTTCTTCATCTGCTGCTTTCTCCTCTTTCTTCTCTTCTTCACCTTTTTCATCTGCTGCAGCCATGTCTGTCACTACGACTGCAAGTTCTTTAAGGTTTACTTGATGCCGGCTACGAGGAGGACTGTCCAGGTACACTGTATTGTTTTGAAAGAATTACAAAACATATGCAACAAAATTAAATTGGAAGAGCAAAAAATAAATTAATTTACCTTCTTCTTGTTTCTTCTTCTTATTCTTCTCGATTCTCCTCAGCTTCTCATCTCTAACAAAAGAAGTAATATCCAGTAGACTTTTCTCGAGCAAAGCAACGCGCTCGTGTAGGTCATCGTCATTAAAAACGTCTGGTGAAGGTTTGAGCCCACTTGAACTAGCATGATCATAAGCGCGTGGTGGACTTAGGACATAATGGTGGCTATCTAAATCTTTGTCTTCGTTCGCGACCTCTGCTGATGAAGTCAGGACAGTCACACCTTTTAGCTGCGCCTTCAACGCATCGATGAACGTATCCTTAACTTTGTCCATGTATGACTTAAAAGTTTTCATGTATATCTACTCCATCTCAAAGACAGTAGGGGTAAGGTACGGGTGCACAATCTACAAAAAAATAAAAATAAATTACACGACATTCGCTAATATAATAATATTAGTATCATATCATAATAAGTAAAATTTTACCTTTGTGCTGTCTCTTTTGTACTTAAATGGGTCGCCTTCCATTATGTTGTCGTACTTAGACATGTTCCATCGAAGAAGATGGGAAATAGGCAGGGGAGACTCCAACGACTTATCGGCGTACCTTCCCAGATGAGGAAAGGCCTCATATATCCAAACCTGCAATCAATAGAAGCACAAGTAAGTCTACAGTGTCTATGTATTATTGCATAAATATGTAGGAGTCTATAATAAATCAATAGGATGGTAGATTATAAGTACCAGAAACGCCCAAGAAAAGCCAAATAACGCGTACGATGCATTATTACTCTTGACAGAAACTTCTTTCTACTTGGTCAGATCGGTCTTCTTTTTCAGATAGTTCAAGGTCAGCTCAAAGGACTCTTTTCCCCATGGATACCACCCGAAGAATTCTAAATCAGCCGCCATCTTGATGTATTCTGAATCACCTTCTTTGTCGGGTCCTTTGCCAGCAGATCGTGTGCACAAACCAAACCAAAGCACACTTCAACTTTTGTTGATTATTCAGCCTATTACCTTTCATCAGGCTAATCAACTTTACAACAGTAATGCTTTTGTTCTTCATCACCTTAAAATGAAAGATTTCTCCATTTTGAAGGACTTTGTTCATTTTTGATTCACGGGGATATGTTGAACAATTCAGCCCCGTAATCAAAGCAAATTCCTTTAAGCCAAAATAAACTGGCTTATCGTTTACACAAAACCAAATTTCATGCAATTTTTTTTATACGTTGCAGCAACATATAATGAACCATCTATCCATTAAACTTAAAATATTCCGGCATATACCTCAAGTGTCCAAAATATGTCTTCTTAAAATCACAATACAACTTTTGTTCAACAAGAACCCATCTAAACTCTCGATACACGTCCATTCTTGCTCTCACAGAAATCTTTGCAGGAAAAGAGCCAAGATCATCTATCCAGGTTGTTAGGTCGTACGACTCAACGGAGATATCTCTCGCACAAATTGGCAAGGATAGGAGATCCTCTCCCCGTGTTCGCTATCTCTACTATCCTCACCGTCCCCACTATCACTTTCACTTTCTTCTTTGCTTTCCCCCTTATTTTTACCTTCGCTATCCTCAACATCCTCACTCTCGTTTGCACTACTTTCATCATATTCAGAAATATCGGCAAGGATTTTTTATTCGGTTCCGACTCCGATTCATCGACTACGGCTTTTTTTCTCTTGGAAGTTTTCAAAACTTCTTCGAATATTCACTTCCAACTGGTAGAAGCAGTGGAAACAACCCTTTTAACTGCTCTATGAACTCTTCTCACCATTTATGATCTAAAGCAAAAAATGAATCTGTAGTGGTCGATTTATCGACTGCTGGTCTATTAATAAAAACGAACAAATGCAACAAAAATAAATTTGCAGTGGTCGATCTATCGACCACTGATCTATTAAGAAAAATGAAAAAATGCCTCACATCAAACATGCAAATCAAGTTTCAACTTCACCAGATATTGGCAGTGCAATTCACAACAACAAGAACACCATTAAAATGAGTCTAATTCAGTACAAAAAAATTAAAATTCAAACGCAATATAACTACAAAAATTGAAAAAATTTCTAATCATTATCCAAAGCAAACCCCGATTAAACATGCAAAATCGACAATGAACTAACAACACTCAAATTTTGACTAATTCCACGAAGAACGGTGTAATTTTTGTCAAAATCGAAGAACCCCAACGCAAAGCGTCATCGAAAAAAATTACTAAAATGAATCTAAAACTGATTGGGGAAGAAAATTATACTTACCTGCGCAAGAGAAATTGAAAAATTTCAGCTAAGGAAGCAAGAATCAACCAAATTGTATTGTTCGAAAAAATAGGAACCAAAATCGGGAGAAGGAAGGTTTTGAGGAGAAAGAAATGTGTAGTTGAGAATATTAAATGATTTTAATAAATATTTTGAAAATGAAAAAATATAAAAAGGGACCATGTTGTAGTTTTTAGAAAGTTATATTTTTTTCTCAAGTTTTAAAAATGTTAAAGGAACCCATGACTACACAACCCTGACCCACTTTTTACCTTTTTCAAGACCTAACCCTAAAAAATAAATCAAAAAAGAAATTTGATGTCTATGATTCAAAATAAGTTTTAAAAGTGGGTAGGAATCAAAATTATCTCAGATATCTGGTAATAACTCTAAATCATTCTAATTTTAATACCACAATGAAGTCTAGCATTAATGAGCATGCCATAATTCAAACCATGATACTAAGAATAAAATGAAGTCTAGCATTAATGAACATGCCATTAATTCTAATAGTTTGAATCATGCTCCTAAGAATAAAACTATTAATAGTTACACTGTTGTTGATCCTCATAAGGAGTTGTTATCTAAAACTAAATTTAACTCTTCAATTAATTGGTTTGAAATTCCTTCAAATAATAATTCTACTGATCTCTTTAGATTAAATACCTCCTCGTCATCTACGAAGCATCTTAATGCAAATATTTTACTTATAAAACCCTGTACATAAATACTATTAGCCCTTCTGTAAACCCATCTTTACATAATCATCCTCCTAATGATATTTTTAATAGTATGACCAGTGGCAACTCTCCTCCACCCCTCTGCATGCAATCACATTTGGCAAGTGACATTGGATGAGTGTCAGATTTTATTTGTAAATAAATTAACTTAAAAAATATCACCTCTCTTCCTCCCATATCACTTTTATTCAATACCATTCCTGAGATATCTTCTTACAAAGATTTTCAATCATTACACCCTTTATAATATCCTAAAAACAATCCTGCTCTTTCTACTCCCTCTTCTCAAGATGACAAACCATCAAGTTCCTCTGCATCAAAACATCAACCTTGCTCTTCTAGTCCCCTCTCCAGTAATGATCAACCAAAATTTGCATAATCTAGACATGATTTTTGCTACTCATACAGTCCAACTCCCTTACCAACCTCTATTTTTTATACATATAGGTCTACAGAGACATGCAACAACTTTCACCTTGGAGACCAAATGGAGTACAATCCATAGTGATACTTCAAAATGAAAGATAGTTGGCTCAACTAGTAATGGAGGGTATGAAAATAGCTTTGGAGAACTTTGTAAACTAAAAATGGAAAATAAACAACTTGAATCCATCAACTCATCCCACAATGCTGGGTTTTCTTCATAGCATGCAAGCACTGTGCAGGCTTCCTCACTACTTAAATTCATTTCTCGATATGAACAACATCTCTCAAACCCTTTTTTTACACCCCATGAGACGATGTCAAACAACCCAATCTTATTCCCATAGCAATCCCAATCAATCCAACTGGGTCCTCCCTAATTTATACCAATACCTTAAACTCTATCGTCCTTGAATATTCCACAATATTTTTCTATGATTCTAGAAAGAGTAGTAAGAATCCCTCTCATTAGGGGCGCATTTATCAAAATCTCAAATATAAAGCACATAACCCTTATGGTATTTTTTAAGAAATAGGATAAAAATATATACACCATCTTCTCTTCTGAAGTGCTCTTTCATATTGCGCCCTACAGTGAATCAGGATCTAGCAAAACATATAGTTATAATGGCTCCAACTATAAGGTTGTGTCAAGCTTCTAACTCGGAGAGAAGTGATCCCGTGTTCCTTATTATAACTCATAACCCTATGGATCAAGATACAAGTTTGATCGTGAATGCGAACTTTAAGCGCAACTTTAATGAGATTATTATAAACCATAACCCGAGCTTAGTTGATTTACTTGAAACTAGTATATCCAACCACATGCCTCTCAAAGATGAATTTGCTTTTGATTATTTCTTTGAAGTCCTAGCTGATGGGAACTCAGGGGGGTGGTACTGATATGACTTACCTATTTTATTCAAGTTTCTCTTGGGAATCGTACTGATCAAGAAGTGCATGCAATGATCCAAGTATATCCTAGCTCTTTCCCCTAGTTTTTCCTGCTATATATGCGAGTACAAATAGTAATAAAATATCTATTTTTGGAATATTATAATAATGCTATAAATTCTCTTTCATCGGTGACAAACGATTTTAATGAGGTTTCTTGTCAGCATGATAAATGGGGGCAAGGGTTAAAAAATCAATAGAAGTAGAAGCTTCTTCTTTTGGGCTTGTATAAATATGTGTAATCTTCCAGATCTTGGGTTTGAAGGAGGGCGTTACACTTGGTATAATCAAAGGGAAAAAAGAATGGGCTTGGACTTATTCTAGAAAGGTTAGATTGAGGTTGTTCTAATAATAGATGGATTTAACTTTACCCTAATTCGAGAGGGACCCGTATCCCTAAAATCCACTCCGACCATACTCTCTTTCTAATGACGCTTAATAATTTAACCAGATCAAAGGGTAGAAAACCATTTAGACTTGAAAATTCCGGATTAAACATCCATCATTTAGAAATATTGTGGAATCTTTCTGGAATCTCAACAATCTCCTAGATGCTAATAATAACCTTAGAGAAGTTTCTATGGATTGGAGTAAGGGTACTTTTGGGTATATATTTAAAAATAAAAAGAGACTCTTAGCCAGAATAAGTGGCATTCAGGGCTCCCCTTCTTACCCTTATAATTATTTTTTAAGAAACCTCAAAATTAATTTTCCTGACAAGGATTATAATGATATTCTAAAAATTGAGGAAGATTATTGAAAGCTTAAATCTAGGATAAATTGGCCTAACAAGGGTGATACCAACATCAAAATCTATCATTTTTCTGTTATTAATCGAAGCCGCAATAATAGAAACTCTTATTTTAAGGATAATGATGGTAATTGGATCAGTAACCATGATCTTATTATAAATCATGCTTTTAATTACTTTCGCAACTGCCTATGAACATGCTAGCTTTGACTGAAAAAGTATTTGTAACTCTACTTGTAGTCTTCATAATATAGATCTTACTATTTTTGATAGACCCTTAACTAACCATGAAGTTTATAACACTTTATTCTCCTTTAAACCCTTTAAAACATTGGGATCAAATGGTATTCACCTTTACTCTATCAATAAAATTGGAAGATCGTCGGTAAAAGTATTTTGGATTGTTGTCACCACATTATTGATATTCAAACAATTTTTTACTCTTTGAACAACACATACCTTTGCTTAAACTCTGTGTTCAAGAATGAAAATCTTCTAAAAAAATTTAGATCGATTGTTTTGTGTAATACTATGTATAGAGTTGTGACTAAAATAATTGCTAATTGGATTAAATCTTTTCTCTCTAACCTCATAGGTCCCCAACAAACTAGACTTATCAAAGTCCATAGGGCCTATGATATGCTATTCTACTTCAGGAAATTTTCAATCATGTTAATAAGACTAAATCTAAGAAAGATTGTCTAACGCTTAAGCTTGATTTAGAAAAGTCTTTTGACCGGATAGAGTGATCGTTTGTCTACCGTACTCTTCTATTCTTTAATTTTCTTAAGACATTCTTATTATGAATTGTATTACCACTGATAATATTTTCATGTTGGTTTATGGATCTCAGACTAACTTCCTTTTTCCATCCCGAGGAATAAAACAAAGGGATTCGATTTCGCCTTATATATTCATTCTTTTACTTTTCTTATTATATTAATCATCAAGTGGATATCCTTAAATGAGAAACAATCACTTTTTAGTTTTTAAGGAAATGATCCTCTTTTTTCCCATCCATTTTTTTGGACGATCTAACTCTTATTTCTAAAGTCACCCCCTCATCTATTCATACATTAGCCAACTGTATGAATCTTTTCTGTCAACTTTTCAGCCAAAAAATTAATACTCAAATGCTAGTTTTTCTAAGCACTGTAACTCTAATTTTCAAGTTGCTATTGAGCTGTAATACCCCACATTTTTTCTAACTTAATTTCTCTTTTAGAATGTCAAAAACTAGCTTCAAAAATAAATAACAATTGTTGCATGTAAAATTTTCCAGATTTAGACCCTCTATTGAATAGAAAATTGAATTGGCTTTCCATCGATACTAGTTTCGCCCAAATTCGATACTCGGTTGAGAAGTTAGGGTATTTCTAGTAAGGCAGTGTGCCAGCTGGGCAAGCACCGCGTCGCGGTGAAGGTAAAAATGGCAATCATCAATTCTAGTGGACTTCCGCGATTTGTCCGCGTTGTGGAGAAGCTCAATTTCCCATTTGGCAATTTCCAGTAGGCCAACACGATTGTACTGCGTCGCGTTGATGGCCTAAATGGCATTCCAAAGGTGTACCGCAATAGCTCCGCATCGCGGAGAACTTCCAGTTCCCAATTGTCCTATTTCCAGTGAGCCACCGCGATAGTGGCATGTTAAATCGGAATTTTTTTTCTTTTTTCAGTTCCGACGAAAAATTAAAAAGGGGTACTTTGGTCAATTCCCAAGCCCCCAATTCGTGTAAAACACAAGATTTAGACCATTCTTAATCACTTTATATAATTTTCATCCATTCTCTCTCAAAGAAAAATCCTAGAGTTCAAAGCTTCTTCTCCAAGAAATTCAATTTCTCCATTATTTCTCAAAGAAAGCTCAAAATTGAGGATTCTCAAGACAAGATAATCAAGAATCCATCTTCAAGAACTCAAATAGGAATCCAAAAATCAAGATTCTTCATCTAATCATCTACCAAGGTATGTGGGGTTTATGAACAAGGATCTTCTTCCGTCCTTGTGCCCAAAACTAAGTTTTAATTATAAATTCATATGATTTTGAATGATTATACATGAGTTTTGAATTAAGGTTCATACCCATTATTGCTAATTGCAAGATTATGACTTTTTGAGAGATTTTGAAGATGATTTGCATGTCTATTTCTATATTTTCATGCCTATTGCAGTAAATTCCAGATTGTGAGCTGAATTATCATAGTTTTCATTATCAAGCATGAACTTTATGATATTTTAATATGTGTTTGATGCATGGGTTATTAAGCCCAAGTTTATATGTTGATATTTCACGAAAGATAATACTTTAAGCATCTTATGATCAGATTAATTAAAAAATTTCAGTAAAGTTTTTATCTTTTGATCCCCAGATAAGATTTAGAATCCACTTTACAAATCGATTACAGATTTTAGAATTTAGAATAGCTTTATTTACAGATTTAATTAGATAGATGCATAATTGGTTTCAGAATATACCCTTATGCTAGTTTTAAAGTAAATTTCCAACAGAACGAGCGCAGATTAAAGGGAGTAGTATTTAGCACTGAGTGAAAAGTGTGGGATTAGCGTGCCCTATCTTCCACAGAACTACGTAGCCAACGTAGGTACAGATTATGAGATTATTCCCATTCCAATATGGGTGACAGTTTCAGATGTGATCACTTAGCTCAGGTTATACTCCTTGACAAGAGTATGACACCTCTCCCCATCATGAGGTTTTTTCCATAGGGAAACAAAATGTTGGACTCCATGTTAGCTCACATGGTTTATGTTGGTTAGAAGAACCCCCCTAAAGCTTACAGACTACAGATAACATAAAGGAATAACAGAAAAGCTTTTAGAAAACTAAGTGTAAAGGCTCACAATTTTATTTAGATTATGCTTTTCAGAAAGATAATAGTTACAGATTTCAGCTTTTAGGTTTCAGACATAGAAGTGAGTCATTTCTACACTTAGACAATATGATTTAAAGACAGAGTATTAGCACAACTTTTAAAACTAAATGTTATGACTCACTACGTTTACAAAGTATGATTTGCTATTCATGATTTCAGATTTCAGTATTTCAGATATTCCAGCTTATGTGAGTCATTTACATTTAGCATGTATTGTTTTACAAACTGTGATGATGATTGATATTATGTTTTACTTGTGCATTCACCCCCATATACTCAGTACATCCTCAAAGTACTGATCCACATATACGTCTATGTGCTACATTGTCTCATAATGTAGGTTCAGGTGCTCAGTTTCGGCAGCATGAGTAGTTCGAGCATCTCCATCTACATCCGACAGTTGGTGAGACCTCATAGTTCGGGGACTTAGTCATTCAATTTATTTTTAGCTTATCAGTTTAGATAATTCAGTATTCTTTCAGACAATTCGAGTCAGCTGGGGGTCTGTCCCAATGACTCTCTAGATATTAGTAGTAGAGGCTTGTCAGACTGCGAGATTTGATTCAGACTTACAGTATTTAGTTTACAGAGATTATATTCAGATCATTCTCAGTTATATTCAGACAGTTTTTCACATATAGTATGACTCTTATTTCTATGTTTCCTTTATTATGAAGTTCAGACTTAGCTGCAGGCAGACAGAGTTAGATTAAGGCTACTCGTAGTCTTAATCACCGTGTGACATCTTGGGACCAGGTTTCGGGACATTATATGAGCAATGCTGTAATATTAAAGCTTCTCATGACTTTGGTAAATATCTAGATTTTTTTATCTGTAACGCGAATCTTAAAGCTAGTAACTTCCCATACATCATTAAAAATATGAAGAAGAAACTCTCTAGCTGGATGACTAAATTTCTAACCCCCATGAGAAGGATCACGCAAGCCAAATCTACCCTTAATGCTATTCTACCCAATTCTATGCAGTACTTTAATCTTCCTAGGACAACTTGCAATGTTACTGATAAAATTCAGCAAATTTTTATCTGGGGCTCCACTGACGAAAAAAGAAAATTGCATTATGTTTCATGGGATAACTTACCCATCTCAAGGATTATAGTGACCTTGGCATAGTTGATGAAAAGACAAAAAATCTTACCCTTCTCACCAGCCTCTCTTGGAGTTTTTTTTCAAATTGTAGTTCTTTTTTGGACCGAACTTTAATTAGAAAGTACAATATCTCTAGATCATATAATTCTTCTTCTTTTATTTGGAAGAGTATTTTAAAAGGTGATAAGATTTGCACTCCTAATATTGCTTGAAAATCTGCTACTGGTAATGCTATAAATTTTTGGTATAATAGATGGATTACTGATTCCCCTCTCCTTCGTAACATTATTCAAGGACCATTGACTTTAGAAGAAAATTTTGTAAACTTTCGGACCTTTGGGATGGAGTAAACTAGAACCGGAATAAAATCTTTCTACAGATTCCTAATGAAATTATTAAATGATGGGTCCCCTTTTTATGATTGTGCGTGGATTTGGAAGCTTGAAACTATTAGTAAGTTTAAATTCACCCTTTTTATTTCTTCTAAAGATAAGCTGCCTACTTTAAAATACCTTTACCACATTAATATTTGTCACGACCCCAGGCTATCCCCTAGTCGTGACAACGGTGCTTACGGTCACAAGTGACCGCAAGCTAACTCATGAGCTGGTACCTGCTGTGAGCACTGAGTAAACTGATAAATAAAGATATACGCGGAATCAATAATGACATAAGGTTTTAGATACTGAAATATAATTGAGTTTGCTAGAATGAAATATTTGCGAAAAATACTGAAATCCAAATGATAAGTCTGATAAACTAACTGACTGTCTGAAAAGCCTTTAACTGACCGACTGTGGAGTTGATGGAACAAACCCCCAACTAACTCCAACTAAATGGAAATACTGAACTACAGAGATAAACTGAAATAAAACAATCATGTCCTCAATAGATGAGGACTCATCACGACTGTTACTGCTGATTAGCTGAACTATCTAAGCGAGGTCAGGAAACTGACCATCCAAACCTATGCTATAAGACATCATAGCGCGAAGAAAAGTATGCGATCAAAGTTTGAATGTACTGGTATATGAGATGAGGTTAGGCTGAAATGCATAGGTTTATGTGCATGAAATAATGACTGACTGAATAGCATGAGATAATTGATGCATAAATACATAAAAGCTGTAAAATCTGAGAATGCATAACCAAGCATATAAGATGATACTGAAATAGTTTGTAAACTCAAATACTGAAATCTGGCAACTGAAAAACTGATGAACTGTATGCTATGGTCAAGCAAACCTGAACTGAATTCTTTACTGAAAACGAAACTGAGACTGTGAGAGGTATCATCTAATCGACATGCCCATATCTGAGATAATCGGGGTCCAACCTGTAACCCCAGTTGAAAGGGTGTTAGTACCATGCCACGGGTACTAACATGGGCTGTGTGGATCCACTAAATTAATGTCTCTAGGGACTAATGAGTCACCCTCATCTGGAAGGTACTCTAATGAGATATGTGTTATCTACAACTGGCAGGTAAACACTTTATCAACCCTCAATTAGCAGGTTGATATCTCTAACCTACGCTGGCTATGTAGTTCTGGAATTAAGGGACTGCTACTATCACACCCTCTACTGGCTGGTGAGCCTCCATCCCTGGGTTTGCAAGGTGCTAAATCCTACTCCCAACTAAATGACACTGATTGCTGGACTAAACTAAGCTTGATTGGGTAAACAACTGATTATGATAACTAACTGAATGACAACGCTCATGGTTTATCTGAAACTGTTCTAAATATACTGAAATTAAGTAAACAACAAGTATCGGGTGTTCATAACCCTCCAGCACGGAATGAATGTATCAATAAGGACATGTAAAGCTTTAAAACCCATAATAAAGGATCATTGCTCAAAACCCAACATTTAGACATTTCATCAAACACATGAAAAATATGAACTTAAGCATGGGAATTGGTAAAGCATGCGATTAAAACATAGTTACCATGCTAAAACCATGAATTAGGGATTTAACATAGAAATTTTATCATTCAAACATATAAAGGGATCATCCCATCGAAAACACTTGTAAACATAATTTATAACCAAAATTCGTAACAGCTTCATGGAAATAATTCATCATAAACATGTATAATTCATAATTTGAAACATAAAAATGGATTCTTGGACTCCATGGATGAAAAGGGACCATGGATAAACACCACACATATCTTAAACCCTTAAGCTTGAACGATAAACACAATCTTGATGCTTTTTTAAAAGTTCTTGCATTAGAAAACTTAAATTCTTGGTTTTCTTGGAGAGGAGACAATTAAATTTGATGTTCTTGGGAGATGGTTAAGGTTTCTTTGAGAGGAGAGTTGGAGTATATAGGCAAATAATGCCTTAACTGAAGCTTTGATTTATGTTTTTTCGAATTGGATTGAGGGGAAAAGACTCAATTGCCCCTTAAAGAATTAAATTCACAATTAGAACGCGATTTAAGAGGTCACCGTAACATGATGAGGCCTCCACCGCTATAACCACCGCGACGCGCCACTATCGCGGTGAGTTGTTGGAATCGAAATTCAAACATCACTCAATCCTCATTCAAAAAATCCAAAACTTCCCCGAGACATGCTACTTACACCCCTGAATATGAATTAACTCAAAAACCTATTTCTCGTGGTCGGGAAGATCGATTTAAAAATTCTTGAAGTTAAGAGGCCAAAAATAAGATTAATTTCCCAACACTTAGTGAAATTTTCAGGCTTTAAACCTTTTATGCATGCAACTAGGAGTTGAACTAAGCTAAGAGTAATAAGGGGTATTACAATATCTCCTCCTTGGGAACATTCGTCCTTGAATGATAATGGTTCGACTGAGAGTACTATACTGAGGTAACTGAGATCATGTATTGAACATACATGACTCATAATATGATTGCATAACTGATTCTGAAACATGATACATGAACTGAATTGATTTCCTTGAATACATGCACTGACATGAGAATGGTTATAAGGTTGAGATAGAAACGAGAGTCAACTTATGAGTAACCATTAATTTAGGCTGAATCTCATTTCATGAAGAAAAAATAAGAGGTTTAGGACATGGAAACTCAGGGTATTACAATATCTCCCCCTTGGGATTATTCATTCCCCAAATGATACTGACCTGACTGAAATACTAAGGAAAGACTGAGATAATGCATGAGGTACTTATGAACTAAATCATGATTGAAAATCTGAATCTGAATCATGATGCATGAACTGAATTGAATTCACAATTTACATGGATGTGAACAAATTATCTCTTGGAATGGCAATATTCATGAAACTTCTGATAGTAAGACTAGATCGGAAGATGGAAAAACTATAGGAACTTGTCTGTCTGATTGCTAAATTAAATTGTTGGCTATACAGACTGAATTATACTGAAAGCTTATACTTAACTGGAGTATTTCTTCAACACTCTTTCTAAGAAGTTATAATAACAATATTGAGCAAAAAACTTGGGTATGATCTAAATAAGATATATAAGTAAGGACTCTTAGTATGGCTATAACTCTGTAACATGGGACATAGGCCTATGAAACATAAACTGAAATTGCTATGCCTTAGAAAATGCAAATGCTACTCTCAAGATTAGACATACTCCTCAAATACTCCCTCAACTATACATTCTGCTTTAATACTTCCTTCACTTGAGGCTACTGAAAATATTCACTTGGGCACTGATAACTCTATCTACTGAAGTCTGAGCTGACTGAATTCTCTCACTATGTTTAAGCCTACTCGAATCTACAAAGTACACCCATAACATTGTAATACTAGTTGGAATCATGAATTCAATACACCCCGTATTTTTCACAACTTCTCATCTCAAGAATAATTCTTCTTACCACTTTAACAACTAAATTCAACCTTTTACTAGGAATGCGCTAACGCACAATGTACCTATCTACTTATATACACCAACATGACGTTCAAGCATATCATCATAACCACACATGAACTCCTAGAAAAACAACCCCTCAAAGCATCTTTTCCATACTCTCTAATACTTCTATCATTAATAATTTCCCTACGTTATTCTTAAGGGAATCACACATAAAATTTTAACTCGCCATGACATATATAAAAACTTGGCCTCAATCTTACTCCATATTTATAACCTTAGATCAAACAATCATAAAACAATCTTTCCCCAGCATGAAACATTTACTCTCTCCCATCTATAATTGTTCATCACCACTACCATTTCATAAGGAGAGGTCACTGACAAGTTAGAGCATGAGGACCTGAAGCATGAAAAAAATACTATACATAACTTGGACGCTTAACTGAGGCCTGAGAAATAGAGTATCCACAACCTGGATTCATTACAGAGATAAAAACTGAGAATATACATGACATAATCTGAATTTCACTGACCATTAAGAGAGAAGCAAGAGTACTGAAACTGAACATACTGTAAAGCATGAGTACATGAGTCATGAGCTACATGATCTGAGTTTGGAGTTCATAAATTTCATGGAATATGATTTGTACAGCTGAGCAAACTGGAATTTCTTATACTAAGAACTGGAAGCGTACATGATTTTATGAAAGGTGCGTGAATTTGAGCTATGAGCAAGGAACTGACATATAAGGCATGAGTATATATCATTATAATGAAGTAAGAGTACTGAAATAAGAATGGGTTGGGCATTATCCTCCCTTACTACTATTCTACAACATACAAGCATCACTACTGGAATCTGAGAGCCTAACTTGGTTACTTATTCTATCATCTCTTCTTAGCTATAAGCCATCACTCTAAGTCTGTGGAACCCTTTTGATAAACTCTGAACTGAACTAAACCACTTTACTCTAAAGTTCGGAATATGAAAATACTCATCAGTAACAAGTTCACCCTGAAAGACTACACTTGAAAGTGCAAAACTCGCTGCTAATACTCCCTTCTGAGATACAACTCTTAACCTTTTATATCCCCCAATAGTCATCACATAATAGATTAAACATTGACTAACTTAGAATCTTCATGAGTATCACCATACCATGAGTTGACACCATGCAAAATTTAAATTCTCCTTACTATTAAATCAACCATCCAAGATTCAAACTTAGATCCTAAAACGTAACATGGATATTCCCAAACTTTTAAAGAACCACAATAACTTACTTCATGGCCTACTAATATCACATCTCCAAATCACACCCACATCATCATACTTAATTTTGAATCAATAAACATAAATTCTTGCATACACTATTTCAAGCCTTCTGGTTCACCGATCATATAACTAACCCCTTGGTTACAAAAAGTTCTACTAAATTTAGATAACACTATCCCCACTCTACTACTGCTAAACTTCTGGGTTTATATTTCTAACTCTAGATCATATCCTGTCATAGGATTCTGAGAAGGGATCTGAAAGCACATCCCTTAGATATCATCTTTCTTACTCTAAGATATGAAATGATCTGACCCCTAAACACTGAGATACTACCCCTTTAATCAATAACTAGTTCATTGGGAAATTAAAACCGAATGACCATATTCCTGCAATCAACAGAAGTGTTTTTTTGGGATACTGTAATTGCGCAATTTCTATATATCGTCAGGCTATGATATACTTACTCACTGGGGTTGACACTGAGAAAGGCTCTGCTAAGGTTTCTAGACTGATACCAAAATTTGACAGCTATATAGGGGTTACAAAAGAAAGTGAAACTCGGGGTCTAATAAAATATACACACGAAGACGAAAGACTTATAACGTACCCGTAACTAAATCAGGAGAACTTTCACGATCATGATGGGACTGGAGTGCATATAATATGTTCTGGCACTGACCACTGGTGGAACTGAAAGTAGCACCCTGCTGAGTCGGGCGATCAGCTGGAACTGGAGGACGACTGTGCTGAGTCTGCTGACCAATCTGTGGGTATTTTTTGACTCCGTGGTCTGGCTTGCCACATCCAAAACATAAACCACTACCAGCCCTACACATACCCTGATGATTCCTACTATACATCCTGTAGAGCAGATTAGTACGACCACTGTTCATGCTATACTGGGCCTAGAGCCTAGCGATCTATCTCGATTGTCATTCCTGAACTTTGGCACTGGTGCACTAGCTGAAGAAGGAGCTGGGGCTGAGAATTTTTTACGAAACTAAGAACGGTTACCACTTTCTAACCTTGACTTAAAATTACCTATTCTGACGTTCTTATTCTCTCTCTCTCCCTATATTTCTCCTCCTTACTCTGTTGAGCATGAACCATAAGCCTAGATAGAACAGCAACCTGCTGATCATTCTGAATAACTACTGAATAAGCTAAGGTAGTAAAAGTAGCTCTGAATATGGCGTGAGATACATGCTTATTCAGGGGATCTTCTTGAATAGGCGGATGTACGGGATACTTCCCATTCCTTCTTTCCCTATTTTTTTTAAAGGCATTATCTATAAATAAAATGAAGGATGAGTGAGAAAGAGAGTTTTAAATAGAGCTTATGCTCATTCGCACAACGTGAATACTGAAAGAAGGAAAACTTTTCCTAAAACGTCTTGTAGCCTCTTGTCCATAAGTGTGGCACACTTCACACCCATATACAAGACTCTACTCAACACGAATTTTTAGACACCCTAGGACACTGTAAAACCTTAGACTCTGATACCAAGTTTTGTCACGACCCGAGGCTACCTCCTAGTCGCGACAATGGTGCTTACGGTCACAAGTAACCTCAAGCTAACCCATGAGCTGGTACCTGCTGTGAGCACTGAGTAAACTGATAAATAAAGACATACACAAAATCAACTAATAATGCCATAAGGTTTTAAATACTGAAATACAACTGAGTTTGCTAGATTGATACATCTGAAAAAAATACTGAAATCCGACTGGTAAGTTGATAAACTAACTGACTATCTGAATATCTGAAAAGCCTCTAACTGACTGACTGTGGAGTTAATGGGACAAACCCGACTAACTCCGACTAAATAAAATACTAAACTACTGAGAATAACTAAAATAAAATAATCATGTCCTCGATAGATGAGAACTTACCATGACTGTTGCTGCTGATTAGTTAAACTGTCTAAGCACAGTCAGAAAACTGGGCATCCAAACCTATGATATATGACATCATAGCATGAAGAAAAATATGTGATCAATACTTTGAATGTACTGGTATATGAGATGAGGTTAGGCTGAAATGCATAGGTTTATGTGCATGAAATAATGACTGACTGAATAGCATGAGATAACTGATGCATAAATGCATGCGTGAAATCTGTAAAATCTGAGAATACATGACCAAGCATATAACATGATACTGAAATAGTTTGTAAACTGAAATACTGAAATCTGACAACTGAATAACTGATAAACTGTTTGCTATGGTCAAGCAAATCTGAACTGAATTTTGTACTGAGTACTGAACTGAGACTGTGAGAGGTACTATCTAACCGACATGCCCAAATCTGAGCTAATCGGGGTCTAACCTGTAACCCCAGTTGGAAGGGTATCAGTACCGTGCCACGGGTACTAACACGGGCTGTGTGGATCTACTAAACTAATGTCTCGAGGGACTAATGAGTCACCCTCATCTGGAAGGTGATCTAATGAGATATGTGTTACCCTCAACTGGTCGGTAAACACTTTATCAATCCTCAACTGGCAGGTTGATATCTCTAACCTACGCTGGCTACGTAGTTCTGGAACTAAGGGACTGCTACTAAAGGTCACACCCTCTACTGGCAGGTGAGCCACCATCCTGGGTTAGCTAGGTGCTAAATTCTACTCCCAACTGAATGACACTGATTACTGGACTGAACTAAGCTTGACTGAGCAAACAACTGATCATGATAACTAACTGAATGACAACACTCATGGTTTATCTAAAACCGTTCTGAATATAATGAAATTATGTAAACAACACGTATCGAGTGTTCATAACCCTCCAGCATGGAATTAAAGTATCAATAAGGATAGGTAAAGCTTTAAAACCCATAATAAAGGATCATTGCTCAAAACCCAACATTTAGACATTTCATCAAACACATGGAAAGCATGAACTTAAGCCTGGGAATGGGTAAAACATGCTATTAAAACATAGTTACCATACTAAAATCATGAATTAGGGATTTAACATGGAAATTTTATCATTCATACGTGTAAACGGCTCATCCCATCAAAAACACTTGTAAACATAATTTATAATCAAAATTCGTAAGAGCTCCAAGGAGATAATTCATCATAAACATGTATAATTCATAATTTAAAATATAAAAATAGATTCTTGGACTCCATGGATGAAAATGGCCCATGGATGAACATCACTCATACCTTAAACCCTTAAGCTTGAAAGAGAAACACAATCTTGATGCTTTTCTTGAAAGTTATTGGATTATAAAACTCAAATTCTTGGTTTTCTTGGAGAGGAGGTAATTGAATTTGATGTTCTTGGGAGATGGTTAGGGTTCTTTGAGAGGAGAGTTGGAGAATATGGGCAAATAATGCCCTAACTGAATCTTTAATTCGTGTTTTTACGAATTGGATTGAGGGAAAAAGACTCAATTGCCCCTCAGAGAATTAAATTCGCAATTGGAACGCGGTTTAAGAGGTCACCGCGATGCGATGAGGCCTCCACCGCTATAACCACCGCGACGCGCCACTATCGCGGTGAGCTGTTGGAATCGAAATTCAAACATCACCCAATCCTCATTCGAAAAATCCGAAACTTCCCCGAGACATGCTCCTTACACCCCTCAACAAGAATTAACTCAAAAACCTACGTCTCGGGGTCGGGAAGACCAATTTAAAAATCCTCGAAGTTAAGAGGCCAAAAATAAGACTAAGTTTCCAACACTTAGTGAAATTTTTTGGTCTTAAGCCTCTTATGCATGCAACTAGGAGCTGAACTAAGCTAAGAATAATACGGGGTATTACAATATTGCTAATGACCCTATTTGCTCAGTTTGTAAAAATTTTGAAGAGTCCACAACTCACATTGTTCTATAATGTTATATTGTTAAAAAGTTTTGGTTAGATCTTGATTTGAATATGGACTTGATCACTTTCTCCTCTACTCATAGGTTAGTTGATCTAAAACAAATAACTTTTTCTACTTCTGAATTTAACTCTAATTTGCACTATACTTGGTTACATTTCCTTCCATTTGCTCTTTGGCGTTTGTGGATTAACAGGAATAATAATGTCTTCAACAAGAAAGCTCCTTCCTGCCAGTTGCTATGGTAAAATCAAAAGTTTTAGTGTATAAACATCTTACCACCTCTGAGCCACTCTAAACAATTCCATTCCTATCCCAGTTGGATAAAACCCCATTTAAATTGTTTTAAACTTAACGCTGATGGCTACTTTATAAAAGGTACAAAGGTGGTATTGGTGGTATCATAAGAAACTTTGAAGGAGAATATTGTAGGTTTCATGGGTTGTTGCACTGTCCAGAACCCAACTGCTGCGAAACTTTAGGACCTTGAATTGGTTCACTATTTTAACCTTCAACCTATTGAAATCGAAGTGGATTTTATTGGCCTGCCAAATGTGCCGGAAACAGCCCTACCAATGTATAACTCTTCTATTTCGATGCGCAGGTTGTTATTGAGGAGGCTGGAGAGTCCAATGCTCCGGCATAGCTTTCGTCAGGCTAATGGAGTAGCCAACTTTTTTGTGTAAGATAGGTTCCCAACTAATAATGTCTAACCAAGCTGATATTTTGATGCGGCCTCCAGACCAAGCCTTGCCAATTCTTCTTAAGGATAAGCACAGAATCTCAATTTCTGGACTAATAAATAGGACTATTTGTAATTAGTTAGCTAGTTGGGATAACTTATCTGTACTATCCAGTGCTCAAGGCACTACTACTATCTCATCTGTAATGTTCTAATACATATAATATATATGTCCAATTATCCCAAAAAAAGAATATTGTTTCAAAGTGCACAATTTATTTAAATCATCAAAGGATAAATTTAAGCCAGAAACCATACTAGGACAAAAGATAGGTAGGGATAACTTGATTGTTACTACTTGTAAAGTTTAGGAATGAATGCGTATTACGAAATCGATAAGCTGATGTGTCATTTCTAGGTTTCATTATCTGGCAAACCATGTTGAATCACATTGCTGCAAAGCGAATTACTTCCTCCGTTTCTATTTACTTGTCATCTTTTTTAAGTTGCACATCCCTTAAGAAGCATTAAGTAGAAGGTAATTTGATTACATTACTCTTATTTACTACTCATCTTTATTTAATGTTTTTCTTTTTTCACTATATTAATATCTTTTCATATTTATTACTAAGGGTAAAAGAGAAAACAAATACTAATTATGTATTGATTTTGTGAAATGACAAGTATTAAGATATATCTTTTTTTAATAAGGACAACAAGTATTTAGGAATAGAGGAAGTATGTTTTAAAACGCTTGAAAGATTTTTTTTTAAAAACATTTGAAAGATTTACGTATTAGATTTGGAAATGTGAATTGGACATTGTTTTGCACAGTAAAGTGGATATTGCAGGTGTAGAAGTGAGGAGGGAAAACAACGAAAAGTTAGTCAAGGAAGCATCTAACTTCAGTGTAAACATTAAAACTTTTGTTCGTGTTTTCATGCTGTACGTGCCTAAAAAGTGTAAACTTTACATTTGGCCTAATTTAACAATCTAAGGGCTTGTTTGGCACATGAGATTGAAATGGGATAAGCACAAATGTTCATGAAATTATCCGTTCCACCATTCATATGGAAAAGTAATTCCACCATTTTAATACAAATGATGGAATAAAATAGTTTCAAGATTAGCTAATAACCTCACAATAAATATGAATAAAGTTAATTTCAAATTCCATCCAGAATAATTACATCGATCCCACGTACCAGATGAACCTTAATTATATCTCCAATGTAAAAATACAAATAAAAAAAATTAAATTGTGCCAATAGACTCGTGACATCCACACGCTGAATCGTTAAATGACGTGCGTTAAGAAGACCCAAGCCTACATTGCCGTGCCACAAAGTCCGAAAGCCTAACAACGTAGCATCAGGAAATTACATGGGATGACCTCAAGAGTGGGTGACTTTGGATTTTTGACCTCCATAATTTTTTTTTTTTAAAGACTAGCCTTCCTTCTTTTTTATGTATCGTAGAAGTACATTTTTGCCCCTCTACACCTAAAATATTTTTAAACTTTTCACTCTCATTTGTCTCTCAACTTCTATTTTAATTTTTTTATTTTTTTTACCTTAACTTTTATTTTTTTTTCTGGTTCAATTCATTTGTCTCAACTTTTATTTTTCTTTTACCTTTTTCCTCAAAAAATATTTATTTCTTCATTTCTCTTTTTTTTTTTAATTCATTGATCTCAATCTTTATTTTTTTTATCATTTCTCATTTTTTTCATTTTTCTCAAACTTTTTTTTTTCTTCCTCTCATATTTGTTTTTCTCAATCTTTTTTTTTTTTTTGGTTATTTATTCTTCTCTTTTTTCTTAACCTTTATTTTTTTCATTTTTTTTTTCTCGATCTCATTTTATATTTCTCTATATATTATGTTTGTTCTCTTTTTTCTTTTTTCTTAACTTCTATTACATTTTGCTAATAAATAAAAAATTAAGTAATCCTCAAAGGAATCTTTTTTTTTTTTACATCAAATCAAATTTAAGGACATGACTTGTTGTTAGGAAGTCCTTTGGGATAAGTCTTACCTCTAAGGCAAAAATTATAGAACAACTCAAAAATCAAGACACAATATGATAGTGTCAAATTTTTCTTGTGGAGCATAACTTGTTGTTTGAAAATCCCTGAGTTAAGTCTTGCTTCTAAGGCAAGAGTTGTAAAACATCTCATAAATCAAGAAACAATGTGGTAGTGTCAACACTTGTCCATTGGACGTAACTTGTTCTTTTGGGAGGTTCTTGGGCTAAGTCTTGTCTTAGAGGCAAGACTAATAGAGCATCACATAAATCAAGACACAATATGATAGAGTCAACTCTTGTTCATGGGGCGCAATTAACTTGTCGGCTAAGTCTTGCCTCTAAGGCAAGAGTTATAGAATATCTCATAAATCAAGACACGATGTGATAGTGTCAACTTTTGCCCATGGGGTAACTTGATGTTTGAAAGTCCTTGAACTAATTCGTGCCTCTAAGGTAAGAGTTGTAGAACATCTCATAAATCAAGACATAATGTGATAATGTCTACTCTTACCCAAAGGACATAACTTATTGTTTGAAAGTCCTTGATTTATAAAACATCTCATAAATCAAGACACAATGTGATAGTGTCAAATCTTGCCCATGGAGCATAACTTGTTGTTTAAAAGTCCTTGGGCTAAGTCTTGCCTCTAAGGCAAGAGTTATAAAACATCTCATAAATCAAAACATAATGTGATAGTTCCAACTCTTACCCGTGGGGTGTAACTTGTTGTGACAACGTACTTGGGTTAAATCTTGCCTCTAAGATAAGAGTTATAGAATATCTTATAAATCAAACCACAATGTGATAATGTCTACTCTTGCCCATAAGGCACAACTTGTTGCTTAAAAAGCCCTTGGTCTAAGTCTTTCCTCTAGCGGAAGAGTTATAAAGTATCTCATAAATCAATACACAATGTAGTGGTGTAAACTTTTGCCCGTGGAAAATAACTTGTTGTTTGATAGTCCTTGGGCCAAGTCGTACCTCTAAGACAAGTGTTATAGAGCATTTGTGTTAGTGTTGACTCTTGCCCAATGTATGTAATTTGTTTGAAAACTCTTGGAATAAGTCGTCCCCTAAGGCAAGAGTTTTAGAACGTCTCATAAATGAAGACATAACGTGGTAGTGTCAACTCTTGCCCCTAGGGCATAATTTGTTGTTTGAAAGTCCTTGAGCTAAGTCTTACCTCTAAGGCAAGAGTTGTAGAATATCTCATAAATGAACATAACGTGGTAGTATCAACTCTTGTCCGTGGAACATAATTTATTGTTTGAAAGTCCTTGAGCTAAGTTTTGCCTCTAAGCAAGAGTTGTAGAACAACTCATAAATGAAGACATAACGTGATAGTGTCAATTCTTGTCCGTGAGGCATAATTTGTTGTTTGAAAGTCATTGAGTTAAGTCTTGCCTCTAAGGCAAGAGTTGTAGAACATCTCATAAATAAAAATATAACATGATAGAGTCAACTCTATTGCCCGTGGGGCATAATTTATTGTTTGAAAGTCCTTGAGCTAAGTCTTTCCTCAAAGGTAAGAGTTATAGAACATCTCATAGATCAAAATACAATGTGATAGTGTCAACTTTTGCCCATGAAATGTAACTTCTTGTTTGAAAATCATAAGTCTTGCCTCTATGATAGTAGTGTCAACTCTTGCTAATAGGGCGTAACTTGATTGGAAGAAATTGAAGAAAAATAATAATAATAATAAAAAGAAGAAAATGAAGTATTTTTTTTAAAAATAAAGAAAATAAAAAAAATATAAAAAAGTTGAGGAAGAAAAGAAAAAAAAATAAAGATTGAGAAAAAAACAAAAAAAGAGACAAAACAAAAATAAAGATTGAGAAAAATTAAAAAATAAAAAAATAAAAAGGAGAAAAAAAATTAAAAATAAATAGAAGTTGAGAGTAAAAAGAAAAAAAGGTAAGGGTTGAGAAAAACTTAAACTAAAAAATAAAAATTAAAGTAATATAGAAAAAAGAGATTTTTTTTTTTAAAATAGAAGTTGAGAGGAGAAAAAAAAGTAAGAATTGAGAAAAACTTAGAAAAAAAAAAAGAGAGAAAAGAAAAGATAAGATAAAAATTAGAGTAAAATAAAAAATAAAAAAAATAAAAGTTGAAAGATAAATAAGTATGAAGTTGTTTAGAAATATTTGAGATATTGATGGGCAAATAGGTAATTGTGCTACATAAAAACAAACTAGTTTTATAAGACCATTCTTATTAGGGACAAAAAAATAAAGTCACCCATATTATAAGAATCAATTATGTAGTTTACCCACATCATAGTCTTAATTGGTACTGTACAAGCACGGTGGAGCCTACCGCTAGTTATCATTCATAATTTCACCGGAAGTCCGTAACATGGGAGCGTGTCTTGAGCTATAGTTTTTTGAACCAAGTATGAACAGTGATATATATGGATTGAGTTTAAGGATGTTCCTTTGAAAGGATATATATTCATGATTACAACGTAACAGACTATTAGCTACTGCAAGTTTTAGTGAAAGAAAAGAACGTTACGTTCATTATATTCATGAAAATCCTTAAATGTTTTCATTGCTTATATATACATTATCTTAATTCTCAAGGGTGGTGTGGAGACCATTTGGAGGGTCGAGATTAGCAATAAAGAACGTTCTAGTGTAAGAATAATTTAGTATTCAAACTATCTTTTTAATTAATGTTTCTAAAGTGACGAAAAAAAATGAAATGGAATGGAATGAGTACTTGATATAAATATTGGTAAATCAATTGTATAATTAGTTTCTAGTGACCGAGGAGACCAAGATTTGATTTCATGAAAGATTTGGATCTTGGACTTTATGTCGATCCTGATAACCATCTTTGAAATGAATTCACCTACGTTCGAAAAAACTGGTCCATTTCTCTCTGTGTGTGTGCGCGCGCGTGCTTTAGCCAGAATAGGAAAATACAGATTGATTAATTGAGAGAAAATGGTTTATTACCCCCAACCTTTAGTCGAAATTTCAATTACACACTCAACCTTCACGGGAGTCCCATTACCTCCCTAAATATTTTTTTACTGTATTTAGTAACCCCCAATTGCTGACCTGTCAATATAAATCAAATAAGAAGCCATGCGTGTATACATATTTCGGGGTCCACTCCTACTTTTTCAATGTTATATATGTGTTATATATTCATTCATTAAAATAATAATTGATAAATTATTCATTCACATCTCTCAATGGGTGTATTCGTGGATTAACACACAGATACACTCACATCTTTCAATTCTCTTTACCCATGCTCACCATCTACAACACTACACACAGAAAAACACACACAATATATAGACCACTACACACAGCCGTACGCGAGAGAGGGGAAAAACAGTGAAAGAAAAAGAGAGAGAAAGAGGAAAAAATAGAAAGGGGAGCTCCATCGGAGAGAAAATAGTAGGAAACAGATTCGTTTTTTCTGGAATAACTCCAGCAAAATTTCGTCAGAATAACTCCGGCGAAACCACAATCTAAATCACCACCAGCTTCTTTTTCCCATTTTTTTCCGATCAAATCGCGCCAGAAAACGATTCGAAACACAAAATAGGGACAAAAACGTCCAAAACAAACCCATCTTGCCATAAATCCACCAGTTCCATTGAAATCCATTGGAAAACGAATGAAACAGATATGTTTGCGTGTGAAATTCGATACGGGTTGTTCTCGATTTCGTGGGTTTAGGCATGGGTTATTGAAGAATAGAAATAGGTGTAGATAAGAGCCAATTTAGTTCATTGTGATGTTCGATTCAAGGTGAAAATAAAGGTGTTCTGGATTCATTTAAACATGCACCATTAGAATTTTTACTGTACCTTAGCTAAAATGGCAAAATGCAATGCCTTAGTAGACGTAAAGATTGTCTAGAATCATATCATTATCTGTTTAATGTGAAAGATTTTGATGTTTAATCACACATTCATTGGTATTTCCTTTTCGCATCAAAAGAACTGTAGATTGTGGTTACAATGTGTGACTTTGTGGGTAAGAGAGAGATGAGAGCGAGAAGATACTGGAGATAAGAAAAAAAATTAGTTACCCTCCTTTTCTATTTTTAGAGAAAAAGTAGAGAATTAGAATCAGTGAATTTTTTCTGTAGTCTGCAGAGATATCATCCTTTGGAAAATGCTGGAAACATTTACTTTGGGTCTTTTATTAATTGGAGAAGACAATATTATTTAATAATTAAAAATAATAACATATATTATACACGTGGCACTTAAAAATACTGATTTTGAAGGGTTAAAGCATTATCTGACGCGTCCATTGGGGTATTCTCACCTCCCATGACAACCCAGTAATTAGAGGGATGTTGGGTACTATGTAGTTTTGATGATTGACAAACTATGAATGAAACATGAGTTGGTCCACGCATAGGAAAGCAGATTTCTAGTTTCACTGATAAATGCAGACAAGATTGCTTAAAGACAAGAACGAATAAGCAAGCCTAGTTATGATATACTCAAGTTACTGATCATGTGGGGAATATAACAAGTTGAATTTGATTCAAACACTTAATGATAAGGAAAATCAAGTTGAGTTAAAAAAAGAGTCCTATGTGTGGGAGGAGAAAGATTATGATAAATAAACATGTGCTGATTTAAAGAGTTGGAGTTTTACTACAACACTAAGGAGGCAAGAGTTGGAATTGAAGAAAGAGTCTCATTTGAAGTAGAACTCTATGCAATAAGAGTTCTGATTAAATGAGAAGTTTGAAATAAAGAATGACTCTTTGAATAGCTGTGCTTAAATAGAAGATGCATCAGTCAGAATAACTTATGCACTTACAAAGCAGAAAAGCATAATCGATAGATTGACTTCATGAAGTGCTACTCAATCACTGAAGAAACACATTGAAGAACCTGGTCCTAAGTATAGAATCCAGCTAAGAGTTTTAGTGTTGATTTTTAGAGTTGTTCATTGTGTTTGAACTATTGATGTAATATTAGTTTCAGTGAGTTATAAACTGAACTAGGAGTTAGTCTTCGAGTTGGAGAAAACTCAGAGACTTTGGGAATGCATACTTTGGGAGGTGTGTGTGTAGTTAGGAATTAGAGTTTATAATTCCTAGTCGTTGTGTTAAAGGAATTAGAGTTTATAATTCCTATTTATTGGTTACTAGAGTTTTGTAATCAGTCGTTATTGAGGTTCAGAGTTATTTAGTAAAGTTGGGGTTAAATCTTGTAGAGGTGCAGGTCATGGTTTTTTACACCTTTTTTAGCCGGGTGTTTTCCACGTAAAAATTATTGTGTTCTTTACTTACTATTTTACTGCTTTCCTGAAACACGTCAAGCAACCCGTTCCATCCATAGGTAACTCTTGCATTAAAGTCACTGATCAGTAGGACACGAATTCTTAACAAGTGGTATCAGAGCGAGGTTGTCTTAAAAAGGGCTAGCACTTAAGACGAAGATCAATATGATGAATTCCGCACCACCTACTAGTCACAGTGAAGGTCAATCCACTATTAGACCTCCACTCTTTGATGGTTCTCACTTCATTTGGTGGAAAATTAGGATGAAAACGTTCATTCAAGGGGAAGACTACGAGTTATGGGACAGGATCACTGATGGTCCTACTATTCCAATGGAGTTAGAAGATGGTGAACAGGTCAAGAAGGTAAGAAGTAAATTTACCGTTGATGACTTAATGGCATTAAAGAAAAATGCTAAGGCTAAGAACATCTTAGTCGATGGACTAGGATCGGTTGAATACAACAAAGTGTCAAACAGTACCACAACTAAGAAAATATGGGATGCACTGGTCAATGCACATAAGTGTACATCTTAGGTAAGAAAATTCAGGATTGCTCTTCTCTTTACTGAATACGAAGCTTTTAAGATGAAGGAGAATGAGACTTTGTATGAAATGATGACAAGGCTTACTTCCTTGACAAATAAGTTGACTTCTTTGGGAAAAGTCATCACTGTTGAAGAACAAGTTGAAAAGGTCTTGAGGGTGCTACCAAAATAAAAATAGAATATTAAAGTGACTGCTATTAGGGAGGCAAATAAGGATCTCACAGGTATGACACTAGATGAACTAGTAGGGAATCTGAGAACTTATGAAATGGAAATTGATAGAACTAAAGAGCTAGCAGCCCCTGAGGATACCTTAGCTCTGAAGGCATCTGACAGTGATAAAGAAATTAAACTTAATGAAAAATAAGTTGCCTTTATAGCTAAGAACTTCAGAAAATTCTTTAAAAGAAGAAGGGAACAGGTAGCAAGAAATGATCCAATGACAATCCAAATGGATGCTACAAGTGTGGTAAGACTGATCATCAGATTAGGGATTGTCCTGTCTGGGAAATAGAATAGAGAAAGAAAAGGACTAAAAATGAATTGAAAGAAAAAAAAAACAAAAAGAGGGAAGAATATGCAATGGTAGCAGCTTGGGGATCTGACTCAGATGATGATGAAGTTGATGAAACAACACTCATGGCTCTTAGAGATTCAGACTTGGAGGAAGAAGATGATGCTTCTGTGGTAAGTATACTTGAACTTAAAGAAAAGTTGCATTTGTTTTCTAAAACAAAACTTATTTCCTTAATGAGTGCTCTAATTGATGATTTCCAAGAATTAACTTCTAATGGGGATGAGTTATTCAACAATATTGCAAGTCTCAAGTTTGATTTTAGTGATCTAGAAACTTGTAAGAACACTGTTGAAAAGGAAAACTGCACTCTTAAGGAACAGGTTAGCAGACTTGATTCATCAAACCTGACCCTCAAATCTGAAATCATGAAACTGACTCTTTCTGATAAAGGAGAAAAGGTCAAAAGTGAGGAACAAGAAAAAATTGAGTCAGAATTGACTAAGATTAAACATGAATACTTCTGTGAAAAATAAAAAGTTAGTCAATTGAGTCAAGAAGTTTCTAAATTGAAACTTGATCTTGAAAGAGCTAATAGATGAACACATTCTTCAAGAATTGTTCATAAGTTAGGTCAAAGAACTCACAATGAAAAGGCTGGGTTGGGATTTTATAAAAGTTCTAATGCTATTAAAAATCTGTGTTATATTTGTGGTAACTAGGGGCATCCAACCACTGAATGTCCAGTTGCAGCAAAAAGAAAATCAAGAAGCATAAGCCTAGCAAAAAATCTGATTCCATGTTAGCACAAACTAACAAGAAGGTCAAATCTGGTCAGAGAAATAGGTCACATAACCTGTTGCCTCGATGGGTTAGAAGGAACCTCATATATCCCTTTTCTCATAAGAAAGGACCCAAGCTTGTCTGGGTGCCTAAAGTTAACCCCTAATTTATTTTGCAAGTGAGAGTGAAAGGAGGTAAGCAAAATTTGTACATGGATAAATCTTGCTCAAGGTATAAGACTGGAAACAAATAAAGTTTCTTTCACTCACCATATTTAAAGGGGGAATGGATCTTTTGGAGATGAAAAAAAAAGGATGGCAGTGAAACTGATGAGCATGAACAAAAACATATTGTATCACCTGATTCAACTGTTGTACAGACTGAGGGCATATTGACAGGGGGAACAACAAATCAAGAAATTGATGCATCAATAACACCAACACAAGCTGATGATAATTTTGTTAGTAATTCATAAGAATTGGAGTTGTCACAAGAATCTTGAGATATCTCATGGGAATCAATTGTTTGAGACTATGGTATTCAAATGAAAGTAATTTCACTCTTGAGGGCTATAAAAATGTTGACTATGTGGGTTACTTAAATGACTGGAGAGGCACCAAAGGCACTAAGTAGAGAGCATTTTAAAAGGAATGGGTTAGATTTGGGGATGATTAAAATTGTATGAACTCCCCTCAATGATTGACTAGAATAACCATTTTTATTTTTAATCTTATTAGCTAAAATGTTATTCGATTCAGTCTTGCACATTTAGTTGTGTGTCCCAATTCCAGATTTTTTACTCTTCTAACCTAATTTTGTATTAGATTATGCAGAAAATAGGTACAAGCAAGCAATTGTGACCACAAAGTTCTTCTTATCAGGTATGTTCTACACTGACATAAGCATAGGCTGTCTAAGTTGAAACAGTTGAGCACACCTGTTCCATTCCTCACACTTCATCCTTCTCTTGTCCTATGATGCTGACGAATTGGTTGACCAAATTTTCTTTGACTCTCTCCAAATGATTTTGTACAAATGAGTTAATCCTTCACCAGAAATTCCTTCTTCTCTCTCAAACAAAATATCAGTTTTGTACCATGGATTTGTCAAGCTTGATCATCAATCACATGCAACATATGTTTCTGAAGAATGAAAAGGGATATGCTCTCTCTTTTAATTCCTAATTGGCTCAGATCTTTTAGGATTTCTCAGTCCAAGTTTAGGTTTGACTTTTGAAACAACAATGGATGTTTTTTAACAGATGAATCATGCTGATCTACTTGGTTCAATAAAGAGGGCTAAAACTCATTAAAAAAAATAATAAGAAAAATGATTTAGCTGAGATAAATTCTTAACTAGAAGCTTCATCTAACAGTCATGAAGTAGAATAAGTGGTCCTTCAGGCTAGGATCATGACTTAGAAACTTGACCTTGATTGAGAAAGGGGTGAAAATATTGAAGTCATTCGTCAATTAACACAGTTGATAACACTTATTCCACCTTCCTCATCAGCTTCTCACTATTCGTATCCTTAGCCATGTCCCACTTTTATACCATATTTTTTTTATTAATGCTCAGTTGTTTTGCTTTGTTCAATACTAGCTTAGGTTAAATGTGGAACATGCTTTGGCAGTTAAATGGAATGGTTATTTTTGCTAAATTGAATCATATTTTTGCTCTCTTTAATACATTACTATGTTGGCTAAAGTTTTTGTCTGATTATTTTGGTGATAGCCCCAGTGGCCATAAATAGCATAACAAATCACTTTGGCTAGTATATTATTGCATTAAAAATGGTTTTTCAATGATGCCAAAAGGGGGAAGATAAGAGGTGTGCAATGTTTATAACCCATTGACTAACTTGTTTCATTCTAGTGTTTTATACTTTAGTGCCTATAGGTGAAGATGGTTGAATGCACAAAGACAAGAGGTTTGACATCATCAAAAAAGGGGGAATTTGTTGGGTACTATGTAGTTTTAATGATTGATAAACTAACACATGAATGAAACATGAGCTTGTCCACGCATAGAAAAGTAGATTTTCAGTTTCACTGATAGATGCAGATAAGATTGCTTAAAGACAGGAACGAATAAGCAAGCCTAATTTTGATATACTAAAGTTACTGATCATGTGGGGAATATAACAAGTTGAATTTGATCCAAACACTTAATGATAAGGGAAAACAAGTTGAGTTTAAAAAGGAGTCCTATGTGTGGGAGGAGAAAGATTCTGATAAATAAACATGTGCTGATTTAAAGAGTTGGAGTTTTACTACAATACTAAGGAGACAAGAGTTGGAATTGAAGAAGGAGTCTCACTTAAAGTAGAACTCTATGCAATGAGAGTTCTTCTTAAAGGAGGAGTTTGAAATAAAGAATGACTCTTTGAAGAGTTATGCTTAAATAGAAGATGCATCAGTCAGAATAACTTACACACTTACAAAATAGAAAAGCACAATCTACAGATTGACTTCATGAAGTGCTACTCAATCACTAAAGAAACACATTGAAGAACCTGGTCCTAAGTATAGAATCCAGCTAAGAGTTTTAGTGTTGATTTTTAGAGTTGTTCATTGTGTTTCAACTATTGATGTAATATTAGTTTCAGTTAGTTATAAAGTGAACTAGGAGCTAGTCTTCAAGTTGGGGAAAACTCAGAGACTTTGGGAACGCATACCTTGGGAGGTGTGTGTAGTTAGGAATTAGAGTTTATAATTCCTAGTCGTTGTGTTAAAGGAATTAGAGTTTACAATTCTTATTTGTTGGTTACAAGAGTTTTGTAATCAGTCGTTGTTGAGGCTCAGAGTTATTTAGTGAAGTTGGGGTTAAATCCTGTAGAGGTGCAGGTCGTGTTTTTTTTACACCTTTTTGAGCCGGATGTTTTCCACGTAAAAATCATTGTGTTCTTTACTTACTGTTTTACTGTTTTCCTGTTTTCCTGGAACACGTCAGACAACCCGTTCCATCTATAGGTAACTCTTACGTCAAAGTCACTGATCAGTAGGGCACGAATTCTTAACAAGGGATACTAAATACAGTAAAAAAATGTTTAGAGGGGTAATGAGACTTTCGTAAAGGTTGAGTGTGTAGTTGGGATTTGGTTGGATTAGCTGAAATCCAACAAACCCAATATGAAAAATTGGATAATAAGTCATCAATTTGCACGATTTGGTTGGATTTTTTTGTCGATAGAAATGTTTCAAGTTGATACAGACCACACAAAGATGCATGAATCACAGGCAAATTAAAGGCAACCATTACCACGTTTAATTTGATTCATCTTCCCCCTCTCTCTTAATTTACGTGAAAATATTTGATTGTCATAAAATTTAAGATTTTTTTTTAGAATTTACAGTGTCAAACATGTCATCCGATCTTGTGACAATGAAAACATGTCATTATAGATGAAATTGGAAGTTGAATTATTTTTAAATAGTAACAGTTAACATTCTTTTTAGGGGACAATCTTTTTTTTTCTTTTCAAAATCCACCAAGTGTTGGAGGGTGGATCCCAACCTGTCTGTATCATAGTAAAAGAGATTACACTTAAGTGGATGTTTGACCAAACATCCTCCCTGCAGATACAAGCAGGATACATAAAGCGTTCATCCCTAAAGAGTACTTGTAAGCCTAGACTTGCTATATATATATATATATATATTAGGAGGACTCCTTTACCCAATTGAATCATGGAAGTTTCCAAAAGAGGTGAAAATTATACAAAATATAACTACTAACTCTATGAATAGTCAATTGTGAAAATATTAGTGTCATAATTGATAGAACTAATAAACAAACAGTTCACAAGAACACCCATCCTTTGCCGCATACCTAGAAGTTACTTTGCTTTTTTGCTTTAAAGGCTTTATGCCTGTTTCACACCTTAAGCTTCCATGATAGGAAAAATACTTCATGAAACAAAGGGAACATAAAGTACCAGAAGGAAAGCAAAATTTTATCAATGCGGTGCTATGAGGAGCCATATACGTCGAGGAGGTCTTCCGCAACTCATCCTTTGATATGTTGAAAATATGAGATGGATGAACACTCTTATTTAAGTAATTTTCTGTTTTGTAAACTAGCGGATGTGAGCTTTTCTTAACTTCTTCTAACATGTAGCTGAGCTACTACATGTAAAATAATATAATATATACAATTTAATTATAGATTTTTTCTTTTCCCAAATACATGTACAAAACCGTACACGAGTTCACACATTAATTAATTTCTTGATACACATCATAACTCCAGGTATTTTGGAGGATATATTTTATTTATCGTGTTTAGACAGTCCCATCTTTTTCAATTCTTTCAACAGTTATCAATGCAAAATATTGGTTACTATGCGTATAACATTATGAATATCAAAGGGAAAAGTTAGGTGAGATCATTCTCTACGTAATGAATTTCGTGCATATTAGCGGCAATCCCGCTTTGTGGACTTAGAATGCATGAAAAAAGTGAAAAACAAGAAGTTAGCATGCTTTTATTTTGAACCTGGGGACTTGTAAGGTGCGGGTTTCGTTGAAGTAAACTAGACCAAATTAAGGTATGACGCTGTCGGTTCTGGGCCAAGTCCATGTAGATTTTCCTGAAAAACCTATATTAGTAAAAGTATCTCTACATCTTGTATGCGAGTTCTTGTTCTTTTAAGCCATTAATATGAGACTTTGTTTGCACACATAACAAATTTTTCAATGACAGTCATAATATTTTTTTTTTTTAAAAAGGTGCAACTTAGAATATTACTCCTACATTCCAATTTATGTGGAATCTTTTGAATTTTGAGATTCAGAAGTGTAGATACGTGATTTTTTATTCTCCCTAAATTTTAACTTATTTTAAAAAATAAATAATTAAATAAAATTAATTTTGAGATATTTTATTTTTATTCTAATTTAAAAAATAATAATAATAATAATATATATATTTCTTTTATAAATTTTTAATAAATAAATTAGTAGTTTTAATATTATTTTATTATATTTACATTTGTCTATTTATAAATTGTTATTATGTTTTGTTAAGTTTAAAATTAATTAATTACTATTATATTTATTATTATTTTATTTATTATTTATTATTATTATTATCTTTATTTGTTATTATTACTGTTATTTTCCATATAAAAAAATATAAAAAAGTAAAATAAAATAATAATTAATTTAAATTTTAAATCTTTCTTCCCTCCCTCCCCCCATCTGACAACTAACTATTTTCCCCCTAAAAATAACTGTTCCCTCCAAGTAATTTATATTTAAGAGACTCTCCCACCCCAAATAAAAAAAAGGTACGTACATTCATCATCAGAGGGATCAAACAAAAAAAGTCAGAAGTCAGAGTAAAAAAAAAAAGAGTAGTTGAAATATTCAAATCATCAAGAGGAAAACATCAGGCAAAAACAAAAAAGCATTAGATCTGAGTTTTGTATTTCTGTTCGAGTTTCGATTTCGGTGACGATTTTTTGTTTCGATACAGGTTCTATTCAATCACATATTATTTATTTTATAAATTGTACTATGAATAAGTATGAATAAAAAATGTTTGACTGATTTCAATGTATTGCGTACCATATATGTTTGATTTTATGAATCTTCTATTACTTCATGTTGTGTCATTAATTTTTTGAATAATTATATATTAGTTCTATAAAAATGCAGAAAAAAAAATGAATATAGTAATATACACTGTTATGTATATGTATTCACTGATATAAATAAATACACATAGTTTCTCTGTTGTATTACTGATAGTCATACATGCAAGAAATATAGAATATGAAAAATAGGAAAACCAGTAGAAAACAATAAAAGAATGGAGAAACAAAAATTCATAATTGAACGAGATGAAAAGAATTGGTATTTTCTGAATTTTTCAGTGAGAAATTCGTCGAAAATTTCAAAACGAGGGTAAACTTTGCTAAAATAATTCATCTCACAGTGTATTACTGTTCCGGTGACGTGATTCCACCGAAAAACTTCAAACCGGCCCCGCGCCGCTTCAATCTTCCTTTTTCTGTCACCCCCTCTCTTTTTTTTTTCCATGCCATCGGCCGGCGAAGTCAGCGCCGCCGTCGCCGCCATTCTCTTCTTCCCTTTCCTGCCGCCTTTCCCCGCCGCCGCCAGCCGCCACTGGCCCCAAAATACCCACGCCGGCGAACCAACTCACTGGAGTTGGCCTCCCTAACTTGCATCGCCCTTTTCTTTTCTTTTCTTCCGTTAACATCCAACGGAAAATTCACAGATCTGGCCGTGTATTTATTTTTCCAGTGGCATGATACAATTTTGGTTGATAACTGAGAAATATGAAATAATATCTTTATGCAATTATTTTAAGATAAAGAAGTAGTTTTGGAATATAACAATGACTCATATTTTTAAAGAATGTAATATATTAACATATTGTGATATAATGTCACGTTATTAATTTTAGTATTTTCTTATCCTTTTTATAATCATGATATATGAATTAACTGTGTAATTCTTATGCATTATTAAATTATTTTAAAAATTTATAACAAGTGAAATTAAGTGATTTAGGAGATATTATTTTCATTATTTATTTATTTATTTATTTATTTATTTATTTATTTATATGTCGTTAATAAATTTTGATAATTATTTATTAAACTAATTAATTACTTTAAATGATTATTGTTTTAGTTTAATGTTAAGGATAAATAATGTTTTGAATTAAAAAAAAGTTGTTATGAGTTTATAAAAGATAAATTAAAGTTTTTGATGTTAGGTAAATTAAGAATGCGGCATACACATCTTTTTGAGACTTTTTGAAAATTCAAGAGTTTAAAAATAAACCTTGGCAAATATTTTTCTTGCAATTTTTTTTTTAATTTTCATTAATTTATTTAATATAAAAGAATATACAAGTTTTAATATAATAAAAATGAGCGAACTTACACCTTAACATAATTTTTTTAAAATAGTTTTAGTTAAGATAAGTCAATAAAAGCGACCATGCTAGAATCACGGGACTCGAGGGGTGCCTCACACCTTCCCCTCGATCAACAGAATTTCTTACCTAGTCTTCTGTTTTCGCAGACCATAACAAAGAGTCATTTTCTTTTGATTAGGGATTCAAAAAGGTGACTTGAAACACCATAACTCAATTTCAAGTGGCGACTCTGTAATAAATTAATTCCTATTCAAAACTGTCACTTTAATTGAAAAAACCCTTTGACCTCGGCTCCTCGAGCAAAAAAAAGGGTGTGACATCTCTGGCGACTCTGCTCGGAAATAATAAGAATTCGAGCTTTTTATATTGACTTATATTTGCTTTAATTATTGTTGATATTGTGTTTGTTGATCTTATGTGCTACTTGTCGCTTATTTACCGTTTTGATATTGATTGAACTGTATTATATATTATCTTTTCTTGCGCACCCCCTCTGAGTCTCTGAAATAGGATAGAAGGAATGCAGCACATGCATCCTACTCTATTTTTCGAGATAACCGGAGTGTCAAGGCACCTGATGAAGGATATAGTCACACATGTTAGCCGGGGTTCGAAACGACAACGAAGGCGGTGTTACCCTGCTACCGACCAAGTTGTCCCTCCCCAACTCGAGTGTCCGCTCGGGTAAGCCAGTCTAGCTACCTATCCCTATTAGGTTTAAACTTAGAAGAACTGAAAACTCAGAATCTGATTATCCCTATTAGGTGCCGCTTTATTTGTATCATATGCATTTGACTTAGCGGGACTCGGCACAGGGGTCGGGTCTGTCTAGGACAGGTGATCTACTTTATAAAGACCAACATGTGCATCTTACGTGCTCTTTGACATTTATTTAGAAGGCTTATTTTATTATTGACTGGCTTTTAGGCAACTTTAAAATGCAAAAAATTATATTATCCTCAAATTCATTAAATTTTTTTATTTTATTTTTTTTAAAAAAAGAAAGAAATTTTTTAAATATAAAATAAAATAATTTTAGAGTTTTCTTGAACTACGAGGGTCTGATTCTCACTTTTTAGTGGGATACATAAGATGTCCTATCCGGGATACGACCCTGGTTTTGAAAATAATAATAATAATATATTTATTCACAAATTTATTGAAGGATATTTTTTGAAAAAATAATAAGAATAAGAAAAAATAATTATTTTCATGAATATTATTATCTTTATTTTACTTTTCATTTTTATTTTCAAAATTAATTTTAATATAAAAATCATAATAGCCTGAACCTTTAGGGATCGTGAGCTGAATTTTTGTAAAATAATAAAATATGTAAACATATATTTTTTAACAGTCCTGAACCTTTAGGGGTCGTGAGACTGAAAATTTTATACAACTTCATACATAAAACAATCATTTTTCTTTTCTTATTTTCTAAGTCATTTTATTTTAATTTCCTTTTGTTCTTTTAAGTGAACTTAGGGGGTGTTGTCTCCAAACATATAGTTGAAATCGTCTAGAGGTCTGTTATTGCAAAATTTTTGATAGAGTCAATTTAAATAAGTGTTTCTCCTAAAAATATTATTAGTCATGTTTCTCTCACTTTGATTTTTAATAAAATCGTTCTTTAAATCTAGGCCCTAATTTAATGGTCGCACTAGTTCTCACGAGTCAAGTTAAAAATTCTTTTCAAAAATTAATGAATTAAGTCCAGCCTAAGTTTAGACATTTATTAATTTCATGTCCTTGTCAATAGGTATAAAACGTCTCCCCCTGTTCGTGGAAAACGTCCAAAGTGAAAGAGAGATGGGAGTGTACCGCTTCAGGTTATGTATTGTACCCCTTTGCAGCTTTGGTTGTGGTGGAACGAAATGGATACATTCGATTATGACGAGATACATAAGTATTTGGATTTGTTGACGAGTATTATGAAAATCAAGCCTAATAGGGAGGTGATTGATGTGTTACTAACCTTCTGGGACCCGAAAAATAATGTGTTTTGTTTTTCGAATTTTGAGTTGACTCCTACTGTAGAGGAGATAGCGGTGTATGTTGGATATGGGGATATGCATCGGAAGAAACTTATAGCCCCAAGACTCATTTCGATAAAAAGATTCTGCAAGCTCATGAACATACGAAACTCAAAAGAAGAATCAATGAAAAAAGGTTGGGTTTCCTTACAGTTTTTGAATGACAGATATGGAAAACAAGGGGGGTTTAAAAAGTACAGTAAACAACTTTGTAATAAGGGAAGTTTTGAGGCTTGGAAAGTTCACAGACGATTTGCATTCATGGTAGCATTTTTAGGCACTATGGTTTTCTCGAGGAGAGAAGAAAAAATTAATATTCATTTAGCGGGGGTGGTACAGATACTAATTAAAAAAAATTACACTATGGTACCAATGATCCTGACAAATATCTACCGTGCTTTAATCGTTTATCAAAAAGGAAAGAGTTTTTTTAGGGATGTAAAATCTTGTTACAGATGTGGATTGTGGAGCATCTTTACCGACGTCCTACAATGGCAAGATTTAATCCTAAAAGATTCAATCGCATCAAAGATTACGAAGAGAGGTTAGAGAAATATAAATTCCCATAAGGAGTTAGAGATTGGGATAAGCTTTTTCGTTCTCTGACAGCAGATAAAATCACTTGGAATCTCCCTTGGTTCCCTTGGAGGCAAGTCATGCATAGTTCTGTCATTCGGCCATTCTTATTATTAATGAGTATTAGGGGTGTTCAACCGTATGTTTCATTAAGAGTTTTACGTCAGCTAGGAAGACGTCAAATAATTCCCATCACGGAAAATATGACCGAGTTTGTATTTAAGGTCAGACCAGAGATCCCACTTCCGAAGGAATTAGCCTAGCAGATTTGGGAGGGTTGCCGTATTATGGGGATTGAAACGATAGTCATAGAGCGTGAGAAAGAAGAAGTGCACCCAGATTACCATGAATGGTTTGAATAACAGTCGAGTCTGCCAGTCAGACCAGAAAGATCGGTTAGGGGACCTATAGATCAGGAAGCTGCAATCAAGATAGGGATTGAGAGAGCCATGCGAGAACATCATGAGGCCAACCAAGCTTTGAGAGCAGAATTAGAGCATGCTAGGGAAAAAATAGACGAACAACAAAGGGAATTTACTGAAGAGAAAGCTCAATCAACAGATATTGAGGTTGCACTTCTGGGATAAATCAAACTGGATACCACTAGGGGGTCAAACGTTGCAGAACATGCCGCATCTCGTCGATAGCAACTGCAAGAAGTTGAAAAGAACATGCAAGAAGAATTTGATCGAGAAAGATCTCAGTGGATCCGTGAAAGAAGAATATTGCGAGAACAGTTGGAGGTTGCTTCTGCTCGTGAATAGCGTGCAAAAGAGATGGTTGATTTCCGAGATCGACAGGCCAATGAACGGGATCAGGCCTTCAGTTCCCTTCGAGGGAAGGTCCGTCGTGTAGCACAGGATACTGCCAGAATGGGTTTGGATTATCAGCAGTTCGATCGTGAAGACTTTTTGACACAAGTACCAGCTTTCGTACAGCGTCTCACTACTTCATTGGAGGACATATACTTGAGTTTGGGAGGACATATTAAGCCGAAGTCTCCTTGAATGGATAGTTGTTTTCTTTGTCATAGTTTTTCATTTTCAGTTTTAAAACTTCTTGTTTAGATGTTAAGTTTTTTAGTTTGCAGGTGTCAGTTAGTAGGTTTTATTTTAGGAGTTGGGTCAGTTATCTTGTCATATTTATATTATGGAATGTAATGAAGTTGACTGTTTATTTCTATATATATTACATATATTTTACTTAATTTACTTTATTTATTTTCTTCAATAAAAAAAAGAGACAAAACAATCGTTTTATTAAATTCATCCCAAACTACGCAAGATCTGATTCATGTCCTGGTATGATACGTAGGCAACCCTCCAAAGGGTTCGATCATAACTTTTGAAAAAAATATGCCTAGAAAAGCCGGGATAAAACACAAAGCCTTCCATGATAGGTTGGAAAATGCATATAAAAGCATGACATATAACTTGGACGGAATACATATACAGACCCCTGAACTATTTCACTTTTTCCGTATAGGCACCTCAATTAAGCCAGGTACCTATTGAACCCTTTACTCATTCACAAATTATTTTAATTGAGCCCAATTTGCTGACGTGGCAAAAAATAAAAATGCGTGCAATACATACGCTGATGATGTGGCAAAGTAACGAATTAAATAACGACACGTGGCATTTTGACTTAAAATAATTATAAAAATAATTTTCTAATATAATTAAATCTAAATTTTTAAAACAAAATTATTAATTACCCACCCCCACCTGCAAATGCACCTACCCGATCTGCCCTCCCCCCCTCTCTTCCCTTCCAAACTTACTTTCACCATTTTTGAGCAGACAACTAAAAGAAAAAAAAATATTCTCCATTTTTTAGCACAGACAAATAAAAAAAAAATAGTATGCTCTTCTTCTTCCCTTCTAAACACCTTTTTCTCCATCTTTGAGCACAAATAAGTAAAAAAAAAAAATGATATCTTCTTCTTTTCCCTTCTAAATACTTCTTTCTTCATTTTTTAGCACAAAAAAGTGGTATCTTCTTCTTCTTTCACTTATCCGCAGTGTTTTTTAACAATAAAACCTTCAATAATAGCTTCCGTAATTTGAACAGTGTTTCGATTAGTCCCAATTTGAACCAAACTGGCTTCCGTACGTGCTTCAGTAATGGCTCAAATTATTAGTAAATTCAATTTTCTCGACTGTAACAACGCCTTCACATATCGTGAAATTGACTTCTACGGTAAGCAACGTCGTCTTTACGGTTCTCTCCTTAACGATATTTTTGTCAAATTCATAATGTGACCAATTCGTTTCAGAAGGAAAATCTCTGTCGAATACGACGATTTCTACTTTTAATGAATACGGAAAATTGGGGGAGTATGCGTGTGTAATTATGTGTGTGGCGTTGTGAAAGAACTCTTTGTATGTAAAAAAATGGAAAATTGTGAGTTAATGGAGAAGAAGATGAAATGAAAAATGGTGAGTTATGGAGAAAAAGATATGCTATTTTTTGTATGTAAAAAAATGGAAAATAGTGAGTTATGAAGATATGCTATTTTTTGTATATAAAAAAAATAGAAAATACTGAGTTATGGAGAAGAAGATGATGTTATTTTTTGTATTTAAAAAAAATGGAAAATGGTGAGTTATGGAGAAGAAGATGATGCTTTATTTTGCTTTTTATTTCATTAATATATCTTTTTAATTGGTTGGGATTTTATGTTTAATTTTTTTTAATTAATTATGGTCTCTCACTCTCCTAATAGAGAGTGTATTACACATGCCACGCCATGTCAGCGCCACGTCAACAATTGTGCTCAATTGAAACGTTTTGTGAAGGAGCAAAGGGTTCAATAGGTACCTGACTTAATTAAAGTGTCTATACGGAAAAAGTCGAATAGTTAAGGGGTCTGCATATGTATTTAGCCTATAACTTCGCATTATAATGTGTTAAAAATATAACACTCACCCGTTTGCTACTTAGTTACAGAAAGATAAAGTAATTGGTGGTTGGTTTGTGGTTTAAATGGCTCGACATCCTTATAACACCAGATACAAGGGTAAAAGAAAAATGACACGCAGAGAACGTATAGGGTCTGACAGTGAAGAAGAGCAAAATCAGTTGATTTCGCAGGAAGTAGCATCAATGGAGGAAATAAAGTCATTGAAACAACAGATGGCAGAGATGTACCAAGCTTGGTTGAATGAAAAAGCCCCTCCTTCTTCAATCCCTGAACTTTCGACTTCAAATGATCCAAATTCTGACCCAGCTCAAACTAGTGATCTATTTTACCCACCAGGATATGACCCATTTTCTAATATGTCTGGCATTGCTGGTACTTCTACCATGCACCCACCAAATTCGTCTATCATAAATAACCCGCTTTTTACTTCTGTAGCACCAGTTACTGCGGGTACTCAACCAACAGTACCGAAGAATATGGGAAAACTAAGTCATGATATGTTGTATCCTCCTGAAATGACTTTTAAATCCCAAAATCCACATTATCATATTCATCAACACGATACTCCTATTGTGATTGAGAAGATTGCTAAGAATGACGAACAGAAGGAGATGGCTAGAAAAGTTAGAAGTTTGGAACTGAGTATGAGAAATATGCAAGGATTATGTGGACCAAAAAGTATTTCATACAAGGATTTGTGTATGTTTCCTGATGTCCATTTACCTATAGGGTTCAAAATGCCAAAGTTTGACAAATACGAAGGACACGGCGATCATGTAGCTCATTTGAAAAAGTTTTGCAATCAATTAAGAAGAGTAGGAGGAAAAGAAGAATTATTGATGGCTTACTTTGGAGAAAGCCTTACAGGGATAGCTTCTGAATGGTTAATTGACCAAGACATTTCCTGTTGGAACGTATGGGATGACATGGCTCGGGATTTCGTTCAACAATTTCAATATAATATTGAGATAGTGCAAGATTGCACTACGCTTGCCAACATGAGAAAAAAGATGACCGAAAGTTTTTGAGAATATGCTATCAGATGGAGAGAGCAGGCTTAAAGAGTCAGACCATCGATAAAGGAATCTAAAATGATTGATATCTTTTTGCAAGCACAAGAACCTGATTATTTCCATCACTTACTTTCTACAATTGGAAGCACATTTGCTGAAGTTATTATAGTTGGAAAAATGGTAGAGAATGGAATAAAATCAGGAAAGATCATCAGCCAGGCCGCTTTGAAAGAAACAACACAGGCAATTCAAAGTGGTGCAGGAAGTTTCGGGGAAAAGAAAAGAAAAGAAAAGAGGATATATGTCACGCCCCAAAATCCCATCGGGCCGGACTGGCACCCGAAGCCGAGAAGGCCCGGGAGAACCCGTTCAAATACCTGTACTTTCCCTTACATTCACCAAAAATTTGGGCAGCACTTCGTTACATACAGAAGGGTCTAATTCCCTGTATCAGCACAACACGCACAAATATATATATATAATATAATACTTGGCCATCGGGGCCACCACATATACAAATATAACATCACTATATAAACTCCCATGACTTGACCCTTCCTTATGTCTACAAAGCCTCTAGGGTATACATAACATAACTAGGGTCGGGACAAACCCCCGCCCACACATGACTCCTGTATAATAACAAAACATAAGAAACCAACTCGGAAAGCTCCGAAGCAAACTGGAGCTCACCAACAATAGCTGTATGATCTGGCTCCTATCTATGCTGCGAATGACAAGAAGCACCTGTGCCTGCGGCATGAAATGCAGGTCCCCCCGTGAGGGACGTCAGTACGAAATATGTACTGAGTATGTAAAGCTGTAAATAATCATATGTAATATAGGGGATCAGGAAAATCAGACGCAAGTGAATAAATCATAATAGAAGTGAACCACACTTCATAAACACTTTTAGGATCATGTACATTATCATTAATCTGAATTGGGTTCGTGAATTCGAACACATTTGTGGAACGGTATACATTCGTTCATTGCATTCTTTACAATTATCATTCGCCATTACCTCCTCCTCCCGAACCTCCAACCACCTAACAATAATCAATATTGTACCGTACTGTGACCATTAGGCTGCCTCCAGTACATATCAACTGGGATCGACCCATGCTAGGCTTATGCCCCTGGGATACCACCCATAAACACATAAATAGGGATCGACCCATGCTAGGTTTATGCCCCTGGGATACCACCCACACGTATATCAAGTAACACACATAAGAGATCTTTCCAACAACTTAGTTCAAAAGCTTTTGAGATTATTACATTAGTGTTCATGCCAATATAGTACCTTTGGAACAATGATACATCAATAGGAATCAAGTAATAGACCTTCTATACAATAACGATGTTATAAAGACTCATTGGTACATCAACAATGTGTTTCAGAATCATCAATATCACAACAATGAAATAGGAGCCTTTTGGTATATCAATGAAACATTTTTACACTTTATAGAATGGAAACAACTTCGTTGGTAATGTAGAACAATACATGTTTTTGGACAACCTTGGAATCTTACTTGATGGAACATTGGTGTTTTCATGCCAAAGAACATTGTTAGAGTATGCTTTACATACCTCGTTGTAGATTCGGATACCAATTCAATACAACTTCCCGCCTTTACAAATCACTTATCTACAATGAAATATTTGGCATCTAGTATTAGCAACCCAACACCACAATTCTCTTCCATAATTCCATACAACCACTATTTGCAAAACATTCCAAAAACCAACTTGAACAATAGGTTTATGTGTATATATATATATATATATAATCATCATTTCAATACCACATCATCCCTTCACAATTCAACATAATCCAACATCATTTCCCAATCATCTTTCAACAACAATCAAATAGCATACTTCTTATGCTCACATGCATATATATATATATATATATATATATATATATATATATATATATATATATATATATATATATATATATATATACATATTCATATAAATAACACCAACATAATTTACATTCTTACCATAAAATGGCCCTTTTGATTTCGAAGTCCTGTTGGAACAAATAAGGGATGCTTCTCGAAGCCCTCGAGACGATGAACACAACTACGGAATCAATTTGGACTTTCCACGGTAGAATCACAAGATAATTGGAGTTGAAATTAGGCTAGGGTTTCCTTATTCTCAATAATATGATGATAATTGATGGATATAAGACCAATTATATCTATATAATGACCAATTTTCGTCCAAGAGATGATGGAAAATGACCATATTGCCCTTAAAAATTTAAGTAAATCCGAATCTGTCCATGGTGGACTATTTTGACAGGCTAAAGTAAATCGGCCATAACTCTTTGCTCCGATATCGGATTTGGGTGAAATTGGTATCTTTGGATAGATAATTCAAATGGATTTCATTTCATATAAAGTAGGCCACCCAGTTCATCCTTTACAAGGAGTTATGATCGTTTGAAGTTGACCCTAAAAAACTGTTTTGAGAGGCTGAAGTAAAACGAGTATAACTCCTTACTCAGATGTTGGATTTGGATGAAACCAATTGCATTGGAAAGAAGAATCAAAGATCTTTCTTTTGATAGGTCTCTTCCCTCCCAGTTCATTATATTGAGAGAGTTACGATCGTTTAAAGTCAACCCAAAAAACTGGCAGGCCTCAGTAGTTTGAATTTCCTGCACATTTACTGTTCACAATTATCCCGGCCGCCGTTTTATAGTTTCGAACGTGCTCGATTATATCCGAAACTTATCCGTTTTTGGAAAACTTTATATCGTTGGAAAGCTTATTCAATAAACTTCGTATGGAAACATCGACGGGCAAATTCCAATATAAATACAGTCGATTCCTATACACATATAATCAAACTATACACTTGAAACCATCTCAAAATAATCAATACTCATACTTAAACTCATATATACCTTAGGATCAATACTTATACTCCAACACATATAACCATGGCTAATGCACGTAATTAAGTATGGGGTGTTACATCCTTCCCCCCTTAAGGACATTCGTCCTCGAATGTAAATGTAGTTATTTAGCCGAAACAAGTTCGAATTCATAATTGATATTCACGTCATCATATAGATATTATGCATATGTAAAAACTCACTTGTTAGTGTTCCAGTTGCCCTCCTTGCACTTCTTTTTCACCTTTAAACAAATAAGGGTATTTCGATTTCATTGCTTCCTCCGCTTCCCATGTAATCTCTTCCCTTTGTTGATTTCTCCAAAGTACTTTCACCGATGCTACTTCTTTATTTCTCATCTTCTTAACTTGACGATCTAATATAGCAATAGGCATCTCCTCATAGGTAAGATCTTCTGTTACTTTCACATCTTCAGTAGAAGTAATAAGGGACGGATCTCCGATGCACTTTCGAAGCATCGATACATGAAATACTGGATGCACTGATGAGAGTTCCTGAGGTAGCTCTAATTCATAAGCAACTTGCCCACATCTTCGAATAATCTTATACGGGCCTATATATCGTGGACTCAACTTTCCTTTATTGCCAAATCTCATCACCCCTTTCATTGGCGATACCTTCAAAAATACCCAATCGCCTAACGAAAATTCTAGCTCTCTTCTTCTACTATCCGCATATGACTTGTGCCGACTTTGGGCTGTTTTCAACCGTTGCTGAATCACCTTGACTTTTTCTATGGCTTGATACACAAGGTCCGGTCCGAACATAAGAGTTTCACCCGCTTCGAACCATCCTATTGGTGATCTACACTTCTCCCATATAAAGCTTCATATGGTGCCATTTTGATACTTGAATGATAGCTATTATTGTAGGCAAACTCAATAAGAGGTAAATGATCATCCCAGCTGCCTTTAAAATCTATAACACATGCTCGTAGCATATCTTCAAGTGTTTGAATGGTGCGCTCTGCTTGTCCATCCGTCTGAGGGTGAAAAGCTGTACTCAGATTCACTTGTGTTCCCAAACACCGTTGGAAAGACTTCCAAAAGTTTGCAGTAAATTGAGTTCCCCGATCCGATATAATAGAAGTTGGCACTCTATGTAATCGGACTATTTCTTTAACATACAGCTTCGAATATTCTTCAACTGTGTAAGTGGTCTTAACGGGTAAGAAATGTGCGGATTTAGTAAGCCTATCCACAATCACCCATATAGAATCAAATTTCTGAGTTGTATGAGGCAAACCTGTAACAAAATCCATGTTGATCATGTCCCACTTCCAAATTGGAAGATCTATGCATTGCATATAGCCTCCGGGCTTTTGATGTTCCACTTTAATTCGTTGGCAATTTGGACATTCAGCTACAAATTTTGCAATGCTCTTCTTCATGTCATTCCACCAATACATATCTTTCAAATCTTGATACATTTTGGTTGATCCTGGATGAATGGAATACCTTGAAAAATGTGCCTCTGTCATAATCTTCTTTCTTAGCCCGTCTACATCCGGCACACACAATCGGTTTTGGCACTGAAGTACTCCTTCTCGCGTAAGCTCAAATGCCTTGGTCACACCACTCTGAACGTTCTCCTTAAGCTGTAATAAAATAGGATCTGCATATTGCTTCTCTTTCACTTCAGCTACTAATAAAGATTCCGCAGCATTATGTACGATAAGCTCTTTATTCGGAGTTTCAAAAAGGCGAACTCCCAAACTAGCTAACTGGTGAAGATCTTTAACCATCCCTTGCCTTTCTATAGGCGCCATCATAGCCTTACGACTTAACGCATCAGCTACCACATTTGCTTTCCCTGGATGATACAAGATATCAACATCATAGTCCTTTAATAGTTCAAGCCATCTCCGCTGCCTTAAATTTAGATCCTTCTGATTAAAAATATATTGCAAGCTCTTATGGTCAGTATATATATCAACATGAACCCCATATAAGTAGTGGCGCCATATCTTTAAAGCAAAAATAACTGCTGCCAGCTCAAGATCGTGTGTAGGATAATTTTTCTCATGTGGCCGCAATTGTCTAGAAGCATATGCTATTACCTTACCATGCTGCATCAATACACATCCTAAACCAATTCTGGAAGCATCACAATACACTGTATACCCTTCTGTACCTTCTGGAAGTACCAATACGGGTGTAGAAGTCAACTTATTCTTCAATTCTTGGAAACTCTCCTCACACGCATCATTCCATTGGAATTTGGATGCTTTATGGGTTAGCTTGGTTAAGGGTGCTGAAATGGAAGAAAAGTCTTTAACAAACCTCCTATAATAACCGGCCAACCCGAGAAAACTACGAATCTCCGTAGGCGTTGTGGGCCTTGGCCAGTTCTTCACAGCTTCTATCTTTTGAGCATCAACTTTTATCCCTTCACTAGATACAATATGACCCAAAAATGCCACCGAATTTAACCAAAACTCACATTTAGAGAACTTTGCATAAAGCTTACAATCACGAAGAGTCTGCAATGTCTGTCGTAAGTGATTGGCATGGTCCTCTTCTGATCTAGAATAAACTAGAATATCATCTATAAAAACTATCACAAATACATCCAGGAATGGCTTAAACACCCTATTCATCAAATCCATAAAAGCTGCAGGTGCATTTGTTAGCCCAAATGACATAACTAGAAACTCATAATGACCATACCTTGTTCGGAAAGCTGTTTTGGGTATATCTTTTTCTTTGACCCTCACTTGGTGGTAACCTGACCTCAAATCAATCTTAGAAAAACACTTGGCGCCCTGTAACTGATCAAATAAATCATCAATTCTTGGGAGAGGATATTTATTCTTAATAGTCACCTTATTTAATTACCGATAATCAATACACATCCTCAGCGAGCCATCCTTTTTGCGCACAAATAACACTGGTGCTCCCCAGGGGGACATACTAGGCCTTATGAATCCCTTCTCTAGCAAATCTTTCAATTGCTCTTTCAATTCTCGTAATTCTGCTGGGGCCATTCTATACGGAGGAATGGAGATTGGTTGGGTGCCTGGTATTACATCAATACCAAACTCTACTTCTCGTTCAGGAGGCAAACCTGGAAGATCTTCAGGGAATACATCAGGATATTCATTTACCACTGGTACCGTGTGAAGATCTGATGATTCCGATTCCGTATCCTTTACTCTAACTAAATGACATATGTAGCCCTTGGAAATCATTTTTCTCTCTTTGAAATAAGAAATAAATCTACCTCTTGGTGCGCCAATCTTACCTTGCCATTCAATAACTGCTTCATTAGGAAAATGTAAATACATCTTTTTCGTACAACAGTCAATTTTGGCATAACAAGACGCCAACCAATCCATACCCATTATAACATCAAAATCTACCATTTCTAGTTCCACAAGATTGGCCATCGTGTCTCGACCACACACAGTTACTACACAATCTTTATAAACTCTTCTAGCAATAATAGATTCCCCAACCGGGGTAGACACTTCCAACGGTTTATCTAACAATTCGGGGGTCCTTTTGAACTTTCCAGCAACCAAAGGAGTAACATATGATAATGTAGAACCGGGATCAATTAGAGCATATACATCAAATGAAAATATGGACAACGTATCTGTAACCACATCTGGGCAAGCCTCTAGATTCTGTCGATCCGCTAAAGCATAAGTACGATTCTGAGTCCCGCTGGAACTGGCGACTCTTTTTTCATTACTAGCGTGACCCGCAGGTCGTTCACCCCTACCAGAATAAGATACCGGTGACGATGATGCAACAGCTGATCCTGAAGGTCGTGCTATGCCACCTGCGCCCCTTCGTGGGCATTCTCTCATCATATGCCCCATCATATCGCACCAATAATAAACATTTGTTCCCATTCGACATACGCCCATATGATGCCTTCCACATTTATTGCATGGCTCTCGAGCAGGTCTCGATTGGCTCATATTCCCTTGCCCATGATAACCCACAGATCGCGAACTATGACCCTCACTTCTTTGCCCAAATTGACTGTCTCTGAACCCCTGATGCTGTGGTGGAGCACTAGCTGCAGAATAAGAAAATAATGGCCTAGGTGGTCTAGCAGAAAATTGAGGTCTAAAACCTCCTTGTGGCGCCATAAACTGCCCTGTAGATCTGGCCCTCTTCGAAGATCCGCTTTCAAATTCCTGTGTTCTTCTTCTTTGCCTCTGATCTTCCATTTTCTGTGCAAATGCTTGGATCCTAGCTATATCCATGTCTTTATTCAGTGCAGCAATAGTACAATCCCTAACCAAATACGAATCCAATCCATTCACATACCGATGAACTCTGTCATCCATAGTAGCTATAACATTAGGAGCATATCTGGACAAGGAATTAAATCGAAGACTATACTCCCTCACACTTGTATTACCCTGCCAAAGATTTAAGAACTGATCCGCACGGGCCTGACGAGTCTCATATGGAAGATAATGATCAATAAATGCCTCTTTGAACTCTTTCCAAGTAGCTGGGGATGCATCAATGCCCCTTGACCGTTTCCAGTCTTCATACCAATATATAGCCTCACCTTTGAATCTATACGCGGCTAACTCCACTGTCTCTCTGCCCGATACGTGCATCACCTCTAGGGCCCTTTGGATCTGATCAATAAAGTCCTGCGAATCTTCGTTAAGATCGGATCCGGTAAAAGTAGGCGGATCCATCTTAAGAAAATCTTACGTCCGAAGACTAGCCGCCCTATCAGTACCGCTAGAACCCGCGGCAGGAATAGCTTGCCCTTGGACTTTCCCAGCAACTATACGAGTCAAAAGTTGCACTGCATTTCTAAGATCTTGATCAACAGCATTAATAGGTGGCTCTGGGGATATAGTTCTCCTCCCCCTTATTTTTTTCGGACTGGGGGAAGTTTCTGATGCATGCTCAGCAGGAGCCTCACTTTGATTAGCTGGTATAGTGGGTGACTTACTAGTCCCCTCTCCGGAAGCCACATCTACTTGCTTACCGGTATTTTTGCTTCTGGTAACCGGCATCATTACTATAATAAGTGGAACAAACTGATTCAGTGGTCAACTATGACTTCATATACAATATAAGCTCTATCGCACGATCTAAGACATGAAGAAAAGAAACAATTCTTAAATGTCCATAGCCTCCTGTTTATAGATGCGGTGCACAACACACCGATAAACAAGACTCTACGTAGACACGGCTTTGTAGACTCACTAGGACGAACCGCTCTGATACCACTTTTGTCACGGCCCAAAATCCCATCGGGCCGGACTGGCACCCAAAGCCGAGAAGGCCCGGGAGAACCCGTTCAAATACCTGTACTTTCCCTTACATTCACCAAAAATTTGGGCAGCACTTCGTTACATACAGAAGGATCTAATTCCCAGTATCAGCACAACACGCACAAATATATATATATAATATAATACTTGGCCGTCGGGGCCACCACATATACAAATATAACATCACTATATAAACTCCCATGACTTGACCCTTCCTTATGTCTACAAAGCCTCTAGGGTATACATGACATAACTAGGGTCGGGACAAACCCCCGCCCACACATGACTCCTGTACAATAACAAAACATAAGGAAGCGACTCGGAAAGCTCCGAAACAAACTGGAGCTCACCAACAATAGCTGTATGATCTGGCTCCTATCTATGCTGCGAATGACCTGAAGCACCTGTGCCTGCAGCATGAAATGCAGGTCCCCCCGTGAGGGACGTCAGTACGAAATATGTACTGAGTATGTAAAGCTGTAAATAATCATATGTAATATAGGGGATCAGGAAAATCAGACGCAAGTGAATAAATCATAATAGAAGTGAACCACACTTCATAAACACTTTTAGGATTATGTACATTATCATTAATCTGAATTGGGTTCGTGAATTCGAACACATTTGTGGAACGGTATACATTCGTTCATTTCATTCTTTACAATTATCATTCGCCATTACCTCCTCCTCCCGAACCTCCAACCACCTAACAATAATCAATATTGTACCGTACTGTGACCATTAGGCTGCCTCCAGTACATATCAACTGGGATCGACCCATGCTAGGCTTATGCCCCTGGGATACCACCCATAAACACATAAATAGGGATCGACCCATGCTAGGTTTATGCCCCTGGGATACCACCCACACGTATATCAAGTAACACACATAAGAGATCTTTCCAACAACTTAGTTCAAAAGCTTTTGAGATTATTACATTAGTGTTCATGCCAATATAGTACCTTTGGAACAATGATACATCAATAGGAATCAAGTAATAGACCTTCTATACAATAACGATGTTATAAAGACTCATTGGTACATCAACAATGTGTTTCAGAATCATCAATATCACAACAATGAAATAGGAGCCTTTTGGTATATCAATGAAACATTTTTACACTTTATAGAATGGAAACAACTTCGTTGGTAATGTACAACAATACATGTTTTTGGACAACCTTGGAATCTTACTTGATGGAACATTGGTGTTTTCATGCCAAAGAACATTGTTAGAGTATGCTTTACATACCTCGTTGTAGATTCGGATACCAATTCAATACAACTTCCCGCCTTTACAAATCACTTATCTACAATGAAATATTTGGTATCTAGTATTAGCAACCCAACACCACAATTCTCTTCCATAATTCCATACAACCACTATTTGCAAAACATTCCAAAAACCAACTTGAACAATAGGTTTATGTGTATATATATATATATATAATCATCATTTCAATACCACATCATCCCTTCATAATTCAACATAATCCAACATCATTTCCCAATCATCTTTCAACAACAATCAAATAGCATACTTATTATGCTCACATGCATATATATATATATATATATATATATATATATATACATATTCATATAAATAACACCAACATAATTTACATTCTTACCATAAAATGGCCCTTTTGATTTCGAAGTCCTGTTGGAACAAATAAGGGATGCTTCTCGAAGCCCTCGAGACGATGAACACAACTACGGAATCAATTTGGACTTTCCACGGTTGAATCACAAGATAATTGGAGTTGAAATTAGGCTAGGGTTTCCTTATTCTCAATAATATGATGATAATTTATGGATATAAGACCAATTATATCTATATAATGACCAATTTTCGTCCAAGAGATGATGGAAAATGACCATATTGCCCTTAAAAATTTAAGTAAATCCGAATCTGTCCATGGTGGACTGTTTTGACAGGCTAAAGTAAATCGGCCATAACTCTTTGCTCCGATATCGGATTTGGGTGAAATTGGTATCTTTGGATAGATAATTCAAAGGGATTTCATTTCATATAAAGTAGGCCACCCAGTTCATCGTTTACAAGGAGTTATGATCGTTTGAAGTTGACCCTAAAAAACTGTTTTGAGAGGCTGAAGTAAAACGAGTATAACTCATTACTCAGATGTTGGATTTGGATGAAACCAATTGTATTGGAAATAAGACTCAAAGATATTTCTTTTGATAGGTCTCAGCCCTCCCAGTTCATTATATTGAGAGAGTTACGATCGTTCAAAGTCGACCCAAAAAACTGGCAGGCCTCAGTAGTTTGAATTTCCTGCACATTTACTGTTCACAATTATCCCGGCCGCCGTTTTATAGTTTCGAACGTGCTCGATTATATCCGAAACTTATCCGTTTTTGGAAATATTTATATCGTTGGAAATCTTATTCAATAAACTTCGTATGGAAACATCGACGGGCAAATTCCGATATAAATACAGTCGATTCCTATACACATATAATCAAACTATACACTTGAAACCATCTCAAAATAATCAATACTCATACTTAAACTCATATATACCTTAGGATCAATACTTATACTCCAACACATATAACCATGGCTAATGCACGTAATTAAGTATGGGGTGTTACAATATAGCAACTGTCATGACAGGTCCACAACAAAAATTGGAGAGGTGCGCGTCAACCATACACACAAAATCCATTATATTTAGTTCCATCACCCCAATATCATATTTACAACGCACAACCATATGCTCGAGCTTCTTCTTACCCGCAGTGGCGTGCACCAACCATCCAAAATCATCCACCGATTCCGCAAGTTCAAAGAGGCCCTCCTAGGTCTAATTTTCAACCTAGAGCAGAATTCAAAAGGGATAATATGGGCAAAGATAATTTCACTCCTATTGGAATATCTTACACCAATTTATTTCATAGGCTGAGAAAAATGAATGTCCTAAACCCAATTGAGAGAAGGATTCCAAATCCTCCTCCGAAGAATTTAGATTATTCTAGAAGATATAAATAATGTTCTGATGCCCCAGAGTACAACACAGAGAAATGTTAGTATTTGAAAAGAGTCATTCAAGAGTTGATTGAGACCCAACAGCTCATGGTACAAAGTCCAAACGCTTCAAATGTCAATCAAAATCCCCTGCCAGATCATAATGAAACAAACATGCTCGAAGTGATACCCAGTGGTGAAGATGCTGCAATATCCTTTAAGCCGATCATTAAGATTAAAACTAGTTCAGAAAAATCAGCAAATGTTGTAGATTTGACAAAAGAAAAACCTGCAGAAGCAGAGGTGGTGATAACAAAACCCAAATCATTGAATGTTCCCTTGGTGGTGGGGAAAGATATCTAAAAAAATGTTGGGTCAAGTCAAGTAAAACCGAAACTCATTGTTCCTGGAAGATCCCCTAAGCCTCTCTTAATCATAAAAGGAGCTCCCGTAGCTCCTATTGTTATTAAACCAGTCTCATAGTTTCCTATGGTAAATACTAAGGCAGTTCCTTGGAATTATGATCGCTTTGTGGTGATACATAAGGGGAAAAAGTGATTGAAGATGTTGATAGAGTAGGAGGATTAACTCGATCTGGAAGATGTTATGCCCCAGTAAAGTTAAGAAAGAATAAACAAGGCAATGAAGAATGAATGACATTTAAGAAGCTTATTACTTAAGAAGAAGCTGAAGAATTCTTAAAGAAAATCAAATTGCCAGAATATTCTGTTGTAGAACAGTTGAAGAAGACACCAACACAGATTTCTTTGTTGTCTTTATTAATACATCCAGAAGAACACTGCAAGGCTATAATGAAGATTCTTAACAAAACATGTGTTCCCAGTGAGATTAAAGTGAATCAACTGGAAAAAGTTGTTGAAAAGATCCTTGAAACAAATAAGATTACTTTCTCAGATGATGAATTGCCTGTAGAAGGTACTGGACATAATAAGGGTCTCTACATTACTGTGAAATATGAGCATTCCATCATCACTAGAGTGTTAATTGATTGAGGATCAGGAGCTAACATTTGTCCTATGTCAACTTTGCAAAAGTTGAATGTTAATGTAGAAAGAATCCGACCTAACAATGTATGCATCAAAGGTTTTGACGGATAAAAAACTGATGCCATCGGTGAAATAGAATTCATATTGACAATTGGGCCTGTAGATTTTGCTATGGATTTCCAAGTGCTGAACATTGATGCTTCATATAATATGTTATTGGGAAGTCCATGGATTCATAGGGCTAAAGCAGTCGCATCAACATTGCATCAAATGGTCAAATTCGAATGTGACAGGCAAGAGATAGTCGTTCATGGTGAAGGAGACTTATCCATGTATAAAGACTACTCTGTTTTCTCCATCAAAGCAGATACTGCAAACGGAGTATTGATTTATCAAATTTATGAGGTAGTAGCTGTTGAGCATATCCTCGAGGGGAATCTCATCGCAAGACCACAATTGTCCTCTGCATTTGTTATGGTAGTAAATGAAATGTTGAAGCATGGTTTCGAACCAGGAAAAGGTTTAGGGATGTTTTTGCAAGGCATAGTTTATCCAGTACACCGCTATGAGAACCTTGTTACTTTTGGTTTGGGATACGAACCCACTGCTGAAGATATAAAGAAGGCTAAAAAGCATAAGAAAGAGTCATGGTTACTTACCAAGTCGATCCCGCCACTTCATGAATCTTTCATTAAAGTCAATGTTGTTGGGTCCTTTATGTTACCTGCTGCAGAGTCAGTGAATGATGATGATACAGAGTTGATTGGTCTTTTCCAGAATCTGTTCATTGAAGCTGATATGGTTGAAATTGGGGAAGGTACCAACAATGAAAATATGCACTTTATCGGCCCTGATGTCCAGCTTAACAATTGGGAGGCCACTCCTCTCCCTACTACGAAGGAGTCTTGGTAGTTTGTTTGTTTTTCTTTCAGTCTTAGCAGTTGGTTTGTTTCTCCTTCTGTAATTTGAATCGTTCTTGTATTGTAATTCAGATCTTTAACTTGGTATTTTAGGTTAAAGCTCTTTCTAGCTTTGTTTTTAATAAAGTACAGTCTCCCTTTATTTTTATTTTAAGTTTGATATTTATTTATTTATTTATTTTTATTCATACAGTTCTTTCTATGCTGATTCTAATGATATGACATACATGAAGAATTGTCAACCAGATTTAAAAACCTAATCTAATTATGAAATAATGAATAAAGAAGTTGAATATGATGAAGGAGAAGTATTTGAGGATATAAGCAAAGATTTCAAACAATTTAAGAACAAGTCAAACCCCAATTTGGAGGAAACTGAAGCGATCAATTTAGGAGATCATGAAAATATCAGGGAGACTAAGATAAGTGTACATGCTCAATCACAACAAAAGAAAGCTATAATTGAAGCATTGCATGAGTATAAAGACATCTTTGTGTGGTCTTATGATGATATGCCCGATTTGAGCACCGATTTGGTAGTTCACAAGTTGCCAATTAATCCTGCCTTTCCTCCTGTAAAGCAAAAGCTAAGAAATCTCAAAACTGACATGAGTATAAAAATCAAAGAGGAAATCACGAAGCATCTTGAGGCTAAAGTCATTCGAGTGACCCAATATCCTACTTGGTTGGCAAATATTATCCCTGTTCCAAAGAAAGACGACAAAGTTTGAATGTGTCCCGATTTGAGCACCGATTTGGTAGTTCACAAGTTGCCAATTAATCCTGTCTTTCCTCCTGTAAAGCAAAAGCTAAGAAATCTCAAAATTGACATGAGTGTAAAAATCAAAGAGGAAATCACGAAGCAACTTGAGGCTAAAGTCATTCGAGTGGCCCAATATCCTACTTGGTTGGTAAATATTGTCCCTGTTCCAAAGAAAGATGGCAAATTTTGAATGTGTGTTGATTATCGAGATTTAAGTAAAGCAAGTCCGAAAGATAATTTTTCACTTCCCAAATTCATATTTTTTTGGATAATTGTTCCAAACATGATCTTGCATCTTTTGTGGATTGTTATGCGGGGTATCACCAGATCATTATGGATCCAGAAGATGCGGAAAAAACATCATTTATTACTCCATGAGGAACATATTGTTATCGAGTCATGCCTTTCGGACTAAAGAATACTGGGGCAACTTATATGAGGGCAATGAATACAATATTTCACAACATGATACACAAAGAGATTGAAGTTTATGTGGACGATGTGATCATTAAATCAAAAGAGCAGTCTGACCATGTCAAAGATTTGAGAAAATTCTTTGAAAGGCTTCGGAGGTATGATCTCAAACTTAACCCAGCGAAATGTGTATTTGGAGTTCCATCGAGAAAACTCTTGGGGTTTATAGTCAGTCGGCGTGGCATTGAGTTAGCTCATTCAAAAATAAAAGCTATTCAAGATTTACCTCCACCAACGAATAAAATAGAGGTGATGAGTTTACTTGGAAGGTACAATTATATCAGTAGATTTATTGCTCAGCTTACGACATCCTGCAAGCCAATATTCAAGTTGTTGAAGAAGAATGTTAAAGTTGAATATACTGAAGAATGTCAAGAGACATTTGACAAAATTAAGAAGTACTTGTCGAATCTGCTTATCTTGGTTCCTCCAGTGTCGGGCAGACCCTTGATATTGTACATGTCTGTGTTAGACAATTCTTTCGGTTGTGTATTGGGTCAACATGATATTACAGGAAGAAAAGAACAGGCCATATACTACCTTAGCAAAAAGTTTACCACCTGTAAGGCTAAGTACACTCTTCTTGAAAAGACGTGTTGTGCCTTAACTTGGGTAGCCCAAAAGCTGAAACATTACTTGTCATCTTATACTACTTACCTCATATCTCGTATGGATCCTTTAAAGTATATTTTTCAGAAGCCTATGCCCACAGGCAGACTCGCGAAATGACAGATGTTGCTCACAGAGTTTGATATTGTCTATGTGACATGAACTGGAATGAAAGATCAAGCTTTAGCGTATCATTTGGCTGAAAATCCTATTGATGAAGAGTATGAACTATTGAAGACTTATTTTCCAGATGAAGAGGTTTTGTATGTTGATGAGTTTGTTTCTGACAATCACCATTCAGGCTGGAAATTGTTCTTTGATAGAGCTGCTAATGTAAAAGGATTGGGGATAGGAGCAGTTCTTATTTCTGAATCAGGATAATATTATCCTATAACAGCCCAACTTCGATTCTATTGTACCAATAATATGGCAGAATACGAAGCTTGCATTCTGGGTTTGAGATTAGCTATTGACATGGGGATCCAAGAATTGTTAGTGTTAGGAGACTCAGATTTATTAGTCCATCAAATCCAAGGAGATTGAGAGACTCGTGATTCAAAGTTCCTACGATATCGAGGTTGTTTGCAAGATCTATGTCAATGATTTATATCAGTAAAATTCAAACACATTCCCAGAGCTCATAATGAGATTACTGATGCTTTGGCGACCTTATCTTCGATGCTTTAACATCCCAAAAAAACTTATATTGACCCTTTGCATATACAGATTCATGATCAACATGCATATTGCAATGTGGTTGAGGAAGAACTGGATGGGGAGCCGTGGTTCTATGATATCAAAGAATACATTCAGACTGGAAAATATCTTATACATGCCGATGGTAGCCAAAAGAGAACCATTCAACATTTGTCTAGTGGATTTTTCCTAAGTGGAGGAATCTTGTATAAGAGGACTCCTGATTTGGGACTTCTGAGGTGTATAGATGCTAAATAAGCTTCAAAAATCATGACTGAAGTACATTCTGGGATTTGTGGACCACACATGAGTGGGTATGTTTTGGAAAAGAAAATACTCCGAGCAGGTTATTATTGGCTCACCATGGAGCGAGATTTCATCAATTTCATTCGTAAATGTCATGAATGCCAAGTACATGGGGACTTGATACATTCCTCTCTATCTGAGTTGCATATAATGATTACTCCATAGCCTTTCGTGGCTTGGGCAATGGACGTAATTGGACCAATTGAACTGAAGGTATCGAATAGACATAGGTTCATCTTAGTAGCCATTGATTATTTCACAAAGTGGGTGGAAGCAACGACTTTCAAATTAGTGACCAAGAAAGCAGTGGTTGATTTTGTTCACTTCAACATCATTTGTCGGTTTGGCATTTCGAAGATTATTGTTACAGATAATGCTGCAAATCTCAAAAGTCATTTGATGCAAGAAGTGTGCCAACAATTTAAGATTATTCATCAAAATTCAACTCCTTATCTCCCGAAAGCGAATGGAGCTGTAGAAGCTGCTAACAAAAACCTAAAGAAAATGCTTCGCAAGATGGTGCAGGATTCCCGACAATGGCATGAAAAGTTACCTTTTTCTTTGTTGGGTTATCGTACTACAGTTCGGACTTCAATTGGTGCAACTCCTTACTTGTTAGTGTACGGAACTGAAGCAGTTATACCCGCAGAGATTGAAATTCCATCTCTCCGAGTAGTTGTAGAAGCTGAAATTGATGATGACCAATTGATCAAGACTCATTTGGAGCAATTAAGCTTGATTGATGAAAAAATATTAACACCAGTATGTCATGGACAACTGTACCAGAAGAGAATGGCACAGGCATATAACAAAAAGGTACGTCACAATATTTTGAAGTTGGTCAGTTAGTACTAAGACGCATTCTACCCCATCAGATTGAAGCCAAAGAAATTTTTTCTCCTAATTGGCATGGACCATTCATGGTGAAGAAAGTGTTACCTAATGACACGTTATACCTGACTGATGTAGAAGTCAAAATGGAAGGAATGTCGGTCAATGCTGATGCAGTTAAAAGATATTATGTATGATATTCATGTACAATTACATTATGTATGTTTTGTACTTACATTTTCAAAGATTGAAATGATGAAGGCATTTTGTTCTACTATCCGAATAATATATCAACCTTTGCTTACCCCTTTTGAGCTTTTATATTTTTTTTCCGTACCCTTTTTTTGGAATCAAATTAAAGTCAGAAAATTTAAAAAAAAAAAAAGAAATCAATCAAAATTCAAAATCAAGCAAAAAGAATGGTGTTTCCTGAACTATGTGTGACGTGATTCTTGCTATGACAAGATACGTAGGCAGCCCTACTCCGGGGTTCGGTCCAACTAAAATAAAATTAAAATTACCCAGGATGAAATGAAACTGGGGCAAAAGTTTATTTCTTTAAAAAAAGTCAATTTCAAAAGTTGAATGCTTTACCCAATGATTATGTAAATTTTTGAGCCTCATGTCGCCCTTTCTTTCTAACCCATTCCAAAAGCCAAGTTACAACCAAAGAAAGACTTTCAGATCAATCTTTGAGAATGTCAAGGCTTAACATCTTATGGGTACATGATATTTCATATTTTGGGTGTTATTTTCTCTCTACATATAAGAAAATGAATAAAAATGAGAGAGTCTTATTGGTGAAAACCTTTTTGGGCACCATAAGGCGAATGTGAGCTGAGAAAGAAATGGAAATAAGATAGACTCGTTGGCAAAAATTCATTGAGGTGCCACTAGCCGAATGAGGGTTATTATCCAGAAGGAACAAGTTCATTATTGGCCTAATTTTCAAGCTCAATAAGTGGACAGAAGTTAATAACGATTGGAGATTAAATTTGGTTGTGGAATTCGAAATGCATGCCATAATCACCAGAATCGGTTTTCACATTCAGATAAATTTTTCTTGTTGTTTTGAAAAGAGATACCTAATGTCTTTTTCTTTTTGTTTTATTTTGATTTTTTATTTTTGTGTCCCTGTCATCAAATGAAAATTTTTGTTTTCTTTTGTGTGTTGTTGAGTCAAATTCACGTCAGGTCAAGTGAGAAAGGACTCCAAACTTGCTACCAACTTCTTCAATATATAAATCAAGACAAAGGGTCGACGCACAAAAATAACATTTCAAAGTATAATAAAGTATTCAGAATGATTGTGATTTGACAATTTTTGACTTGTTGAAAGATAAAGGGTTTATGGAATGTTAAATTCTAAGATATTATACAAGAGAAATGTGTCTTGAGTTGAGAGTCTCAATAGTCAGAATTTTGGGTCAGAAGTGTGACAAATCAATGGATATCTATCAAGTATTGGAAAAAGATTTGAGCATGGCAAGTGCAAAAACGGTCAATTCAAGAGCCAAATACAACAAACCAACCACCACGTGTTTTCAAAACGCACAATTTTTCCTTATTTTTATTTGAAACAGGAATAAAAAGTTTTCAAATAAAAGATATAATTTCACACTTCTGTCAATGCAAAAATCATGATTACAGCATACGATGCTGGATCTCAATTAGGATCTGATGACATACAATTTTTCTCAGTACAAACTTTTGCAAAATTTTATGTGTATTGTATAGGAATTTACTTTTGAACAGGACCCTCCTGAAGAATGGGAATTTATTTTTGCTCAGGCCCCTCCTGAAGAATGGGAATTTACTTTATGCACAGGACCCGCCTGAAGAATGGGATGTTATTTTTCTGTTTCACCTTTTATTTTGAGTTTAGGAACATATTTGAAAAATCAGAAAGAGGAAGTACAGGAGCCCGCCTAAAGAACAGGGTGATGAAAATATAAGTCCAGGAGCCCGCTTGAACAACAGGGTGAAGAAAAAAAAAGTCCAGGAGCCCGCCTGAAGAACAGAGTGAAGAAAAAGAAAATCCAGGAGCCCGCCTGAAGAACAGTGTGAAGAAATTGTAAGTCCAGGAGCCCGCCTGAAGAACAGGGTGAAGAAATTGTAAGTTCAGGAGCCTGCCTGAAGAACAAGGTGAAGAAATTATAGGTTCAAGAGCCCGCATGAAGAACAGGGTGAAGAAAAAGAAAGTTCAGGAGCCCGCCTGAAGAATAGGGTGAAGAAATAACAAGTCAGGAGCCCTCCTGAAGAATAGGGTGAATTTTCAAATTCAAGTTGCGAAGATTAGAATCAAGATTCTAGAGATTATAATTTTCGTCTATATTTTTTATTTTTTTTATTAGTCATTTGAATGTAAAAGGCAGAAATTGTTAACCAGAATCTCGACGGAATCTCACTCGACTCTAACTTTTTCTCTCACCAAATTACCTTTGAACTACTCGTGACCTGATTTCCTTATAACCCGGGATACGTAGGATGTCCAAAAAACAGGACTCGATCACATTTTACTTTTATTTTAATTTTATTTTATCCTTACCTTTCAAATAATTTGAGGGTCAAAAATCATATCTTGTCTACTTCTTTGTATGAAAACTCCTTGAGATTTCACACAAAGAGGGCAAAAATGTTGACACGTGATTTTTGATCCTCCCTAAATTTTAACTTGTTTATCGATATTAAATATTTTATATTTATATATTTAATCATATATTATTTTGATTCTTATTTTTATTTTAATAAATTTTTAGTTAACAAATAAATAATGAAATAAAATTAATTTTGAGATATTCTATTTTTATTCTAATTTTAAAAAATAAAAATAATAATATATAAAAATATATTTTTTTCTTTTATAAATTTTTAATAAATAAATTAGTAGTTTTAATATTATTTTATTATATTTATATGTGTCTATTTATAAATTGTTATTATGTTTTGTTAAATTTAAAATTAATTAATTATTATTATATTTATTATTATTATTATTTTATTTATTTATTTTTATTTATTATTTATTGTTATTATTATTATCTTTATTCATTATTATTACTGTTATTTTTTATATAAAAAAATATAAAAAATAAAATAATAATTAATTTAAATTTTAAATCTTTCTTCCCTCCCTCCCCTCATCTGACAACTAACTATTTCCCCCTAAAAATAACTGTTCCCTCCAAGTGATTTATATTTAAGGGACTCTCCCACCTTAGACAAAAAAAAAGGTACGTACATTCATCATCAGAGGGATCAGACAAAAAATATCAGAAGTCAGAGTAAAAAAAAAGAGTAGTTGAAATATTCAAATCATCAAGAAGAAAACATCAGGCAAAAACGAAAAAGCATTAGATCTGAGTTCTGTATTTCTGTTTGAGTTTCGATTTCGGTGATGATTTTTTATTTCGATACAGGTTCTATTCAATTACATATTATTTATTTTATAAATTGTACTATGAATAAGTATGAATAAAAAATGTTTGACTGATTTCAATGTATTGCATACCATATATGTTTGATTTTATGAATCTTCTATTACTTCATGTTGTGTCATTAAATTTTCGAATAATTATATATTAGTTCCATAAAAATGCAATAAAAAAATGAATGTATTAATATACACCGTTATGTATATGTATTCACTGATATAAATAAATACACATAGTTTCTTTGTTGTATTACTGATAGTCATACATGCAAGAAATATAGAATATGAAAAATAGGAAAACCAGTAGAAAGCAATAAGAGAATGGAGAAACAAAAATTCATAATTGAACGAGATGAAAAGAATTGGTATTATCCGAATTTTTCAGTGAGAAATTCGTAGAAAATCCCAAAACGAGGGTAAACTTTGCTAAAATAATTCATCTCAAAGTGTATTACTGTTCCGGTGACGTGATTCCACCGGAAAACTTCAAATCGGCCCCGCGCCGCTTCAATCTTCATTTTTCTGTCACCCTCTCTCTTTTTTTTTCCATGCCACCAACCGGTGAAGTCAGCCTTGCTGTCGTCGCCGCCATTCTCTTCTTCCCTTTCCCGTCGCCCTTCTCCTTTCCCCGCCGCCGCCAGCCACCACTGGCCCCAAAATATCCACGCCGGCGAACCAACTCACTGGAGTTGGCCTCCCTAACTGGCATCACCCTTTCTTTTCTTCCGTTAACGTCCAACGAAAAATTCATAGATCTGGCCGGAAATTTATTTTTCCAGTGGCATGATAATATTTTGGTTGATAACTGAGAAATATGAAATAATATCTTTATGCAATTATTTTAAGATAAAGAAGTAGTTTTGGAATATAACAATGACTCATATTTTTAAAGAATGTAATATATTAACATATTGTAATATAACGTCACGTTATTAATTTTAGTATTTTCTCATCCTTTTCATAATCATGATATATTAATTAATTGTGTAATTCTTATGCATTATTAAATTATTTTAAAAAATTATAACAAGTGAAATTAATTGATTTAGGAGACATTATTTTCATTATTTATTTATTTATTTATTTATATGTCGTTAATAAATTTTGATAATTATTTATTAAATTAATTAATTACTTTAAATGATTATTGTTTTAGTTTAATGTTAAGGATAAATAATGTTTTGAATAACAAAAAAAGTTGTTACGAGTTTATAAAAGATAAATTAAAGTTTTTGATGTTAGGTAAATTAAGAATGCGGCATACACATCTTTTTGAGACTTTTTGAAAATTTAAGAGTTTAAAAATAAATCTTGGAAAATATTTTTCTTGCAATTTGTTTTTTTAAATTTTCATTAATTTATTTAATATAAAAGAATATACAAGTTTTAATATAATAAAAATGAGCGAACTTAGGCCTTAACATAATTTTTTTAAAATAGTTTTAGTTAAGATAAGTCAATAAAAGCGATCGTGCTAGAATCACGGGACTCGAGGGGTGCCTCACACCTTTCCCTCGGTCAATAAAATTCCTTACCCAATCTTCTGTTTTCGCAGACCATAACAAAGAGTCATTTCCTTTTGATTAGGGATTCAAAAAGGTGACTTAGAACACCATAACTCAAATCCAAGTGGAGACTCTGTGATAAATTAATCCTTATTCAAAACTATCACTTTAATTGGAAAAACCCTTCGACCTCGGCTCCTCTAGCGGAAAAAAGGGGTGTGACAAGAAGTCTACTTAATTTGGCCATAATTATTTTGATGTATCTTTTTAATATTTAAATTGTCAATCATTGTAACTTAAACTACTTTTTACACAGTTTTCAAATATAAAATTATAATTCAACAAAAATATTGAAGATTTCATGCTCAAATTCACAATCAAATTTAAATAATTTGACTCTCAAAGTTCGAAGTATGCCACATAATAGCGGGAGTCGAATGAAAGAAAAAACAAAAGAACTTAAAAGATGTCATTTGACAAAAGTGAGCTGAATTGATGCAATATATACTCAAACAACCCATCTTAAGAACTAAGAGCAATTATAAGATATTTAGGAATATTGATTCATGGAGTACTAAACTTTAGTCAAATTGGCTGCTTTCAAAGTCTTTAATTGAAAGACCGTCGACAGATATATTCCCACACAAAAATCATTCAATCCTTCAATCAACTGGACATTTATCTGCAAAGAATTCGTTAATTTTCAAGATCCATTATTGTCTAATGGGTCCCTTTCACTGATATTATGCAACTCCTAAATCATCGTATGATAATCTGAAAAAATTAGTGGTGGGATTTGGAATATTTTCTTTATAGATTAAAGTGCTAGTTTCATGGGGGTTTGGGCCACAGGTGACAAAAGAGTTTTAAAATGAAGTGTGGGTGACACAAGTCTTAATAATTGAGTGGAGGTGACAATTACTTTATTAAAGATTAAGAAAGTAAGAAAAGTTTAAAAATAACCTACAAATTTTTTAATTTACACTTTGATCCAATGTAAAACCTAATATAACTAGAAATTGAGGGAAAAAAAGGCACGTTTCTCTCTCTTCTCATTTATTGGAGTTTTCTCTCTCTTCGTGATTTTTGTTGTTCATTGTTGTTGTTGCATTATTCATCATCTTCTTCATTATCATCATCTTATTCTTCATTATCATCTCTTCTTGTTCATCATCATCATCTTCTTGTTGTTGAACATTGTTGTTACCGCTACTATTGCTATTTGATCAAATTTTTTTAGGTCAAATTTTATTCGTATATCACTTGAGAATTACTTATAGGTGATTTTAGTAAGTAAAATTATAATTTTTAGTTGAATTTCTCATCTGGGTTTATCTGCTACTGTTGTTTTTTCAACAGTAGATAAAACATGTAACGTGAATCCAACAGATGAGTAATCTATCGCACAGATGAGTAATCTGTTGCAACATATTGACTAATCTGTTGCAACATATTGACTAATCTGTTGCAACATATGAGTAATCTGTTGCAACATATATGACTAATCTGTTTCAACAGATTACTCATCTGTTGGATTTGTATTATAGTGTTGTAACATGAATCCAACATATTGTAACACCCCATATTCAAGTACATGTATTGGCGTATTCAAGTACGTGTATTGATCTTATTTATATGGAATTAATTTTATTTTATTTTATTTATACCGAAATTTGCTCGTCGATGGTTCCATGCGAAGGTTATTGAATAAGCTTTCCAACGATATAAAGATTTCCAAAAACGGATAGGTTTCGGATATAATCGAGCACGTTCGAAACTATAAAACGGTGGCCGGGATATTTGGGAATAGTAAATGTGCAGGAAAATTTCCTGCACACAAACTACTGAGGCTAGCCAAATTTTTGGGTCAACTTCGAATGATCATAACACCCTTAATATAATGAACTGGGAAATTTGCGACCTATGAAAAGAAATATCTTTGAGTCTTCTTTCCAATGCAATTGGTTTCATCCAAATCCAACGTCTGAGTAAGGAGTTATACTCGTTTTACTTCAGCCTATCAAAATAGATTTTTAGGGTCAACTTCAAACGATCATAACTCCTTGTACAAGACGAACTGGGTGGCCTACTTTATATTAAATGAAAGACCTTTGAGTTATCCTTCCAACGATACCAATTTCACCCAAATCCGATATCGGAGCAAAGAGTTATGGTCGATCTACTTTAGCTTATCAAAACAGTCCACCAAAGGACAGATTTGACATTATTTAAATTTTAAAGGCATTTTGGTCATTCCCTATTGTATTATGGACGGGAATATGTCTATATATACATGTATATGAGTTCAAAAACTCATTTTCATCATCAATCATTGAGAAAGAACAAACCCTAGCCAAATTTGACCTTTAAATTACTTTTGATTCAACCGTAGAAATTCCAAAGTAATCCGATAACTGCGTTTGTCATCTCGAGAGCTTCGAACGACACCTATTATTTGTGCAAATAGGATTGCATAATCAAGAGGTGAATTCTAAGGTATGAATATTGTTTGCATTTGTTCTCTTCCATATGTATATGTGTGATAGAGGATTATATGTATTGGTTGTTATTGAAAGGTGATGAAAATAGGGTTATGGACTATTTTGCATGGTTTGGTTATATTGAATTGTATAATGTGGATATGGTAATTGAGTTATGGAAGGTGGATATGGTGATATACTATTGAATTGATGATTATTTATGTCTATGGCTCAATTTGGTTTAATGGATTGGTTGGAAGGATAAATGAATCCAAACTTGATATTGGAGGATGTTGTATGAATATGCATGGCATGTGAATGTAATTGGAGTATAAGAGGGTTAAAGTGACACCCTTTATGGTGTAATTAAGGCTTACTACTTAACCACTAGTTTGGTGAATTCAAATAATTGAATTGTGACGTTTGGTCGCTAATACTAGATTGCTATATATGTTCATTGTAGATAAGTAATCCGAAAAGATGAGAAGTCCATTTGGGACTAGTATTGAAGGTTGACAGTCAGGTATGTAAAGCATACTCTATACCATATCTTTGGCATGAAAGTGAACAATTGTTCTATTAAGAAAGTTTCCAAAGTTATTCAGTAACATGTGATCCATAATAGTTTTGTATGATGTCCTACGTTACCAATGAACTTATTTCCACCCTACAAGATGTCAAGACATTCCAATACTTACTTGTTTTCCAAATCTTATATGTTTATTGCACTAATGTATGTCAGAAGGTATCCGGTTACTCAAACAAGATCCATGTGCTATTAATGACTCCAAAACGTTTCATTGATATACCAATAAGTTCCTACTTCATTGTTATGGCATTGATGACTCCAAAACACTTCATTGATGTGCCAATGAGTTCTTACTTCATTGGTATTGCATTGATGGTCTATTTATATGTCTCTTATTGATGTATCATTGTTTCAAAGTATCAAAAATGCGGTGGCAACCGAAATAACAATCTCAAAGATTAATTAAACTAAGTGATGGAAGTTCTCTCTTATCGGGTGGTATCCTAGGGGCATAAGCCTATCATGGGTCGATCCCTATTTATGTGTTTATGGGTGGTATCCTAGGGGCATAAGCCTATCATGGGTCGATCCCAGTTGATATGTACTGGAGGCAGCCTAATGGTCACAGTACAGTACAGTAATGATTACAAAGATGATAAGAACGAAGGTAAAGTGATTGAATAAATACAATGTACAGGTTGTCACAAGTTCTAGTAAGTGTGGTCCACTCCTATTACGATTTATTCACTTGTTTCTGATTTCTATTGAGCTCCTATATCATATGTGATTATCTACAACTTTACATACTCAGTACATATTTCATACTGACGTCCCCCACGGGGGACCTGCATTTCATGCTGCAGGCACAGGTACCTCAGCTCATACGCCGCACAAGTAGGAGCCAGGATATCCAGCTGTTTTTGGTGAGCTCCAGTTTGCTTCGGGGCTTTTCGTGTCATATCCAGTCATTTTTGGTATTGTATAGAAGTTAGTTATATGGCGGGGTGTGTCCCGACCTTAGTTAAACTCTGTGTATTGTTTAGAGGCTTTGTAGACCTAATGTACAGTCAAGGTGGTGTTTTGTTAGTAGACGTGATGGCTCCAACGGCCAAGTATTGTATATACATATTAATGTGTGCTCGAGCTTATACAGGTGATTATTTCCTTTTATATGCGACATGATGTTGTCCGAATTTCGGGTTGTCATAGAGGTATGCATGGGAAGTATAAGGTTATGAGTTGGTTCTCCCGTGCCTCCTCGGTTACGGGTGTCAGTCCGCCCCAATAGGATTTGAGGCGTGACACATATGGGTCATCTGTTGCAACATATTATTCATATGTTGCAACAGATTACTCACTTTTTGCAATAAATGACTCATATATTGGATTCATGTTGCAGGTTCTATCCATTGTAGCAGTAGCAAATATACCAAATAAAAAATTCAACAAAAATCATAATTATACTTACAAAATCACCTATGAAGTAATATCCAAGTGATATACGAATAAAATTTGACCTAAATTTTTTTAAAAAATTTCAACAAGGGTACAACGAATAAGTGAAACACATAAAAAAATTCATGAAATAGGTAAAGAAGATAAAAATAGTGTATCATACATCAAATGCAAAAGAATCGAGGGGACAAACGTTTGAGTTCTAAAAATATTTAAGTTCCCTAGTATTTTAATTACTTTCTAATGGATAACTCATCTATTATAATAGATTTTCTATCTGTTTGATAATTTCTAACAGATGAATCATCTGTTGCAACATGTTAGTCATCTGTTGATTCAAATTAAGCAATTATTAGTTATAACTAAATTGATTTAGCTAAAATTAAAGATAAGTATTTAAGACAATGGGACAAACATTTGAGTTCTCCTAAAAATGTTTGAGTTCCCTAGTATTTTCATTATTTTCCAACAAATCACCTATTTGTTGCAACAAGTTAGTCATCTGTTGCAATAAAATCTTATAACAGGTTAGTCATTTGTTGATTCAAATTAAATTTTTTTAATAATAATTAAATTGATTTAACTAAAATTGAAGACAAGACCTTAGACAAGGGGGAAACGTTTGAGTTCTCCTAAAAAATATTTGAGCTTTAGTATTTTAAATTGCTTTTCAACACATATTTTGTCTATTTAATAATTTCCAATAGATGAGTCATATGTTACAACAACTTAGTCATCTGTTGCAACAGATGTCTATATCTGTTTAATAATTTTCAATAGATGAATTAGTTATTGCAACAAGTGAGTCATTTGTTGCAACAGGTGTTTATATCTGTTTGGTCATTTTCAACAAATGTTTTTATTTGTTTGATAATTTTCAACATATTACTCATCTGTTGTAACATGTTAGTCATCTATTGATTCACATTAAGTCACTATTAGTAATAACTAAATTGATTACTAAGATAAAATATGAATTAATAAGTTCAATTACAGTTTCAATTAATCTCATGGTAATTACACGATCAACTAAGTATGTTCGTCCTGAGTAGAGTGATCAATTGATCAATTTTATTTGAAATGATTCAAACTAGATCATCATTAGAAATAACTATATTGATTTAACTAAAACTAAAGATGAATTAGTAAGTTCAATTACAATTTCATTTAATTTCATAGAATTACATGATCAATTAAGTGTTTCGTACTGAGTAGAATGATTAATTGACAAATTTTATGTGAAATAATTCAAATTAAACCATTATTAGAAATAACTAAATTGATTTAACTAAAATTAAAGATGAATTAGTAAGTTAATCTCAGTAATTAAATGATCAATTAAATGTTACATCCTTAGTAGAATAATTAATTGACCAATTTTATTTTAAATGATTCACATTAAGCCTATGTTGATTTAACTAAAATTAAACATGAATTAATGAGTTCACTTACAATTTCAATTAATCTCATCGTACTTAGCTGATTAACTAAGTGTATTCGTCCCGAGTAGAGTGATCAATCGACCAAGTTTATTTGAAATAATTCAAATTAAGATATTATTAGTAGTAACTAAATTGATTTAACTAAAATTAAAGATAAAATTATAATTTCAATTAATCTCATAGTAATTAAATTATCAACTAAGTGTATTCGTCATGATTAGAGTGATCAATTGACCAATTTTATTTGAAATGAATCAAATTAAGCCATTATTCGTAATAACTAAATTGATATAACTAAAATTAAAGATGAATTGATAAGTTCACTTACAATTTCAATTAATCTCATAGTAATTACATGATCAACTATGTGTATTCGTCTCGAAGAGAGTGATCAATCGACCAATTTTATTTTAAATGATTCAAATTAAGTCATCATTAGTAATAAATAAATTGATTTTGACTAAATTAAAGATGAATTGATAAGTCCACTTACAATTTCAATTAATGTATTCGTCCTTAATAGAATGATCAATTGATAAATTTTATTTAAAATGATTCAAATTAAGCAATTATTAGTAATAACTAAAATTAAAGACAAGACCTTAGACAAGGGGACAAACATTTGAGTTCTCTTAAAAATATCTGAGCTTTAGTATTTTAAATTATTTTCCAGCAAATATCCTATATGTTTGATAATTTTCAACAGATGAGTCATCTGTTGGAACAGATGTCTATATTTGTTTGATAATTTTCAATAGATGAGTCATTTATTGCAATAGATTAGTCATCTGTTGCAACATATGTCTATATTTGTTTGGTCATTTCCAACAGATGTCTTTATCTATTTAGTCATTTTCAATAAATTACTCATCTTTTGCAACATGTTAGTCATCTATTGATTCATATTAAGTCATTATATTAGTAATAACAAAATTTATTTAACTAGAATTAAACATGAATTAATAAGTTTAATTACAGTTTCAATTAATCTCATGATAATTACATTATCAACTAAGTGTGTTTGTCCTGAGTAGAGTAATCAATTGACCAATTTTATTTGAAATGATTAAAACCAAACCATAATTAGAAATAACTATATTGATTTAACTAAAATTAAAGATGAATTAGTAAGTTGACTTACAATTTCAATTAATTTTATAGTAATTACATGATCAACTAAGTATTTCGTTTTAAGTAGAATGATCAATTGCCAATTTTATTTGAAATAATTAAAGTCAAGCAATTATTAGTAATAATTAAATTAATTTAACTAAAATTAAAGATGAATTGATAATTTTAATTACGATTTCAATTAATCTCGTAGTGATTACATGATCATCTAAGTGTATTCGTCTTGAGTAAAGTGTTAATTGACAAATTTTATTTGAAATGATTCAAATTAAGATATTATTAGTAATAACTACATTAATATAACTAAAATTAAAGATGAATTCAATTATTCTTATATTAATTACACGATCATCTTAGTGTGTTCGTTCTGAGTAGAGTGATCAATTGACTAATTTTATTTGAAATGATTCAAATTAAGTCATTATTAGTAATTGCCAAATTAATTTAATAATTATCATTTTAATTAATCTCATAGTAATTACATGATCATTTAAGTGTATAACCTATTGCAACAGATTTAATCTGTTGCAACAGATAAGTCATTTGTTGAAAATTATCAAACAGATATACACATATGTTGCAATAGATTAGTCATTTGTTGTAACAAATGTCTTTATCTGTTGGTCATTTCCAACAGATGACCAATCTGTTGCAACATATGACTTTATCTGTTTGTTATTTCCAACAGATTACTAATCTGTTGCAATAGGTGACTAATCTGTTGCAACATATGTCTTTATCTGTTTGGTCATTTTCAACAGATTACTCATCTTTTGCAACATCTTAGTCATTTATTGATTCATATTAAGCTATTATATTAGTAATAACTAAATTGATTTAACTAGTATTAATAAGTTCATTACTGTTTCAATTAATCTCATGGTAATTACATTATCAACTAAGTGTGTTTGTCCTTAGTAGAGTGATCAATTGACCAATTTTATTTGAAAGGATTCAAACCAAGCCATAATTAGAAATAACTATATTGATTTAACTAAAATTAAAGATGAATTAATAAGTTCACTTACAATTTCAATTAATTTTATAGTAATTACATGATCAACTAAGTGTTTCGTCTTAAGTAGAATGATCAATTGACACAATTTGATTTGAAATAATTTAAATTAAGTAATTATTAGTAATAACTAAATTGATTTAACTAAAATTAAAGATGAATTGATAATTTAATTACGATTTCAATTAATCAAATAGTAATTACATGATCATCTAAGTGTATTCGTCTTGAGTAAAGTGTTAATTGATCAATTTTATTTGTAATGATTCAAATTAAGACATTATTAGTATAACAACATTGATTTAACTAAAATTAAAGATGAATTGATAAGTTCAATTAACATGTTGCAATAGATGAGTAATCTATTGGAAAAGACCAAACAGTTAAAGACATTTGTTGAAAATGACCAAACATATATAGACATCTGTTGCAACAAATGACTATCCTGTTGCAATAGCTAACTCATCTATTGAAAATTATCCAACAAATATAGATATCTGTTGCAACAGATGACTAAATTATTGCAACATATGACTCATCTATTGAAAATTATTAAATAGACAATATATATGTGAACTCAGAACCAAAATGAGCCATAAAATTTAAAAAGTGACCAAAATAGGTCACCTATTTAAAAAGTTACCAAAATAGGCTAAACGTAATAATTTATTACGTTTTCTATTTTTTTCTTAACGGTCAACTAACTGAGTTGACTTTTACAAAAACGTAAGAATTTCTTAGGTTTTATAAAAAAATATAAAATGTAAGAATTTCTTACGTTTTACACGATGACCGAGGAAAAAATGCAGTGAATTATCAAATCAATTAAAAAGATACTAAAAAATGAGTTGTTCAACATAACAAAAAGTTACGTTCTTAACTTTTTTATAGCAGTGGTCCCCCACCCACAATTCTTTTTTCCACAAATGTCCCATCACTTCTACTTTTTCCTATTTTTACATATGATAATTATGAATTTTTTTATTAGTTAAATTTATTTATATTTTACATATAGTTCAAATAATTTATTTTTTCCTCTATGTAATAAATTTTTACGTTTAACATAAAAAATTTAAAAAATAGAAGTATCAATTACCTCATTAACTTAGCAATTTTCTTATATTTATTCTATATAAAAAAAATAATCACTTCTATCCTTAATTATCCGATTTCTCTCTAAAAAATAATAATTATACTTTTGAGTTTTTCTCTACTCCAAAATAGTTAAATTTTGATTAATCGTCGATCAAATATGCTACTATATACAAGAATTATATTTTTTTGGTGTGTTAGAAATATGAAATTAATTTTTTCGGGTAGTGATTCATCGTAGTTTTCGATTAGTGTTTCGATTAGGATATTGAGGAGACTCACATGCACAAATACGTTTCATATTATAATTAATGGAGTAAAAATTACAATTTAATTTAGGAACACTCCTAAATTAATATAAGAAAATATATTTTTTCAAGAACACTCCTAAAAAAATATAACTCTTGTATATAGTAACATATTTGATCGATGATAATTCAACATTTCACTATTTTGGAGTAGAGAAAAACTCAAAAGTATAAATTTTTTAAAGAGAAATCGGATAATTAAGGATAGAAGTGATTATTTTTTGATATAGAATAAATATAAGAAAATTGTTAAGTTAATGTGGTAATTGATACTTCTTTTAATTATTTTTTTATGTAAAACGTAAAAATTTATTAGAAAAAATAAATTCTTTGAACTACATGTAAAATATAAATAAATTTAACTAATAAAAAATTTCATAATTAGCATATGTAAAAAGAGGAAAAAGTAGAAGTGATAGGACATTTGTGGAAAAAGAAATTGTGGGTGGGGGACCACTGCTATAAAAAAATTAAGAACGTAACTTTTTGTTACGTTGAAGAACTCATTTTTTAGTACCTTTTTAATTGATTTGACAATTCATTGTATTTTTTCCCTCAGCTATCGTGTAAAACGTAAGAAATTCTTACGTTTTATATTTTTTTATAAAACATAAGAATTTTTACGTTTTACAAAAAAAATATATAAAACGTAAGAAATTCTTACGTTTGAGTAAAAGTCAACTCCGTTAGTTGACCGTTAAGAAAAAAATAAAAAACGTAATAAATTATTACGTTTAGCCTATTTTGGTAACTTTTTAAATAGGTGGCTTATTTTGGTCACTTTTTCAATTTCGTGGCTCATTTTGGTTCCGAGTTCGATATATGTTGAAAAACAATTTAAAATACTAAAAATCAAATGTTTTTAGGAGAACTCAAACATTTGTCCCCTTGACTGAAGTCTTGTATTAAAGACTTGTCTTCAATTTTAATTAAATTAATTTAGTTATTATTAATAATTGCTTAATTTGAATAAACAAATGACTAACCTGTTATAAACATCCGTTGCAATAGATGACTAACTTATTGCAACAAATAGATAATCTGTTGGAAAATGATTAAATACTAGGAAAATCAAATATTTTTAGGAGAACACAAATATTTGTCCCTTTGTCGTAGAGACGTCTTTAGTTTTAGCTAAATCAATTTAGTTATTACTAATAATTGCTTAATTTGAATCAACAGATGACTAACATGTTGCATCAGCTGATTTATCTGTTGGAAATTATCAAACAGATAGAAAATCTGTTGTAACAGATGGGTCAACTATTAGAAAGCAATTACAATATTAGAGATCTTAAACGTTTTTAGGAGAACTCAAATGTTTGTCTCCTTGATCCTTTTGCATTTGATGTATGGTATATTATTTTTGTCTTCTTTACCTATTTCATGAAATTTTTCATGTGTTTTACTTATTCGTTGTGCCCCTGTTGAATTTTTTTTAAATTTTTTTAGGTCAAATTTTGTTCGTATATCACTTGAACATTACTTCATAGCTTATTTTGTAAGTAAAATTATAATTTTTGTTGAATTTCTTATTTGGTATATCTACTACTGCTACAATGGACAGAACCTGCAACATGAATCCAACATATGAGTCATCTATTGCAACAAGTGAGTAATTTGTTGCAATATATGACTAATTTGTTTCAACAGATGACTCATATATTGGATTCATATTACAACACTATAAAACGAATTCAACAGGTGAGTAATCTGTTACAACAGATTAGTCATATATGTTGCAACAGATTACTCATTTGTTGCAACAAATTAGTCATATATGTTGCAACAAATTACTCATTTGTTGCAATAAATTAGTCATATATGTTGCAACAGATTAGTCATATATGTTGCAACATAGTACTAATGTGTGCAACAGATTAGTCATATATGTTGCAACAGATTACTAATCTGCACAACATATTAGTTACTAATCTGCACAACAGATTACTAATCTGTGCAGCAGATTACTAATCTGTTGCATGTTGCAACAAATACTCATCTGTTGGATTCACGTTACATGTTTTATCTATTATTAAAAAACAACACTAGCAGATACATCCAGATGAGAAATTCAACTAAAAAATAACAATCATTAAAAAAATAACAAAAAACATAAAAAAAATAACAAACACCAACAAATCAAGTTCCTCATTTTCGTCATAACTTAAAAGCCCTAATTTTTTACTTGTGAAAATCGAAAAGAAACAATGAAGAATTCGAAGTTGTTGTCGCCGGAGAATGTTGTCACGTCGACTGACGGTTGAAAGTAAAAAAGGAACAGGCAAGAACTCAAAACTATTTGTTGCCAGAGGTTGAAGTTGCACAAGATTGAAGGGAGAAATTTGAAAAGTTGTTGGTTGAGAGAAGTTAGATAGAGAAACTATCGAGAGAAAGAGAGAAGAGAGAGATTGATTTGCAGAGGGAGGGAAGTTTTGTGGGTGTGGGTTAATTTGTATTTTTGAAAAGATTAAAAAGTTTAAAAAATATTAATCGAGTGCACAATTACCCTAATCAAGTTTTTTTAATTATGTTTAACCCTTTAAATTGGTCAATGTCACCAATCCTTCGTTCAAGACTTAAAAATACCTTTCCTTCAATTTTCTCTAGTTTCATACCCCCACTAAATAACTTTCAGAAGTATAAAAAGTTAGTCAAGTATACATCCAATGCAGCAGTATAAACAAAATTTCTTAATTTGGACACGGTTTTATGTCTGTTCATATTTCGCTTCATGAAAATAAAGTTTGTCGAACTTTCCTTTTTAACTATTAGTAATCAGACAAAGTCTCCAACAACAGTTCAACATTAAACATAATACGATTGTGCATAAATTGTAAGCAAACCATTATATTATACAGGATCTTGTTTTCAATTGCTCTAGCTGTGATCTAAGAAGATTTCTTTTCAAAATTTTGGTAAATTTGGTATTTCCAGATTAATTGATTTAAGTTATACGTACTAGCTGTATAATGAATTTTTACGTTGTCACTGTATTTTAGTCTCCTATCGTTTATAGTAAGAAGGTTATCAATGTATGCTTATAATTGAATACTCCACTTTTTTTACGGTTGGCGTGGATAAACTCTTTCAAGATTCTGGTAATCAGCATAAAAAATCAGAGATATATATAAAGAAAGTGTTGAATAAATTAGCTATACCCAATAGCGGTTAGACGACATAAGGAATCACCCTTGTCTGCCAATTTGATCAAACCCCTCTTTGAAATGACAGCACTAGCAGCAATCAAGTTTATAGATGCATATACAATTCACGCCATTAAGAAATTTTAATATAACTAATAAAATTAAGAGTAATAGATGTATATAATATAATTCGCCACAAATAACATTATGAGCTTTCATTATTGCTTGACCTCAGTGAGTTTATCTATGCGAATCCTCACGGAAGAAATACAAGTTTCAACAGTGAAATCTCAGACAGTAACAACTAGAATTTGTTTTGTGCACTATCAGTAACAAATAGCAAATTAAGTTTATTGGTAGTTAAAATATTTTATATACTAAAATGCACAAAACTTAAAGTTCAACAAATAAAGTTGCAAAAGTTGGAGGCTAAAAAGTAAAATCAAGAAAAGGAGTACCATAAAAACTCAAACCTAACTAATTTACCGTACTGTTGTAATAGGTTACATGTCTTAATTTTAAGGTTATTATTTCAATATTACATGCACTCGAATACTTAAAAAAGTTACTATTTCCTTCATTCCCCTTTTACTTTCTTTTTACTTGTTCACTTTGTATTTTGTACCTCTCTTAAAAATCAATGTATAAATTGACCAATAATTCACAAATACCCATATTAATTGATGTATAGTCCTATATATTGAAAACATTGGAGAATAAGTGAATACAATATTGAGGGTAAAATTCTGAAAAATTGTTTTTAAAGTGAAGGAAGGAAGAAACTAGAAAGTATATCTAATCAAGTTTTATTAGCTTGGAGATCAATCCTATATTATAATTACGGGAAATGACCAGCAGAGATTTGACACTATGCAATACTAACACTGAAAGAAATGTGAATTCACGTTGAGTGATAAAAAACCTACCCAGAAAATAAGAAAATGAAGTTATAATGACGATTATAACATAACAAGAGAACATCTAAGCATGTTCGATTAAAATGCTAAATAGGAACGATACTCATTCCAAAGTACTGGTCCTCTGGTCACGTAGTAACAAAGATTACTCCTTCAACAAGTTTAATCAATACAAGAACTATATACGCTCCTGCTACTAGTTCCAAGTACTTCTCTTACTAATTAATTACTTCCACCGTTTAAAAAAGAATGACCTACTTTCCTTTTTAGTTTATTTAAAAAAAAATGATCCTTTTTTTTTCAATACTTTTATTTTAATTTTTCATATGACATATTTAGCGCCACAAGATTAAAAGTTTTGGCAATATTTTAATTTTAACTTTTCATATGACATATTTAACACCACAAGATTATAGGATATTTTGGTACATATAACAAGTTTTTTTATTTTCTTAAATTTTATGTTAAACGGAGGGTGTAGTATTAATTAACACGCTAAAACCGTACCTCGCAAATCTAGGCCTTGAATTATCCATGATAAAGCTACAAAGAAAAAACTGACAGTACAATATATAAATATTCACGATTAATAACCAAAACCTACGTAGTGACATAATTAAGAACATATAGATCCTCAAAACAACTTATACTAATTGCTAGAAAACATGAACTTTTAAACTAAAATCCATGAGTAATGTTGCATATATTTTAGTCATTTTAAGCTTCACCTGATGTTGATGGCGGCGGCAGAGCAGTAAACTGTTGCGGTGGTGGCGGAGGGCGTTTCCGTTTCTTCTTCTCATAGCTAACTCCTCTTGCTTTTGACTGCAAATCGCGAACTTCACGAAGGTAAAGCCTAACAGCACGAGCACCAAAAGGATTCATTTCAGGCTTTCCTCCATTCTCTTCATAAGCAGCTCTAAGACGACCGATGAGTGCATCAAGGCTTCCCCAAGCTTGACGAAGTGGACAGGGACAAGGTGCTGGAGGATTTGGATGACCGTAAAATGGACATATTGCGGTGTGAATTTTGGTCTTACCAAATTGATCGAGGTAACGGAGGAATTCAAGGACGTGAGCGCCGCTACAGCGGGAGAGAGAGAGTGGGGGCCTATGGTTCTTGAGGTACTGGCCAAAAGTGTTCCAGTCACGGCGTTTCTGGTTCTCGTATCGGCTTGAAGACGATGACGATGTAATATTATTGTTGTTGATGTTGATGTTGCTGCTATTGGTCAGGTGACTGTTGTTAGAGTTATTGATATTTGCCAAATGATTGGAACTCTCAACTTCTGGGAAGGAATCCATTAATTTTTCAGCTCTTTAAGAGATCTTACGTTTTTCTCTTCTTGAATCTTATAATCCGTCACTTCTTGATGTTGTAACTGTTCATCTTCTTCTACTTTTTCTGTTAATGCCTCGTTGTTTGAGATCTTTTTAGGGGTTATAATAAGTGAAGGGACATGTTGGGTGGATATAAGAGAAATTAATTAAGATGGGACAAAGTTGATGTTTAGTTTGTTGATTGAAATATCAAAAGATTTCCATATTTGTCCTAGAGAGGCAAAAAGAAGAAGAGTTTAACGAAGGGATTGATGGGAGAGTAAGGGTAAGGATTCCTTTTTCTTTCTCTCTCTCTTTCATTTAGTTCATTTCTGTTGTATGGTTTTCTTGGAGTTACCTTGTTTGAGCAATAGTAGAAAATCTTAGAAGAGTGTCCTGTTGGTTGATTTGGTACCTTTGTATTCTCGAAATGATGTAAGATTGGTTTTTTCTCAAAAGAGGGGAAGCAAACCAACCCCCTCCCCCCCCCCCCCCAATCTATTTCTTGATGTGCTTTTCATTATAGTTGAATGAAAGAGGAGAGAGAGAGAGAGCAGAAAAAGGGGGTGAATAGGGTTTTTGAGGAAATTAATCAAATAGGGAATAGGGTGATAGACAGCAGGTTAAGATGGAGACAGTGAAAAAGTTAGAAAACATGGGGGCCATGTAAAAAGGAAGCAAACAGTTCCAATATATTCACCCACTCTCTCTGCTTGAATGACAGCTCCATGCACAGTTCTGACTGCCCAACACCCCCTTGTGCCACAGAGATTTAATTGGAAAATTACTTCATGACTAAATCTTTTTTGTTTTTCTAACTTCTGTACGTACTTTCAAAGAGAAGTTTTCTCAAGTACGACTAAAATTCTAGTCATACGTATTAAATAAGAATGAGACACTTCTAAAACTGCAAATAATTAAGGTCAAACACATCGACAGACTCCTCAACTTGATAACATTTTTCACTTTGACACTTTTTGTCCTGATTAAAAATATCTCTGCGCGCGTGTGGGTCAACCGTCCCACGTGGATTTTATAAGCCACTTATAACCTGCCACGCGGGAAATAACTTTCCACGTCAACGTTGAGAACTTAAGGGGGTAAAATTCCCAAAAGTATCATTTCCCAAGTTTAGTGAAGCCCGATGAAACATCTGGTGATTCCTTTTTTTTTTGCACTTTTGATTAGATTTTTCGTTGATTTGTAGTGAGGTCTAGCTAATAATGGTGTTTTTTGTAGGTACAATGCATGCAATGAAGTATTGATTAATTTTCATCAACGAAATTGAAGGATTTTGTTTAAAATTGAAGAAATTAAAGAAATTTGAGGTACGACTTATCTTGTTCTTTATGTTTTTCTCTTTTCCTTACTGTTTGGACCTTTTATCCCAACAAATTGTAGTGTTTTATTGTATTTTCGTTTTTAGAATTTTTTTTATGGATTTCAGTGATAAAGTTAGGGTTTTGTGTCGATTTTTTTGGGAATTTCACTAATTTAAGTGTTATTTTACAGATTTCACTGATAAAGACAGAGTTATTTTGGTACTTTTCTGTTCAAGGGCATTTTGGGTATTTTCTTTTGTTGAGAATCTTCTGGGGGTTGTTAAGAAAATATAATGGACAACTATATTTTGACCTGTTTTCATCATGATGGGACTGTTGTAGCCAGCCCTAAGCTTAGTTATAAAGGTGAGGTAGATGTCTTTGCTGTTGTTATTGATAAAGACCACTATAGTCTTGTTGAGTTTTTTTCCTACACCAAAGATCTTAGGTATTCAAATATTAAGGGGTTCTACTGTCAACATAGATGGTGAAGAGTTAGTTCCAATTTCTTCTGATAGTGAGTTATTAGACTTTGTGAAGAACTTAAAAGATGGTGATGAGCTTGATATATTTGTTCTTCATGACATTGATGAACATCTTGAGGTTGTGTCACAACTTTCTCTTCTTTTAGAAGGGCCACCTGAGTGTAATAATGAAGATGATATAGACAGTGATGTTAATGAGCATAGGTGTCTTGATAAAGATCTGAATGGTAATGAATCAGATCTACCTAGTACTGGTTCAGATGTTAAAATTCATGATAATGATGATTCAGACATTGATGAAGAGTTAAGAGCCTTTAGGGATGAAAGTAGAAGAAAAAAAAATTCAAAAAGAAAACCAAAAAAAAAAATACATGTAGGGTGAAACTGGTATTGACAAAGGTTTTCAGGACATTTTCAGAAATAAGAAAGACAGATATGTGGATAGATTAGGGGGTGATGAAGAGTTCATTGATAGTTCAGACTGTGATAGTATTGATACCACTGATTTGGTAGATGAGGATGTTGTTGTGGGTGTTGACTTACCAAGGAAAAGAAAAAATAGTAAAATCAAATTTGATACTGATTGTGGTGTTGTTGTTTTTGAACTTGGTATGATTTTTAATGGTCCTAAGGAATTTAGAAAAACATTCGGGAGGTATGCAGTAAAAAACAGAGTTCAGATTATTTTAAAACCTAATGAGGCTCATATAGTAAGGGCTAAGTGCAAATTCAAGCCAAAATGTAGTTGGTTGTGTTATGATGCAATTGATAGAGATTCTGGTGATTTCTTGATTAAAAATAATAATCTAGTGCATAAGTGCACAACATCAAACAAGAACAAGATGTGTACAACTAAATTTGTTGCTAAAAGATTTAGAGATAAAATAATTAAAAACCCAACTTTGAGGATTTGGGAAATGCAAAAACTGTGCAGAGAAAAATTAGAATTATATTGGGTAGAACAATCTGTTATAAGGCTAGATTACAGGTTCTAAGAGAGTCCATGGGGGACTGAAACTTGGAGTATGCAAGATTATGTGATTATGCTGAGATGATAAAACAAACCAATCTTGGTAGTTCTGTTTGGCTGAGAATGGATACTGAAACTATCCCAGGTAAAAATTTATGTATTTCTATGTGTGTCTTGATGTATTGAAGAAAGGGTGGATGGAAGAATGTAGAAGAATTATAGGATTTGATGGATGTTTTTTAAAGGGTGCTTGTAATGGTGAACTTCTAGTAGCAGTTGGGAAGAATGGAAACAATTAGATGTTTCCTATAGCCTAGGTTGTTGTGGACAAGGAAACCAAGCATAGTTGGAGTTTTTTTATCAAGTATTTGAAAGAGGATTTGCAGTTAGGTACTGGAGCAGGTCTTACTGTGATGGATGATATGCAAAGGTAATATTTAAGTTTTTTTAACTGTCAATAATTGAAATACTTAATTTCTTTGTCTAGTGCTTTAACTGTTTTATGTATTCAGGGTTTTCTTGCTGCTGTTTTTGACTTGCTATCAAATGCTGAAGTTAGAAGATGTGCTAGACACATCTGGTCCAATTGGAGTCAACAGTAGAGGGGAGAAGAGAGAAGAAAATAGTTTTGAAAATGTTCAAAGACAAATTTTGAAGTGAAGTTCAAAGAGAAACTTGATTACATGATCCAACTTGGTATGCAAGGTAAGGATATTGGTTGTTATTTATTGCATTATCCTAGGCAGTCATGGGTTAAGGCATTCTTTAAAGAAGATTGTAAGTGTGATGCTGTTGAAAATAACATGTGTGAGACCTTTAACTCATGGATCTTAGTTCCTAGACACAAATATATCATTACTATGTTGGATGATATTAGGAGAAAAATCATGACTAGAACAATAGAGATGATTAGGTTTGCTAATACTTGGATATGTGATATTTCACCTATGGCTAGACTTATATTGGAGGAGAATAAGGACAGGGCTAAGACATACAAGCTTCTTTGGAATGCTAATGTTGGATTTGAGATTGAAGAAGGGGAGTATAGGCATACAATGGACTTGAGTAATAGGATTTGTAGTTTTAGAATCTAGCAGTTGAGAGGCATTCCCTGCCAACATGCTATTCGTGCTTTGTATCATGATGAAGAAGAGCCTGAACCTTATGTGGAGCATTGGTATAAAAAAAACCTTCATGAAGGCTTATAGTCACTCCAATATAAAGATGTGGCCTAAGATAAACATTCCAAAGATTAAGCCTCCTAAACCTAAGAAAATACCTGGCAGACCTGCAAGAAATAGAAGGAGAGACAAAAATGAACCAAGGAAGAAATATGAAAAGTTGTCCAAACAAGGGGTGAAAATAACATATTTCAAGTGTCATCAACAAGTCCATAACAGAAGATATTGTAAGGTAAAACAATGACTTTTAATTTGACTTTAGAAGTTGATTTCATATTGATTTAACTGTTGTGTATGTGTTTATAGATTCCTGGTCCAAATGCACAAGTACATAGCCATGGGTTCCAGCCCAGTGAAAATAGTTCATAAGCAAGTTGCCAGCCTAGAAGCTCAAACCAACCTGCACCTTCAACCTAAAAAAAATTAGCAAAATGTAGCTCAAGTCAACCTGCACCAACAAGCTCAAGTCAAGCTGCATCTTCAACAATAGTTTGTGGTGATACAAACAGAGTTAGGAGATTTAAGGCAACTGCAATATCTACCTTTTGTGGTGATACAAAGATCTCTGTTACAGAAGGAATCAGTAGCCAACTACCTCCTAGAAATAGAGAAATTGTTGGGCACAAAAGAGGAAGAGTTGAGACAACAATAAATGCTGATTGTGGTGGATCTAAAAGGTCAAAGAATGTTGGATTCAAAATATACACAAGTCCAAGGGGAACCAAATACTGAATGTAAGTTAACTCAAACATTGTTTCTTTAACAAGAAAGTACATAATTATTGTTTTTTTTTCCGAAAAAACAGCCCGGGACATCAAGCCACAAAATCCTACCAAGTGGTATAACTTACAAGGATGCAAGTTCTTTAGGTGTTGATCTTGGTTTTAAGCCTAAAGGCTTGAAATGGAAAGATAAAGATGTTGTCAGTACCAATCAATTGCAGCAAATGGCAAGCAAAAAGAAGAAGTAGTCAAGAAGAAGAAGTGTATTTTGATGGTGTATTGTGATTTTGTTGTGTAACATATGGTACCCAATAATTAATTTATTTTGTTCTTTAAATCTGCTAGTGTATGGCAGTAAACAATTTAGTTCTTTAGTTTAAATCTGCTAATGGATAGCAGTAAATAATTTGGTTATTTAAGCTCAATATGAAGCATATTTTGTATGTACATTAGTGTGACTTTGATCTCACTATGGAGCATACTTATGAAGTTATTGTTGGTGTTGGTTTCATCTCACTATGGAGCATATTTATGAAGTTGTTGTTGGTGTTGCTTTGAACTTAATATAGATCATATTTATGAAGTAGTTGGTGTTAGTTTGAGCTCAATATGGAGAATGTAATAAGTTGTAGTTGTTGTTGTTGCTTGTCTACTTTGACTCCTTGTTTTACTATAAATAGTGTGACCAAAAATTGACGATAAATAAATATTTTATTTCATCAAAGGTAAGAAGTATTACAAGGCCAAAATTACATCAACAAACTACACCTTATAAGGCCTAATGCACATCACAACAATACACCTAAACTGTCATGAAAAAAAAGGGATTTAGACCATTTTGCAACATCAAAATCAGTAGAATGAATTCAACGTCAAACTTTAGCAATTAGTTTTCAATGTCCATAGTCCCGACAATACCAAACCAATAGCAATAGCACCAATAATGTATAATCTTCGTGCTTGATTTTATTTCTGTTCAAATGCCTTGACTCTTTTCAACAAATCCCAAATCATCTTATTTGCTTGTGAAGGGTGTCGTTCTTCATACCAATCAAAGTAATCACAGCCGCCGAATTTCTACAAAATCAATTATGAAAATGATTGAGAAATCATAATTAATTGACTAATTTAATTAAGAAGGCAAAACCATTACCTTTGAACTTTTACAAGTAAAAAATCTACGACTTGAATTTTGTTGTGTCCAAGAAGTTTTCAATAATGCTTCATGACCACATTTACAATAGAGATAATCTTTTTCAGAAAAGTCTATTAACGTCGAGCTTGACATTGTCTAATTTAATTTAAGAAAATTTAGAAAAAGATTAAAATTTTGAGAAATCGAAGAATAAATTTTTCGTTCAAAATGAAATATGAAATTAATTTTAAGAAAGTTAAAGAAGAATGAAGAAATTTGAGAAATTAGAGTTATTTTTGGATGGTGGAAAGAAGAAGAAGGTGATATAAATAGAGAAAAGAGAGAAATTACCGTTGGGGGCTGCATTTTTATGCCAAATCAGCAATAATGAGGCTTGGACGCGCCTTTGCAGTGTGTAACACACGCATTTTGCCAACATGGCAAAAAGTGCCAAAGTAAGACACTTTAATCTACTTGAGGTGTTTAAAATGAACATGGTCCACTTGAGGTGCCAAAGTGAAAGATGTTGCCAAGTTAAGGGGTCTGTCGATGTGTTTGACCAATAATTAAATTTATACTTCATTTAATTTTTATAATCATGTAAATGCTATATATGGCATGCTTATGACCACATATTTCAAAAGTTTGATAATTCGGAAAAGGGCCTAAAATGTCTTTCAACTATATAAAATGGTGTAAAAATATCCTCCGTCTACCTATTGGGCCTAAAATGTCCTTTCTGTCTACCTATTGGACCTAAATGCCCTTCTCACCTATCTATTAGGTCTAAAATGCCTTTCTCATCCACCTATTGAGCCTATTTTGCCCTTTTACTTAGGCAAATTATATGGAAAGACCATCCATAAAACTTAATTACATAAATAATAATACTTTTTCGATATTAAAATAAAAATAAAAATAAAAATTCTTCATATATAGCCATTTTAAGAAATCAAAAGAGATAATTATTAATTCTTAATTTAATGCAATAACTAATTATCAATTCACCTTAATTTAAGAGATATATTTTCAATCTTCAAATTAAGTAGAAAAGATAATCCTTGCTTTCAAATATTTTTCTCTCTTATATTCGAAATTCATATATTTTTAAATAAACTAAGTATTTCATTATTTGTGTTTCATTTTATTTTCATGTATGTTAATCATCTAGTATTATTGTGTATTTTTAATCCTAATATAATGGGGTAACCATAATTTTTTATGAATAAATATTTATGAAATAAAAATTATTATGTTGGAAGTACAAATATATCATATATTTTTGTTGTATAAATATAATTAATTAATATCAAAGTCATATTATTATTATATTTTTGATATAATTTTTGCACCATTTGATATAATATCAAATGGTGTTTGATATTATATCAAATGGTGCAAATGGTGCAAAAATTATATAAAAGATATCATGAATATTTAACTCATAAATTATATAAAAAATATAATCATAATCTTACTTTTACATTAATTATATTTATACAACAAAAATATGTGATATATTTGTACTTCCAACAAAATAATTTTTATTCCATAAATATTTATCCATAAAAAATTAGTTAGTGCATTAAATTAAGAATTATAATTATCTTTTTTGATTTCTTAAAATGGCTATATATGAAGAAAAAAAACTTTTATTTTTTTAATAGAAAAAAAGTAATATTATTTATGTAATTAAGTTTTATGGATTGTCTTTCCACATAATTTGCCTAAGTAAAAGGGCAAAATAGGCTCAATAGGTAGATGAGAAGGGTATTTTAGACCCAATAGATAGGTGAGAAAGGCATTTTAGGTCCAATAGATAGACGAAAAGGGCATTTTAGTCCCAATAGGTAGACGAAGGATATTTTTACACCATTTAACATAGTTGAAGGGCATTTTAGGCCTTTTTCCGTTGATAATTTTTTAGATAACGCTTTGGTGAAAATGTTTCTCATTTGGTTCAAACCGCACATACTTTGTGGTTGTGGCAATAGATGTAAAAGGCCAACATATTTCTAAAATCATAGCTATAATATACTCCCATTACTTTTTAATTATTTCCTTTTCGTCTTTAGAGTTAAATGATATAAATTTTGATCAATATTTTAAGATATATTTTAAATCAAATTGAAAAAAAGAAAATTACAATTTATAGTACGAAAAAGGGCCTAAAATGCCCTACGTCTACCTATTGGGCCTAAAATGTGCTTTTCGTCTACCTCTTAGGCCTAAAATGCCCTTCTCACCTACCTATTGAGCCTAAAATGCACTTCTCGTCTACCTATTGAGCCTATTTTGCCTTTTTATTTCGGTAAATTACATGAAAAGGCCATCCTTAAAACTTAATTACATAAATAATAGTACTTTTTCAATATTACAAAAATAAAAGTATTTTTTTACAATTATAACCATTTAAAAAATCTGAAAAGATAATTATAATTCCTAATTTAATGCTATAACTAGTTATTAATTCACCTTAATTTAAGAGATATATTTTCAATCTTCAAATTAAAGTGGAAAAGATAATACCTGCTTTCAAATCCTTCTCTCTCTTATATTCAAAATTTAAATATTTTTACATAAACTAAGTATTTCATTATTTGTTCGTGTATGTTTCGTTTTATTTTCTTGTACGTTAATCATCTAGTATTATTTTATTATCATGTATTTTTAATTCTAATGTAATGTGTTAATCATAATTTTTTATGGATAAATATTTATGGACTAAAAATCATTATGTTGGAAGTACAGATATACCATGTACTTTTTATTGTATAAATATAATTTATGTCAAAGTCAGATTATTATTATATTTTTGATATAATTTATGGAATAAATATTCATGATATATCTCATTACGTAGGAAGTACTTTTCTTGTTAAAAAATTATTTATTAAATATAAATATATATTTTTAGTATTACTTGGTATAAATTTTTTATATCTAAAATATACCATGTATGCTTATAGTATAAATATAATTTATATGGTATAAATATATCATGTATTTTTGTGATCTAAATATAATTTGTATAATATATAAATATACCAAGAGTTTTTATGATATAAATATATCATATATTTTTATGGAAGCATCATGAAAGCAGCAATAAAAATAAAAAGCATAAAATTTTAATATAGTATATAAAAAATGAATGAACAAAAGCTTCCATAAAAATAGGCAATAAATAAGAAATATGAAAATTTAATATATAATTATTTTTCTATATATTAGAATCTGTTATAAAAGTAAATATTTTATATGCTATATCCGACAACCAACTAATACAGATATGTATATGTAATAATTTTTTAAAAATGGCTATTTATGTTATTTTTCTTTTTATTATTAGATTAATTTAGAATGACGAAAAATTGATATTGTACACTATTTATTTGGTTAATATTAATAAAAATGATAGGGATTTTATGTAGTTTAATAAAGATAAGTTGTGGTATTATATAATTTTTTTCTTAAATAAAAGAGAAAAATAGCCTCTATAAGGTGACAGAAAGGGCATTTTAGACCCAATAAGTAGACATGAAAGTTATTTTTGCACCATTTCATATAGTTGAAGGGTATTTTAGTCCTTTTTACGTTTATAGTATTTTTCATGTAGTTTTTGAATATCTAAATTATAAAGCTACGTAAAAAATTTAAATAAGCTAATCTAATTTAGCTTTGAAACTTAATCAAATTGACTTACGAAAAATAATGAGGGAACAATTAAAATAGAATGGAGGGAGTCTATTAATTGATTTTTGCATTTAATTAGTTAAGGGTGTTAGAGGTGAACAAAATCGAACCACAAATCAAACCAAACCACAAACCAAGTCAAATCAAAATAAATTTGACTATTAATTTGGTTTGACATGGTTTGATATTGGAAAAAATTCGATTTAAATTAATTTGGTTTGATTTAAACTAAAAAAGGTCAAACCAATCCGAACCAATACGGTATATTTTTACAATTTTTAAAAATATTTGATACATAAAAATATATATTATGATGTAATTTATAAATATTTCTTAAACTTTTTCATTGTATTTACCTTTCAACATATTATTTCAAGTATAAATTTAGAATGTCTAGTATGTTTTATAGCCCATAAATATTACTCAAATAAATACTAATGCTAACAAAAATATTCAGTTAAACATTAGGAATGACAATAATGTTGGATATCTATTCTTTAGTTTCGCATAAATGCACAACCTAAATTTATTTTTGCATTTAATATTTAGTATTTTTTTAAGAAACATGTCAGATAGTTGTATCTTGCTATGACTAAAGAAATATTTGAATCTCAGGTTAATTATATGCTCGTATGAAGACTTTACCAGGAAAAAAATCGAAGAAACTAGAGAAACCCGATTTTTTTTTTAAAACCCAAAGTTAGAAAACCCAAACTTTATTAGTTTGGTTTGATTTATAGATTTAAAAATCCAATATAAATGATTTGATTTGGTATTTTAAAAACTCAAACCAACCCGGTTGTGTAAACTCCTAAAGGATGTTATGCTCATCCTAGACTACAATCATGAAATTGAAAGTATCGAAGTCTGCATTTGAAATTTCAATACATCCACTCCTTAATAGTTGTTGCTATAACTTTCATTTAGCTCCGTCCATACTTACTCACTTTGCTCGCTCAAGATCCTAATATGTATATAGGCCCATAGAAGGATAGTAAGGTTGTTTAGAAACGTTTACGACATTTGTCGTACAATTAGAAAAGGCTCAGTATAGTATGAGTGCACCTAAGAACGAGATTTGAAAAAAACAAGAAAGCAACTTTAATTTGCGAATCATTAGTGCCAAGGTTGATCATGATTCTTCGTGTCCCTAGGGTTCTAGCAGCCCTTAAGAACTATTTTATCCTGGGATGGTAAATTAGTAATGAAGTCCCTTTAGGTCTTGCAATGTATCAGTGAGGTATTCTATTAGTTTACTTTGCCTTCATATTTATCAGGTGTCGGAGTTTTAGGTTACAATTCTGAACGAAATACATTTTGATGATTTTCATATGGTTCATAGGGATTATATATTGTTAGATCAAATTTTAGCTTTTTGAAAAGCCGATAACCATTTTTGATAAACAAATTAAAATCTAGAGTAACATTTGTGGAGGTACAATAGAGGTATTGTCTAGTGAAGAAAGCCACTTACAGAATTGAGACAAACATGCGGAGCAAATATCCTTAATTTTTTAACAGTTCGGATAGTTTCTTTCTCTTTATGTTCTAGGACGAATGTGTGTTTTAGTGGACGATGATGTAACGACCTTTATATATAATCCTTTTGTATTCTTTGGTTTTTCCTATTTTGGACATTTGTATGGCTTTGATATGTCATTAATGACTTAACGGACGGGTGACATGATTTCTGAGGTGATAGGATGAGTTTTGAAGAATAGTTTTAGTTATGAAAATTTGGATTTTTAGAAAGCTTGACAAAGTCAATGTTCTAGGTTAGCAAGCTCAAATTTGAATTTTGATATTTTTTTTAGGTCTGAAAAGTAATCTCTATTTTACTTAGTGTTACAATCCAACGGTCATGATTGACACCCACCCTAAACTATGGTGGGAGAATCATACTTAACCCGACCCTTACTATCCAAGTATTATAGTTACATTCATCTTATACTAACTTCTTTATTAACAAGTTCTAAAATGTCTTTATTCAATCGACGAGTCATAATATCAAAGAGAAAAAATTATCAAATTACTAGTAGAGTACGAAAACCTGTATTTATTACATTTGTGGTACTTGAAGTCACTGTACAAGAACATCTATTAACTACTCAAGTCTATAACTAAAGATTGTCCAAAACATAGAAATAAACGAAGAGTGTTTTAGTTTGGAAACAAGGGACATGGACAATAAGCTGAAGATCCAAAATAATGCTCGGTCATGTTGCTCACCCTTAAATTGGAATCTAGAACTACGGGTTAGAGTTGAGCTCTTGCCTCAACCGTTGCAACATCCTCTGCACTCAACAAAAGAAAAACACAGATAGCATCAGTATATCAATAATTATTGGTAGGCATCATAGGTTGACTCAACACGATGTCATGCAATTAAATAAACTAAATAAAATGTAAAGCGATCATCACAAAACTTATAGTCAAAGACAATAACACAATTATGGCAGTTGATTGTAGAGGGAATACACACCCAGATCCTATATGTTTACACTTAGTCAAATTCAATAACTAGTTGCCTCACAACATATAGTTATAATCGAATTCAATGCACATGAATGAAAGTATGAATACACGATGTGCACATCATCTTTTTTCTTCTCAATCTCATCAACATCATCATAAACATCATGATTTTAATGACATCGTCATCATCTCATCATCTCACCAACATCATCATAAACATCATGATTTTAATAACATCATCATATCATTATCTCATCAATATCATCATCATCAACAACATTATGAACATCATGATTTGTATATTATCATCATCATCATCTCAACAACATCAATGTGTATTGATATGCAATGCAGTCAATAATCACAAGTACCGCTTGAAAGAAATAAAAAATATTTAATTCACATATAAGCACAAAGTCAAGCAAATCTAATTGCTACAATAAACCGTAGCCTACCTCTATTCCTTGTCCAAAGACACTTCTAGGCCACAAACTTGTCTTTTCTTTCCTTTTCAACTTGTTTTTGATCTATAACAACAAGATTACACACCTGTTTCAATAATTTACCTTTCTTTAACCACTAAGAATTAATAACAACCATTTTGATCATACCACTACCTTAATTCGTCACCTTAGGATTTTCTACTCCTTAAACCTTATGAAACCTACTTTATTTATCATGAACAACTATGATTCTACTCTCATTAGTATTTTTTAACCCCTTAAGATTATTATCTACTGATTTTACACTCATTCCCACAAAATTGCATCAAGTTTATGAATTAGGTCTAAACCCCAATTTTATCATGATTAAGTTTTCTAATGATTTTCATGGATTTTAAGAAGTAGTTTAAGTTTGTAATGTAAGAAACTTACCTCCAAAAATAAAAAATCTCTAAAACCTTGTTGAAAATTGTCTTCCCTGATATCTTGGTGAGTTTTTCAGAAAGTAGTGAATGAAAATATATTTATGGTTTAAAAAGTGTAAAAACACCGTTGTTACTGTTGTAGTGGGTAATTTACTATAGGAACAGTAAAGTTACCAGTGTAGTAATTCACAACTATCACAGGCTACCGTTGTAGTGACACTTTTTCTGTTGCAATAGTTTTCCATTTTTTGGTAGTAGTCTCAATGTAGAATCTCAATTCCCCTCTCCAATTATTCTCATTTTATAATGGGGTAATTCATATTTTAGCAACCATAGACTTCTAATTATCCTATTTAGCCCAAATTTTAATTAATTACAATCCATGCTCCCTCTTGCCTATTAATTATTTCTAATTACAATTTATAGCTTCTCTCATGTATTTTCTCTCCTTTTCTATTTTCTATTATTTTTTTTTCTTTTTAATTTTTTCTTCATTTTTCTTTTCTTTTTTTTGTTGTTTTCTCTTTCTGTTTTCTTTTTTTACTTTTTTCCCTTTTCTTTTAATTTTTCTATTATTCTCTTCTTTGTTTTTCCCTTTTTAGTTTCTTTTCTTTTCTTTTTTTTTGTTGTTTTCTTTTTCATTTTTTTCTTTTTTTTCCTTTTCATTTTTTCTATTATTCTCCTCTTTTTTTCCTTTTTCAGTTTTTTTCCTTTTCCTTTTTCTGTTGTTTTCTTTTTGTTTTTAATTTTTAATTTTTTTTCTTTTTCTTTTTTTCCCTTTTCATTTTTCCTCATTTTCTTCTTCTTCTTCTTCTTCTTCTTCTTTTTTTTTTTGTATTTTTTCTCTATTTTCTATTGCTCTCATTCTTTTTTTTTATATTTTTTTTATTTTTTCTCCTTCTTTTTATTTGTCAGAACTAGCAAACACAAATACAAGTGCGAATTATAAAATACAAATATATATACGAATTATAAAATACAAATTTAAATATGAACTATAACATACAAATACAAGTGCAAACTATCATTTGTATTTTTTAATTATTGAAAAGGAACGATTGATTTTCTTTCTGTGAATACTCGTTTGTATTTATTGATACGAGTTGTATTTATTTATACAAATAAAGGGAAAAGGCATCGTTTTTGATACTGATTTAATAATAATTGATCTCATTTAATATTGAAGGGGTTACAGCTGTATATATAGAGAACTGAAGAATAACTAATTACAGAATAACCCAGATGTATTTAATAATTATATATGTAGTCTATTATCCCCCCGCAAGCTGATCAGCGGTAACGAGGGGCAGCTTGGAGCAGAGAGACTGAAAAGGCTGTAACGGAAGAGGCTTGGTGAGAATATCAGCAAGCTGGTCAGTAGATGGGACATAGTGCGTGGCCATCGCTCCTGCAAGTACCTCATCGCGAACAAAGTGACAGTCAGACCCAACATGCTTCATACGATCATGAAGGACTGGATTTTTGGTAACACAAATAGTGGACTGATTGTCACAATAAATCTGTGGTTTCGTGGGGGGAATGCCAAGTGCATCCGTAAGGTATCGTAACCACATGGCTTCAGCAACACCCGCAGCCATGGCACGATATTCTGCTTCTGTGGAGGAACGGGACACTCGCGTTTGCTTCTTGGTGCACCAGGAAATCAGATTCGGTCCCATCATAACAATATATCCAGTAGTGGACTTTCGATCATCTTTGTCGTTAGCCCAATCCGAATCAGAAAAAACAGATATATCAAACGAGCCCTTTTGAAATAAAATTCCACAGTGAAGAGTACCTTGAAGATAGCGCAGAATGCGTTTCAAGGCTTGAAAGTGTTGTTCTGTGGGAGCATGCATTGATTGGGAGACTCGATTGACTGCATATTGGATGTCCGGACGAGTAACAGCAAGATAATGAAGTCCACCGACGAGGCTCCGATATAGTGTAGGATCGGCAAAGGGAGTATTCGGCCCTGGGGATTGGCGGACTGCCATGGGAGTGACCGTGGGTTTGCAGTCTGTCATTCCAGCCCGATTTAGAAGTTCAAGGGTATATTTTGTCTGATGCATCAATATGGTTCCCGATTTGCGGATGAGTTCGAGGCCAAGAAAGAACTCCAGAGGACCGAGGTCCTTAAGTTTGAAGTCACGATGCATAGCTTCAGTAATTTCAGTGATGAGTGACGACGAGCTGCCTGTAATAACAATATCATCCACATAGATAAGAATGATGACTGTCCCTCGAGAACAGTGAAGGGTGAAGAGGCTGTTGTCATGATGGTAGGTGCGAAAACCAAGACCCTGCAGAAAAGTAGAGAGACGTGTGTACCAGGCACGAGGGGCCTGTTTCAGGCCATACAGTGATTTGCGAAGCTTGCAAACATAGTGAGGACGGTTGGGATTAACATATCCCGGTGGCTGAACCATATAGATTTCTTCCTCAAGATGACCATGAAGAAAGGCATTGCTGACGTCTAGCTGATGAAGCGGCCAATCATAGTGAAGAGCAAGAGACAAGACCAGACGAATAGTCTGTTGCTTAACAACAGGGCTGAAGGTCTCCTTATAATCCACACCATACTCCTGATGATACCCTTTTGCAACCAGACGTGCTTTATAGCGAGAAAGAGATCCATCTGAATTTCGTTTGATGCGAAACACCCATTTGCACCCAATAGACTTTCGGTTACTAGGCAGAGGTACCAAATCCCATGTACGTTGTTCATTCAGAGCCTGAAATTCCTCATCCATAGCTTGGCACCAGAAACTATTTTTGGAGGCTTGGTTGTAGGTAGTAGGCTCAGTTGTGGGATGTGCATCAAAGGGTATTTGAGTGTGGTAGGCTTTGGGTTTGAAGGTACCGGCCTTGGCTCGGGTTGTCATAGGATGAGTGTTGAGTGGAGGGTGATTAGGAAGGGGTGGTGGAGTTGTATGATGTGTGGGCGGGGGTTGGGTGGGGCTGCCGTGGGAGCTGGGATGTACAGCGGTGGATGGGGTGGCTGTATGTGTGTTAGGAGTATGATGTAGGGAAGTGGTGGGTTGTGTGGCAGTCGGCTGGGTGTTCGGGTGAGAGGTTTGGGGTTTCGGGTGGGTAGTGGTGTAGTGGGGTACCGGGTTAGGTGCCGAGTGAGCCGGAGCATGAGCGTGAGAAAAGGACGGAAATAATGGCACAACGCCAAGTGGATTGGGGGAGTATGGAGTAGAGGAAAGACTTGTGTAAGGAAATTGTTCCTCCACAAAACGAACATGACGGGAAACATATGTTTTCTGAGATACAGGATCGAAACATTTGTAACCTTTGATAGTGGGATGATAGCCTAGAAAGACACAAGGGGTGGACCGAGGTTGAAGTTTATGTTGAGTGTGCGGACGCAACCAGGGATAAACTAGACACCCAAACGGGCGGAGATGGATATAGTCGGGTGGATGATTGTAGAGACGGGCATATGGAGTGGAGTTGGAGAGAGTGTGAGTGGGCATGCGATTTATGAGGTAGTTGGCAGTAGCAAGGGCATCAACCCAAAAGGAAACAGGTAAGGTGGAATCATGGAGGAGCGCAACAACTGTTTCTATTAGGTGACGGTGTTTGCGCTCAGCAATGCCATTTTGTTCAGGGGTATATGGACATGAAGTGTGATGAAGAGCCCCTAGATTTTGAAGAAAAACACCAAATGCATTGTTGACAAATTCTTTGCCATTGTCACTTCGAAAAATTTTGATTTTGGCATTAAATTGATTTTGAACCATTCGGTCAAAGTTTACAAAAATAGTATAAGCTTCGGATTTAAATTTCAGAGGATAAAGCCAAGTGAATTTACTGTAATCATCAACAAAACAGATATAATAACGAAAACCTTGAACAGAAGGAACTGAGGTTGGACCCCAAACATCAGAATGAATTAATTGAAATGGCGCAGTGGCCTTGTGTTCAGACAGTGAAAAAGGTAAACGACAAGATTTAGACACTGAACAGGACTCGCAATGTAATTTTTCTGAAAAATTAAAACCTAAGGAAGATAAAATGGATTTGGTGATGGCGGATGATGGGTGCCCAAGCCGGCGATGCCAGGTTGACGAGAGAATGGCTTGACTCACAACAGACGGAGACCTGGATGGAAGAGTGTATAGCCCATGCTCACAGCGGCCCGTGTACCGCACCCGGTTCGTGGTATTGTCCACTATCTGGAAATTGGTGTCATTAAAAATGAGGGTGCAGTTATTTTCTTTAGTAAAGCGATAAACAGATAAAAGATTGGATGTGAGGGAAGGGACGTGGTGAAGGGTTGAGAGATGAAATTTACCATTTGGGGTATAGACATACCCAGAGCCGGTGTTTGTGATGGGAAGGGATTGACCATTGCCTACTGTAATAGTTTCTGAGCCATGATACGGATGAGGAGCTTAAAGTTGTGAATAATCCGACGTCACATGGGTGTTAGCACCTGTGTCTACATACCAATCGCCAGATTGAGCGTTTGTGGACGCATGCATCGCCCTTGATCCTCCGGACTGGCTATTTACATTCTGCGAGTCATCATAACGATACCAGCAATTAGCCGCAGAATGGCCCCGTTTAGCACAAATTTGGCACGTCGGAAGATCTCGTGTGGGCATCCGCTGGTTTCCTCGTCCCTGTCCGCGGCCTGACTGGAAGCCGTCCCTCGGTGGAGGCCCGCCTCTGCCTTGCTGCCCGGTGTTTCGACGGTCACCGCCGCCGCTGCCTCGCCCTTGGTTACGGCGATCGTCACCGCGACCCCTGGCCGAGCCTCCGCTGCCAGCCGAGTAAAGAGCTGTGACGCCAGGGGTGGAACTGGCTTCTCCGAGCAGTAATTTGTGTTCCATGTCTAGATTCAATTCTTCTGCATTAAGCCATCCAGACAGTTGATTCAGAGTGATTTCGACAGGCGAGAGGCGAATATGCTGTTTAAGAGAGGAATAGCCAGCCGGAAGACCACGTATCACGGCATTCACCACGTCTCGTTCAGGAATAATCTCGTTCACAGCATCTAGGTCAGACAGAATAGAGGCCACATCATCAAGGTATTGAGTCATCGTCTTCGTTCCCTTCCGAAGAGTATGCAATTTGTCACGCAACTGAAAAATATGAGCCGTGGACACAGAGTTGTACCTTGTGGCTAGTGCGTCCCAAAGTGAAGCCGATGTGAGAAAACCCCGGGCGTGTTTGTGCACAGAGGGGCTAATAACTGCGAGAAGATAGGCTCGGATCTGAGTGTCTACGATCATCCACGGAAGGTAGTCGGGATTTGGGAGCTTGACGCCGTCCTTCTCGGCTGTCTCGGGCTGCGGCTTCTCCGCACCGTCAATCCATCCGAGCAGCAAGTTGGCTGCGAGGGCGGTGCGGACGTTAAGTGCCCAGGCCGGGTATAGTTTGGGGTGAAAACTAATAGACTACATATATAATTACAGAATAACCCAGATGTATTTAATAATTATATATGTAGTCTATTAGTTTTCACCCCAAACTATACCCAAAAAGTCGAAGCCACACCTAAACTATACTAGTGACCTATTACACACCTAAACTATAAAAAAGTGAAACTATTTACACCCTGTCAGGCTACCACCACTTGCATGTGGTGTAGTGTTTTACACGCGCTGCCACGTCAGCATCACGCCAGTAAAAAGTATCACTTTTTTATAGTTAAGGTGTGTAATAAGTCACTTATATAGTTTAGGTGTGGATTCGACTTTTCGACTATAGTTTGGGGTGGAAACGATGACTTTTTCCTTAATGTTTTTAGCCGTTTACTTTTGTTATTTAATAGGCTGGACGCGCCTAAAATAAGTGTAACACACGCGCCTTAGAATGGGGGTCGCGGGGAGGTAATAATATCACTTTTTTATAGTTAAGGTGTGTAATAGGTCACTAGTATAATTTAGGTGTGGCTTAGACTTTTCGGGTACAATTTAAATTTTTATACAAATACAATATATACAAATATATGGTGTATTTGTATTTGTAAAATCATTTGTTTCATTTATTTGTAATTGTATTTGTGTCAAGTAATATTTATTTATTTACAAATATGAATGATAATTTTGATATACAAATACAAAATGGTACATTTGTATCAAATAATACACTACATATTTATATATTTTAGAATCAAGAAAATACAATTAATGCATTTACTTGTTTATATATAAATACAAATGATAAATTGTATATAGTCACGGCTAAATACAATATGCAATCAACTTACAAATACAAATACAAAATAATTCTTTAAAAATAAAAAGTTATCGACGAAAATAGAATACAAATACAAGTATAATCCAAATATAATCTAAATATACAAACACAATAAAATCATAATATAAATCTAATATAACATAACATAGCATAACATAGCATAACATAGCATAACATAGCATAACATAGCATAACATAACATAACATAACATAACATAACATAACATAACATAACATAACATAACATAACATAACATAACATAACATAACATAACATAACATAGCATAACATAACATAACATAACATAACATAACATAACATAACATAACATAACATAACATAACATAACATAACATAACATAATATAATATAATATACAGTCAATTATAAAATATAAATACAAAATAGTTCTTTAAAATACAAGTGCAAACTATAAAATACAAATAAAAATATGAATTATAAAATATAACTACAAGCGCGGACTTTAAAATGCAAATACAGTTATATCAATGAATACAACAATATAAATGACGGTGTGACTACAAATACGATAAACAGTTGTGGTATTTATGTTATCATCCATAACTTGTGTTCGACTAGTCATATTTTTCAAAAATACAAAAAATATAAAATAGAACAAAAATCCGATAAAGAAAATAAGTACAAAAAAATAGAAAAAAAAAGAAGAAAAGAAAAGAAGAAAGAGAAATAGCAGTTAGAGATTAAAGAGAGAGAAAAAAAAGAAAAAAATCCAAAAAGAAAGAAATGAAAAAAATATTAAAAAATAGAAAAAAGAAGAAGAAAAAATAGGGAAAACACAAAAAAGAAAAAGATATAAAAAAAATAGTTCTGGAGTTTTTGGCGAGACTAAATATGTAGTGTATTTATGTTTTTTTATGAATACAGACCATTAAGTATAAGTGAATACAACGGCTATAAATGATAATTATGTAAAATGTGGCTATGGAAGGGGGGTTTTATAGCAAATTGCCGCTATTTTTGAAAGATCTCCTTTTACAATACATTCTTCAAATTGCAAACCAATCCTTTCATGGTAAATTTTATAACCGGTGTTCTATGACTTCCTTTTAAGTACTAAAATTTGCTACACTTTCTAAACTCATCATCTATCTAAAAATAAAGTCAAACATCCCCACCAACACTCTTATTAACACTAGATTTTCTTGAACTAGTATGCCCTCATAAATCGTCTAACACTAGGCTAGCCTTGAATTTCTCAAAAATTGTCTAAGGGCGGTCTGACTAAAATTTTGCCTTCTATTTCAGCATAACGACGATTTGGGTCATTATACTAGATACCAATTTACCACTCATTTTCCCCCAAACAATAACTAGCCCAAAATAATATTTCTAATAAAGGAAAACAAAAAGTGGGGATGCCGTTTGCACATGTCGACCTCGGTCTCCAAAGTTGCTTCCTGAATTGTATAGTTCCTCCATTGAACCTTTACACATGGAATGATCCTGGTTCTCAACTTAATCACATCTCTATCCAATATGGAAATTGGTTCCGCTTTGTAAGTCAACTCTTTATCAAATAGCTTGAGGTCCCAACGAATAATGTAATCGTCATACCTGTGATACTTCTTTAACATAGATATATGAAATACTAGGTGGACCCGAACATACTAAGAGGCAAGGCTAGCTTGTATGCTATTGACCAGACTCCCTTCAAAACCTAAAAGGGTCCAATATATCTTGGACTCAATTTGCCCTTCTTATAAAAAAGTATCACATCTTCCATGGGTGACACTTTTAGGACTACCTTTTCCCCCCTTTTCGATCTTCACATCACTTACCTTGTTGTCCACGTACTCTTTTAATTGACTTTGAGCTACTATGAGTTTTTTCTGTATAAACCTATTATTTTCCACCAAATTCTTGAGCATGTCAGTGCCTCAAGATCTCACTTTAAATACATTAAACAACCCAATTATAGACTTGCATCATCTATCATATAAGGCTTTAAGAAGATCCATGTTATTACTAGAGTGGTAGCTATTATTATAGGCAAATTCACATAATGGTAATTATTGGTTCCGCTGACCTCAAGCCCATAACACAAGTCCGAAACATGGCTTTGAGAATTTCAATAGTTTTCTTTAACTGATCATCGATTTGTGGGTGGAAAGTTATACTTAAATCCAATCTAGAACCCAACTCTATCTGAAATCTCTCCCAAATGCTGGAGGTGAAATGAATACCTCTTTCTGAGAAAATCAAAATAGGTACCCCATGTAGCCTTACAATCTTTTTCATATTAATTTTAGCTAACTTACCCGCATTACAATCTACTCGTACCAAGATAAAGTTATGTCTTAGGAATACCAACCACAAAGTCCATGGTTATCCTTTTCCATTTCCATTTTAGAATGGGCATCCTCTGAAATATACCACCAGATTTTTTATGTTCATACTTGATTTGCTGGCAATTTTGACACTTGGTCACAAAATCTGCAATGTCATGCTTCATTCTTTAACACCAATAATGTTGTATCAAGTATCTATACGTCTTATTGGCACGCGGATGTATAGAGTACCTAGAGTTGTGAGCCTCTGTAAGAATAGTCGAAATTAAATTGATTACTTGAGGTACACACAAGCTTCCCAAATCCTTAACACTCTATCATTATCAAGGATGGCCTCTCTAGCCTCACCTAGCAACAACTTTTCTCAAAGATTGCCTAACTTCTTGTCTACGAACTGCCTATTTTTGGTTTGGTTAAAGAATGTGGACCTAACTTCCAAATGTGCTAATACCTCTCTTTCTCTAGTCTCCTGCAATCTCATAAAACTATTAGACAAAGGTTGTACCTCTCTTGCCAATGGGCGCCTTTAGCATGTTACGTTTTCCATGCTCACTGGTTTTTGACTCAGCTCATTCGCCACCGCATTGACTTTACCTAGGTGATATATAATCGAGATATCAAAGTGTTTGATTAACTCCATTCACCTTCTCCATCTTAGGTTTAGATATCTCTGGGTGAACATGTGTCGTAGGTTGCGTTGATCAGTGAACACTTCACACTTCACCCCATAGTGATAACGACTCCAAATCTTAAAAGTAAATACCACAACTGCCAACTTCAAGTCGTGAGTGGGGTAGCTCTTCTCATAAGGCTTAAATTGTCTTAAAGCATAAGAAATCATGTTCTTGTCCTATATCAAGACATCACTTAAACCCAACCATGAGGCATCATAAAACACAATGAAATTCTTACCTTCAATAGGTAAGGTTAGGATTAGGGCTAAAGTATACAAAGTTCGGAGCTTTTGGAATCTATCCTCACACCTATCATTCCATACAAACAAAACTTCATATTAAGCAATGTGGGTCATATGAAAAGCAAACCCCTTAATAAACCAATGATAATAACTAGCCAACCCCATAAATCTATAAATTTCTTTCACATTCATTAGTCTATCTCAATTCATAACATCTTCAAACTTCTGATGGTCTACCATAACCCCTTTCTTAGAAATAATATTTCCCAAGAAGGACAATGAAGATAGCCAAAACTCACACTTAGAGGATTTAGCATATAGTTGCTTCTCCTTAAGTAACCCTAGCACTGTATGTGAGCTTCATGCTCTTATTCATGGAGTAAACTAATATGTCATCAATTAAAATAATAATGAACGAATTCAATAATGACTTAAAAACCACATTTATCAGACTCATAAAAACAGCTGGGGAATTGGTCAAACCAAAAATCATGACTAGAAACTCGTATTACCTATAACAAGTTTGGAAAGCAGTCTTTAGGATGTCCTTTGTCCTAATATTGAGATGATAATAACCTAACCTCAAATCAATTTTGGAGAATACCACATCACCCTACAACTGGTTAAATAAGTCATCTATCCTAGGTAAGGGATATTTGTTGTGAATAGTTACCTTATTCAACTTGAGGTAGTCTATGTACATCCTCATGATACCAACCTTTATTTCACAAATAAAATAGGTACACACCAAGGAGAAACACTTTGGCAAATAAAAATCTTTTCTAATAATTCTTGTAACTAAAATTTCAACTCTCTCAACACTGTTGGTGCCATAGGATAGGGAGGGATATACATGGGTCTATTTCTCTTCTCTAAATTAATACAAAAATTAACCTCACATTCTAAAGGAATACCTAAAAGGTCATCGAGAAAAACTTCTAAGAATTCACACACAACTGGGATTGAATTTGTAAAAGAGACTATAGACCCATCTTCCCAAAGATGGGCTAAAAATGCCCTACGCCCCATCTTTACTAGTCTTTGGGCATGAATAACTTACATAATTCTCACAGGAGTAGGCTTAAAAGTGCCCTCCCAGTCTAACCTTTCCATCTCATGCATTCTACAGTGATGTTTTGGCATAACAATTAAGAATGGCATGATAAGGAAATAACCAACTCATTTCTAATATTATATCAAACTCCTTTATATCTAGAACGACTAGGTCTGCCAAGGTTTTCTATTCCATAATCATCAGTAGACAAGCCTTATAAACCTGATCAATATACACAGACATCCCAACTAGTGTAGACATATACATAAGAGTATTAAGCAATTCATCGTCCAAATGCCAATCCAAAGCAAACTTCACAGACAAATAATATATAAGCCATACCATCACAGACAAGAATAGGCTGTGATCAGAGCATCATAAGATTTTGCCCTAAGACAAGCTCGAATAACATAAAGTTGGGATTTATCACCCACCTTGGCCACAACCTCTACCACCCTGGGCATCATTTCTATAAACTTGACCCTACCTTGGTTTCCACCCTTTTTTGTAGCTTGGCCACTATGCCCACCTTGGGTGCGACCCCTACTATTTTCTCCACCACCACAACCTGATGGAACTAAAGTAGTAGAACCCAACGATGGATAATGTCTGACACCAAAAAAAACCCCTAAAGGATACTAGCATAGCTGAATTATATGGCTGAGAAAAATCATGACCTTTAGAGAAAGTACCACTAAACTGGCTTGTGGTCCAGGCCTTTTTTCCTTCTGCTTTAACTTCTCCCTATTTTTTCAAATTCTTCTAACTTTTTAGAAAATCCACTATATCTTAAAAATACTTAACGGATGTAGCCATAGACAAAGCAACTAGCCGAATCCCAAAATTCAGCCTCTTCACAAAGTACCTGATCCACTCATCCTTTGAAGTGATCAATTGTAGAGCATAGCATGAAAAGGCATGAAATTTAACCTCATAGGCTGCCATAGACACGTTACCCTGCTCTAACCTCAATAATTTATCCTTATTCTGATTATGATAAACATGAAATACTTCTCCAGAAAGATATTCTAAAAGTACGCCCAAGTAAGTAGAGGTAAGGCAAACCTACACTCAACAAATTACCTCTACCATTGCTTGGATTCTTCCTGCAACTAAAATAAAACAAAATCCACACCATACCATTCAACAATACCATCTTATGAAGTCGTTCATGTCAATCCAACAAAAACTCAAAAGAATTCTCAGATTATGTACCCTAAAATATTGGGGGTTTTATTTCATGATCTTATAGAAAAGTCCATGTTCATCATCTGTCATTACTTGTCCAAGTACTTGTCAGGGATACACCCCTGTTTCTTAGCCTTCTTCTATCCTGGTACCATAACAGGTGTATGTTGTAAGATTAAGGATGGAAAAAATGGAATAACAGGAATAGCATCGGTGCCAGCCAATCTACTAAGTATACCAAGGCTTGTTGAATTAATCTTGCAGTCATAGGTACCTAGGATGCACCATTTTATACAGGAACTCTATTCTCAAGGACCACTATTTCTTACTCAACCACCACGTTTTTCTCCTAAACTAACTCCATAGCATCCTGTAGTGTGGGAAGGGAGGAAGTCTTTTGCCTAGTTAGTCCTTAGTCTACCCAGGCTCCACTCATACTAGGTGTTGCCCTTCTTATTTCTCTTCTAGACCTACCCCTCATGTGTGGTTTTCCTTAGACTGCAGCCTCATCAGTTGGTGCTGGTGTCACTGCTGATGCCGGTGCTAGTGCAACTACTCCTTCTTGAGTGGAACATGTATTCACCTTTTATGAAACTAGATGAATAAGTTAGATACTAATTAAGACCACCAAATACCTATTGGAATAAAGTAATAGTACAAAAGGAAGAAAGAAAGGCCTAAAACCCTATAGCTTTAAAGAATAGTGCATACGTCTTAGTACCATTTCCTAAGACTCTACTAGACTTGTTCTTGTACAAAAGATATACGAACCCAGTGTTATGATACTATCTTTTTCATGATTCAATAGTCATGATTGTCATCCACTCTAAACTATGATGAGAGAACCACACTTAACCAAACCCTCGCTATCCAAGTGTTACAATCACATTCACCTTATACTAACTTCTTTATTGAAAAGTTCTAAAATATCTTTATTCAATTGATAAGTCATAATGTCAAATAATAGAATTATCAATTTACTAATAGAGTGTAGAAACCTCTAACAGTGGAATTATCAAATTACTAGTAGAGTGTAGAAACCTCTATTTATTATATTCTTGGGACCTGAAGTCACCATATAAGTGTATCTATGAAATACTCAAGTCTATAACTAAAGGTTGTTGAAAATATAGAAATAAATGAGAAGTGTCTTAGATCCAAAACAAGGGACATGAACAATAAGCTGAAGATCCAAAGGTTATCGGTCATAGTGCTCACCCTAAATCAAAATATGAAACATCTGGAAAGAGCTGAGGTCTTATCTCATCCACTGGAACATACTATGTGCCCAACAAAATAAGAGCACATATAACACTAGTACATTAAAAAGTACTGGTTGACATCATAGGCTAACTCAACCCAACGTCGTATAAATAAGTAAATTAAATAAATGAAAAACAATCATCATAGAAGCTATTATCAAAGATATTACATAATTATGATACTTGAATGTAGAGGGAATAGACACTCAATCTCCTATATGTTTACACTTAGTCAAATTTAGCAACTAGTTACATTACAACATATGGTTATAACCGAACAATCAATGCATATGAATAAATGTATGAAGGTAAGATGTGCATATAATGTCTTTCTGTTCTCAATCTCATCAACAACATCAATATTATCATGAACATCCTAATTTCAAAAATGCCAACGTCATCATCACCATCACCATCATGAACATCATAATTTGTATATCATCATCATTATCATCTCAACAACATTAATGTATATGGATATGAAATGCAGTCAATAATCATAAGTAGTGCTTAGAAGTAATCACAAATATTTAATTATCATATAAGTAAAGAGTAAAGCAAGTCTAATTGTTACAATAAACTATAACCTACCTCTGATTCCTCGCTCAAAGTCACTTCTAGGCCACAAACTTATCTTTTCTTTCCCTTTCAACTTGTTCTTAATCTAGAATAACAATATTACTCGCTCATTTTAACAATCCATCCCTCTTTAACCACTAGGGATTAATAACAACTGCTTTAACCATGCCATTTCCTTAATTCATTTTCTTAGAATTTTCTACCCCTTAAACCTCATGAACTCTACTTTATGAGCACGAACAACTATGATTCTAAACCTATTAGTATATTCTAATACCTTAAAATTATTATCTACTAATTTTATACTCATTCCTATCAAATTGCATCAATTTTATGAATTAGGGCAAAATCTCAATTTTACCACGATTAAGGTTTCTAATGATTTTCAGGGATTATAGGAAATAATTCAAGTCTAGAATATAAGAAACTTACCTCCTCACAAAAAATTGCTTTCCCCAGTGTCTTGATTCATTTTTCAAAAGTGGGGAATGAAAATGTATTTTTGTTTTAAAAATAATAAAAAAATTATGTGTTACCACTCCAGCGGTTCTCAACTATAACAGGCTATCATTGTAGCTATACTTTCTCTACTACAGTGGTCTTGAGGAAGAATTTTGAGGTCCCCCGCCAATTATGCTCATTTTATGATACTTTCCTTAAAATATGACATCGCGAACTAATTCTTTCAAGGTAAATTTTATAATTAGAGTTCTATAATTCTGTTTTACGTGTTGAAAGTTGCTATTAATTTCTAAACTTATCATCTATCTAAAGATGAAGTTAAACATCCCACCAACACTCTCATTAATTCCATATTTCCCCCGACTAGTACACTCTAAAAAATCATCCAACACTAGACTACTCCTGAATCTTTCAAATATCATCTAAAGGAGGACTGACAAAGTTTTGCCTCTTATTTCAACGTTACAATAATTTGGGTCACTAAACTTGGGTAGTTAATATATATGATATGTCATTCTGGAGTAATTTGAGTTTTTAGTTTGATTCTTAAGTTATAAGAAAGCCAAGTTTGACTATGGTTTCTTTCAATCAAAAAACACAGATCAATTATTTAATAATTCCATTAGGTCTAAAACGTATGTTATGGCTTTATATATATATATATATATTTGGTTTGTATATAGAAGGTTCCAATTAAGTTCTGAGGGGTGATTCAAAGATTCAGTCATTCTTTGTGCACCATCTACTAGTACAACTGGTTCTATGTTACGCGTTCACGAGTAAGGACCACAAATATAAAGTATGCAGGGTACTGATCATCGCATTTGTGATTGAAAGATTGCATTCATAATGGTTACATTTTTACGTTGGGTCTGGGTGCACTCTGTGCTTGTAATGGTTTAATCATATTCATAGAGGGTTGGGCTAGGGAGGATGTCACATTCACAGGGCTTAAGTGCATTCACGAAGAGAAAGATTATTAAATCTCTGACAGTTTGTTATTCTTTCACCCAATTTAGTGTTTTATTTTTTATTTTGGTAACTATGAGACTCGATTTTGAATGATTTTTGAGGTGTTGGGTTAGTTTTTTTCATGGGGGTAAGTTACTAACATTTTGTTTACCATTTTTCTGTTGTTCCATTATGAAATCTTAATTTAGTTCCTTGAATTGATTAAAATGTAGAGATTTTTTACCTAAGCTTGATATTATGCAATTCTCAAGTTGGCGGTTGATTAACGACTTGTTTAGCTAATTTTGATGTGTGAGTTTCCAACTAATGGCTAAGCTAATTTTAAAAGAATTTTCTAGATTTGACATCAAAGCACGTGGTTGACTTTTTAACTCAATTTTTGACTGAACTTTTTATGGCAGTATGAGTGTTCAGAAAATTGTGAACTTACGTAAACTACATATATTATCGAATTGGGATCGTTCATAAACATTTCAAAAAGGAAAGTTTATAATTTGACATTTGGAGCTTTAATTAAGACAAGTTGAGATTTTTTTGATTGCCTATGAAGTTTTAGTTTGATGATTGATTGAAAAAAGGGGTGATGAATAATGGGAGTTCCATATAATAAGATGACGATAATTTATGTTGGTTCTATATATGGTAAGAATTGCCTTAACACTTGTACAGATTAGAAAATTTACCTTGTATCACTAGTTGGGTAAAGTGTAGTGATAAGTCGTGATTATACAAATGAAATCAATCTGAATCAAGTTACAGTGGTATCACAATTCGTGTCTACACCTAGCCATGAGCCATATCTTTTTGTTCTCTAGTATTTCGATGAGACCCTTGGCATATCATATCTATAGAGTAATAAAATATAAAATTGATATAGAAATATAAACAATCATAGAGGGCTAAATGTGAAAAGAAATACTCTTTATTAAGGCATGCATAGAATGAATAAATGAAAGTCAACTACTAAATATCGTTTGTCTAGTAAAGCCTCTATTTCTAACATGAGAGTCAATTGGGACAAGGCCTCGTAACTTTTGTTAAATCAAAAGACTGAATCAAACTAATAAAGAAACTAAAATCATCTCTAATCCACTTGAATAATAGGAGAGAGATCACAATTAACTGGATGTTAGGTGCTACAGAACGTCTAGCAACAAATCATAAGCTATCATATGCTCTTGTACTATAATCTACATCAGATGAAAAATATAGTGCAAAACACCGTCAATACAATGATATATATTAATACACAAGTGTTTATATATATATATATATATAATCATAAAAGCATGTAAAGAGTAGCTTAAAATAATTAGGAGTCTGAGATAGAAATCAAGAGTGATAAATCTTATGTAAAAGTGTTTCATAGGTATATAATAATAGATTTCATGAAGTTTAGTCATGTGGGGAGTTTCTTATATCTGAAAAATCATCATGAGAGCTCATGATGCTCATTGTCATGCCAATATTAAAAAAAATTATGCTAACTGACCCAGGTGTATAACCATCTACATGAGGATCCTAAAATCATACTCTTTGGGTGAAATCTACAATGGCAACATAGTTATGGGACTTGGATTATCTAAATCTTTTTTCTCTCAGTGTTAAATAGGCTTCCTAAAATATAATAGTGTTCTATAGAATAGCATGAATCATGATTTGAGTTTGCACTTAATTTTTTTTAAACTGTTCTTGTTATAAGGTTATTCTTAATTTATGAAGCATGTGTACAGTTTACAATACATAAAAGAACCTTAAAGCATGAGTTTTGATGCATAAATAATAGTCTTGAACAACAATCATAAGATTATGATAAAATTATGCTTATAGAATTCAAGTAAAAATATGTAAAGACTCCAGCAAGTAAAAACATGTGAAGACTCCAGCTTTAGTAATTTAGTGTTACAACCCAAAACATCGCTACGTTGAAAAACATTTCAATTTTTTTTTATGATAAAGAAAATCCACCCACTGACCTGATAGAATTTAATTCAGGGTAAAAGTGGAGCCCAATATAATTGGGTCAAAAATTTGAAAGAAAATAGGTCAGCCTGTTGCCTATCTCTGCAAAGGTAAGCTAATCATTGTAGCGTTAAAATCAAACGCTGTAGCGGTAACCCGAAAGTATCCATCCCGCACTCCTTTTAAAACCCTATACTATTTTAACCCTCCTAGATCATTCTTTTCCCCCAAAAAAATTCCTGAATAAACCCCATCTCTATAGTCATGAGATTCCAAAGGCCAAGCTCCATGAGGGTGGTTTTGAGGCATACCCAATGGGAACTTGATACAGGAAAATGTTTAGCACATGTAGTATAACTTCCTCCTCTTAATAATATCATGTTTCTTCTACAGGGAAGGTTATGGTTATTTTTATTTTAGCAATTTGACTTGGACTGGATTTATATAACATTGATAGTAATATGAGTTCTCATGCATTATACACGGTGTTTGGATGGATGACTCTGATAAAAATTCAATTGGGCTTTATTATTATTGGTGTTTATTGTTATACTCAACCAGTGCAATATTTGTGGCTTGAATTTGGTGGAATATGGTGAGATTTATTAATAGTGGAATGAAGGTAATTTCTTCTTATGTATAGAATGGGAAAAGAACGGTAAAAATGGGTAAAGTGAGCTAATTGAGGTTCTCATAGGTAGTTCATAGTAATCCATGACTTGCATTAAGAAGTAGTAATGAGGCATAAGTATGAAACAAGGATCATGTTAGTAAAGTTACTCAAGTTGAGTGTTGTATGAGTTGGTTAAGTAGATTGGATAGTTTGCCAGGTAGCCTAATAGCAAGGTACGTGGAAATGTATTATATCCCAAAAGAGTATTGATAGAACTCTAAGTGTAAGAGTAGAAGTGCCAAGCCTAAGCGGTTCAGATTGAAATATTTGCAAAAAGGGTGTGAAAGATTGAAAAGTACAAATAGGCCATGAAAGTAAAAGGTTAGTGCGATAATAGTATCACTGTGTCTTACTGTATTTTGTATATATCCCTTGATGGGTGTTTGTGTCTGAATGACTTGATTGGTAATTTATAAAATTTGATATGTGAATATGGATAATAATAGAAGAATTAAGTGACCTTCTAATCTATAAAATTAGTCTCTAATGGCTTAAAAAAAGGGTGAATTTTGTATTGTGTACGTATGAAGTAAGATGTATTCTTGTTAGAGAAAAACTAAGAGGATTGATTTAGATAAGAGAATGTGGCAATATAACTTTAAGTACCTAAAGTTAAGTTTTAAGGGTTGTAGGTTGTAAGATTATAGTCAAGGGACCCCTAAAAAGGATACTTGGTGGATTTGGTCTTCGGACATGTTTGCGATTGATGATTGAGTTTGATAATGCTCAATTGAGAAAGTAGAGAATTTTCCTTTATACATATGTGTGATTTTATTTGTTAGTAGATATTTGTTGTACCTGGAATGATAAACTTGTGATTATTGACTATATTTACTTGGTTTTCATTAATTATAAGTTATGTTTCAGTAATTATAGCTTCCATCTGATTTTGATTGGGTGTTTGCAATTCACCTTCAGGCATTACTTATAATTATTAACTGTATCTCACATTTACATTTATGGTATGAATGATGATATTGAGATCATGAGGTTCATGATTCTAATGATATAAATATTGATGAGATGATAAGGATGATGATGATACTGAGCTCATGGTGTTCATGATGATGATGATGTTGATGGAGCGAGTTGAGAAGGGGGAGAAAAGTTGTGCATCTTGCATACATACATTCATCATATGCATTTGAATAAATATTTTCTTGAGTAGATCGAGTTATGCTGATAATATATCATGATTCTTGTGTGAATCGGTTATTTGATGAGATATTATGGTTTCTTGAGTGGACCGATTACTTTAATGATTGTGATGGTCATTGCAACAAAATATAAATACGAGTTATGTTTTTAATTGTGTATAAATCTTATTCCCCTGTGTATATAGATATATACATGAGGTATATTGTAGCGTTCTTTCTTTTAAGGATGTTGACTTAGTGTGGGTTGTACCCAAGAGAGAGTTTGGGTTTTAAAGATTTAAAATATAATAATAAAAAATACCGAGAATATAAATTGTTGAAACAATAATACGAAAGAATCCATAGTCAAGGCAATTTGAACAATCCAACAAAGCTATACAATCTCGTTGGTCAAGTTAACTATCTTGGTTGTTGAATCACGGGGTTAATAAAATGATTATGATCTTTTGAGCCTCTAATCGTCTATTAGAGTTAGCCCCACAACCACATCCTTGAGCGGGGATATAAGAACTAATTCAAACACATTTGTATTTCTTCCTGTATTTGAACTAAATGGGAAAAATTAGGTATATTCATATTCTAACTGCTAATCCTATCTCTAATTCATTTAAAAGATAATAACCCACTCCATATGTTCCATGTTCTGATTTATTTTTCCACCTTTCAGGCTTACAATAGAGATATAGGTGTATTCTAAAGGCCGCGAGTAAATAGAATAGTAATTGCAAAAACATATGAACAACCAAATATAACAATCAACTTTAAACCAACACAATTGAATGCTATGTAATCATGTTTGTAGCCTCAACCCTAGAAATAGGGTATTTAGACACTCATAGTCTTGTAACAAAACTAAAGTAAAGAAAAAAAGACCTATTTGGAGCCTTCCTTGTGTTTTTGGTCTCCCCAAGTCATTCAAAAGTCATCCATAAGATAACACAAGTATCCTATTTATAGTAGAAGGGAAAAATCAGACGAAACCACCCCTCCATGCCATGTCGTATCACGAATCAACACTATTTTGTGCCATTAAATTTTTGGCCAGCTCTCTACCACACCCTTATCACGTGGGTCAGTGGGCGTGGCATGCTCCTGTGTTTCAAATGCCATTTTCCCACTATGGTGTAGTCTCTTCACTTTATTGCACCCATGCATTGTAGATGCCTTTCCAACTCTTTTTAAGCTAGTCTTGCTTCCCGATTTTACTCCTAATGCCTTGAATCATTCACAATAACGGTATAATACGAAATCAAGCTCATTATTGGTAACAATCTACACCTAAAACACTAATCATGTACATTAGTTAATGAACACAAAGTAAGCTCAATAAAATGAATATATATGCAATGTAGCTCACTAAATAGAATAAATTATGGGCAATAACTAGCACTTGGTCGTATAAATACACCCAAGATCACTACCCCACACTTAAATCCTTGTTCGTCCTCGAACAAATCTTTACAATACACATAATCAAAGAAGACTCTAACATTAAAACTTGAAATAAGACACTCAATCTAGAACTACAACGACTACATGAATAACAAGTTCTGCATTAGGCATATCATATTACAATTGCAACCACATGAATACTACCTTAAGACTTCTTAGCCTCAATAATTATGTCACGACCCAAACTAGGGCCTGGCCGCGATAGTTATCTTAAGTTCCACGTGGACCGGAGATCACCCCCTGCACCTAACCAAACCAAACACAATATTCCCTAATGTTGGATGAATTTCAAACATATAACAAGATAGCATGCAACAAGCTTAAGGAAATTCAAAACATATCTATAACCAACAACCAAAGACCTGCCAAATAATCGACCAACATCACCCAATATCCAAAGTAATCCAAACAAAGCCTTCTAAATAAAGAACCAAACCTAGTTTTGGTCGGAATAAGTCCTCGACTCTGACAGATGACAATGGCAATGTTGATGATAAGAAAAACTGTCAAATCAATTCCAAGAGTGTAAATAGATGAAATGCTTAAGCTTTACAAAGAATGAAAGTTCACCACTTTGCTACAATGAACCGACGAATCAAGCCGATCCACCTAACTCTGCATAGGAAAAGTACATTTGCTTTTGGACCCTGTATCGCGTGGGGATACAAGCGTCCAGAGATGGTTAGTGAGGTAAACACTAGCATGTAACTCATGGATAAGGATAACATAATTCCATCATCAACAATTCAAAATCATTCAAAACCAATACACATAATCAAATGGATATACATATATACACACACACACATATATATCGAGAAAAAGGCTTAACATGCACTTTAAAACTTTAGCTAGGATTGTGTAGCTCAACCATCATAACATACAAAGGTACCCACGGGCTATATAGGCCTAACTCTCCCCCAGCTGGTAGGGCCCCAATACGTGTAGCCACATGAACTAGAGGGTACACATATGCATTATGGGGGACTCAAACCTCCAAATCATATGATAATAATATTAAGAGGGAATCAAACCACCCAGTCATATAGAACCCCACGTCGGCAATTGCAGTTTCTAATGTGGGTTCCTCGGGACCACCACTTTCATGACTCAGCTACATAGCCCTCATTAAAGCCCAATTAAAAATATTTACCACACATTCCCATTCATTGAACCATATTTCACATTAAGGCATATATTATTTGTATCGTTATACCAACTACACTTGTAAGGAAACAACAACATGCTGAACAATTATATCACTTGAGCTAATTCACACCCCCTTGGTTCAATTATGCAATATCTTGCGAAAACACAAACCCACAAGGTTCAATTCAAAATCATAATGCCATAGTACAAGGATAATTCAATTTTCATATTTCTCATAACTAAAAACCAATTTCACATTATGGGGTTGAGTTCATAACCACTTCAAAAGTCACAAGTTTAGGGAAAATCATAATTTCCTAGTTTATTCACCATACCCATACACCCACAAGTTCAAAACCATAATTAAAGCATGAATAGTCATATGTAAATCATGAGAAAATATTATTCAACAACAAGCATTCAAAAGCCTCAACCATTGATTTCAAACCAACATAAATATCTTATGAAATATACTTTAAAACATATGTTTTTGACAAATAACAATGAGGGGAGAGTAACATGCCTGAATTACCAAGTTTCACTAAAAGAATTCGACCCTGGAGCCTTTTGGATGACATACTTCTTGAAAACCCTAAGTATGGCTGCATGGGAGAATTTGAGAGAGATTTGAAAGTGTTTGCATACATTAAGGATAAAATATAACCCTCTTAAGTGTTTTATGGATGTGGGCTTTAAATTGGGAAATGAGAGAATTGTCCAAAGTGCCCTCAATTTAAAACCTGAAATTTAGTCATCAGTGACCATGGGTCTCTATAAGACTCATAAGGATACACTATGACTCATTACAAGGAGTCGTAGTCAAGATAGAACTACCAAGGCCCCGTACTGGTCTGGTGAAGATTTATACCACTACCTAAAAACCCATTCTTAATGACTCATAACCGTACTTAAGACAACAACCATTTTGGGATGACACACTGGACACCCTACAATTAGGATATAGCAGATCGTCATAAGTCTTTACAACTCATGGCCTCAACTCATAATAAAGACAGTGTCTTAGGATAAACTTTTTGGACACCTTACAACTTGGTCCTCACGACCCGTAAGAAGTGTTAATGACTAGTTGAGATCCACTCGTACTCAAAGCAGAATACTAAGCCACTTGTTCTGATTAAGTTGGGACTGAGTCCCTACGACACATTAAGACTCCCTACGACTTATTAGGGGAGTCGTAGTCAGGACAATGAGGATAAAATTTCAGAAAATTTTCAAGGACCAAAACTCGGGGCGTTATAAATTAACTTTACTAAGTTGTCAAACTCATGCATATTATTCAACCAAAAGATCATATAAGTCACCTGTCCATCAAGTATGCGCTCTCACCATAAGAGAGTCACCATATTCACTTTTTAATATGTAATATAGGTGTAAGAATCAAATTTCGCTCACTCTCTCAAAGAATTCACATTTCACATAAGATGAACCATAAGATTTCCCTTAGTGTAATACTACACTAATATCAGAACATCAAATCTCAAGATCGAGTATGACTTTGAGGGTTTTAATGTAAGCTAAGGGACAAATAGGATATATTCTAGCAAGTAATAATGATTATCTTCTCTAAGTGCTTTAATACATCACACTTAGCATTGGACTCGTCTCTAACCAACCAATTTGTTTCACTATTTTTATCTTTCCACCTCTTTTTTGTTTTGACCTATCTCTTTAAGCTAGTTCACACATCTTTAGTAGGGAATATTTTTTATCACTGTAACATTCACAAAAGAACAATTTTTCTTTCCATTACATTCCAGCCAACCACAACACATAAACCTTTTTAACACACCAATAGTTACTACTTTGGGGCTTTAGTTTCATCTTTTTCTTTCTTCAATTTCTATACTCCTTAACATCTTAATATTTTAGCTAAAGCACTTAGGAGTGTTGAATGAAATTATGGTCAATTAATAGAAAAGGAATAAGCTATATATTATGCTACCACAAAATAGGCTAAAGACTCAACGGGGCTAACTAAGATCATGCAAAAAGGGTAGATAAAGTAGGGATAAAATATGTCTATCAAAGAAATTCCTATATCATCTCCTAAATCCAATATTTTTTCATTTCCCTCCGCAAACACACTGGGAAAGTTCTAAACATCAATATGCATCCATAGAAGAAAATAAAAGCCTCACTCACACTTGGAATGTGCTCAAGTCAAGATGGATCTCTATAGACTCTCAACCAAAGCATAGCAAGAATTCAAAATTAATCCAACATCGCACAACAGTCAAATAAAAGAGACTAAGTGTCTCAAAAATAGTCATTATACCACTACACATGCTTTCATATTCAAACCCAACTTGCATCTTGTAATCATATAAAGCACCTAGCAAGAGCATCTACATTTATTCCTAATGATAAAAAAATTAAAATTACTCCAAAAAATCAAAAAGAGATATTGGGTTCAAAGGGCTCCCCCTCAAGAAGTGTAACACCCCGAGAGTACACCTTGGGCTCCACACGGTGCTTACAACCTCGAGAGACCACAAGCTAACCCATGAGCTGGTACCTGCTATGAGCACTAAGTAAAGGTAATAACACAAATCATATGCAAAATTTAACTAAGGAATGCCATAAGGTTTTAAGTAATAAATCTGATAAAATCTATAAACAAAACTGATAATACTAATAAAATATCTGACAATGATAACTGAAATCTGAGAACTGACTAACTGTCTAAATATTCGAAAGCCTCTAAACTGACTGAATGAGAGTTGATGGGACAGGCCCCAACTAACTCCATCTAACTACTAGACTGAAAATATGAACATCTTCTGTTCTCAAAATATAAGGACTCACCACTGCTATGGTTGATAATCTGGAAAGTCTATGTGCGATCCAAGAACTGAGGGTCCAAACCTATGATATGATACATCATAGCATAAGAAAAGAGTATGTGATCAGTACTTTGAATGTACTGGTATGCTAAATGAGGTAGGTTGATATGCAGGGTTTCATGAACATGAGTAATAACTGTCTGAATATATATAGCATGACATACTAAATAGAATGCATGGAAACTGTAAGTGCTGAAGATAGATGACCAAGCATAAAACATGTTCTGAATATAATCTAAAATATGAAATACTAAATACTGATAACTGAATAACTGATATCTGTATGCTATGGTCAAACAAATCTAAAACTGAATCACTGAACTGATGTCTGGAATGAGACTATGGGAGTTATCATCTAACCGACATACCCCAATTAGCAAATTTGGGGTCCAACCTGTAACCCCAGTTGGAAGGGTGTCAGTACTGTGCCATGGGTACTAACATTGGCTATGTGGATCCACTAATATGCTATACCAAAGGACTAAGAGTGTCAAGCCTAAACTGACGGGTGACCCCTGGGAGGTAGTCAAGCCTGAACTGATGGGTGACTCCTCAAATCCTACGCTGGCTTTATAGTTCTAGAGTACAGGGACTTCTACTAACGACTCTACCTATCTAACGGGGAAGTCACCACCCCTGCACTTGCTCGGTGCTAAATCCTACTGCCAACTAAACTGATTCAGAATACTGAACTGTTCTAAGTGTAATTGATTATGATGATTGACTGAACTGATAATGCTCATAACATATTCTGAAACTATTCTGAAGAGACTGAGACTAAGTAAACAACTAAGTTTTTAGGTATTCATAACCCCCAGGACTAAATAGCAAAATAGTACTAAACTTATAGGATATAATATGAAAACATTTATCAAAATTTTATTCTTGTAGCCATTTCATCAAACACTTGATGTTCATAGTTCAAGCTAAGCATGGGAATAGTTTAAAGCTTGTAGAAATAGCATGATTTCAACATCAACATCACTAATTATGAATTAAATCAGCGAATAACATCATTAAAACATGTGGGATTAAATAACAACGATAATTTCATGGAAACATGGTGTAGGATTACAATTCATGGGAGTTCATGGTCAAAATCATAATTTAAAATCATAATAACTTGTAAATATCACAAATTTTGAATTTAAAATTGAATACTTGGGCTCCATGGGTGAAGGAAACCCATAGATGAACACTTAACATACCTGGGTTGATGAATTCGTGAGAATTGACGGTGAAGTGAATTCTTGAGATTTGATCTTGAATTTTGAAGGCTAGGGTTTTGTTCTTGAAAGAGACTACTTTTGATTTGGGAGAAATTGAATAAAATAATGACCTAATAGGCTATTGGGGATTTAATGTCGTGTTTTTCGCGGATTGGGTTCATGGTAAAAAGACCAAACTGCCCCTGGGATAAATTTAATTTTTGTCACTAAAATTTCTGATTTTGACCATCACCGCGATGCAGTGCTAATGCGGTGAGTCACTGGAATTTCACTTTAAGTGTAGTCCAAGGACGAGTGAGAAAATGCACCCTGGCGCGACACGGTGCCATCGCGGTGCGTCACTGGAAAATGGACGATCGTGAAATTGCACCTTGGCGCGATGCGGCGCCATTGCAGAGCTTTGCTGGAAAAGGACAAACGTGAATTGGAACTCCATCGCGACACGGGCTAATTGCGGTGCTACACTGGAAATTGGATAATTGCGAATTTGTCCTTCACCGCGACGCAGTACTTATCGTAGTGTTCTACTGCTCTCACTAAAATTGCCATAACTTCTCAACCGACTATCGGAGTTAGGCAAAATTGGTATCGTTGCAAAGATAATTTAATTTTCTATCATTTGGTGGGTCTTGATCTGGAAAATTCTCAATAGAGAAAAAGATATACTCATTTGAAGTTGACTAAAGTAACATTCTTATCAAAATTTCAATCGGTAAGGATTATTTTGATTCGTTTAATAGCTAGAGTTATATGGGGCCTTAATATACCTCAAACTAACTCATAAAACTATCCAAGAACCATAATGTACTTTACATGAGCTATAAACATGGCTCTAACATAGGTTTGAATTTTTTTCGGGGTTTTACTAAAAATAACTAAAAAGAAAAACCAAGGGGTGGGTGAAGTGTGCTTGTACTAAACAGACATGCAACCAATACTGAAAATAACCAAAGACAATTTTTTTTTATAATTTTTTAAAATCTTGTCAAAACTAGAAAATAAATAAGTATGAAAATCCTATAACGCAATTCACCCTAACCAAATAGGAAGATTCTCGGCCCTACACTTAAAATCATACTTTGTTCCCAAAGTATAAATTAAAGTAAGGATTAGAAATACTGTCTGGGGCCTCTAGGCCTAGCTAGTAGCATCGTGTTTTTCAAAGAGGCTCAAAGAAGCCCACACTCAGTCTTTGCCATGCTCATTAGTTAGATCTCCGGTACTTAAACTTCCCTTCAACCTATCAATACAAAACAAAACCAAAATGAAATATGATATTAAAAAAAACTAGAAATTTAAATAACTACCGTAACTTAGGTTGCCTCCCAAGCAGCGCCTGATTTATTGTCGCAGCACGACTCATATCACAACTCTAAACCATAATCTCTCAACTTTTTCCTCCTAATTAGAGCCAATATTCTTACTCTCTTGTGACCTTTTGAGTGCTTACTCTCAAGGTCTATAGCTCTTTCTACACTTACCTTTTTAGGCTTCTCTTTAAGTTTCTTCTTTCTAGGCTTAATCATTAACTTAGGTAACTCTATGAGAGAGTATGAAGAAGTAATTGGCTATTTATATTCCAACACCCTATACTCATCCACTTCCATAGATGTGATAATACATAAATCTTTGTAGTGTGAGGGTGTATTGAGTGCTTTGTATACTTTGAAGACCACCTCCTCATCATTCAATCTCATTTTAAAATTGCCCTCTCTCACATCTATCAGTGCTTCTCCAGTAGCCAAGAATATACGTCCCAATATGATTGGCACCCTTTCATCTGCATCATAATCAAGAACAATAAAGTAGGCAGGAATAACAAACTTACCAACCTTGATGAGAACATCCTCTATGATTCCTTCGGGAACCACTCTTATTTTATTTGCCATTTGGAGTGCCGCTAAACAATGTATTTGTTTCCCCAAGTCAAGCATATTAAACACAAATAGAGGCATCAAGCTGATGTGTGCCCCTAAACACTCAAAGCATAAACCACACCACTTTCATTGATTTTTATGGGGAGGGTGAAACTCTCTAGGTCCTTGATTTTTTTAGGCATCTTGCTCATCACCATAGAACTACACTCCTCAGTAAGTGCTACCATCTCAATGTCTCCCATCTTCGTCTTGTTTGTCACCACATATTTCAAGTACTAAGCATACTTAGGTATTCCCTGCAAGTCGTCTAATAGTGGACGGTTAATGTGATGTTCCCTGAACATGTTAAGGAACTTCTAAAAATAAGCATCCTCTTGGGATTTTTAAGCTTCTATGGGAATGGTGGTGGTGGTCTTACTTGTGATTGCTCAGTTTCCACTACTTTCGGGTACTCAGACTTACTAAATTTTCAGCTTCTTTGGCTGCCACTTGCTTCTCATCGGTTTGTTATGGACCCAACTCTTCTTGTACCTCTTGATTTTTTTAGAGGTCTATCAATCTGGTCTCTACCACTACTCAAGGTGATTTCTATCACTTGCTTTAGATTTTTTGTATCACTAGGCAAACCCCTTTGACGTCTTGTGTTTTGTATCTAAGCCAATTGGCCCAACTGTTTCTTCAAATTTTTCTAAGCTAGTTGCTGAATTTTTATTTCAGCAACCATTTGTTCTTGGTTGGACAAGACCTTATCAAAGACTCTTTTATATTGTTGTCCTAAATGTTTTTCTAATTACCTTGTTGCTAGTGAAATTACCGACTTTGAGCTTGATTATTGTCCCATGAGTAATTGGGCTAACTCTACCAATTTTGATTGTAGGAATTACCATAATTCTTATTTTCCATTAGTGTATTTCCCATAAAATTTAAAAATTCTGAATTTGCTCCACATAAACCTACAGAGTGACCACCACCTCCAAAAATCTCACACCATGTCTGACCCTGGTGAATTACATTCACTTGTTCCTGGGGTTGATTCACACTCAACTTTCTAAACTGCATCATTATTTGGTTTTGAAAGAAAGATAACTGTGCAGCTAATGTTGGACGCTATCCACCTCTATCATCCCTTCTTACGACCTGAACCGAGGCCCTGACCGTAATGGGCATCCCAAACCATGAACGCCCGAGATACCCCTTAGCATACTATAATAAGCATAATTCATATGAAACAAAAGTGCAAAAGATATAATGAAGTTCCAGGAAATTTTTATAATCAAGTTATGACAATACAATAACCAATCCTAGTCTACGAAACCTCTACTAATGACTAACTATCTAGGTCGGGATAAGGCCCTCGGCTGGACCATAAATTAAAAGAAATAAACATATTAATAAATTGTCTTCCAGAAGGTGGATGGCTCACGATCTCTGACATACCCGAAGGTTCTACTGATGTGATGGACCATAAGGCCAAGCCTCAAAACCTATATTATGAGACAATGTAGCCGCCCGAGGATGGTCAAAACTTGAAATGTATTGGTATGTAGAAACAATCCAAAAACAACATATATTTCATATAAAATAATCGAGAGCTTTGTGAAAATAATTTAACAAAAAATAGGCATAATTAAAGAGCTTCAAGTCATTTTTGTAAGACATTGACTTAATTTCTTGCTTTAATTTTGATCTCGATGGTACACCCTACATTTCTACAATCCCATAGGCTATATGGAATCTACTATTTACTCATCGGTCAAGCCCCCTATCTGAGTTTGCCACAAGGATAGTAGTTTCTGCATAATAGTATACCCTCTTTCAGGTATACCGTAGGCATACCTCTTGAAGGAAACCTAATTTATACCCCTTTTAGGATAACATATCATAATACCCGCATCGACAAAATACGATTTTCAGCAATGAGCCCTTCCACTCATGCTAATGACCAACAAAAGGTTTAAATACCACATGTGAGTTCTTATTTCAAAAGCACATGGAAAGTTATACAAAAACATTCCCCTTTCAAGAATTTAACATAGGACGGTCATCTCTTTCATAAATCATATGCAATTCTTCATTAGAATACAAGAGCATTTAGAAACAAGAAACACCCCTTTCAAAATAGGTAAAATGAAAATGCATAATTGATAACGAGATAGTTAAAACTCAAGCTTATCATCATTCATTAAACAGGCCCCAACACTAGTCAATAAATAAATCTCATAATAAAAAAAGGACATTTATAGTTCATGCTCTCAAAACCATTTCAAAATCCATAATACATATACATAATTACAATTCTAAAGCTTATAGAGAACCCCTTTCATCATAAAAAAAAGGTTTCGTAATTCATAATTTTCAATCAATTTGAGCCAACATTCCATACCATATGAAAACCAATAGATTTCACCTTAAAAGAGTGAGTTTCACAAACCATGCTTTTAAATCAATATTCAAAATTCATAACATATGTATATACATAAACACACTTTGAAATCCATAAGGAAATCATAATTTAGCCCTTAAGTGTTAGAATAGTTCTACATATCGTTTGATGGAGGAAAGTTAAAGAAGAGCCTTGAGATTAGAACTTCCAAGTCTTGGAATTGAGAAACCCTTCTTAATGTTCTTAGGAGGAAGAGAATGAGAAATTTTGGGAGATTTCTATATTTTAGGATGAATTTAGGGTTATAAAATGAATTGGGGGAGTTATGGGGGTGAAAGGACCATTTTGCCCTTGATTTAATAAGGAAAAAAATATTTTATTGTATCAGAAGGGAGGGTGCACCGCAGACCTAATCACATGGCTCCAGTTGTGCCCCATGACCCCAATCGCACAGCAAGAGTCTTGCCCCTAGCAGTCTGTCGCGCACCTTAGACTGTGCCTCACTAAAATGCCTATAAATTCTTGCTCCAAACTCAGATAAACAAAATTCAGTTGCGTTGGAAAGAATACTCCAAGGTATTTCATTTGATATATAGAAGGACACATGACTCCTTATATTCTAGGATTAATATTTGTTGGAAGTTGACCTAAGTAAAAACATCAAGTAAAATTCAATCGGTAGGAAAGTTCTCATCTCAACTTTGAGTTAGGAGATTTTCATGACTTATATTCATCTTGAAATATTTTCCTACACTAAATGATTATATTCACACATATTTCTAAATAGAAATCATGGGGTTCGGGTCTATATACGTAGAAGGGAAGATTCAAGTTCTAGCCCAAAAATGTGGGGTGTTACATTATTCCCCTCTTGGGATCATGAGTCCTTGAAAGATGGATAGGAACTTGTTGAAGCTCTAGAAGTATAGACTGAAGGATGTAAATTTACATTAGTAATTCCCCCTCAACAAACTTACATAGGCCTCAAAAAGAGCTTCATGACAATCCCAAGTGAATCGTGCAAGCACGAAGCATGGGATAATGAGACTTGACATAGAGATGACCTTGGACACAAGTTCTATGGAACATAATCATAACAATGTAAGACACGGGTTTACTTTATGACCATTAGTTCTAATTTACATTGATACTAAACATGGAATAATGTTTTGGTGGGACATAGGAAAAGAGGTATTCTTAACCTTGCATGATACAACCAATAGCCCAAAAAATTAGAGACACTCTTAACTATGCTCCCTACTATGAATAACACACTTCATCACTTCCAACTCACAATTACCCTACAACACACATAACTACAAGAGCTTGAGCCTCATTGCATGGTGCTTCTATGTTGAAGTCTAACCCAGAATTAAAAGGTGTCAGCTTAAGATATGGGACCTTATACTCTAAATCCCTTTAAGAATGCTACTCCACCTTATCACTATAATCAAACAACCTCAGGTCTTAATCAAGGAGTACTATCTACATAACATAATGGTTTGTGTATCTATCAATCACAAGATTCAAGCCTATCTTCACTACGCCCACTTTATGGATCTCCCCACAAAAAATCAGCAACTTCAATCATTTTCACAAAGATTTTCACCATATATTTCCTTCCTAAGTTATTTCACACAACAAAAGTTCATATCACCCCTCCCTCTTCATCTATAACCTTAGCTTAAGTCATGACATCCAAAACTTTCAGAATAAAGATCCTCTACTCTCGTATCTAAAATATTAACATGCTTCCATATCCACTATCATCCTATTATAAGGAAGGTCATTGAGGGACTAGAGTAAAAGCTTCAGGAATGGGAGTGATACTATTTGATTGTAACTTATATTTGCTACACTACTCTAGGTGAGGCCGGAGATATAAAATATAATACAATAGGCACGAAGTTCTTTATATAACAACCACCTAGATTATAAATAAAGGGTCGTTCGGGAATAAACATAACACAACATGAGCTTTTGGTACTTTGCACAGTAAGAAACATGAGCGCATATATCATGAGTTGTATAACATAAAGCCGGGATTCATATATTCAAGGGATAAGACAAGGATTGTTGCTTGCAGCTATTGCTTCTCTTTCTTAGAACTAAAAATAGTTACGAGTTTGCATAGATAATATCATTTTGGTCTAATACATAACATAAAATGAGTTGACAACATATAGAGATAGTATAGTTTCTTAAACTAAGCATAAAGTGAGACATGGATTATTGGATCATGAGTGTCACAACATAGAGCTTGAATACTTGGAAGCTTGGATCTCTAAGAGACATTATTGCCTCTAGTTTAGGGTTGGGGCATGGACATAAGTTGTATACATAACTTAGACCTTAGGCATAGGCATAATTTAAATGCATAAGATATTGGTAGAATGCCCTCTTAAACCAAAGTAGGAGAAATTAGCTAGAATAAAATAAATTTATCATGACTCTTTCCAGAAACTCACCACTATGAGAAAATTCAAGATCTACCTAAATTCATCATCTCCCTCATAAATCAAAGTCACAATCCTAGACTTGCAGACATATCCTCTCATTAAATATATAAGCACAACACTCAGCACAATGAGGGGTATCATTATACACATGAACGCTAGACTCACCCTGATAAACTATATAGGAAGGTACTAACTTCTTTCTAAGGCATTCCTTCAAGAGGGTAATAATCTTAACTTCCTCTAGCCTAAAATATTGAATCCTAACCTTAAAAACTCACAAGATGAGTTTTGTAGAGAAAAATAACACTTTCAAGTGATTTTGGATGTTTTAAGGTTTATAAATAGGTTAAGTGAAGGTGGACGGTTTATAGGGCACAAAAATACCAATGTACTCTTAAAAACATCAACCCATTGATGAAGGGGACAGGGTTTGTGGTGCAGACCCCAACATAGAGGCCCAGCCTTATGGCATAGGGCCAATCGCAAGGCTCTCCGTATGTGGGATGATGTATGGAACAGAGGCAAGGTAGTGACCCCTTATTGGCCCCCTCGTTGTGCGGGGATATCGCAAATTGGCCCCCTTGTGATGCTCAACCTATTTTCCATGCCCAAACTTTCCCCAATGCATTAGAACCCATCTTTGGGCATTTTATACTCGATCTAGGGACCACATAAGATCTTTTTAAGTATGATTTAGACTCCCCAAACACCCGGGGTGTGGCAAATTCCTTATACCAACACTAGACCTTACATATCTATATATATCACAATTATCTACTCAATTTTTCATAAATTATGAACCTAGGCTCTTTCATACATTATACAAGCCTACTAATTCACTCTCACAAATCTTGCATCTCAATTCTTGAGTTAACATTCTTATTACCACAATCCACATCTAAAGTTCAAACTTAGTATCTATTACCAATCATGTATTGATAATGAAACATCCCATGTACTGTACTAGTCCATCAAAATACACGAATAATTAATCAATCTAAATTTCTTATTTCACTAAACTACGACCCACACACATATTTTTTCCACAACATTACTACTACACTTAAAATTTACTATATATCTTCTCACCTACTAAACTACTTACAACTACTAGATAAAAATCTAAGGACCCTCTGTGTAGTAAAATCACATAGCAAGGATAGTCAATCCTAATCATATAACCAAACCCATTATGGTCTATAGAACATTTATCTTCATCACATGACATCCACTTACCCATGGATAATTTAAACCTCATTCAAAATTCTATAAACATCACTGAGTCCCCCTTTCTAAAATTTCCCCCCAAAGAAGTCTAAATTATAAAATATTAGCCACCCTATCCTTCCATTTACAACCTATAAATGATTTTCTTCTACTACAGCAACTATCCATTTTGATACCCTCGCCTATTTCAAATAGATTATAAATCATCATAACCGATCACATCCTCTTCTAATTACCATAAATCTATAAATCTTGGTACAAATTTAACCAATCACCATTAAAGAGAATACCACCTTTCACTCAAAGGTTATACGACTGTTACTGCATTCTTTACTCAAAAGTTACCTTGACTCTAACTTCTAAACTTATGACTTCACATCGCTATCTTAGGGATCATCTTACTACTCATAGGTAATAAAATACTCTTTATGCTATCTCTCGGGTGGAAAGACTTTCACAATATTCAGATGCATATGTTTTCCTTAAGCTAGATGTATACAATAAGGTTTTTGAAAGGGACTGAATACACATCTTGCCTCTGGCTGAAACACACGATTCATGAAGATAGAGGTATACACTTGAATCAATATACTTTGATGCACTAATGGAATCTTCTCAAGTTCTTATGCTATTTCATAACGTTTTTATGACTCAATAATAAAGGACAACCTCATTAGGAATCTAAGCTCTTGCACATGTACCATCACAATAATGAGACATAACCAACAAAATTAGAGCATGGAAGGAATTTGAATAAATTTCATATGGACAACACTATTGCACGATCTAGAGTATGAAAGAATAAGAAACATCTCTTAAATGTCTGGTAGCCTCCTGATTATAAGTATGGTGCACAACACACCCATAAAAAAAATACGAGACACGGATTATTAGACACTCTAGGACCCTGAACCGTGCTCTGATACCAAGATTGTCATGACCCGAACCAAGTCACTGGCCGCAACGGGCCTACTCAACCACATAGGCCTGAGATACCTCTTAGCATACTATAATAAGCACAATTCATACGAAACAAAAGTGTAGAAGATATAATAAAGTTTAAGGAAATTTTAATAATCCAGTTATGTAAATAAAGTTATGACAATATAATAACCAATCCTAGTCAGTGAAGCCTCTACTGATGAATAACTGTCTGGGTCGGTACAAGGCCCTCGACTAGACTATAAACTAAAAGAAATAAACATATTAATAAAGTTTCTTCCAGAAGATGGATGGCTCACTAACTCTGACATATCTAAAGGTTCTACTGAAGTGATAGACCACGAGACCGAGCCTCAGAACCTATATTATGAACAATGTAACCGCCCGAGGACGATCAATACTTGGAATGTATTAGTATGAAAAATTTCATATAAAATAATCGAGAGTATTGTGAAAATAATTTAACATAATAGAAATAAAAACACATGGGAATAATTAAAGAGCTTCAAGTCATTTTTATAAGATATTGACTCTACTCTTTGCTTTAATTCTGAGCTTGATGGTGCACCTTACATTTCTATAATCCCAGGGGCTATATGAAATCCACCACTTACTCGTCGGCCAAGCCCTCTATTCGAGTTTGCCACAAGGATAAGAGTTTTTGCATAGTGGTATATCATCTTTCAGTACGACCATAAGCATCCATCTTTCCGTACACCTAAGCTATCTCCCTTTCAGGATAACATATAATAATACACATATTGACAAAATGCGACTTTTAGCAATGAGCCCTTCCACTCATGTTTTTTTCGGGTAACCGTCTAGCTCTCTTTAAGCCTAATTTTAGCCTTTTAAAACCATGCTTCATGCTTATAAATATTTATTCCTTTTATGTTAAGGGCATTTTGTATTAGGTACCGTCATACCTAGACTTGCAAGTCATATCATATTATATCGTGTCCATATCCCTTTATTTCAAAGCATTCTAATGACCACCAAAAGATTTAAACACCACATGAAAGTTATTACTTCAAAAGCACATAGAAACTTATGCAAAAACAATCCCCTTTCAAGAATTTAACATAGGGTGGTCATCTCTTTCATAAATCACATGCAATTCTTTATTAGAATACAAGAAAATTTAGAAACAAGAAACACCCCTTTTAAAACACGTAAAATGACAATGCATAATTGATAAAGAGACATTTAAAACTCAAAATTATCATTATTCATTAAACATCCCCCAACCCTAGTCAATAAATAAATCTCATAATCGAAAAAGGGAAGTTATAGTTCATGCTCTCAAAACCATTTCAAAATCCATAATACATATACATAATTACAATTCTAAAGTTTATAGAGAACCCCAAAGTTAATACAATAATTTCATCATAAAAAGGGGTTTCGTACTCATAATTTTCAATCAATTTGAGTGAACATTCCATAACATATGGAAATTAATAGATTGCACCATAAAAGAGTGAGTTTCATAAACCATGCTCTTAATTCAATCCCCAAAATTCATAAAATATGTATATACATAAATACACTTTGAAATCCATAAAGAAATCATAATTTAGCCCATGAGTGTTAGGATAGTTCTGCATGTCGTTTGGTGAAGGAAAATGGAAGAAGAGCCTTGAAATTAGAACCTACATGCCTTGGAATTAAGAAACCCTTCTTGATGTTCTTGGGAGGAAGAGAATTAGGAATCTTGGGAGATTTCTATAAGTTTTGGATGAATTTAGGGTTATAAAATAGATTGGAGTAGTTGGGGGTGTGAAAGAACCATTTTGCCCTTGATTTAATAAGGGAAAACATATTTTTATGTATGGGAAGGGAGGGTCGCCGTAGGCCCAATTGCATGGCTCTAGCTGTGCCCCACAACCCCAATCGTGCAGAAAGATCCTTGCCCCCCACGGCCTGTCACGCACCCTGGATAGTGCCTCATTAAAATGCCTATAACTTTTTGCTCAGAACTAACATTGACAAACGATCAGTTGCTTGGAAAGAAGACTCAAAGGGATTTAATTTGATATATAAAAGGCCATATAACTCATTATATTCTAGGAGTAATGGTCATTTGTAAGTTTACCCAAGTAAAAACATCAACTAAAATTCAATCGGTAGGAAAGTTCTCAACTCAACTTTGAGTTAGGAGATTTTCATGATTTATATTAATATCTAAAAATGTTCCAACACTAAATAATTGATATTCACAAATATCTATAAACAAAAATAATGGGGTTCGGGTCTATATACATAGGAGGGATGATTTAAGTTCTAGCTCGAAAATGTGGGGTGTTACATCCCTGCAGTCTCCTTCACCACACTTATGGATATAACACCTTTCCATTCTGGATTACCTTGTATAATTTGGTTAAGGAGAGTATATAACTCATCATAAGTTTTCTCCAAAGCTTGACCACCTGCAGTTGAATCTAGCAAAACTTTTGTGTAATAGTCAAGACTTTCAATAAAAGTATGAGCTAGTACATCATTGGTTTGCTGGTGATGCAGAAAATACCTGAGAAGAGAATCAAATATATCCCATGAATGATAGAGATTCTTATTTGGATTTTTTTTGAAACTCAACACCTCACTCCTCAACCTTGCAGTTTTGCTAGAAGGAAAAAATCGAATGAGGAACTTCTTTTCCAAGTCATCCCAAGTTGTGATTGAGTTTGAAAGTTCTACTTTTAAATATTTATTCTCTTCATCTAATAATGAGAACGGTAAAAGTGTGAGCCTCACATAATCTGTGGAGACTCCAATGGGGATGAACGCATTACTGATATCTAAGAAATTCTGTAATTGGATCTGTGGATCCTCGTGTGATAAGCCTGTGAACTTTTTGTTGTTGTTCAATAATTTCACCAAGTTTTACTTAAGCTCAAATACACCCCCAATTTTTAGTCTATGGATGCTGGAGGTGACATTTGTTGCGAGTTGGATTGCCACTTCGTGCACTATCCTGTATGCTGGTTATTTTTTAGCTATGACAACAGCAATGGTCTCGCCTGGTTGAACTTATGGAATGAGATAGACAAGTGTTGCTTCTCTCCATAATTAGTGTAATCATCACTTAGGTTCGTGATATGGTTCAACCAAATCTCTTTCCTTTTCCATCTAACATGAGATTTAGTGTACTTGTAAGTTTTGTAGCTAAGACCAAGCTGTCAGCACTTATCAAACAAAGTAGTAAAACTAAAAACTTAGAAAGTTGCCAATTTTTCAAGTACCTTGAAACGACGCCAATAACTTTTTGCATCCTACCACACACACAAGTATACGTTATCGTGCAAGTAATAAAGTGGCCCTTTTGAGCCGAATATCGATCCTACAGGGACTTGATTCTTTGTCGAAAATCTAATTCAAGTGTTACAAACAAGATTAACTAAGTGCAGGTTGTACCCAAGAGAGAGTTTGAATTTTGAATATTTAAATAATAACAATAAATAATAACAAAAAAATTTAAGTGTTGAAACAATAATGAGAAAACATCCATGGTCAAGGGAATTTGAACAATCCTACAAAGCTATACAATCTCATTGGTCACATTAACTATCTTGGTTGTTGATTCACAAGTTAATAACATGATTATGGTCTTTCGAACCTTTAATCGTCTATTTGAGTTATCCCCACAACTACATGGTTGAGTGGGAAACTAATTCAAATGCATTTGTATTTCTTTCTGTATTTGAATCAAATGGGGCAAATTAAGTACATACCTATCTTAACTGCGAATTCTATCTCTTATTCGTTTTAAAAAATAAGAACTCACTGCATATGTTCCAAGTTCTAATCTAGTATTCCTCCTTTCAGGCTCACAATAGAGATATAGGTGTATTCTAAAGGTCGCCAGTCAATAGAATAGTAATTACAAGACCATATGAACAACAAAATATGACAATAAACTTAAAACCAACTCAATTGAATTCTAGGTAATCATGTTCAGAGCCTCAACCCTTGAAAGTGGGTGTTTGTCCACTCATAGTCTTATAAAGAATCATAATAATTAAATTCATAAGTAAAAACTACAAGAAAACTTAAAGTAAAGAAGTAAAACCCTATTTGGAGCCTTACTTGTGAGTTTTCTCTCCCCCAAGTCATTCAAAAGTCATCCATAAAATAACACGAGTTTCCTACTTATAGTAGAACAAAATAGTCAGACAAAAACGCCCCTCCGTGCCACCCCCTAATCTGTGGATTAGTGGACATGGCACGCTCCTATTGCAGATTAACACTGTTTTGCACCATTAAATTTTTGGCCAGCTCTGTGCCACGCCCTTATCACAGGCTCAGTAGGCATGCCATACTATTTTGTTTCAAATGGCAATTTCCCACAATGGTGTAGTCTCTTCACTTCTCTTCGTGTCCCATTCATTGTAGATACTTTTCTAACTTTTTTTAAACTTGTCTTTCTTTCCCATATTAATCCTAATGCCTTCAATCGTCCACAAGAATGGTATTGACACCAAATCAAGCTCATTCTATCAACAATCTAGACCTAAAACATTAATCATATCAATCAGTTAACGAACACAAAGTAACCTCAATAAAATGAATATATATGCAATGTAGCGCACCAAATTGACATATGTATGGGCAATAACTAGCACTTGCTCGTATAAATACGTCCACGATCTATTGTAGATATAGGATAGTAAGGTAAGGAAAAGTTTATTTACCTTTACTAAAATGTCGTAGAATTTTTTAGTGTAGGACTCCATGAGTCATTGTACGAGTCGTAGTCTTATAGTATGACTCATATTTTTGAGTTGTGATCCTTGGAAGTTTTCTGAAACTCTTGGATCACTCTCCAATCTTGATAGTAAGACTCATAGGCTGATTTAATGACTCGTACACACCCACGACTCGTACGCTGAGTAGTGGTTTCAAAGAGATTTATTCAAGTTTCAAACATGGTTTCACGAGTTCAAAATACAACTTGTGAACTAGTAGAAGACTTTTGGTATGATCCATGGTACCTAGAAACTTTGGAATAATTGGGATCTGATACCACAAGTCATACCATGACTCGTGGTCCCATGACTCGTACTATGAGTCGTGGTAACCTAGGAATTCAAGTCTCAAATTTTGATTTTCCATACTAAGCACTAAGTATTCATAGATTCATAAGGTGTCACAACTAGAACTATGAAGGTTCATATATCACAAAAAACAATACACCACATTAGAAAGGTATCTTAGATGGGAGAAAGGTCAACCAACTCACATTAAATATTGGCATTCCTTACATAGTAAACCCTTGTTGTCACAACCCAACTTCTCAGATCATGATGGCACCTACTATAGCCCACCAGTATGTAAGCCAACCCGTATTCTGGAACTACTAGTAACAGACTATTAAGAGAGCTAAATGTAAATAGTAAAATAAATATGACAAAAGACTAATACATATAAGGCAGTCCTAAAACCTGGTTAAATCAGAAAAAAGGCTTCTAATACAATAAGAGTACTAGGTCAATACTGAATAAATATATAGGTACAACCCATTTCTGAATACAACATAGAGATCAGACTAATCTATGAGAAGGATATTAGTAATACTCTGAACGTCAGGAGCACACCCCAAATCTCGGATCTATAGCTGCTCCACACAACGCACACACCAACTACGAGAACTCATACTATGATCTGCAGGTGGCAAAAAAGTAGTATGAGTATCAAACACGTGGTACTCAACAGGCAACTATCGACTAAGCTTCAAAGATAATGCAAATATAGATAACATGCAAAGTAGGAATGTAAACTATAGGCAACTATCCAGGAAGCTAACATAATAAAGCTAAGAGGAAATAAGGATAAATTGTCCTATTCTAGTTGTACACAAGAACTAAAGTACTATACCGTATAACACTGGCCAATATACAATAGAGGGTAGAATGATATATATAGTAGTATACAAGGCCAAGGAATTCATATACAATGTGAACAAATGAGGGAAAAGTGGGATACATGATTTTATTTATATATGTATATATATATATATGTGTGTGTATATATATATGTATTTATATATATATATTACAACCTAAGGTAGTCAACCTACCATCTCAAGGCATCATAACCAAGTAGGAAACTAGTCTGGCATAATTAGGGCCCCTAATCATAATGTCTAACCATAAGATAATTATCCATAACATAATAATTGTAAAAATAAAGAAATCGGAATCAAACCTCCAACCTCAGCATCAGTCCGTAAATAGTCTGCCGCGAACTAATCATAATAACATCAATAAAGTAATCAGCTAGTTAGGACAAATAATTGCTAATCAGGCCTTATATACAAGAAGGTTCAATCTATACTCAGCAAACAACAATCATAACCTATATCTATGCAACTCTCTATAAACCTGATACATATAAGAACCAAACAATATACTAGTGTTAGACATTGTGCATGCATGAATGAATGCAAGTAAATCCATAATAATAGAATCGATCTAAGTTCCATAATGTACCCAGTGTATACACCACCTCCAGCTTAATGACCCGCAAAGGCAGGGCCTATAGATACCTCTCTTCTTTGGCACGATGGCTCACATATGAAGGGGCCCCTAGGGAATTTGGGAGTACATGTATACACTAACCTGGTCCCGATCCAAGATTTCCAATCGTCATCAGTCTACTTCGTCCAATAACGGAGAGATGTATATATAATAAATACACTGTGGCTAAAAGAGTGCAAGTCTATAAATCTATTGCCTGGGGTCAAGTACAGGACTAAATCATCACCATGTAGTAGAAACGGTCAGAATCAATCACAACCAAAGTAAATAGTAGTGGAAAAAACATGGACCAAAATATATCTTGGTCAAATTTCTAAAACATCATTTTTAGTTCCAAAAGCTCATAAATGATCCATTAAGCTGGTACGATTCCCGTTATATAAGAATCCATTTTAAAAATAAAAACTGAAAACAAATCTTTTTTTTGGAAAATAGTAGTAAAACCAATATTTTTGTTAGAATCATACCACTAAGCAAGCATGAATGTACCATAATCTATGCATGCCATCAACACTATCCAAACAATTTAATCATAAGCATCCATAGACTAAAACCACATTCTTTATAAAGATAGAATACTCACCTGGAGTCCAACTGGTATTATAAGCATGACCTTAGGCCCCATAGTATATAACTAGCATAATATCAATACTATAATTCAGGAAACTATGATCAAGATGCTAATCACCTAGGGTAATGGCATCCTATATTCATAACAAGTGTTTCATCTTAAGGGCCGATTCACCCCTCTATCCCCAAACTCCTAAATTAGGCCAAGTCATGGTATTCTACCCATAATCATATTCTAATATCCTTATGCAACAAATAATATATATTATACAATATATCATGAAGAAGAGTAGATCAAAGCCTACCTCGGTATTGAACCGCAAGTCTTGAGTCGTCCACAAATCATCTACCTTTCCTTCACGATTCTTAAAGCATCGCCATACTATCAAAATAGTAATATATACATCATTAGAAGTAAAATGTGGCCTATATAATAGGTCGGGTCAGAATTTGGGTCAAAAGCAGGCTCACGGGGCCAGCAAATAAATTCAAAATCAAATTTGTCATGAGAACCCTCAAAGGACAAGAAATGTATGCTCAAAAGTTAAGCATAAATAGTGCATAAATCAAAGCCTAAATCAGTCACTAAGGTCTAGGGATTTAGAGACCTAATTTCTAATAATTTACAATGAAATGGGATGGAGTTTAATGGGAAAAATAATGAAAATGACCAAAGAGTGTTAGGCTAACTTACCTTAGTTTCAATGGATGATTCCCCACCATTTCCTCTCTTCAAACTCTCAAAAAGGTGTAAAAATAAGGAAAATTGGATGAAGAAAAGGGATTTAACAAATGACCAAGTGCCGCTACAGCGGTCACTTGTTCGCTTAAGCAGCTACTACTTAAGCGATACAAGTCTGCTAAAGCGATCATTCACTAGGGATGCAGGCATCGCAAAAGTGGTCGCATGTATACTAAAGCGATGTCCGCTTAAGCGGTCCATCACCGCTAAAGAAGATCTCAGACAAATGGCTAAGGCCTCTAAAGAGGCTCATGGACTCTTAAGCAATTGTTGCTAAAGTAGCTCTTTGACCGCTAAAGCAGCTCTTTTACCACTAAAGCGGCCAAACTAGATATCAGGCAGCAAGTTTTGCTAAGTCTAAAATGGACTCCGACCGAATACTCAAGATTTATTTGGAACCATGTGCGCTCAAATAAACTATACTACCATACCAAATTCGATATTTCAAACTTAATAAAACCATTAAAACGTTCATCCAAATTTGTTTTGACTAAATGTGAGGTCTACATCTATAGTTCTATTTTTTATAAAATTCATCCAATAGCCCAAAATGAGTTTGGAAGCCTCAGGACCTAAATAAACGGTCTCCCGAGCATAAAATCAAGGTTTTGAAGGTGATAGCGTTGTCGGAATCCTCGTCTGAGGTCATTTATTAGGATTTTTAGTCAAAAATCAATTTCTTAACAACGAAAACTCTAATACAAGGAAACGAGCCTAAAACCCAATTAAACTATCTGATAACTGAACGAATAGCTTTTACAAGTCATAAATGACCTATAGCAACTATGGGAAGGCTCGAAATACTGGAAATGCTCATAAATTGAGGAAATGACCTAGAGGGTCATTATAATATCCACTATTAAATAGACTTTTATCCGCGTAAGTCAATGGATAGAAAGAGCACTAACACTCCAAGGGATGAGGGACTGGGCCCACATGGTCCGATCAAGACTCCCCAGATAACCTCTAAGAAGAAATAATGCTTTCAAGGAATTTTGCCATAGGTATCCTTTTTCAACCAACTTCCTTACTTCATTTCTCAAATAGTCAAAACTCAACCCCAACAATCAACCGACCTCCAACTAAATCGCGAATGGATAATGCACGAAAATCTTAGCCACAATACACTAATATCACATCCATTCCAAAACAACCGAGTGGAAACTCAACCAAGACAAAGGCAACCCAAGGCATGAATCATGCGACCAACTCCAATATCCATATATTACCTTCTTTTTCCTTTCCAGTCTTATTGTCTAATCTAAACCATGAAAAAAGTCATCTAAGTCCTATTCGAACAATCCCATTTCACTAAACCCAGAGAATTGAGGTTGATCCACTAAAGTCTCTAATAGTGACCCGAATGATAAGCCTATATGGTGCTATTTGGGCACTCAAATGGTGATGACTAATGTTTGCAACCTACTTTCAATGCTACAAAAAGTTTGAATGACCTTCGAAATTGAACTTCTCCAGAATGTCTCAACAACTGAGGACAAAACCATGTTAAACCCAACCCGATCACACTACTCCTGCTGAGTAGATAATCTAAAATTTTGACAAAACTGAAGGTCAAGGTCAAGAGAAGAAGAAACCATCATCAAGTGCCAACTGGCTATAATTTGAACATATGTCAATCATAATCCATCTGAACTGAAGAAAATCAAATTGATAGATAAGGGGTAGGTTTGGCCAGCCTATAGGTGAAACCCTAACTAAGACAAATCTAAAAATGAAGACTACACTCAATCCCACACTCCCAGCTAAAATCTCAACACCAAGGTTGAACCGCTCAATCTCAACTATCCAATCATTTATGAAGACGGGTAAGCATCCTTACTCCAAATCTATCATAACTTTCAAATCGTCATTCCAAGGCATCCAATCCAAAACTGAAGTTAACAAGACTAAATTAAAGTCAAATACCCAAATCGACCTTACTATCAAATATCATGCATATCCCCACTGCATCCTACCAGAGCCAAAATTGAGATGTAGTTGAGAACCAAAATCGCAACGAGGAATAAACCATATACTGAAAGCACAAGAAATCAACTCCACATCTGCTTGAGGGCATAAATCACCAAATCATACCCAAGGGCTTAACAAGGCTGCAAGCAGTAATAATAATAGCCAAAACTCTAGCAACTCGAAAAAATGCCACCTTAGATTGAAACTGGTCAAATCCAATGTGCCATATAAAGCAACCAATACCCATAGGCATATATCACCAAGAAGAAGCACTCCATCAAGTCTTATTAGGCTAAACAAATACCAAAATGAGATTTCCTAAATCCACCTATTTTATTCCAACTTTACTTGATTAAACCATGAATCACATCACATCAGAATAGAATACCAAGCTCAACATTGATGCCAAGGTCAAGGTCACCATCAGAAAATAAACAAACAACTATAGATATTAAATTTCTAATTTGCCAACTTAAAAAATGATCACAAGAAAAGGTCACTTATCTTTATCTCCCTTAACTCTACTAGAACAAGAACCACATCACGGCAAGAACAGAGTACCCAACTCTACACCAATACAAGGATCAAGTTATCACCAGGGAAAGAACCCAATAGACCTAAAAGTCAATCCCACAACCTCTCGACATCAACATCAAGACCACTATAAGCGATGAACGAGCCAAATTAAAAAAACAAATCCCAAATTGGTCAATCTCAGAAATGAGCTATATAACTAATTCACCAACTCTAGAACTAGAATAGAACGATGAAAGGCCAACTAGTCTTCACTTTCATAACCCACTCAACAATTGATCAGACCTCATAAATAGAAGAGAAAAGCGACCAACCAACTCGCTACAAGATAGCAAACTATTAAATCAAGCTAGCCGCCTTGACCAATGAATAAGAATCGCGAGAAAGGAAATTCAAACTAGATAATTCTAGTACAGTCATCTATCAAGCAAGGATCGAGCAATGCAAGACAATGACAATAATAACAACAGTAATAAAAACACCAGTATAAAGAGTAGGTGGTACCAAAAATGAACATCAATAACGAGTACCACTCTAGGGCGTTAAGAAGGCCAATATGCCAAGGTAAATAAGACTTGAACCTAAAAGCCACACCCTTAACGAAATAAACATAATGATTCACTCCATCCACGACTAAAATAAATCACCTATGAGGATTAGTCATATAATCATGAACTCTACACTAAGGCACACAATAATCACTATAATCCTAGCAAGGCACATAATAATTTATGGGTACGAAAACCCTAATACACTTAAAAAAATAAAGGCAGGACGTAAAAGGTGAACCTATCATGGTGGAATCCAAAGTCACATGCCTGACATGCCTGAAGGGGTATGAATCAGAGCAGTTCCAAGCTTGGACTAAGTGTCTGAATCATCAACTCGAGTACTAAGTGCACTACCTATAACTGAAGGTGCCACAACACTATGATAGTGATGAGGATGAGTTAAATGACTAATAATCTCGGGTCGGGAACACTTTCTGGACCAGTGATCTATCTCTCTACAGTCATAGCAAATCGTTGAAGACCTCACCTAGCAAAACATGAGTTGACCCAAATGGCTGACCAATTGATACTAGGGATACTCTGTATTGCAATAACTAACCTCCTCGTATTTATAACATACCTTAGGAGCTCTAGTCTGGCAGAGAACATATGCTAACTCAATCTGAATATGCAACTCATGTTGGGGCACTCTCTAGATCAATGAACAATCTCGCCACAAATATGGCAAACTTTTAAAATACTCTAAGGTACTGCGCGTTCTAATCTAGAATAGATCCCAGGTTAAAAGGTCCATGTCGAATACACTACAGGTTCCGACGAGAACTCTGCCCGCTGTGACCACCACTACTAATCTAAGAGCTAGCTATAATCTGTGATGCTACCTATGTGAAACTGACAGGATGCGAATAAAGTTGATCCCACTAGAAGGATCCTCACTCGTGGATGGAATACCAATAGAACTGTACTGATGATGTGGCCTCTTACGACCACCTCCATAAGTTTCAATACATGTTCTCTCTGTGGCTAGAACTACTCGATATAATAGATATCATATCTAGAAGTGGGGCATATATAAAAAAGGCTCAAATTTCCCAATGATAAATCTTGAAAGGCTGAAGCAATAAAAAACTATACCAGAGCTTGGGATGGCCCCAAATCCTTTGGCTTACACTGAAGATCTTTGATATTAATCTCTAACTCCCTCATCTGATGTTGTGCTAAAGCTCTAAGAACACATTCCAAAGTCTCGTCCGCGTCTATCGATAACCTTATATCATCTATATAGAATAGAAAAGAGTCAAAGAATGTAGTAGAGGTTCATAGAAATAAGGACACGTAACAAGGAGTCAAATTTTTTTTTTCTAAGAATGCCTTGTAGCCTCTCAAAGATAGGATACAGATGCGTTTGCACTGATCTACAGGAATTTACTAGACACTTAGATTTTGTACTAATACACCGATAAACCTAGGCTCTGATACTAATTTGTCATAACCCAACTTCTCATGTCATAACGGCTCCTACTACAACTTGTAGGTAAGCCAACACAGAGTATGGAACTGCTAGTAGCACACTATCAAGAGAGATGAACGGAAGTAGATGAATAAATATAATAAAAGACAAATACATATAAACCTGGTGGAATTAGTACAAAAGATTCTAATAAAATAAGAGTAAAAGGTCAAATACTAAATAAATATACAGCTACATCCCATCTCTGAATACAATATAGAGAATAGTCTAATCTGTGAGAGAGAGAGTAGTAATATATCTCGGTCAAATTTCTAAAATATTATTTTTACTTCCAAAATATCATAAAACATTCCTTAAGGTGGTACAATTCTCGTTATGAAAGAATATGTTTTAAAAGTCAAAAATGGGAATAAATCTCTTTTTAGGAAAACAATAGTGAAACCAAGATTTTAGTTGGAATCGTACCACTAAGCGAGCATGAATGTACCATAATCTATGCATACCATCATCAGTATCCAAACAATATAATCATAAGCATCTAAGCATTCATAGGCACCATGTCATTTATAAAGATAGAATACTTACCTGGAGTCCAACTAGCATCATAACCATGGGGCCAGGCCCTAGAAAATATAACTAGCATAATATAAATACTGCAATTCAGGAAACTATGATCAATATGCTAATGACCTAGGGTAATAGGATCCTAAAGTCATAACAAGTTTTTCATCTTAAGGGTCGATTCATCCTTTTATCCGTAAACTCTTAAATTAGTCTAGGTCATGGTATTCTACCTGTAATCATATCCTAACATCCTTACCTAACATATAAATATATGATGCACTATCTCATGAAGAAGAATAGATCGAATCCTACCTCGATGCTGAATCGCAAGTCTTGAGTCATCCACAAATCGTCTTCCTTTCCATCACGATTCCAAAAATTCCTCTACGCTATCAAATATTAATTTATATTTCATTAGGATTAAAGCGAGACCCATATTTCTATATATAGGATCGGGTCAGAATTTGGGTCAAGAACGAGCCCACAAGGCCTGCAAATAAAATCCAAAGATAAATCTGTCACGAGGTCTTCCAAAAGATAAGGAATGTATGCTCAAAAGATGAGCATAAATGGTGCATAAATCGACCAAATAATTCCCTAAGGTTTAGGGATTTAAAGACCTAATGTCTAAGAATTTACAGTGAAATGGGATGGAATTTGAAGGGAAAATAATGGGAAATGACCAAGGAGTGTTAGGCCAAATTACCTTAGCTTCAATGGATGATTCCCCACTTTTTCCTCTCTTCAAGCTCTCAAAAAGGTGTACAAATAGCAGAGAAAAATAAGGAAAATCAGATGAAGGAAGGGGATTTAACAAACGCCCAAGTGTCGCTAAAGCGGCCATTTGTCTGCTTAAGCAACACAAGTCTGCTAAAGTGGTCATGCACCGGTGATGCGACATCGCTAACGTAGTCACCTTGCCTCTAAAGAAATATTTGTTTTACCAGTCCTTCAACACTAAAGTAAACCTCAGCCAAATGGATATGGCTGTTAAAGCGGCTTATGGGTGCTAAAGCGATTGTCTTTAAAACGACTCTTTGACCGCTAAAGCGGCTAAACCAGATATTAGGCTCCGGATTTTGCTATGTTCAAAATGGACTCTAACCAGGTGCTTGGGATTCATTCTGCATCCCGTGCAAGAAAATAAACTATGCTACCATACCAAAATTGACATTTCAAACTAAATGGAACCACTGAAACTTTTATTCGAGATTGTTTTGATTAAATATAGGGTCCACACCTAGAGTTATATTTTTCATATAACCCACCCAATATCCCAAAACAAGTTTGGAAGCCTTTGGGCCTAAACCAAGGGTCCGTTAGCCTTAAATCAATGTTTCAGAGTTGATTTTGTTGTCGGAATACTCATTTGAGGTTGTTTAATAAGAGATTTGATCCGAGTCCAATTCCTTAACAACAAAGGCATTAAAATAGGTAAATGATCCTAAAACCCAAAGAAACTTTCTGATAACCAAACCAATAGTTCCAAAAAGTCATAAATAACCTAAAGCAAATATGGAAAGGTTCAAAATGCTAGAAATAGACCTAAATCAAGGAAAAGACCGAAAGGGTCATTACAATATCCACTACTAAAAGGACTTTCATCTACAAAAGTCAATGTATATGAGGAGCATGAAGTATCGAAGGGACTAGGTACTGAGCCCGCTGATGATAGGCGTATTTACACGCCTAAAGCACCTTAATGTACCCATATTTTAGCTAAGTTTTGAGGACAAAATATATAATTCCTGTACTTTTAGTCCGTTTTCCTGTAAGTGAGCTAACAAACGTAATTAGTAAGTTTTTCAGGTATAAATGATGAAGATTCCAGCACTTTATGGATAACTTGACGCCCAAGGAAGCTTCACGAAAGAAGGAAAGCAGCGTTTGGACGCCTATGGACTGAAAGTGATGCATGGATAACTTGTCCCGGGCAAAAACAGCATTTCTAAAGACTTTGGGGATCAGCAGTAACTTAGTAGGATTAGGATAAGTACGCAGTAGCCTAGTAGGAATAGGATATGGGTGTTATAAATACCCTATGTTGCTGAAGTTTTTATTATTATCTCTCTCCATTCGAATAATTCATTCAACTCTTACAATTCGATTCACTCATTAATTCAAGTATTTTCCATTCGACTTTTCCTACTACTTCACGTTACAATATTCTGTAAGTTTTAACAGAGAAACACGACTCTCTTGAGAAGAACGGAAGGAGCAAAAACGTCCAAACCTAGTTGACGTTTATCACTTCCATCGCCAAGACTATCCTAAGTGGTGGTATGATGATTATATCTATTGTGATTTCCGTTGCGCTCATGAGTAGGTAAACTTCTCTGTTAGGGTTATGGAAGCCTTATGAGATACTATCGGTTGCTATGAGTTTGTGAATTCTTCATACGTATGCTGCTTATATCATTACTCTCTTCATCTTAATTGAATTCTTGTGGTTGCAAACATTTAGAATACGCCAGTATAGCATTAACTTGTTCGAAAGAAAAGTTACATGTCTGGAAAAGAGAGAATGACAAGGAAATAGGTCTACTAAACCCTGTTTAAAAGTTAGTGCCGTAACTGGATTAACCTCTTGGAGAATTCGTACCATTAGTATACGCTTTAAGCTCGAAAGAGTTAAAGTGATATAATCCTTGATGGTCGAAAGACGCTAGGATTTACCATAGAATACGAATCTCTATAAGCGCATGCATGTCTGAATTCCGCATAACTCATAGCCAATAGATACGTAGAACTCATAAGGTGGACATAACCCTAACATACAATTCTCATTGATTAACTCCTACTACATTACTCGTTTCATTCTTTATTTTGGTAAACATTATTATACGCATAAAATCCCCCCTTTGTCCGCAGAACTTTCGACCAAAAGTCTACTAATAGTTGCAACACTTAGTGACCAAGTATTCCCTGTGGGATTCGACACCCAACCCAGTTGGGTTCTATATTTGACAACGACCGCTTACACTCTTACGAGAGCTGTAGTTTGAGCGTTATCAAATTTTGGCGCCATTGTCGGGGAATACAGTTGTCAACTAAGTTTGTGATAGTTAATAGACCCTTTGGTCTAAAATTCTCAAATTTTACTTTTAGTTGTTGTTTTTGTTTTATTCAGGTTTGTTTGAGTGCATGTCAAACACTCGAAGTTTAGGTCAACCGTTATTACCCATAAATCCTGAACCTCAACTTATTGGCAGAATGGATGCACAACGTGACATTGACAGAAGGGTGGCTCAACAGGAGCAGGCTAGATTAGCTGCACTGGCAGCTGCTCAAGTGCATCAACAGAATATTGATAACCCAGGTCAGGCAATAAATCCTGATGATGAGGACCTGGGTGATGAGGAGTTACTTAATCCACAGCGTGCAAATGAGGTGGCAGCACCTATGCATAGGAGGGAACGTCAAGCTAGAATAAGACCTGACCGCCGAGCTGTGCAGGCTCCTTTTGATGATGATGATGACGATCTGGATGGAGATGGTGCCACAGGGGCTATTATTCCTCCACCCTTGGCACCCGGAGCTAAGTTCAATATCACTAGCACCATGATTCAGTTATTGCAGCTCAAGGGGTTATTTGGTGGACTCGCAGGAGATGATCCGAATATGCATCTGATCAACTTTATTTCAACATGCAAGTCGTTTGACAATCCAGGAGTTGGGCAGAATGCAATTCGGCTGCGCTTATTTCCATTGTCTCTGTCTGGGGAGGCAACTCTATGGTTAAACGGGCTAACTCCTGATTCCATTACTAATTGGAGGCAACTGAAAGACGCTTTCCTAGAAAGATTCTTTCCGCCATCCAAGAGAGCCCAATTACGGGATGAGATCAGTAATTTTCGACAGCTTCCAACTGAAGCTCTCCATGAAACATGGGAGAGGTTAAATAAGAAGCTTATGTGGTGCCCAAATCATCAGATGACCAACATCCACTTGATGGAGATATTATACAGGGCTTTGAACTCAGTGACTAAGCCAGTGGTTGATAATGGTTCAGGTGGGTCATTCATGGACCTTACTTTTCTTGAGGCAAGTGATATGCTAGATCGTATGACAAAGCAGAGTAGAGCTTGGCATACCAGGGATTCTGAGGTAGCAAGCTCTACAGTATCTATTGGCTTGACTGCAGAGCAGGCGCGTAGACAAGAGGAACGTGACCAAGATATGGCTCACATGAAAATGCAGATGGATCTTCTTCCCAAGCATTTATTATCAGGGAAGACCAAAAAGGTTAAGGACGTTGTATCACAGGGAAGAGATGAATCCGACTATAAGGAAGAAGCGAACTACGTGAATAATCAGGGGGGTTTCCGAGGCAATGCCCAAGGAAACCAAGGTCGGAACTATTATGATAAATCTGGATACAAGGACCGCGATCAAGGTGGTTGGAAGAATAAGACCGACAGGAGTGGTTTGTACGTTCCTCCTGGAAATCGTGAGGCTGTGGCGTCTGGCTCTGGGAAGATGTCTATGGATGATATGATGGCTAAGCTATTGAAAGGGGTGGAGGCAACCAATATAGGCGTTACTGAGGTAAAGAATGATTTGTATTCAATAAACCAATTGGTTGACTCGCATTCTACTGCAATAAAGCAACTAGAGCTGCAATTGAGTCAACTTTCAGCGGCATTCAATCAAAGAAAAGCTGGAACACTACCTAGCGACACAGTGTAAAATCTGAGGAATGATGGATCGTGTATGGTTATTACTACCCGAAGTGGTAAAGTGTTGGAAAATCCATCTAAAGGCAAGCAGGTAGTTGATGATATAGCGGATAATGTTATTGATGCAGAATGTGAAGAGGCCGAAGAAGCTGAAGAGTGTGTTCATGACGTCACCCCTAGACGTCTGCAGCCTGAAAAGATTGATAGTTGGAAGCAAGATAAAAAGAAAGTTGTGGAGAAAACTATTCCCCTTCCACCACCACCTTTTCCTAAAAGACTGAAGAAGAAGGCTGACGACACTCCTGAAAAAGTTGATAATCGAAAGCAAGATAAAAATGAAGTGGTGGAGAAAATAATTCCCCTTCCACCACCACTTTTTCCGCAGAGACTGAAGAAGAAAGCTGATGATACCAGGTTCAGTAAATTCATGACTATGTTGAAGCAGCTGACTATTAATGTTCCTTTGGTCGAGGCGCTGGAACAAATGCCTGGGTATCCTAAATTCATGAAGGACCTGTTGACAAAGAAACGGGCAGTAAGCTATGAGCCGGCAGATAATATTCATCATTGCAGTGTAATTGCCACAAGGTCCTTAGTACAGAAGAAGGCAGACCCTGGTGCTTTCACTATTCCTTGCACAGTTGGATCTATGAATTTTGCCAAAGCATTGTGCGATTTGGGAGCTAGCATCAATTTGATGCCACTATCCATCTACAGAAAGTTGGGATTGGGCGACCCTACTCCAACCAATATGCGGCTCGTGATGGCAGATAGGTCGGTAAAATGACCTGTGGGTATCTTGAATGATGTGTTGGTGAAGGTGTCTACCTTCATTTTTCCTGCAGACTTTGTGATTTTGGATTGCGAGGTGGATTCTGAAGTTCCCATAATCTTGGGACGTCCTTTCCTTGCAACAGAAAGTGTGCTTATTGACATAAGAGCTAATGAGCTTTTATTTCGGTTGAATGACGAAGTGGTCCGCTTTGATATATGCAAAGCAATGAAGCAGCCCAGCGATATGAATGTGTTCTCCGTAGCTGATGTTCATTATAAGGATAAGAAAGCATTATCTGTAGAGAAACAGCTTACTGTTGAGCCATTGTCTGCTGCGCTACTGAATGTTGAGCATGAGGACGATGAAGATTATAAAGAAACTATGTGTGCTCTAACAGAAATAGGGTCCTATTCTCATACTCCTAAGCAGCCAGACCTTGATCTTAAGAATCAATCGTTACCAACAGCGAAGACTTCCATTGAAGAGCCCCCAATGCTAGAATCGAAAGATCTCCCCAATTATCTAAGGTATGCGTTCTTGGGAAGTGGAAATACACTTCCGGTAAGTGTGGCGGATGATTTAAGTGAATAGCACGTAGAGGCTATCATCTCTGCTCTGAAGAGATACAAGAGAGCTATGGGTTGGACTATTGATGATATAATTGGTATCCCTCCTGGGATATGTATGCACAAGAGTCATATCGAAGAAGATTGCATGCCTACAAGTAAGCATCAGCGTCGTCTGAATCCATTCAGAAAACGATGCCCCATCTATCTCGATAAAGTCTAAGTAATCGAGATATCTATGTCGTGCCGCGACAATAAATCAAGCGTTTGGTGGGAGGCAACCCATCATTTTTAATTGTTTTTTTTCTTAAGATTTTGTCGAGCCACGACCAAAACTAAGGCGCTTAGTGGGAGGCAACCCATCGTTCTAATCGTTTTTGTTGTTTTTGAGTAAGTGTAGGTGCAAGAGGTATAAAGGAGGAGATTGGTTTCAAATTTTGATTTGAAAGTATTGCATGTTGAAGGTGGTAAGTTAGGAATGAAGAAGCAAAAGACTATGGGTTAGGCATTGCCTATGAAAATATAGGCAAAGAACAAGGCAAGGCCTATGTAAATCTAGGCCACGAACAAGGCATGGCCTATACTATGGCCTAAGATCTCGGATTCTAGAGTGCCATAGCATAGGCGCCACCTATGCTCAACAATGCCATAGCATAGGCGCCGCCTATGCAAAAGTATTTTGTCTCTGAATCTAGTATGCCATGGCATAGGCGCCGCCTATGCCTAACAATGCCATAGCATAGGCGCCGCCTATGCCAAGCATAGGCAAAGCATTAGGCGCCGCCTATGGTCACTTTTGGCCTCCAAATCCGATTCCAAATGGGTCAAAACCCGACCCAATCTTTTCCTATAAATAGAACCTTAGTCTTAGAATAAAAATGCATTGCAAATTCAACCTAAGTGCCGCCTACCTCTCCAAAATCTCTCAAAATTTTTCCTTTTGCTCTTTTACTTTGCAAGAACATCTTCCGAGGCCATCAACCAAATAAGTACTTCTTTGTTCTTCTTTTATATTCCGTAAGTACTACACTACTAAGCCTATAAAAAATTGTTAAATCTTGAAGTAGTATTGGTGACTTGAATATGGTTGATTTGTTGTGATACTACTAAGTGAGTGAAAGAATACGTGTGGGTGTTCTTGATTTTGTTCCAACTTGTATTTGATTGTTATACACTGCCATACTTTTGCGGAGTCGACATGGGGAAGTTAATTGCATAATCTTCAAAATTGAATGCTTGAATGCTTGAATGACTCGTTCATCAAAATAAAGATCATGATTGAACACAAGCATGAGATGTTGTTATTATTTCTATGCCATAACTTGATACGATCTCTATGAAGTAGTCTTGTTCAAAAAGTGCATTAATCCAAACATGAAAGTATGATCAAGATTACATGAAATAGAGTTGGAAAAGATAGTTAAGACGACATGAAAGTATGACTGTGCTGAACATATTGTTGGAACATATCGCCTAAATGTATGACGATGAAGTCTGAGTAGTCGACATCACTCACTTAATTAGCCTGTGCCAACAACTTAAGTGTGGGGTGGTATCACCACTGTTTGTCTGTCAATTGTATCTACCAAGATGAAGCTAACATGACTATTATTTTAATCACAGGTACAATGGCACCAAAAGCACGCCAAGGAAAAGACAAAGCAACCACCTCACAGAAAGGCCAGAAAAGGGGACGAAAAGAGCAAGCTGAATCCTCCTCGCTGCGAATACCTCACCGCATATTCGGGATAAAATGGGTCCTAGAGGAGGAAGCAAAGGAGTGGTACAAGAACAATAAAGTAAACAAATATGTTCATGTGGAGTTGATACAAAAGGAGAGCCTAGAAAAGAAAGAACCTCGCATCTTGGCTAAACTCATAGCGCTACATCTTGACTTCATTTTTCGAGATATGGGAGAATGTAATCTTGATCTAACGTGTGAGTTCTATGCCAATTGGTCCCCAAGGACTACAGGGAGTCAAGTAAAGATTCGGGGACAAGTTTTGCAACTAAACGCAGAATTCTTCAACTCTTTTCTAGGCTTGCCATCTGTAGATCCATCACCACTCAAGGAGATTTATCGCATACCTCCATACAGGGCAATCAGACACACACTATGCGGAACAAGATCAATGGCACGGTGGAGTCGTCACAAGGATACCAGTCGGCACAATACCTTCCTGTATGCCTCCTTGAACAGAGAAGCTCGGATATGGTTGCGGATAGTCAATTTTTGCCTAATTCCAGGGTCACAGTACACAAAGATCACACGAGATAGAGTGTGCTTGGTGTACGCATTGATGACGAATTTCCCTATCAACATTGGGGCAATTATTCAATCCACAATGCGTAAGGCTAGGCTGCACAAGAGGTCCCACTTCAGTTTTGGCAATCTGTTGACTGCAATATTGAGGAAGGAGGACATCGAAGAGGAACCGGCTGATCATAATCTTCCACACAACCCGAAGAAGGTTGACCTCACAAAGGTTAAAGATGTTGAATCCACGCATGGCGTCAACCTTACCACTGCAGAAAGACATGCTCGCGACGAAAGCTTCTTCCGCCATTTATATGGCATGACGAGGTTTACCATGATGAGCGGGGGTCATGTTCCAACTGCGGCAGAGCTACAACAGTTGGATTATGACTACCCAATGAATAAGCATGCGAGGGTGATGTGTGGAGTAGGTGTATATTTTGAGGAACCTCTTGATGACGACATGCCAACCGATGATGATCGACGAATGCCAGACTCCGACGTGGAGGAGAACTCTGATGACGACGACTCTGATGATGATTCTGATGCAGGGGGTATAACCCCAGACATAGAGGATGAGTCCGACTAATCAGGTTCTTCTTATTTATTTTCCACTGAGGGCAGTGTGTCCCGTCTAAGTGTGGGGTGTTGTTATTTGTATGCTATACTTCTTTGTCTGCATTTGCATTTATTCTAGTTCTTGTTTGTTTTAATTAGTCGTAATTAGTTAGTTTAATTTTAAATTTTAGATTTTGCATGAAATTGTTCTGATAGGCGGCATGGTAGTATAACAAGAGTTTGTGCTAAATCATTACTATTGAGACATTTAGGCTCTACATATGACTTACTGTGTGATAATTGTATGGTTTAATTCAATCATCTGTTGGGTCAAGAGTCTATACTGCTCCTAAAAAAAAAAAGTTTACCATGTGCCTTGTGTGAGTGAGGATATAGTATATTCTGTGTTTTGACTGATGCTAGAACTTGCCTGGTGTGTGTGTAAAGCGAAATAAAGAGTGTGAGTTTAGGAGATGATTTAGGCATTTCTTTGGCAGGCTGTGATTATTTACCTTCTGTTTACCTACCCGTGGACATTATCCTAGTCAACCCTTTTGAGCCTTTAAGCCATTTTCTTTGACAGCCTCATATGTAAGCCTAATCCATTTTTTTCATGACCATAATTTGATCCAAATTCCTAAGTGCTTTAAATTGTGAAGTCATGTGACAAAATAAGAGGAAATTGGGTGAGAGTGATGCCTTAGAGTGTATTGGTACTTGAATTTATTATGAAAAAGAGTGGCTATCATGGAGGTGTGTTATAAAAAAAAAGAAAAAAAAAGAAAGAGAAAAGAAAAAGAAATAGAAAAACAAAAAGATAAATTATGTTTATGATTAAATAAAAAGATAGTTATGCTTGAATGGCAAAATAGGTGAAAAGGGGTGATAGATGAAAGAAAGGTAGCAGGGTTGATTAAAAGAGAGTGTTAATGGCATAATGTGATGTATTAAAGCGCTTAGGAACATAGTCACTATTTCTGGCCAAAATAGTCCTACCCGTCCCTTAGCCTACATTACAACCTGTAAAAGACCTATTTGATCCTAAGCTTAGCATTCTGATATTAGTGGAACATTACACTAAGGGAAAGCCTATGGTCATCAGTTGCAACATATGAATTCTTTGTGAGAGTAAGAGCAAGGATAATCTTATACCCATGTTCTGAAAAATGCAATATTTGAGAGTGAATATTGGTAATATCTTATGTGAGACACACATGGTTGATGAGTTTTGGGTAGTCTTGTATGATTCTTTGTGGCTTAACTTGTGGATACGAATTAACCATCATCACGAGTCTATATTAGAGGTTGAATTGTTTCTAGAAGTGATTAGAAAACTACTCTTTGTTAATAATTGTTGTGCCTGTCTTGATGAATATTTTGTGTTGTTACTGTGAAACCCTAAGTAGATGTTTATATGGACATGATATATTGTTCGAGGACGAACAAAGCTTTAAGTGTGGGGTGTTGATGATAGGCGTATTTACACGCCTAAAGCACCTTAATGTACCCATATTTTAGCTAAGTTTTGAGGACAAAATATATAATTCCTGCACTTTTAGTCCTTTTTCCTGTAAGTGAGCTAACAAACGTGATTAGCAAGTTTTTCAGGTATAAATGATGAAGATTCCAGCACTTTATGGATAACTTGACGCCCAAGGAAGCTTCACGAAAGAAGGAAAGCAGCGTTTGGACGCCTATGGACTGAAAGTGATGCATGGATAACTTGTCCCGGGCAAAAACAGCATTTTTAAAGACTTTGGGGATCAGCAGTAACTGAGTAGGATTAGGATAAGGATGCAGTAACCTAGTAGGATTAGGATAAGTACGCAGTAGCCTAGTAGGAATAGGATATGGGTGTGATAAATACCCTATGTTGCTGAAGTTTTTATTATTATCTCTCTCCATTCGAATAATTCATTCAACTCTTACAATTCGATTCACTCATTAATTCAAGTATTTTCCATTCGACTTTTCCTACTACTTCACGTTACAATATTCTGTAAGTTTTAACAGAGAAACATGACTCTCTTGAGAAGAATGGAAGGATTAAAAACGTCCAACCCTAGTTGACGTTTATCACTTCCATCGCCAAGACTATCCTAAGTGGTGGTATGATGATTATATCTATTGTGATTTCCGTTGCGCTCATGAGTAGGTAAACTTCTCTGTTAGGGTTATGGAAGCCTTATGAGATACTATCAGTTGCTATGAGTTTGTGAATTCTTGATACGTATGCTGCTTATAGCATTACTCTCTTCATCTTAATTGAATTCTTGTGGTTGCAAACATTTAGAATACGCCAGTATAGCATTAACTTGTTCGAAAGAAAAGTTACATGTCTGGAAAAGAGAGAATGACAAGGAAATAGGTCTACTAAACCCTGTTTGAAAGTTAGTGTCGTAACTGGATTAACCTCTTGGAGAATTCGTACCATTAATATACGCTTTAAGCTCGAAAGAGTTAAAGTGATATAATCCTTGATGGTTGAAAGACGCTAGGATTTACCATAGAATACGAATCTCTATAAACGCATGCATGTCTGAATTCCGCATAACTCATAGCCAATAGATACGTAGAACTCATAAGGTGGACATAACCCTAACTTACAATTCTCATTGATTAACTCCTACTACATTACTCGTTTCATTCTTTATTTTGGTAAACATTATTATACGCATAAAATCCCCCTTTTGTCCGCAGAACTTTCGACCAAAAGTCTACTAATAGTTGCAACACTTAGTGACCAAGTATTCCCTGTGGGATTCGACACCCAACCCAGTTGGGTTCTATATTTTACAACGACCACTTACACTCTTACGAAGGCTGTAGTTTGAGCGTTATCACCCGCATACTTTGAGAATGACTCCCCAGATAACCTCTAAGATAAAATAACACTTTTAAGGAATTTCTCCATAGGTATACCTTTTTTCTACCAACGTTCTTACTTTATTTCTCAAATAGCCAAAACTCAACCCCAACAACTAATCAACCTCCAATCGAATCGAGAATGGATAATGTACCCAATTCCTAGCCACAACAAACTAATACCACATAGAATGCAGCATAACCAAAAAAAACAAATCCAAGCCAAAGACAACCCAAGGCATGAATTGAGCGACCAACTCTAGTTATATCCAAATCTAACCTTCTTTGCCTTTCCAAACCTACTATCAACTCCAAATCATGCAAAAATGTCATCTCAGTCCTCTCTACTAAAATCCCATCGCACTAAAACCAAAGAACTAAAGTTGACCCACCAAAATCCATAATAGTGAGCATAAGGATAAGCCCATAAGGTGATATATGTGCGCACAAACAATAATAACTAATGTCTGCAATCTACAACCAATGCTACAACTAGTCCGAATGACCCTCAAAACTGACAGCCAGGAGTTCGAATTACAAACATTCAAAATCAAATAATTCGCTCAAGAATTTCCCATTAATTGAGGATGAAACTATGCTAAGCCCAACATGAGCATATTACTCTTGCTAAGTAGATAATCCAAAATTTTAAAAAAAATTAAAGGTCAAGGCCAAGAATAGAAGAAACCATCATCAAGTGCAAACGGGCTATTATCTAAACATCTATCAATTATAATCCATCTAAACTAGAGAAAATTGAATAGGTAGACAAGGGGTATGTTTGTCCAGCTAACAGGTGAAACCCCAATTGAGACAAATCTAAAAATAAAGGCTACACTCAAGATCTACAACTCCCAGCTAGAATTTCAATACTAATGTTGTCGATCTTAAGACAGGTGAGTATCCACACTCCAAATATATCATAACCTCCAAGCCAAAATTCCAAGACATCCAATCCAAAAGTGAAGCTGACAAGTCTAAAATAAGGCCAAATACCGAAATCGACCTTACTATTAAAGATCAGGCATGTCCCCGCTGGATCCTACTAGAGCCAAAATTGAAACATTGTTGGGAACCAAAATCACTATGGGGAATAAACCACATACTGAAAGCACGAGTAATCAACTCCACATCTATCGGAAGGCATGAATTATTAAAGCGAACCCAAGAACTCACTAAGGTTGCAAGCAGTACTACTAATAACCAAAACTCTAGTAACTCAGAGATATACTACCTTAGACGGAAATTGGCCAATCCAATATACTATCCAAAGCAATGAATACTCATAGGCACATATTACAAAGGAGAAGCACTCCACTAAGTCTTATTAGGACGAACAAATGCGAAAATGAGGATTTCCTGAATCCACTCATTTTATTCCAACTTTACTTTATTAAACCATGAATCACATCATCGCAGAATAGAGTACCAATCTCAACATTTATGCCAAGATCAAGCCACTACTAGAAAATGAACCAAGCAACTCAAGATAGAAAAATTTCTAATTTTCCAACTTAAGAAGCAGTCACGGGAAAAGATCACATATCTCCATCTCCTTTTGACTCCACTAGAACAAGAACAACATCACGACAAGGACGGAGTATCCAACTCTACACCAATACAAAGATTAAGCCATCACCAGGGAAGAACCCAAGAATCTTGAAATTCTAGCCTAAGACATCCAGATATCAATATCAAGGCCACTACTAGGCGATAAACTAGCCAAATCGAAAGAACGGATCCCAATCTAGTCAACCTCAGAAACAGGCTATATAACTAACACATCAACTGTAAAGCAATAACAAAACCAAGGAAGGACAACCTACCATCACTTCCGTAACCCACTCAACAACTAGTCAAACCACTCTAATAGAAGAGAAAATGACTAACCTCACCTCTCTACAAGAGAGCAAACCATCTAATTAAGCTAGCTGTCTAGGCCAATGAACAAGAATCACAAGAAAGAAAATACTAACTGGGTAATTCTAGTCTAGTCGTCTATAAATCAAGGATCGATCAATACCAAATAATAATTATAGCAATAGAAACACATTATAAGGAGTAAGAGCAACCAAAAATGAACAGGGCGATAAAAAGGCCAATATGCCAAAGTAAATAGGACTCGAACCCAAATATTACACCCCTAGGGTAATATCCATATTGATCCACTCCATCTATTACTGAAAGAAATCATCTACGGGGATAGTAACATAATCATGAACTCTACACCAAGGCTTAGAACAATCACTATAAATCTACCAAGACCCAAAATAATCGATGGGTACAAAAAGCTCAATACACTTAAATAAAGATGTAAAGGTAGGAAGTAAAAGGCATACCTATCATGGTAGAATCCAAACTCTCATGTATGACGTGCTTGAAAGGGAATGAATCTGAGAAGGTCCAAGCTCAGACAGAGCGTCTGAATCATCAACTGAGGTACTAAGTGCACTACATGTAATTGAAGGTGCCACAACACCATGAGACTGATATAGATGAGTTGAATGACTAATAATCCCACGCCAGGGATACTATCTGGACTAGTGATCGATCTCACTGCAATCGTAGAAACCCCTAAAGCCCTCACCTAGCAAGAAACGTGATCTAACCCTAACTGACTGACCAACTAATATCGGGGAAACTCCTTATTGAATGACCATCCTCTCGGCAATCATTACATATCTAAGGAACTCTAGGCTAGCTGGGAACATATGTTAACTCTGTCTGAATTGCCAAATTACATCTAGGGCACTCTTTAGACCAATGACCAATCTTACCACAACTGCGGCAAACTCTTGAAATATCTGAGGTACTGGCCGAGTATTGCACCCCCTAGCCCACCACCACCACCACCACTACCACCATTCCACCCCCAATCCACCTCCCCTCAAAATAATTTTTTTAAATAAATAATTTTTTTTCAAAAATAAAAAAACCAATTTTAAAAAAAAAATTGCACCCCTCTCGCTCCCCCAACTCAAAAGTAAAAAAAATTCCAAAGAGAAAAAAACTAAAAAATTTAAAAATAATTGAACCCCACCTTACCGCTCCCACCACCATAACCCCTCAGCCCCCTCCTCCCTCCCCTCCAAAAAAATTCAAAAAATGATTTTTTTAAAAAAAGTAAAAAATTAAAAAAATTTACAACCTCCCCCCCTCCCCACACATTTTATTTTAAATCAAATGATTTTTGAAAAAAATACAAAAGTTCAAAAAAAATTGCCCCCTCCCACCCCATCCCCTCCACCAGCACCCCATTCCCACTCCTTAATTTTTAATTAAAAAAAATCCATAAAAATATATTTTTTCTCTCCCCAACTACTGCAACCCACCCCACCCCTATCTTTTATTTTTTTCTTAAAAAAAGATTAAATTTTAAGCATACATGAGTTATTTTTGTGTTTAAATGGATACCCATATTTTATCAATTTTATCCATATTTGTATGAGCTTTTAAAATGAGTTGAAGTCCATATTTACCCATTTAAAATAAATATAGATCAAATGGACTTCTTTAACTAATATGGAATGAAATTGCCACCCCTAGGTACTACGCCCACTGATCCAGAATGGCCGCCACAGCCTAAAGGTCCGTGATGAATAATCCACAAGGCTCGATGAGAACTTTGCCTGTTGTAACCACCACTACTAATCTAAGAGCCACTTATAGTGTGAGACGCTACTTGTATGGAACTAATAGGCTGCGAATGAAGTTTATCCCCACCGGAAAGATCCTCACTCCCAAATGGAATACCTAGAACTATATCAAAGATATGGCCTCTTACCACCATCTTCATAAGTCTTAATACATGCTCTCTCTATAGCTCTTGCATGATCAACAACCTGAGAAAGAAGACCCAGCAATAATTAAATGCCCCGATGCTAAATAAAGTGGCAAAGTTAATACTTCAATAAATCCACACACCATCTCATAATATGAAGGATATATCATAAGAGTGTATCTAACCCACTTGAGAAATCCAATCTCATACTCTAAAACCGATAAGAACCTTCCTGAACACCAATAAACCTAACCCTGGTCAGAGAACTGCTTGATGTATCGGATATAATATCTGGTTATGAGGTATCCGTAAAAAGGCTTGGAATACCTAATGCTAAATCTTGAAAGGATGAAGTAGTCACAAACTATACCGGAGCTTGGGATGGCCCTAAATCTTTTGACTAACACTGAAGATCTTTTATATTAACCTTTAAATCACTAGTATGATGCAGTGCTAAAGCTTTAGAAACACGTGGTGAATTTCTATCCACATCTATTGATAACCTCTTAACATCTATCTGGAATAGAATATAGTCAAAGAATGTACTAGAGGTTCGTAAAAATACAAACACATGACTAGAAGTCAGGAATAAAATTTCCTAAGAATGCCCTATAGCCTCCCAAAGATAGGATACAGATATTTCCACACCAATTCACAAGACTCTACTGGACACTTAGCTCTTATACCAACACACGGATAAACCTAGGCTCTAATACCAAATTGTCATGATCCAACTTCTCGGGTCATGATGGAACCTACTATAATCTACTAGTAGATAATCTAATATGTAGTCTGAAATAGTGAGAAAAGGACTATCAAGAGAGATGAATAGAAATAGCAAAATAAATATAATAAAAGACTAATACATATAAGGCAATTCTAAAACCTAGCGGAATCAATACAAAAGCTTTCAATACAATAAGTGTATAAGGCCAAATGTTGAATAAATATATAGGTACAACCCATCTATGAATATAACATAGAGATCAGTTTAACCCATGAGAGGGAGAGTAGTAATACTCTAAATATCAAGACCTTACCACAAATCTCCCCCATCCATAGCTACTCCACACGATGAATTTACCAAAAGTGAGAACTCGTACTATCATCTACAGGTTGCAAAAGTGTAGTATGAGTATAAAAAATATGGTACTAGTCGGTAACTACCGACTGAGCTCCAAAGATTATACAAATATTAATTAACATGCAAGCCAAGAATGAAAAATACAGTCAACTATCTAGGATGCTAACATAATAAAGTTGTGAGACAATAAGGATAAACTACCCTATTATAGCTGTACTTAAGAACTAAAGTACTATACCATATATCACTGGCCAACATACAATAAATGGTACAAGAAGGATATATATAGTAGTATACAAGGTCAAGGAATGCATATAAAATGTGAATAAATAAGGAAAGAGAGGATTATATATATATATATATACATGACTAACACAAAGGTATAACTTAAGATAGTCAACCTAGCATCTTAAGGCATCCTAATCAAGTAGGAAACTAATGTTGGCATAATCAGGGCCCCTAATCATAATTTCTAACTATGAGATAATTATCCATTATATAATAATCATAAGAGAAAGTAATTAGAATCATACCTCCAACCTTAGCATCAGTCCATAAACTATCTGCCATGAACTAACCATAATAACATCAATAAAATAACCATAATAACACTCAACAAACAGAAATCATATACTATATCTATGCAACACCCATAAGGTTGATAGATATAAGAACCAAATAACATGTTGGTGATAGGCAATGCACATGCATGAATGAATGCAAGTAAATCCCTAATACCATAACCGATTAAAGTGCCATAATGCACACAGTGTATACACTTCCTCCATCTCAACGACTTGCAAAGTTAGGATCTATAAAGGTCTGTCTTCTCCGTCATGATTTCTTACATATGAAGGGGGCCTTAGGGGGTTTAGGAGTACTCGTATACCCTAAATTGGTCACTATCATGCCCTATTTCACCTAGGTTAAAACAATCATGACTTATGAGCTCTAAAAATTTAATTTTTGTAAAGAGTCACCGCCTAATTTTAATGAAAATAAGAAAACTTATTTATTTATTAACATTTATGATTTGTGTTTTAATCTACAAAAAACAGTTTAGATCCTAGGTAAGGGTATAAATTATTTTGAAAGAAAGAGGTTAGGCATTCTTTACAATCCACAACTGTGGTTTCCGACCAGACTGAGATTTCAAAAGAGAAAAGAAAGAATTTTTTATTAAAGAGTGGGCTCGGACTAAATTTTAGATACATCATGGCTATGATGTGGTTGCTCAATATATCGGTCTTCCTAAATCACCATGCCAAGATACAAATCATAAAACCTTTTGTGTTGTCATGATATTATAAAGATTTTGTCATCGCTCAAATTTATTTATTTGTTACGTATTTGTAAACATAATGTTCGTCTTTTTATTAATGGAGGCCTCAAAAATTGATGGAAGTTTCTTCATTGGCCAGTGTCACATAGTATCTTATTCTTATCGGTGTAAGTTAAGATCATAAAGCAGTTAAAGGAGAGGAGATTTCATCTTTAAATTTCAGTCATGAATATTATTGATTACTTCACAAGTATGAGTGGCTAAAAACCCTTAGCTAGGGTTATGAAAACCATGGCGGATTGACAAAGTAGGGGAAGTGCTATTATTGTTGTAAACTGATACTCATGTATGCATTGTATTATCTTCACTTTAATAGTTATATTAGCAAATGAAAATTTTAGGATCCCACCTAGATTATTGCTACTTACTTTAAAAGAAGAGTAGTGACTAGAAAAAGATAATGACAACAGTAATTTGAGGTTTAGTTGTTGATCTACGCTAACAGGTATTATATAAGTAAGATGGTTAGCTTTCATCTAATAACTAGAGACTCAAAAGTTAATAGTTAACTAGGATCAAGTTAAGGGTTAGTAAGGTGACATCCTGGGACTTAAAAGGTAAAGGGTGAAATCTATCTAATCGTCTAAAATACTGTAGATGGTACATAACTTATCAAATTTTCCATGCAAGGTATCAAGTTGGTTCACTAAGGCATAATAAGCCTATAGAGTTATGAAACCATGGGGAACACAATCCTAGTGTTCACCTATGAATAATTATGATCGAAGTTGATATTATATACTTGTTTGATATTGCTACTCAGATCCCCCATTTATATTTCCAGTTCTGACCATTGATTACAACAATCGAGAGCCACGATTCCACATACTCCCTTGGGATTCAATCTCAACCTTTGTTGGGTTACTATATTTGACAGTGACCGCATAATCTTTAGAGTGAAGGTGTAGCTTGGGCCTTATCAAATTTTGGTGCCATTGTTAGGGAATACGGCGTTGATTTGTGAATTAAAGTTGCTACAGTTGACGGATCTTTTTGTTATTTTTCTTAGTTGGGTATACGTCGGTGTATGCCTAGCACAAGGATTAGAGGAAATCCCTCGCTCCCATTGAATCCAAATCTAGAGAGGATCCTTGAAATACCCTAAAATTTAGATTGTTACAAAATTTCTCAATTTTTGAACCTTTTTGACTTGGTACAACTCAAGGGTACCAATCGCACCCTTAAATACGACTTTTGGGGTGTCGTAATGGGTCAATCGTACCTTAGGAAGCATGGTTGTCTTGGATACTACCCAAGATATGACTCACTAGGGTACGAGTCATATTGGAGCATACGAGTGGTGTAGGGCAAGTTGTATGGTGCATGATTATCTTGGTCTTTTAGAGTCTTCCCTAGGTACGACTGGTGGATACAACTGAGGGTGTCACTTATACGCTTCGGTATGAGTTAGGGAGGTGGAGTAATATAGAAACCATTAGGTAAGGTCATGGAAAGGTTTGGGTATAATTTGGGGTACCACTTGTACCCTATGGTACGGGTGGTAAAGGAGAGTCGTACCGCTGGATGTAACTTGTTTTAATTTATAAGACAAGGGTAGTTTGGATATTTCCTACTTCAAATCCCCAATGTTCTCACCTTATATAATCTTTGGTAGTCTTACATAACACTTAGTAAAGGATTAAAACACCTCAAATATTCTCTCAAATATTTTCTTAAAGATTGGAGGCTAGGGTTTCTTCATGTGTTCTTTAAAGGGCTCAAAGGTCGAGATTCCTTCCGTGAATCTTCTTGTATAAGGCATGTACTTCTTATCTCATTGTTAGTTTTAACTAAAGGCATGTTTATTATGTTTTAAACATTGTTTTATTGATCATGAATGGTGATTTTCAAAATACATGTTGAGGGCCTTGATGCATATTGTTTGGTATTGGTTTAAATCATGTTTTTACATAGTTTTGGTAACGGTTTGCATATGTTGCTATTGGTTGGTTATGTTTTAAAAAATGGATCTTGAGTAACCCTAATTATGGTGGTTTATGCATTGGTTTTGGTCTTGGTAAAGGTATGCCCTCAACATATTTGATAAAATACCTCAAAAAATATTTTGACTCTATTGTTGAACTTTTATTAGAATTCTTGCATGGTTTGATTTGGTAATAGAACCTTAAATGAATTTGGATAGTTTTCAATGGCTTAAATGATATAAATACTTTAAGTGTTTGGTATGATCTAAAATGATTTGGAATGGTTTAAAGGGTAAGGTTTTGGTGGTCATGGTTGGTCTATTTTGAAAACCTTGCGGGATATATAGAGATCCCTCAAGTGAACACATTAATGGAATTGATTTAACTGGTTTGGAAAGGTTAAATGGTTATGTTTGTAAAGAACCTGAAAGTCCCCCAAGTAGTTTAATATGGTAAATGGAAGGGCACTTGAAAGTCCCCTTAACACTATATATGGTTGGCTATGGATAATACTTGCAAGTAAGGATTGGTATGAAGATACCAATATTAATAGCCTTGGTTAATAAATGGATAATAGTTTGGTTATTTGGAAATTGATTTTAATTTGGAAATAATGGCAGGATATGTAGCAAAGTTGTGGAAGGTGGAGCTCCCGGGGGGACCAAAATTGGAAAATCATATTTTCCAATATGAGGTTGGTCTTGGTTACCGTGTGCATGATGATAAACTTTAATTAGGGGATTTACTGGTCATCCCATGGGATACTTCCCTGGTCGTGCGGCTATACGCACTGGGGCCCTTTTAACAGGGGGTGCTGAACCAATATAGCCCATAGGTGGTATAAGACGGCAAAGTTATATAGCCCAGGTAAAGGTTTTAAAGGTATGCTAAACTCGATCCCCTTTCCCAGCATGGTTATTTATATATATGGTTTTATGCATTATTGATGGTTTTACTTGGCTTTGTAAATGACATTATTTTATCCTTATCCTGAGTGCAAGCTAAGTGTTCACCCACTAACCCACCTACTAGCAGCTATATACTTACGCTATGCAGGAACTGGCCATTCTATTCCTCTTTCTTAATGATCAGATTTGGGTACAATCAATGTTGAATTGAAGTGGTGAACTTTCATAGTTTGGAAGCTATCTCTTTCAAGTCATGGTTTACTTTACATATTACTTATCTTCATAGACTTTGGTTTTTGGCTATGGTCGAGGGCATTTCCCGTCTAGGTACACTTTGGTTGGTCTAGAGGCTTTGTATAGACAACTGTAGACTTGGGTATGGTATGGTTTTTTTATGCTACATATATGTATACTTACATTGGCTTATTATCATGGTATTAATTTATGGCTTTCGCATTGGTTTATTTGGATATTGGGTGGTTTGACTTAGTTGGGTTGGTCTCAGTTATAGACTTATCCCAAAGTCACCACGTGGTTGGATATGTTATCTTTTTAAATGTTTGGGATTCAGCCGACTCAAGGTATGCATTAGTAGTTGGGTTAGGTAACGGGGGCAGTTTCTAATCCTGGTTAGACTTGGGATTACCCATTACGATAAGGCCCTGGTTTGGTTCATGTCAAGTTGGTATCAGAGCCAGGTTTTGGTGTCATGGGGTATCCATAAAGTCATGTCGAGTAGATTCTTGCTTATGGGTGTGTCGTGCACCACACTTATAATCAAGAGGTTATGAGGCATCTAGGAATGTTTCACTTTCTTGGTTATTCTACTTTCAGGATATGGAGTCTAAGGTCTTGAAATTTTCTCTGAATCTTCCTTGGTTCACTCTTTGGATTATGTATTTTCAGTGATCTAAAGTTCGTTAAACCTTACTTGTCACACTAGAGGACAACATGGATGGATCTAGTACAACTCATGGGGCACAGACCTTGTCAAGGCTCACAACTTTTGGTTTTCCCTGTGGAATCCTATCGGTCTCCACTAATCCTATTCGGAATATGGAACTCATTTTAGTAATCTCAAGAAAAGGTTACCAACGCTAAGTCCCGACATTCTATTAATTTATTTACCCAGATATTGGTAGAGGGAGGAATGAGGTGAGGTTGGAAATAGGCAAGGTAAGGAGTCACTATTTCCTGAATAAATAGGAGTGTCCCACAAGGGTTGCCATTTGAGAAAATAAGATATCGGTTACTACTTATTTAGCTCATATACTAAGGGTTGCTACTTTGGGTTTTGGTAATTATCAAGATCTTCTCAATGTTCTTACTATCCCTCGGGAGTCTGAGGCATCTACTGATGCTGACACTGGTATGTTGAAAACTTCTTTAGTTATGGTGTGTGTGGTTTATTTAGTTTGGGGTCCTCTCACTTTTGTGACCCCATTGGTAGTTGTGTATTCTAGTTTTGGTCTCAAGGTTATTTTAGACTCTTTTTTTCTTTTTTTTCCTCGGTAGATGACTTTTCGGTTGTCAAAAGAGTCTATGGGCGTGTGTGGTATCTATTGGTAATAAAAGGGATCTTGGTGGATTTGCTTAACATGAATATGGTGGATTTTGATGTTATTCAAAGAATGGATTGGTTGCATTCGTGCTATTCATTATTAGATAGTCGGACCCTTTAGGGTCCCTGGTGAGCCTATTATGGAATAGGATAATGATTTCATTTCATTCCCTAAGCATTAAGGAAAACGTTATGTTCTATCTTAGAGCTCGAAGATTGGTCTCCAAAGGTGTGTCTCTATTATCAAATGGTCCGGGTTAAAGGTCCTAACCCAGAAGGTCCCTCCTTACACTCAGTCTTGATGGTCCATGAATTTCTTGGGGTCCTTCTGATGACTCTCATGGTCTTTCTAATGGGGAGGTTGGTTTGAGATTGGTCTTATTTCAGACAATTGTTCAAATCTTTATTTTTTCTTTATAGAATAGCTTCGACGGGGTTAAAAGGCTTAAGGAGAAATAGAGACATCTTTTAGATAAAGGTCCCTTCTATTCTAGAGTTTCTCCATAAGGTGCTTCCATGTTTTCATAAGGAAAATGGTTTCCCTCGGTAATCAATAGGTTGTCGTTTGGTGGATGAGGAATTTAGGGAGTCCTTCTAGTGGGGGAGGACCTTATGTGTATATTCTATTTTATATGGGGTACTTTATAGTAGTACATGGTGGTTGGTAGATCCTAGGCTTGAATCTAGATACTTGATCTTGGTAAAAGAAGTATCTTAGCTCAGGAATAACAATGTGGAAATTGTGAAGGTAAATTGGTAGGGTGTATAAGGTTGATGACTTGAGGAATACAATAGTGGGAAAGTTGTGACTTATAGGTTGGAAGTTCAGGTTGAATGGGAGGGACTGAGGATCTAGTCATTTGACAGGTTAGATCGTGGAGCTTGCATGTATCTTTGTCCCTATACTTGTACTTTACTATTGGCATGAAATTGAATATTAAATTCATGGTTTTAAATGTAGATTTTGATATAATTGAAGGTTTTGACATGATTACTCAATTGATTCTTTCATGGATTGTGATGCATTATTCATGTTTCATTAATGTTTATGAATATTATGGGATGCATGGGAATAGAAAATGGATTTCGGGGTACTATAGACTCCCAAATTACTTGGTTTAGAACTTGGAAAATATACGCCCTCAAAATGTTTTTAAAATTGCCCTTGAATAAAATTTTATTATATGGTTTGGCTTTTCTTGAATCTTTGCATTGTATAAATGGTTAAGGGGAACATAAATTTGTTTTGGTTGGATCCAAATGATTTTTGAAAGGCCTTGGTAGCCATGGTTTGATTTAAATGGTTTTGGATTAATTAAAAACCTCGAAGTTAATTTGGTCTCATGGTTTTTGCATGTCTATGTCAGGATCTAGGTAGAATTTGGTTGAATGAGGCTTTGGGTATAGGAAAACTAAGGGTCCCTAGTGTACGCCCTCGGTGACATCTATTAGGGTAGAGTGTTGTACTTGTAGATGTAATGGGGTGAAGGTTGATGGTTAATGTTAAACTTTTCTTTTAGTGGTGAATTTAAAGAAAAGTTCATATCGCATATTTTAGTGACACTCTTCTATTTCGGTTAAGAGAGTACTCTACTAGTGTTAAATATATTGTTATAGCGCTTATGCTCAAGGTTCACATCTTGTATTTTCCTTATCCCTGGATATGAGTCTTGACCTTGTGTTAAGCCACTTACGGTTTAGGTGGTTGTGTTTCTTTCGGTGTCCAGTCTTAAGGACTCCTTTCATGGTATGGTTTGGTCGAGATAATCTTCCATTATGGACTAGGTGGTTGTTGTAAAGTACTGCATGCCAATGGTTTTGTGTCTTGTTTCGGGGGTCTTTGTCTTGCCTTGGAAGGAATGGATAATTCTTGTACTTTGGCTTCTTATATGATTCTTCTTGTGCTAGAATGGAGGTGGCTTAGGAAAGAATGGAGATGTTTTGAAACGAGGGATCTAAAAGTCCCTAAGTGGGAGAGTGTCCGAGGTGGCTACTAGAATTAAGGTTTCAAAAAGTAAGGTAAGGTTGTTGTCATGAGAAATGGTTAGGAAAGAAATAGGTGGTGAAAATCCTTGTGGAGACAATAGAGGGTGCTAGATCTTTTGACGGATAGATCATACTATGGCCATATAAGCGGTAGGCTTGAATGTTGTGATTGGTAGATATACCCATAGTTGGGTTGGGTACTAAAGAGGTTTGGTAAGGCATGGTCATATGAATTATCTTCATGTCATAGCGGTTGCATGGCTTTTATAGGTTGGGGTTTTGGTTACAATGGTTATATATGGTTTGTCCATGTCCTTTACTCATGATTTCCATGTTATAATGGTGATGAAAGTGGAGTAGTGTTTTCGGATAGAGGTAAGGAGTAGAACCCGGTGGCCTAAGTTAACTTCTTTTAGCTTGGGCTAGTCTTGAACGTAGAAGTGGTGGTGTATAGTTAGACTCAATCTCCCATAATGATGTGTTTTGGTAAACTCTAAGTTGAATTGGATTTAATTTTTAGCATGAGTTCCATTCATCCGCTATTCTATGTGTTGGGGTAAGGTGTGGATAGTCCTTGGTTGGTTGGTTCTATTTATGTGGCATTGGTATCTTAAATTCCTTGTTCCTAAGGGGGTCCCGATGGGGATCATGGATCAGTAAGTTCGCCGGTTGCGAGCGAAAGTCATTGCTTCGGTAAAGGTTCTATGGCGGAACTAAAGGTCCGAGAAAGTCATTTAGGGTGTGGAGGTGGACATAGAGTCTAGGGATCCGCGTTGGTTCTTTATTATAGAAAATCATATATAGTGTATCTATTTTTATCATATCTTGGTCTCTCACTTGGTTAAGGGTGATGAATGTTTCCCCTTGCATCTTTGTTTTCTAACTTAGTTAGAGGTCGGAACGAAAGAGTTGGGGTGTAAATCGTGCTTGGGATATGTGATGATATTCTCATATTGGTTTGTGTTCTTGTCTTCAATTTTGGTTGGAGAAAAGTTTGATATGTGTTAAGGTGTTATTTCGTTCTTTTCCTGACCCTTACCCATCATTCGAGGATGAATGATCTTAGTGGGGAGACTGAAACACCCTAGGATTTGGATCGTTGGAAAATTTCTCAAGTTTTGGACCTTTTTAACTTTGTACAACTCAAGGGTACCAATCGTACCCTTGAATATGACTTGTGGGGTGTCGTAATGGTTTAATCATACCCTAGGAAGCATAGTTGACCTAGATATTGCCCAAGATATGACTCACTAGGGTAAGAGTCATATATGAGCATATAAGTGGTGAAGGGCAAGTTGTATGGTGTATGATTGTCTTGGTCTTGTGGAGTCTGCCCTATGTGCAACTGGTGGATACGACTGAGGGTGTCACTCGTACCCTTCCGTATTAGTTAGGGAGGTAGAGTCGTATAGAAACTAGTAGGTTAGGTCATGTCAAGCTTTGGGTACTAGTTGGGGTACCACTCGTATCCTAGGGTACGGGTGGTAAGGGGGAGTCGTACCCTTGGACACTTGTTTTAATTTTTATGACAAGGGTAGTTTGGAAATTTTCTACTTCAAATCCCTTAAGTTCTCACGTTATATAACCTTTGGTAGCCTTCCATAACACTTGGTAAAGGATTTAAACACCTCAATTACTCTCTCAAACACTCTCTTGAAGATTGGAGGCTAGGGTTTCTTCATTTGTTCTTCAAAGGGCTAAAAGGTCGAGATTCCTTCCGTAAATCTTCTTGTATAAGGCATGTACTCCTTACCTCATTGTTAGTTTCAACAAAAGGCATGTGTATTGTGTTTTAAACATTGTTTTATGGATCATAAATAGTGGTTTTCGAAATATAAGTTGCGGGTCTTGATGCATATGGTTTGGTATTGGTTTGAATCATGTCTTTACATGGTTTTGGTAATGGTTTGCATATGTTGCTATTGGTTAGTTATGTTTTAACAAATGGGTCTTGAGTAACCCTAATTATGGTGGTTTATGCATTGGTTTTGGTCTTAGTAAAGTTATGCCCTCAACATGTTTGATAAAATGCCTCAAAGAATGTTTTGACTCTATTGTTGAACTTTCATTGGAATTCTTGCATGGTTTGGTTGGTAATGGAACCTTAAATGGATTTGGATGGTTTTGCATGGTTTATTCTAAAATGGTTTGGAATGGTTTAAAGGGTAAAAGTTTTGGTGGTCATGGTTGGTCTATTTTGAAAACCTTGTGGGATACATAGAGATCCCTCAAGTGAACGCATTAATGGAATTGGTTTAAATGGTTTGGAAAGGTAAAAGGTTAAATGGTTATGCTTGTGTGGAACATGGAAGTCTCCCAAATGGTTTAATATGGTAAATGGAAGGGAACTTGAAAGTCCCCTTAACCCTATATATGGTTGGCTATGGATAATACTTGCAAGTAAGGATTGGTATGACGCTACCAATATTAGTGGCCTTGGTTAATAAATCGATAATGGTTTGGTTATTTAGATATCGATTTTAATTGGGCAATAATGGCGGGATATGTAGCAAAGTCATGGAAGGTGGAGGTCCCAGGGGTACTAAAACTGGAAACTCATATTTGTCGATATGAGGTTGGTCTTGGTGACCATGTGCATGATGTCACACTTTATTTGGGGGATGTACTTGTAATACCCTGTATTTCCCCAGCTCAGTATAGATCTCAGTACACGGGTATCTCTATATAAAATTTTCAAAATATTCAGTATTTTTAAGTTTAAGACTTACCAATGTGTAGAAAATTGAATTAGCTTTCCAACGATATAAAATTCACCCAAAGCCGATATCCGGGTGAGAAGTTATGACACTTTTTGTAAAATAGTGTGTGAGATTCACAAGCACCGCATCGCGGTGACAGAAAAAATGATATTTGTCGATATCCAGTGGGACGCGATGCAGTTCCAGTTCCTAACTGTTACTTTCCAGTGTGACTCCGCGATTCCACCGCATCGCGCCAAGAACCAAAATCGTATTCAGTGGGGTACCGTAATTGTACCGCACCGCATCACGCCAAGGGTCCAGTTCCCAGTTGTCCATTTTCCAGTGCCCCGAAGAGATTGTACCGCGTCGCGCCAGGTGCAAAAATTGGGATTTTTCAATTAGTTCTGGGTTTTTAAATCCAAGGGTTTTTAAGTCCTTTTCCCTCACCCCAGTCATCCTAATCACGGAATTAATCCCTAAAAGACCTATAATTGCTCATTATTTCACAAATTACTCTATAACAAATAAATCCTCTTTCAAGAACAAGAACCCTAGCCTTCAATTCAAGATCAAATCTCAAGAATTTCACCAAGAAACCTCAAGAATTCATCACCCAGGTATGTTAAGTGTTCATTCATGGGTGAAAGGGGGTCTCTTTCACCCATGAAGCCCATGTATCAAATTTAAATACAAGTTATGATCTTTTCAAGTTATTTATGATTTGAAATTGTGATTTTAACCATGAAATCCCATGAATCTTGTCCTATACCATGTATTGATGTTGATCATAATACTCCACATGTTCAAATGTTGTTGTCCACTGATTTAATTCATGATTTGTGATATTGGTGTGAAAATTTGTGCTTTTACTACAAGCTTTAAACTATTCTCATGCTTAATGTACACCATGCGTAACAAGTGTTCGATGAAATGCCTAAAAGAGTAGATTTTATATAAATGTTCCCATTTTATGTCCTTAAAGATTTGTACTATTTTACTATTATTACTATCGAGTTCTGGGGGTTATGAATACCCAAAAATATAGTTGTTTACTTAGTCTCAGAAGATTCAGAACAGTCTCAGACATAATAGGAGCAATATCAGTTCAGTCAGTTATCATAATAAGTTAAACTCATAACATCTCAGTAGTCTGAGTCAATTCAGTTGGGAGTAGGATATAGCATCGAGCGAGAAAAAGGATGGCGACTTCCTCGTCAAATAGGCAGAGTCATTGGTAGCAGTCCCTGAACTCCAGAACTACATAGCCAGCATAGGATATGAGGAGTCACCCGTCATATTAGGCTTGACTGCCTCGCGGGGTCACCCATCAGTTTAGGCTTGACACCCTTAGTCCTTCGGGATAGTACATCAGTATAGTGGATCCACACAGGCAGCGTTAGTACCCGTGGCACGGTACTAACACCCTTCCAACTGGGGTTACAAGTTGGATCCTAAACTTGCTCATTGGGGCATGTTAGTTAGATGATAGCTCCCACAGTTTTAGTCTAGTAATCAATCCAGTAATTTAGTTTCAGTTGCTTGACCATAGTTTATAGATATCAGTAATTCAGTTATCATATTTTAGTATTTCAGTAGTTATAGATTATAATCAGAACATGTTATATGCTAGGTCATGCATCTTCAGTACTTACAAATTTCATGCATCATCAGTGTTTATGGATTTCACGTATTTTCAGTACATACAGATTCCATGCACTATATTCAGTACTTCATGTTGTATGCATATTCAGACAATTAATATTCATGTTCATGAAACCATGCATATCAGCCTACCTCATTTAGCATACTAGTACATTTAAAGTACTGATCGCATACTCTTTTTTTGTGCTATGATGTATCATACCATAGGTTCGGATGCCCACTTCTCGAATTGCGCCTAGACTTCTCAGACTATCAGTCGTAGCAGTGGTGAGTCCTCCTATTTCGAGGACAGACTATTTTACTTCATGTTTTTAGTCTAGTAGTTAGTTGGAGTTAGATGGGGCCTGTCCCATCAACTTACATTTAGTCAGTTTAGAGGCTTTCAGACATTACAGTTAGTTATTTAGTATTCAGACTTCAGTTGACATTGTCAGATTATTTTATCAGTTTGGTTTGCAGATTCTATCAGTTTTTATTACTTAAAACCTTATGGCTTATCAGTTGTTCTTCCGCGTATATTGTATTTTATTTAGTGTTTACAGCAGGTACCAGCTCATGGGTTAGCTTGTGGTCCCTTGAGATCGTAAGCACCGTATGGCACCCAGGGTGTACTCTCGGGGCGTTACAAACTTGGTATAACATCCTAAGGTTAAAGTGTCCTAAGAATTTCGAAAGCCACGTTAAGTAGAGTCTTGTGCATGGGTGTAAAGCACGCCACACTTATGGACAAGAGGCTGTGAGACGTTTAGGAAAAGTTTCTTTTCTTTCAGTATTCATGTCATGCGAGTGGGCATAGTACTCATGTTAAACTCTCTGTCTAATTCATTCTCCCTTCTGTTTACAGAACATGCCTCACAGAAAGACAAACGGAATAAGAAATGTAAATCAGCCAGCACCTCAGCCCGTTCAGGAAGATCCCTAAATAAGCACGTTTCTCATACAGAGTTCAGAGATGCATTCACTACTCTAGCCCAATCTGTAGTAGCTCAAAATGCACAGCTAGCCGTTGTTCCAGCCAAACCAGTGGTCAATACTGTCACAGCCAGAATTTGGGACTTCACCCAAATGAATCCTCCTTCTTTATTAGGATCTAAGTCTGAAGAGGATCCGCAGAAATTCTTGGATATGGAACAAAAGGTAACAGACATTATAGGTAACTTCTTGGACTGTGAAGTTGACACCGAAGTGCCCATCATATTGGGGAGACCATTTATGGACACAGTTAGAGCGATGGTTGACATGGAGAAAGGAGAGCTAAAATTCAGAGTCAATGGTGAGTAGTCCACACTCAACATCCAAAAATCAATAAAGCAGCCAACACACATGAGGGTGGTGTCGGTGATAAATTGTATTGATGACCCAAGAGGGTACTCTTATGGGTATCTTGATGAATTCTGAGTAATCAAGGTACCTACATCATGCCGCGATATTAAATCAAGCGTTGCATGGGAGGCAACCCATTTACTTTTTGGTGAATTCTGAGTAACCAACAAAGACACATCGTGCCGCGACATTAAATTAAGCGTTGAGTGGGATGCAACCCACTATTTTAGTGTTCACATTTTGTTTGTTTTTGTTTTGTAGGTTTCTAGCTTATGGACTTACTTAGAATACAGTAATATTGCTACATGCATAAATTTCTAGGTACGATGATTGTGTGACCAACCCATCAGGGTCACGTGTCCCACACGGGCCAGGTAAAGTAAGCAATAAATTAAAAAGATGAAATTTTGAGGATAAGAGTAGAAAGTTGTGGACTTTGGTACATAATCATTCTTTTGGTACCATAAATACAAGTTACAGGACCATAAGTAGCCAAAAACACATCATAATGCCAAGTCTGGAATGCAGGAAAATGGGCCAAAAATTTAGGCCCACATGCGCCCTGCACATGCAGGCTGCATGTGGCACATGCGACCCATGGTTGGCCGCATGTGGCAGGCGCATGTGGGTGCCACAGGTAATTTACTTAAGGGACCAAATTTTAATTAAAATTTTGGGCCCACCAATGTATAATTAAGACCTAAATTGCCCCCCACCACCATATTTAAACACTTTTAGCCTCATTCTAACTCATTCGAATCCTCAAAATCTCACTTTTCTCTTTAAATCCAATTTCCCTCTTAAATCATAAACTAATTCCACACTTAATGAAAGGTTGAATTGAAAATTATTTGAGCTAATAACTTATCCCAACACACTAAAAACAAGTTCCAACTTGGGATTTGCTCGATTTCTTCATTGTTCACTTCTGATTTATCATAAAAGAGGTAACTTTCTCGGCTTCTAATGGTTATGTATTGATTTATTTATTGACTAAACAAGTTGATATGTGTATTCCCATGCAAAATATATAGAATCTATCATGCTTGTATGTAGGAGCCTTGAAGTAGCCTAAAATCTTAATGTGAGGCCTAGTTTTAAATTAAATTCTAAGGTTAGGCCCCAAACGGAAGTTAAACTTGAACAAGTAGAGTAATACCAAAGTTTGGACATGTAGTTTGCATTGAAAATCATGATTCTTGATATATGTGTGCACATTGAAATTGTTGGGAATTCAAATAAGTATAGGGGTGTATAATTGAGAAAAAATTTAAACTTTTTAAATTGAGTTTTTCTTCAACTTTTTGCAATCCCTCATTTTTGTTGCAAACTAACGACTAGTTTTTCAAGTACACATGGCATAAAAAGATGCTAAGAAGAAGAAAGATGAGACGTCGAGGAGACGGGATGAGTCTTCCGAGCCAAATGGCTCGGTGGAGGAGTACCCAATTGCACGACTCAGAAAAGCTACAGTCGGGGCAACACATAAAGTGACAGAGGCCAAGCGCGCCAGGCAGCTGAGACTATTATTTTGGGCACTTTCGGACAATCGTTGCCTGACACCTTACGGTGGGGAAAAAGGCCAACCTTTACCCGACCTAGGTCTCGAACAGAGGCTATTCAGGCTGTCCAGGCTGCTCGGGCAGTTCTAGCTCGGCCAAAGATGAAATCAGCACGGAGATCACCTTCACATTCTCCTCTATCGAGTGATGATGATGAGAAAGAGGAGGCACATTCTAAGCCAACTTAACAAGGTATAACTCAAGACCTCCAGTCTAAGGATGGGTCTCAGGATTCATCCGAGGATGCAGAGCAGGAGGAGTCATCAGCGGTACCGTAGTCTGAGGAGGGTACCACCATTCATGTACAGTAGTCAGATGTACCCCAGTCTAAGAAGGGTACAGAGCAGGATTTCCATGAGATACCCGATTAAGATATGGGCACACCAGTACAGCAGGGGCAGAGTTCCGCACCCACACATGCCTCAGAAGCACCTCTTGAAGAGAAAAATCTGAGGTTGTTTGTGGAGGGTACGATGAAGATATTTGACATAGACAGTGGCATTTTGAAGGTCGGCAGTTCCAAGAGGCTTATTTTTTAGGAGTGCAGGATTGATCTAGATGGGCTGAGTCGAGCACCACATCTACGGGCTTTCTTTGATCATTATCAGTTAGAGTGGATGACTAGACCACTCGATTCTTATATCCAGGCTATGGTACGAGAGTTTTATGCATCATACCATCCCATAGTAGTTCTTTCGATGCGCAGATATCTAGGTCAGATGAGACACATGGAGCAGCCATAGCTTAATCAGACCCTTGTGAGAGGGGTCCGAGTTGATCTTTCAGCAGAGACTATCCACCGGGTTATTTTTGGTCTAGACTATCTCACTCCCACATCCACAGCAAAGTACGACAACAAAATGAGAGTCGAACATGATAGACACATTATACTAGAGGCTGAGCATAAACGAGAGAGAATGGAGATGGATAGATGGATAGCCAGTTATATTTCACTTTTGGGTGATGAGACCTTGTGGATCGAGGGGAATTGTGTGGTAAAGAAGAGTTTGCTAACTTTTGATGCCATCTTTTGGTTGTTGCTCATTTGATATCAACTATTCCCTACTGTTTCAGATAATGTGTTGACTTGGGAGGGAGCAGCCCTGATGCTAGCTTGATGTTCGGATATGATATTGACTTTACAGCCATCCTCCGACATGAGATTTATGAAAGAGATTTTGAAAAGGCAATGAATTTTCCATTCCCATGCTTGATTCAGAGATTATGTGACGAGGCCAGTGTACCCGAGATATCGAGAGTAGATGAGAGGGTACTTATGACAACTATTGCACAGACGAAGTGTATGAAGGATACGACATGTATGGCCCCTCCCAGGAGATCTAGAAAGCATGTCGTAGTACCTCAGGCCCAAACTAAGTGTCCATCAGTTTCCACAGAGCCTGGAGATGTACATGGACAGGAAATTGCATGCGATAGACCCAAATATGGGTGGCTTTAGATATTTGACCCCAATAAGAAATGCCTTTAAAGAATAACCTTCCTTACTTTTTAAGTATAGTAAAAGTACCATTTTGCCACTCTACACCTCAAATATATTTTTAAACTTTCCATACATTTGTCTCTCAAATTTTATTTTTTATTATTTTCACTTTTTTATTTTTCCTTTAATTTTATTATTCTATTTTTTATTATTTTCACTTTTTATTTTTTCTTTAATTTTATTTTCATTTTTTAATTCATTTGTCAACCTTTATTTTTTTCTCTTTTTTCTTTTTTCTCAAGCATTATCTATTTCTTTTTTTTTTCTTTTTTTAATTCATTTGTCTTTAACCTTTATTTTTCTTTTATTTTTTATTTTTATTAGTTCTCTTTTTTTCTCTCATTTTTCTCGAACTTTATTTTTATTTTTTTCTCTCATTTTTATTTCTGTTAATTTTTTTAATTCTTTATTTTTTTTCTTGTATTTTTTCTCAATCTCATTTTTTTATTTCTCTACTTTGTTTGATCGTTTTTTTTCTTTTTTCAGTTCTCTTTTTCCCTCATTTTTCACAAACATTATTTTTATTTTTTCTCTCATTTTTATTTTTCTCAATTTTTTAAATTCTTTATTTTTTTCTTAATTTTTATTTTTTTCTTTCCTTTTTTTTCTCAATCATTTTTTTATTTCTCTATTTTGTTTGATCGCTTTTTTCTTTTTTCTCAACTTCTATTATATTTTGCTAGTAAATAAAAACTTGGATAACCCACAAAGGGATTCCTTTTTTTGATGTCAAAGTAAATTTAAGGGCATGAATTGTTGTTACGAAGTTCTTTGAAAATTCTTAAGATAAGTCGTGTCTCTAAGGCAAGAGTTGTAGAATATCTCATAAATAAAGACATAACGTGGTAGTGTCAACTCTTGCCCGTGGGGCATAATTTATTATTTGAAAGTACTTGAGCTAAGTCTTGCCTCTAAGGAAATAGTTGTAGAACATTCCATAAATGAAGACATAATGTGGTAGTGTCAACTCTTGCCCGTGGGGCATAATTTGTAGTTTGAAAGTCCTTGAGCTAAGTTTTGTCTCTAAGGCAAGAGCTGTAGAACATCTCATTAATGAAAACATAATGTGGTAGTGTCAACTCTTTCCCGTGGGGCATAATTTATAGTTTGAAAGTTCTTGAGCTAAGTCTTGCCTCTAAGGTAATAGTTGTAGAACATCTCATAAATAAAAACATAACGTGGTAGTGTCAACTCTTGCCCGTAGGGCATAATTTGTAGTTTGAAAGTCTTTGAGTTAAGTTTTGCCTCTAAGGAACTAGTTGTAGAACATCTCATAAATGAAAATATAACGTGGTAGAGTCAACTCTTGCCCGTGGAGAATAATTTATAGTTTAAAAGTCCTTGAGCTAAGTTTTGCCTCTAAGATAATAGTTGTAGAACATCTCATAAATAAAAACATAACGTGATAGAGTCAAATCTTAGTCATGAGGCATAATTTTTTGTTTGAAAGTCTTTGAGCTAAGTCTTGCCTCTAAGGCAAGAGTTGTAGAAATCTCATAAATAAAGGCATAATGTGGTAGTGTCAACTCTTGCCTGTGGGGCAGAATTTATAGTTTGAAATTCCTTGAGCTGAGTCTTGCCTCTAAGATAATAGTTGTAGAATATCTCATAAATGAAAATATAACATGGTAGAGTCAACTCTTGCCCATGGGGCATAATTTGTAGTTTGAAAGTCCTTGAGCTAAGTCTAGCCTTTAAGGCAATAGTTGTAAAATATCTCATAAATGAAAACATAACGTGGTAGAGTCAACTCTTGCCCGTGGGGCATAATTTGTAGTTTGAAAGTTTTGCCTCTAAGGCAAGAGTTGTAGAACATCTCATAAATAAAGACATAATGTGGTAGTGTTAACTCTTTCCTGTGGGGAATAATTTGTAGTTTGAATATCCTTGAGCGAAGTCTTGTCTCTAAAGCAATAGTTATAGAACATCTCATCAATGAAGACATAACATAGTAGAGTCAACTCTTGCCTGTGGAGCATAATTTATTGTTTGAAAGTCCTTGAGTTAAGTCTTGCCTCTAAGGTAAGAGTTATAGAACATCTCATCAATCAAAACACAATGAAGTAGTGTCAACTTTTGCCCATAAAACATAACTTGTTGTTTGAAAGTCTTGGAGAACATCTCATAAATAAAAATGCAATGTGGTAGTGCCAACTCTTGCCCATGAAACATAACTTGTTGTTTGAAAGTCATAAATTTTGCCTCTACTATATGGTAGTGTCAACTCTTGTCCATGAAACGTAGTTTGTTATTTGAAAGTCATAAGTCTTGCATTTATAATATGGTAGTGTCAACTCTTGCTCATGAGATTTAACTTGAATGGAAGAAATCGAAGAAAAAAAAAATTATAAAAAATTGCTGAAAAAGAAGAAAAATATTAAAAAATAAAAATTAAAGAAAATGTAGAAGTTGAGAGAGAATTGAAAAAAAATAAAGGCTGATAAAAATAAACAAACATTAAATAAAAACAAAATTCGAGAAAAAATTTAAAAGAAAAAATAAAAAACAAAGAAAAATAAAAAAAATTATTTTATAAAAGTAGACGTTGAGAGGTGTAAAGAAAAAAAGGTAAGGGTTGATAAAACCGAAAAGAACCAAAAAAAAAAGAAAGAAAGAAAGAAAGAAAGAAAGAAAGAAAGAAAGAAAGAAAGAAAGAAAGAAAGAAAGAAAGAAAGAAAGAAAGAAAGAAAGAAAGAAAGAAAGAAAGAAAAAAGAAAAAAGGAAAAAAAAAGTTGTGAGGAAAAAAGGAAAAAAGTAAGGGTTGAAAAAAACTAAAATTAAAAATAAAAAATAAAAGATAAAAATCAAAGTAAAATTAAAAAGAGAAAAAAAATAAAAGTTGAAGATATAAATATGGAGTTATTATCCATTATGAGGAGCATTTATGTAATTTATTTCATTGGCCATGAGTAATTTTGTCCAAAAAAATATTAGTTAATAGGTAAAGGCTATTTTAGGGAAACCTTTTTATTTGAGACTAAAATTTGAAAGTCACCCCAATTTGGGTCTATTCTTGAAATTTACCCATACATGGAGGTGATGTGGGTCTTGATATAGGAGAGAAGAGAGAAGAGAGAGGCCCCAGATTTGAGTACTCAAGGCGAGGGGACACCAGCCACTTCTTCATCAGCCCCGGCTTCGACCTTAGAGCCAGTTGGCGTATCTTTAGAGCCCACTCGCCCATCCACTACAACTCTTGCTAAAGGTTTGATTACAATATTTTGAGAGTAATTATAGAGCTGAGTGGATAGTCAGAGGGACACTAATGCTCGATTATGGGTTGTTGAGATCGAGATGACTACCCTATATGAAAAGATGCGATAAGGGGTTCGGACTAGATTCAAGATGGCAGAGGCTAGATGGGAGGCTGCATAGAGAACTGCCATGTCTGAGCTACGTGCTGACTTATAGGCACGTCCTAATGCTTTTGAGAGATGTGTTACAACCAGATTTACAGAGAGAGACGCCAAAACTAGCCCAGATGAGGAAGGATTTCGATATATTGCGAGCAAAGGTATGCTCTCTCATAGAGATCCAAGTGGCAACCACTCCTTATAATCCAGTGGTCCATATATTACCTCCATGCATACCCAGATACTTTTTATTTCTTAATGAAGTATGACGAAGAGGTCCCGGTAGCTGGGGCCAAGAGAGGTCATATGGGATACCTGTAGGATCCAAATATGTTATATGACCAGGCTGTTAAAAAAGGCCAAACATGCTTCGATGGATTCTACAATTATTGAGAGGCAGAGGCGTGCAGAGATACCAGTGGGTGTATCTTTTAATAGTGCACCACCACCACCACGGCCTCCGCCAGTTGATATGCCCCCATCTGGGGATGCTCATGAAATGGGCTCCTAGTGTGGTCTAGGTATGTCCTCATTACCCTTATTTGATATTATTTTTGCATAGTGGGGACAGTGTACAATTTTTAGTTGGGGGTGGGGTATTCCATAGCCTTCGTACATTTTTACCATCGTGCTTCTTTTCCTGTCGACTGCGGTATGGTTGTAGATTCGGCATGTCTGGATTAGAATTGTGTCGTGTCATGTTTTGTTTCATATTATGTTGTGTTTTTGTGTAATTAAGAGTTTTTTAAGTATTTAGCGCAGTTGTCATGTTTTTTATTGATTTTTGAGAAAATGATGCCCTCTAAAATTGTGTTTTAGAATCGTGTAAATGTATATATGTGAGAACATTGTAGATCTTGTGATGGAATTAGGATTAGGGACATGATAATCACTTGCTAATAATTGCATGAACCGGATAGGTAGTAGCTTGTAATATTGACTCTGTGCCATATGTGTGTGAGATGCTACTTAGTTCTCTTTATGTGTTTGTTAGTCTTGCCTAGGTTGTAGGATAGAAGGTTAGGAAAGGATCATAGGTCATTTTTTATTTTAGTCCACTTTTAGCCGAAATGACCTTTCCAATGTGAAATAAAATCCCTTGATCCCAGTTTTGAGCCTTATAGCCTATTTTTCTTGTTGCACCTATCACCTTCCTATTTGTGTTACAATAACCTATTTTGGCTCGATCCTCCTTGGACATTGTGCACCTCAACTCAGGAAAATCACCTTAGTTGTGGGTGGCTATCATAGGAGTGTGTGATATAAAGTGGGTATGTAGAAGGGTAAATTAAGAGAAAAAGTTAGTAGGGTTGGGTGTGGTAGCAAAAAGGAAAAAAAATTGTGAAAAGGTGAAATATAAAGAATAAAAGATCACACCCAACTTAAATGTATAATAAAGAATAAAATAGGAGAAATAAGAGTGGAATAAAAAGAAAATTGGCTAATAAGTCATACACCAAGGAGGATTAGTCACTTGATATGTCCATATGTATCATACCAGCCCCTTAAGCCTACATTACAAGCCTAGAAAAGTCCTATAGTGATCCTGATTTGAATGTCTGAAAACTAAGGTAAAGAAAATAAGGGCAAGCTTATGGTATTTGATGCATACTGATTGGAACTTCTCTTTTGAGTGTGAGTGTCTCTTAACTGTCCCTGCGTTGACATGTATTGTTTCATATGAGTGAGTGGTACATCTTTGTTGTGAAGGCATATGAGTCATATTGCCAGTTGTCTATATGTTTAGGTAGTGTAACTTATACATATGCATGGTTGTCTATTGCTAATGTAATGCCATAGCTTGATCACATTATGGCACATTTGTTGTGCTTCATGTTTATATACAGTTGGTTTTGAAAAGTTGATATAGGAGGGTGTATTGTGGTTTGAGCTTAAAGTGTTGATTGACTACCTTGAATAGCTTAGATTCTCCTAATTAAGTGTCTTGTTTTATTTTGTATTATTTTATTGTGTTTTGCTGCCTGAAGATATGCAAATATTCTAAGTTGAGGGTTTTGATGTGCTATAGAAATATAGCACATTCGATGCTTAAAATAAGGAAAATATGCCAAGTTTCTTAGGTTGTTTTGTTAGATATGATGCATTTTGGGTATATTTTGCAGGAAACTAGATTTTGCAGGAAATATTCAATCATTCATGACTCTTTTCGAATGTTCGTGACCAAAGCATGTGATGAAAGTTGAAGATTTGAAGCTTGGTTGCAAGTGTTGGAAGGCCTGGCACTTACCTATGTCTACATATGGACCACATGTAGCACATGTGGTTTATGTAAGACTATGGTACATACCAGAATTAGAGATACTGAGAGTAAAAGAGCTGAAAAGTAACTTTCGGCGCTTACCTATGTCAACATGTGGACCGTCTGTAGCACATGTGGGTCGCATGTGGGCAAGGCATGTGTCAGAATTCCAAAATCCCGAGAGCAAAAGTTGCAGGAAAATTTTCCTGCACATGTAGGTGTCTACATGTACCCGGCCGCAGGCCTCATGTGGCACACGTGGCCACCGACTCTTTTTTCTCCTTTTTTGTCTAGGCTTTGATTTTAGGATTTCCTCATGTACTATAAATACCTTTATGTGTTTTTTAGTTGAAGTTATGCACTCTTGATACTTACAAACATATTTTCATTTTGAGATTCGATTTTGGTATTGGAATTTTCTTGTATTGTTTTCGGTTGATTAATTCAGTTAAAGTTTTGGGGTTTTACTTATGATTATTGTGATTTCATCTTATTCTTTCAATCATGAATGTTGTTGATTACTTCACAAGCATAAACGGCAAAAAATCCTTAGCTAGGGTTTTAGAAACTCTGGCGGATTAACGAAGTAGGGGAAGTGCTATTGTTGTTTGAAATTGATACCCATGTATGCATTATATTATCTTTACTTTAATAGTTATCTTAGCAGTTGCAAATGTTAGGATTCCTCATAGATTATTACTACTTACTCCAAAAGAGTAGTGACTAGGAAAAGATAATGACAATAGTAACTTGAAATTTAGTTGTCGATCCTCGCTACTATGTATCATCTAAGTAAGATGGTTAGATTTCATCTAATAACTAGAGACTCAAAAGGTAATAGTTAACTGGGATCAAGATAAGGGTTAGTAACGCGATATCCTGAGACTCAAAAGGTAAAGGGTGAAATCTATCTGCTCATCCAAAAGATGTAAAGGTACATAACTTATAAGATTCTACATGAAAGGTATCGAGTAGGTTCAATAAAGCACGATAAACCTATGAAGTTGAGAAGCCAGGGGGAACACAATCCTAGTGTTCACCTACGACTGATTACAACTGAAGTTGATATTAGCTATTTGTTCGATATTACTACTCAAATCCCCCATTTACTTTTCCAGTTCTGCCCGTTGATTACAACAGCCGAGAGCTACGATTCCGGGTATTCCCTTGGGATTTGACCCCAACCTATGTTGGGTTACTATATTTTACAATGATCGCATAATATTCAGAGTGAAGGTGTAGCTTGAGCGTTATCACATGCAACATTAGATAATAGTCAGAAATCACTCTATCTTAAAATTTTGTCAATTCACTTTCTAGGAAAAATTTTAACAAGGTACTTATGCTTTATGCAATGCTATAACGATAGAAAAGGTTGTTATAGATTCTCACTAAAAAATTATAATGAGTCTTCAAGACAAGGCCAATTCGGACTAGCAGACACCATTTGTAAAGCCACCTCACTATGCAAGAGATAAATACCAAAGAGAAATCAACGCATTTACTTTCGATCATGGGGAATTTTCTTGGATCTTGGAGAACTTGACAATGTTTAGTGGGAAGGTGAATCAAAATGAGAAAGAGTTTCTTATCCAACTGAATCAAATTCTCGAGGCTCCTCCAATCCTAAGAAGCTCCAACTCAAACAGATACATACAATTGTCATTCCCCCCATGAATGATATCAATAATGCTTATATAGAAATTCAATTGGTATATATCTCAAAATTCAATTGGACCACTCAACCACAAAAGTATGTAAATATATATGTGCAATTAAAGGTAATGATTACAACCGAATGGGGTGAAATCATTTGTACTAACAAACTTTGGGGAAATCTTGACTAAAAAATCCATGACATGGTGTTTCATGTTGTTTGAGAATTTCATCGATTTTTTTAAAAACTAACATTGCATTTGAACATGAGAAGCCATCTGTTAAAATTTTTTACATGTACAAATCTTTTTGTACAGTTACACAAAGTATTTCATATTTAATATTTTTGACTAAATGAACATACTTAGTTGAAGGAACAACCTATATTTGTGTTTATGAAAATATAAATTGATAGTTGACTGAAATTATGGCAATAAACATATTTGAAAATAAAAGCTCTTTGATAAGGTGTCTCACCAATATTGTTTGTGATGATTTGATTGTGTCATTCAATAGGGTCTCATATTTTTATTGGTTAGTATTTTTTTTCATATTTTTCTGCAACACTATTTGTGTAAATATCATTCTGTATCAAATTTGACATAAAATTAAGCGAATCTAAAATTGAGAGATCTTTTGTATGTATGTTTGTTGCATTTACTAATTATGTTTGATATCATTATTGTTGTTCAAATGGTTGTTCAATGTAAGCTCGTCCATTTGTGGTGTTCAAGTTCTTGTAAGTAAGCTTTTACTCTAAGATAAATGGCATTCAATTTTTTCATATGTTGAATTATTAAACAGTGTATGTTCTTGACAACACGTTGTATATGCCTAAAAAATTGGTTGCACGCTTTTTAAATGTACCCTTTGTTTCAATATTAAGAACAAGATTAGTAATGTAAAGAACAAAACAAGAGGAACAATAGAGGACAAAATAATAAGAGAGCAATATAAGAGGAGTTTCTTCTTTCTTTCAAGTGTATCAAACATCTTCCTCAAGACCTCTATTTATAGTATTACAAAGAGGGACTTCAAGAGGTGTCATAAATATGGCATTAACTCATGAGAAGATGAGAAAGAATATGGGGAGTAGATGAACAACGAGGAGGTAGTAGAGGTGTGGGAGTTACTAACTTAATGGAGGAATTACACCTACAAGTTATGGAAGAATTACACCAAGAAGTTATGAAGGAATTACACCAAGGAGTTATGGACATCCACATTATTACAATCATTTAAAATACTCCCCCTTGGATGTCCATTGATACAATGTGCCTCGTTAAAACCTTACTAAGGAAAAATCCTATGGGAAAAAAATTCTAGTGAAGAAAAAAGAGTACACATATATTCTTATACGCATTGTTTATTGCCTCGTTAGAAACCTTGCCAGAAAAACTCATTGGGACAAAAACTAGGCCAAGGAAAAAAGTGTGTTGCGCTTACTTTACTCCCCCTGATCCAAACATCATTTTATTTCTCGGAGGTGATGCATCCTAATATTGAATACCAGCTTCTCAAATTTTAAGATTAGTAATGCTTTAGTGAATAGGTCTGCCAAATTATCGATCGAACGAATATGTTGAACGTCTATTTCACCTTTCTTGTCAAGATCATGAGTGAAAAAATTTTTGGTGAAATGTGTTTTGTTCTGTCTCTTTTAATGTAACCTCCCTTCAATTGAGCTATACATGCAGCATTATCTTCATATAATGTAGTTGGAATATCCTTATTCAAAGGAAATCCACACATTTTCTGAATATGTTGAGTCATTGATCTTAACCAAACACACTCCCGGCTCGCTTCATGAATGGCAATGATTTCTGCATGATTTAAAGAAGTTAAGCTAATGTTTGCTTCATTGAACGCCATGATATAGCTGTGCCACCATATGTAAGTAAATAACCCATTTGAGACCGAGCCTTATGTAGATCAGATAAGTATCCTACATCTGCATAACCAATTATTTCTGACTTGGATTCATTAGAATAAAATAATCTCAAGTCAATAGTTCCTCGAAGATATCTGAACATATGCTTGACACCATTTCAATGTCTTTTAGTTAAGGAAGATTTGAATCGTGCCAATAAACTTACTGCAAAACAAATATTCGGTCGAGTATTATTGGCAAAATACATTAGTGGCCCGATTGCACTAAAATATGGAGTTTCATCGCCAAGAAGCGCTTCATCATTTTCTTGAGGTTGAAATGGATCTTTGTTTATATCAAGCGACCTCCAATCATTGGGGTACTTAATGGATGTGATTTATCCATGTAAAATCGCTTTAAAAAATTTTCAGTGTACGTTGATTGATGGATAAATTTGTCAGATGCTCAATTTGTAGGCCGAGAAAAATTTTTGTCTTTCCCAAATCTTTTATTTCAAATTCTTTCTTCAAACACTCAACAGCTTTTAAAAGCTCTTTAGGAGTGCCAATGATATTCAAGTCATCAACATACACAACTATTATAGAAAATTCTGATCCAAATCTTCTTATAAAAACACAAGAACAAATAGGATCATTTTTGTACCCTTCTTTTAGCAAATATTCGCTAAGACAATTGTACTACATTTGCCCTGATTGTTTCAATTCATATAAAGATTTTTGAAGCTTTATTGGGCAAGTTTATTGCGAACTTTTATATGCTTCAAGTACTTTGAAGGCTTCTGAGATTTTCATAAAAATATTGTTGTCCAATGAGCCATATAAATAGGCCGTGACAACATCCATTAAGTGCATATCAAGCTTTTCATGAACTGCCAGATTTATTATATATCTAAAGGTAATTCCATCCACCACAAGAGAATATGTCTCCGCATAGTCAATATTCTTGTGCCACAAATCGTGTTTTATATCTTACAAATTCACCTTTTTCATTTTATTTTTGCACAAAAATCTATTTGTACCCCACTGGCTTGACACCTTCAGGTATTCATACTATTGGTCCGAAAACTTTACATTTTTTAAGTGAAGTCAATTCCACTTGAATTGCATCCTTCCATTTTGGCCAATCATTTCTCTGTCTATATTCATTGATAGATTTTGGTTCCAAATCCTCATCTTGTTGCATTATTTCATTAGCAACATTGTAAGCAAAAATATTGTCAACCATAATATTATTTCAATTCCACCTGTTTCTCGTTGAGACATAACTTATTGAGATTTCTTTATTCTCATTAGTTTCAAGTATATTAATCTCCTCAATGGTCTTGTCATTTGTTAGATCTTGAAGCTCTTTTTGAGTAATTGCTATCAAATCGTGATCATTCTGATCATTTATTTCTTTTTTTTGAGAATTTTTATCCTTGGAACCAATTGGTCTATCACGTTTCAAACGTGAATTAGACTCATTTGCATTGACCATTTGTCCTATTGGGACATCGACTCAAACTGGGGCATTCACAGCTGGAATATAAGATTTAGTAACCCTTTGAAGGTTAGTAAATGCATCTGGCAGCTGATTTGCAATATTTTCCAAGTAAATCATATTTTGAACCTCTTGCTCACATTGATTTGTTCGAGAATCCAAATGAGATAGTGATAATGCATTCCAATCTATCTCATATGTCAGCTGCTTATGTTCTCCCTCTAATATTGGGTATACTGATTCATCAAAATAACAATCAACAAATCTTACCATAAATAAATCTCCTGTCATAGGTTTCAAATATTTTATAATGAAAGAAGATTCATACCCAACATATATCCCCAACCTTCTTTGGAGTCCCATCTTTGTGTGTTCTGGTAGAGCAATTGGCACATATGTCGCACACCCAAAAGTTTTAAGATGGGAAACGTTTGGTTCTTGACCAAAAGCCAAATGTAATGGAGAGAATTTATGATAACTGGTTGGCCTTATGCGCAAAAGTGTTGTTACATACAAAATAGTACGCCCCCATGTTGAAACGAAAAGTTTTGTCCTCATTAACATCGGTCTAGCTATCAATTGAAGATGTTTAATCAATGATTCTGCTAGACCATTTTGAGTGTGAACATGAGCAACCAAATATTCAATTTTTATTCTATAGTTGACATACAATAATCATTAAAGGACTGAGATGTAAACTCACCAGCATTACCAAGAAGAATAGTCTTTATCGCATAATCTAAAATTATGCTCTTAATCTTATTATTTGAGCCAACAATCTCGCGAAAGTCATATTGCGGGTTGATAATAAGCACACATGTGACCACCTTGTATATGCATCTATCAAGACCATATAATATTTGAAAGGACTACATAGAGGGTAAATTGGTTCACATATATCACCCTGTATACGTTTTAGAAATACAGGGGATTCAATCCCAACCTTAGCTACTGATGGTTTAATAATCAATTTTCCTTGAGAACAAGCAACATAAGAAAATTTCTTTGATTGAAGAATATTTTGATTCTTCAAAGTATGCCCATGTGAATTCTTAATAATTCTGCATATCATATTGAAATCGGGATGGCCCAACCGGTCATGCCAAATGATAAAATTATTACGATCTGTAAATCTTTTATTTACTATGGCGTGTATTTCAACCATACAAATACTTGTATGATACAATCCAGAAGAAAGTATATGTAGTTTTTCATGCACAAATTTTTTTTCATCTTTTATTGTTGTAATATAAAGATATTTAATTTTTTCTTCATTTGCAGTCTCAATATTATAGCCATTTTGGCGAATAACCTTGAAACTTAACAAGTTTCTTTGAGACTTTCTACAATAGAATGCATTATCAATGCCCAATATTGTTCTCCCAGGTAGTAATAAGGTCGTTCTTCCAGATCCCTCAATTAACTTTGTACTATCTAATATTGTATTAACATAGGTCATTTTCATAATTAAATTATAGAAATATTTCTTTTCTCTTGATATAGTGTTAGTTGTAGCACTATCAAGAAGGCACATATCTCCATTACTCATCTTGGATTCAATTTAAGATTGAAAAAATTTTATTATCTTCACAAAATAAAAATACATGATAAGAAATGTGAAATCTCACAATCTTACAATAAAACTTAAATACTTATTTTTTTCTTGAAACGTAAAAACAACATAATGAAAAAACATGATAAAAAGAAACAACATAATAAAAAATATTATTTATTTCCTCAATAACTTGATCAAGATTTAGTTTTGATCTCCAAAGAAGTCTTCAGCTTCCAAATGAGTTATATCATCAAGGCCATCAAAATCAATCTTTCAAGACCAAGTTTGCCTCAACATTGTCATCATATTTTTGTGAAGGTCTTGCCTCATCATCATTTTTGAAAGTCAAGTGTGACTCCATTCGGACATTAGAAGAGGTCCCACCTTAATTTCTCTTTTTTTTTAAATATTTTTGATAAAGCCTAGCAAAATGCTTAGGTGCCCGACATTCATTCTTCTAGTGGCCTTTCATGCCACAACGATGACAATTACCTCTTGAAGGATTGTTTTGAGGACTCATTTGGTTCTCCTTTTTCTAGTTACCACCATCACGATGATTATTATATCGTCCCATATCATTGCCATGTCCATGCATATTATTATGACCTCGATTTTGCCATCTTCAGGCTGCTCATGTGCTTGTACCCTATTTGCTTTCGGTACTGGAACAGATCCAGTGGGACGAGCTTCATGATTTTTCATCAAAAGGACATTGTGTTGCTCAGCCACCAGAAGGCATGAGATAAATTCAGAATACTTCTAAAAAACTTTTTCACGGTATTGTTGCTGCAATATCACATTTGAGACATGAAAAGTAGTAAGTGTTTTTTCCATCATATCCTCATCATTTATAGTTTCGCCACATAATTTCAATTGAGAAACAATCCTGAATACAGCAGAATTATATTTAACAACGGTTTTAAAGTCTTGAAATTGTAAGTGCATCTACTCATAGCGAGCTCTAGGCAGTATCGTGGCCTTTAGGTGGTCATACCTTCCCTTTAAATCAGTCCACAATTCAAGTGGATCTTGCACTGTAAGGTATTCAATCTTCAGACCTTCATCTAGATGATGACGAAGAAAAATCATAGCCTTGGCCTTGTCCTGACTCGACTTTGTATTATCCGGGGTAATAGTAGCACTAAGACCTTTAGCAGTTAGGTGAATCTCAGCGTCGAGAACCCATGACAAGTAATATTTTTCGGAGATGTCAAGTGCCACAAACTCAAGCTTCGGCAAATTTGACATGATGAAAACTATCATAAAAATAATGAAGTTAGACAACAATACAATAACATAATCTCAAAATAGTTGACCTTTTTTTTAAGAGTTAATACATTTTTTTAAAATAAAACAGTGTGTTACTCTCTTTTTTTTTACAAAAAAATAAAGGCTTTTAAAATATAAAAACATCAACCCAAATAATAACTATAAACAAAACACAAAATATGAAATAAAAAAAATTACACCAAAAATGTTACTACCTAACAATTTTAAAATTAAATTTCATGTTGTATATGATAAGAAAAATTAAGTGCTAGAGACATACAAACTATGATAGTGAGAAAAAATGAAAGTGGCAAAAACTTGGTACATCAAGCATGTAACATATTTTTCTAGCATGCATATAAAGGTGGCCAATGCTATTTTATTATTTTAATTTTTCATGTGTAACCTTTAATGTTAAAATCAAAAGTTTGATAAAAGAAAATAACAAACTGCAATGTTCAAGACAAGTAAGTTGATTATACCTGACGAATTGAAAACTTGAAAAATAGTAGAGTCGTGCTGATAACGTGTTTCAATAGTAAGAACAAGATTAGTAATGTAAAGAACAAAACAAGAGGAACAATTGAGAACAAAATAACAAGAGAGCAATATAAGATGAGTTTCTTCTTTCTTTCAAGTGTATCAAACATCTTCCTCAAGACCTTTATTTATAGTATTACAAAGAGGGACTTCAAGAGGTGTCATAAACATGACATTAACTCATGAGAAGGTGGGGAAGAATATGGAGAGTGGATGATCAATGAGGAGGTAGTGGAGGTGTGGGAGTTACTAACTTTATGAAGAAATTACACCAAAAAATTATAAAGAAATTACACCAAGAAGTTATGAAGAAATTACACCAATTAAAAATTATGGACATCTACATTATTACAATCATTTACAATACCCTTCCCTTTGTCCATAAATGAAACATATAGACGCAATGGGGAAATGTTGGGTAGACGGTTGCAGTGGTCTTAGCTATACTATCATGTCTATCTGAGATTATGTACTTTTTTTCCTTTCTACATATATTTATTTAAAACATTTGAAGAATCATTTCCACAGTGCGTTGCTCTCTGAATCAGCAATAGCACAAGGGTAAATTTTGTCATGTGCAAAGATGTATAGTAATGTTAGAAAAAAGACCAAAATAAATTTAAAAAATAATAATTGTAAAAAATAGAAGTAATACTTTATGAAATTATGTTAATATATTTATCTTGCATGGTAGATTGTACCACTGTATGTTGCCTTTAGGAAGGTCCCATCTACCATTACTATATGTTTGCAATACTTAAAAGATTTGAATTAGTACATTTGATGCTATCAAAAGAGATAAGAAAGAATCATCTCCGTCTGCATTTCTTATAATATTTCTAAATTTACATATTGCAGTATATTCCACTTAATAATAAGGAAAAAGGACATGGACTGGCCATTTTAAAAGAAATGGCCCACACTGTGAAAATATGGACAATTGGAATCAGTCGGCCCAATTTATAATCTTTTTTTAGTCATTTAGCCCAAAACCATTCTCTTTACACAATCAAGGGGATTAAATGTTCTTTACAGTTGGCCATTCTTAAATCACTTTTTTTTTCTAAATATACTTTGCTAAATCTTTTTTTTTCTCCTCTATTATGCATTGATCAATCTACTGTGTTTTGCGATCAGTATCAAAAATTGATTTGTTGTTTCTTGCATTAGAGCATTGAAAACTCTAGACATGAAGCAAAAAATAGAATGTAAAGGAAAGTTAAAAGTAACGGGTAAATAGATCAATATGACCTCAAATTTGTGGTTAATGATGATGATTTTACAGAATCATCACATACAGGTTTGCACTTGAAGCAATGTAATAGTTCTTTGAACTTGAAGAAGAAAAAAATGAAATAATGAGGCTTCAAGGTAAGAGAAAAGTCATGTGTTGGTCCATGTTCTTCTCTGAGGCTGACTTGATCACAGAGTGAAAGATGTTTTGTTGCATGTAAAGATCAAAAAAATAATTTGTCAATTGATACTCTTTTATAACATATTGATACACTTTTTTTAAAAGAGAGAAGGGGAACCTACGCATGCACATACAGTCTCTATACCCAAATGATACTCTTTTATACCATATTGATACACTTTTATACAATATTTATACACTTTTTCTTAAAAGAGAGAAGGGGAACCTATGGTGCATATGCAGTCTTTATACCCATTTAATACACTTTTATACCATATTGATACGCTTTTACACTGCATTGATACATTTTCTGAAAAAGGGAGAGGGGATTCTATGCATGCACATATAGTCCCTATACTCAATTGATACACTTTTATACCACATTGATACACTTAAATTCAACATCAGATATCCACTGACCTCCGTATTTTATCATTATTGAAACTAAAACTGAAGTTGAAGCCATTATTATTTTGTATCAATTTTGACAAATTTATAATGGAAAAAAATTATAGGAAGCTAATTAAATGCAGATTTTTGGAGTTTTTATACAAAATTTGTGAAGAGAAAGGCAAATTGGAGTATCGAAAAAGGTAAAGGAATGGAGGTTTAGGAGTTTGAATAGAAATGAAATTGTGAATGAAAAGGAAAGAAAGAAAGGGAAAGTTACTTTAACGACATTTTCGATTATGTTTAAGCGTATGACAGTGAAGGTTAGCTAGTGGAATTAGTTTGTGACTATTTATGGGGTATTTAATTTTGAATGCTATTTTTGTGGTATTATTTTAATTTTAGGTGTTATTTTTGTCCTTTCCCTAATAATAAAGGGCAAAGGCCTAAATGAGGAAGTGTCAAGCAGGCATGTTGACCTGTTGTATGTTTTGGCACTTCTTCATTGGCCATTTTTCCTTCGTTTTATTTTGTTTGACTTTTTCTTAATCTGATATATATCTATAAAAAATACGTAAAAAATATTATAAATCACAATAATTAACAATTTTAAAAATTTAAAAATATAAAATATTTGACTGACTCTCAAAATTATATCAATACCACTTAAAATTGAAATAGAAGAAAAAGTATTATAAATCACAATAATTCAAACTTAAATTATTTTTCAAATATAATTGACTATCAATGTCGCAAAAGTTTGGTTTATTCTGTTATATATTTCAAAAAAAAATACATAAAAAAATTATAAATCACAATAATTAACAACTAAAAAAATTTAAAAGATATAAAATATTTGGTTAACTCTTGAAATTATATCAATGTCATTTAAATTGAAATAAAAGAAAAAGTATTAGAAATAACAATAATTTAAAATTAAATTATTTTTAAAATATAACTATGAATGCCACAAAAGTTTGGATAAGAAGAGTAACATATATTATTTAAAAAATTATCTAACTCTCAAAATTATATTGGTGCCACTGAAATTAAATAGAAGAAAAAGTATTATAAGTCACAATAATTTAAAATTTAAATTATTTTTAAAATATAATTGACTATCAATGCCACAAAAATTTAATTTATTCTGTTATATATTTCAAAAAAATATATATATTAGATGATATAAAATATTAATTAGATGATACTCGAAATTATATCAGTGCCACTTAAATTGAAGTAGAAGAAAAAGTATTATAAATCACAATAATTAAAAACTTAAATTATTTTAAAAATATAACTATCAATGCCATAAAAGTTTGAATAAGGAAAGTAACATATATTATTTAAAATTACATAATAAGTATTATAAATTGCAATAATTAACAATGTAAAATATCCACAAACATATAAAAAATATGATTGATTATCTAAATTCTATTTGTATCACATAAATTGGGATAAAATAATAACATATATTGGGTTTGTGCTGGCGCAGGCTTATCGATATATATATATATGTATATATATGTATATATATGTATATATATGTATATATATGTATATATGTATGTATATATATACATTTATATATATATATATGTATGTATATATATACATTTATATATATATATATATATGTATGTATATATATACATGTATGTATATATGTATGTATATATATACGTGTATGTATATATGTATGTATATATATACGTGTATGTATATATACATGTATGTATATACGTGTATGTATATATACATGTATGTATATACGTGTATGTATATACGTGTATGTATATATACATGTATGTATATACGTACATGTATGTATATATATACATGTATGTATATACGTACATGTATGTATATATATACATGTATGTATATACATACATGTATGTATATACGTACATGTATGTATATATATACGTATATGTATACATATATACGTACATGTATATGTATACATATATACGTATATGTATACATATATACGTACATGTATATGTATACATATATACGTATATGTATACATATATACGTATATGTATACATATATACGTATATGTATATGTATACATAATTGTGCATAGGCAGAATACATAAGCAGGTCCCTCAAGTACGCACCATCTTTCACTTAGGCACCTCAAGTGGACATTGTTCCATTTTGGCACCCCAAGCGGCCTTCAAGTGTGCCACTTTGGCACCTTTTGCTGAATCAGCAAATTTATATTGTGTGTGTATTACACGCGCCTGATGATGTGGAAAGTGACAAATAATATGTTGACACGTGTCATTTCTCTAAAAAATAATTTTAAAATCATTAATTAATTTTTTTCGAAAAAAATCAATAATCACACCTTTCCCCAATAATTAATTTTAATTAAAAGTTACTCAAATAATTTATAAATAATTAATTTAAATAAAAAATACCCCCTCCCCCTAACCTACCCACCCCACCAACCTTCTTCTTCAAACACCCCACCCACCCCATCAGTCCACCCACCCCATCAGTCCACCCACCCACCCCCACCCCACCAGTCCACCCATCCCGCCGCCCCTCCCACCCCACCCACCCCACCAGTTAATTTATAATTTTTTTAATTGATTTTATTTGATTTTAATTTTTTTCGCGGATTTAGCATTGATTTTTTAATTTCTTTCATCACTTTTGTTTCGATTTTTAATTTTTCTTCACTGATTTTTCTTGATTTTTATGCTTCGATTTTAATTTTGTTTTTATTGATTTTGTTTGAATTCAATTTTTCTTCACTGATTTAGTTTTATTTCTTAAGCATTCTTATTTCTTATAATTAAGCATTCTTATTTCTTCATTTAATCATTCTTGTCTTTTGATTTCTTCTTTCATAAAAGAAGTAAGATTCTTGATTTAACCATTTTAGCATAAAGATGTGTTAAGAAAAAAAATGGTGGTAAGTTAATGGATTGGAGAAAGAAGATTACGAAAATGCCACTGAAAATTATGAAAATGCCATTGAAAAATTACAAAAATGCCACTCAAACGCGCCTTCAATGCGTGTGTCACACGCACCTTGCCAACTCAACAAAAAGTGTCAAAATGACATACTTTATACCTACTTGAGGTGTCAAAATGGAACAATGTTCACTTGAGGTGTCTAAGTGAAAAATGGTGCGTACTTGAGGAACTTGCGTATGTATTCTGTCATTGTGCATATGAATCTTTTGGATTGCCTCTTAACATTTGAGTTGCATCCATCGGTGGCCCCCTAAACTTGGCACGAACTTTCACTTAGGCATCTCAAGTGGACATTGTTTACTTTTGGCACCTCAAGTAGACATAAAGTGTGTCACTTCGACACCTTTCGACATCAACTCTGGTGCGTGGGTCACACTCACTGCCAACGTGGATTACCCGACCAATTAGTTTGTGCCATCTAATTTTACATTGCCACATCATTATATATACACAAAATTAGTTTTTTTTTTAAAAGGCCAAAATACATGGCAATTACATCCAATGAATTAATGACACATGTTTTATTCCCTAAATAATTACAAAAAACACCTCCCACATTATCTTCTCCACCCAACTTTCTTTTAGCTTAAACCTCCATTAATGGAGATTGAACTTTTCAATAATGATAAACATACCTCCTCATTCTCTAACAATAATAGATCTACATTAATAGCTTCACGAATTTCAAATACATGATGAAAAATATGGAGAAAGATAAGGTTAGTGTTCAATTAGAAAATAAATTAACGAAAGAAAATATAAATACGAATGGGAGTTGCTTGGAACTAGAATTTTAGATACATGAGAAGGAGAGACATGGGAATTTCAGATACAGTGAAGTTGAAGAATGATTTGAGAGACATGGGAAGGAGTGAAGCTGGAAGTGGAAGGAGCAAGAAAAAGAATATGAAACTGGAAAAAAAAATGCAAGTCTCCAATTACACAATAATGAAGCAAGAAAGAGTAAAAACATGATATTGTGAGCTTGACCTTCAAGAATTAATGGAGCAAAAATTAATTGTGTTAAGAAAAAAAAAATAGTGATAAACTAATGGATGGAGATGGGGATGGAAAAAAAGAGTGTGAATAACATCTTTGTTTATTTAACGTAGTGAGAAATTACTTATATTGAGCCTTGATTTATTGCTATGATGTGTAATGAATCTTGATTGTCATTGGGTTGTTGTTAGTGTGTTTATGGTGTAATGGTGGTGAACTGAGATTAGAGGGAGTATTCCGTTGATTAATGGAAGGAGTATTATTTGGTGTTTATGGTGTGTATTAGTTAACAGAGTGAATATTTTGTTAATGGAGTGAAATTTATTTTGAGTGTTGATTTCACCTCCATTAATGTAGGTTAAGCTAAAAAATAGGTGTGGAGAAGACAATGTGGGAGAGAAGATGTAAAATTATGAAAATGCCCCTAAAAAATTATGAAAATGCCCCTCAAACGCGCTTAAAAGCGAGTGTAATACACTCTCTTTGCTGATTCGGCAAAAGGTGTCAAAATGACACACTTTATGGCTACATGAGGTGTCAAAAGTGAACAACATTCACTTGAGGTGCCAAAATGAAAGATCGTGCCAAGTTCAGGGGGTTGTCGATGGGTTTGGCCCTTTTTTCATCGTCTGTCATGCTTACATATAGATCAAGTTGATACCATATGCATTTTTAGAATCCCATTGCATATCTGTTGTTGTGTACACTGTCTGGGATCAGAAAGTTTTTCTCGTATAACACGAGTAACAAAGATTGTAATAACATGTCCTTTTGTGCAAAATCGTTCATGTTGTGGGCAGATGTGGACATCATTGAACTGCCCTACTTGAAACAATTTTTATCTTCATACCTTTGTTGCCTCAAGAGTCCAACATGTGTCTTTTACACACATAATAGAATACATATGTAAAATAGGCAACATGATAATATTTCTAGAAAAATACATTTTTTACACTGATAAATTGATGAAGCAATACTGTATATGATATTATCTTAGTATATAAACATATTGTGATCGTGTCATGGAGTTCTAGTGAGTAAATGAATAGGAAACATACCTTAATGATATCATATTAGTATATGGATATATTGTGATGGTATCATTGAGGATTGAGCAGTTTCACACTGAAAGACTACTCAACCCTCAATGACGCCATGTTTGTATATTGATATACTGTAATGGTATAACCAAGGATTGAGGAGTTTCTCATTGAGTGAATTAAACAGTCCTTCATGATAATATATCAATTGTATGGATGTAATATGATGATACATGCAGTATATTTGAGCAGTGTTTTGTTGAAGGACTATTTATTCCTCAATGATACCATCACAATATATAGATCCCAGCATACTCTAACATGAGTATTCACAACAACTCACATATACAATATCCACTAGCTAACATATGGTCTTCTAGAGAAAAAAGGCAACCGTAGGGACAAAACCTTATTAGCATTTGTTGCCAATCGTGAAAGCTATAACACGAGACTACTACCATTTACAGATCAAAGTACTTACCAGTAGCAAACAACTTTCTAATGGTAAAACAAACAAGAATGGGGAAACTACAGATGATTTTTCAAAAACAAGATTGCTCCTGGAAAGAACGACTCTCTGAACAGTGAACCCAATGGCAAAGGGAAGCATGATTCAATGAGCTAAAACCTCTACATCATGACTTCCCCCTCCCTGCAGCTCCTTCTCGCTGGCTGCGGAAATGACTGAGAAGTTGTTGTGCCTGCTCCATTATAAAGATAAAATATAAAATGTATTGTCCTGAAGCTAGGAAAATTAACATTTAAAATAAAAAAAAGGATAAAGAAGAGAAAAAAAATGTGTTATGGCTTTCCATTGCACACGTGCTGCGTGTGACATGCATCATGGTGAGGGTAATCTTTGAATGTACGTATAAGCAGCTGTAATTTGTTATGTGGGCAATATGTGATGCACACAGAAACTATATTAACTCTCCTAAGACTGAGTACACTCTTTTTGTATATAATAAATGCTGTCTAGTCATTGGATCCAGATCAAGAAAGTAGATTTTTATTTTATCAGATAGAGTCTTCCACTTAAATTGTAGACCAGCCCTTTAATTTGGCAGGCACTTCGTATGGTAAGCATATGACAATTGGGAAGAACAGAAAGATTGAAGTAGATAGCGCAAAATGGGAACCTTTTAAAGAAGACAAAGCTACATACCTTCTCCTTTGCTCTTGGGGAGCCTGACTGAGACAATGCAACAAGAGGAGGGACAGCACCTTCTTGCAACACTAGTCGACAATACTTGGGACTGTTGAGACACAGTTGCAGCAGTATTGAGGCAGCATTTTCTTTTCCCCGCTGAGATCCGGTTTCAACAATCTCGACTAGTGATTGTATACCCCCCTCTCTGGCAATAGCTAAGCAGCCCTCTGAAATGGTAGACAAATTTGCAAGAAGAGCAACAGCCTTATCAACCATTTCATTCGAAGGGTCCAAGAACCTAATGAGATGCTTCACAGCTCCAGCTTGAATGATGCGAGCCTTATTTTCATGAAAAATTGAGAGGTTAAATAACGCTGTAGCAGCGTCTTTTTTCCCCCTAATGGTACCTAAACCAAGAAGATCGACCAGGGCTTTCACTGCTCCAGAACGTCCAATCTTTTTTCTGTACTCTTCCAAAAGAGATAGACTAAAAAGAGCTGCAGCAGCATTCTCTTTTGCTCCAGCATTTCCTGTTCTCAGGACATGGATGAGGGGTTCAAGCGCCCCTTGCTCCGCAATCATGGCCTTGATGTTTTCATTTATCGATAAGTTTAGTAATGCTGTCACAGCATGCTCTTGAGTTAGTTTCACATCAGAGTTTAGCAAAGAGATAAGTGGAGCAATAGCCCCACAGCCACCTATAATAGCTCGGTTTTCCATGTTGTGCTTTGCAAGAAATCGCAGTTCTGCTGCAACTGTTGTTTGCACCTCGGTTGATTGACTTTCCAGGTCACCAATAAGCTTTTCAACATGGGAACTCGTAGTCAGATCATCAGACATCGACTTTGTTGGTAAGGAAAGTTGTCTAGCAGGATTGTGGAGTCCATTCACAGCCCTTTCACTCATTGTTTTGGAGCTGTGATAAAGCCTTGCAGACAAATTAGGAGAATTTCCAACACTCTTGTTGCAAGGAGAAGAAATACGGTAATCACATTGTACCTCTCCAGATGTATCACTCACATTATCATGTTTACTTGATATCCTTGAGACATCAGTTGACCCAGAGGGAAGATAATCACTACTGGAAACAGCACTTGATACTGATTCACTCCTGCTATGGATATAGGAAAGCCCTGGAGATGTGTGGCCTGAATTTTGAGCCTCCCTGGTACGGCATGCACTAGGTTCTTCTTCACTTAATTCGGATGTGAAATCAATCTTCTCACTTTCAAAAGCTTGTCCACCTTGATGACATAGTCTTGATGTCGAATTGCTGGTTTCTGAGGAACCTCGCACGTCGTCCATATTAGTAAGGTGTCCAGGATTAGATATGATTCCATCATGAGTTGACTCAGGGTTCACGTCAAGACTCACTTTGTTTACCTCACACCAATTTTCTATCAGATCTTTAACAGTGTAATTTGGGATAAGATTTGAATGTGCGAGTGCTTGGAGGGTTTTTGGGCATGTAGTTAGTCCATGATCCATCCATTTTTGAATGGAAGCCTTCTCATAAGTTTGGCCTGAAGCAATAATGACTGGATTCACCATGAGTTCCAAAGACAAGGGACACCGGAAATAAGGAGGGATCTTAATACCATCTATGGCCTTGAAGGTCTCAAGTTCAAGCATACAATCACGAATAATTGAGAAGAAATCTATGGAAAGGGTGATCTTATCTAAATTTCCTCTCAATTTATTATCTTTAGCCTTCAGTCGCTCCTTCTCTAATGCAATACATTCATTCAATAGTTCTTCATGAGATGCCAAATTAAGAGAGTGAATTATTTCTGTCAGACTTTCAGAGCCAAGAATCTTCCCTTCTTCAAGAGCCACATTTATCTGTTTTGATGTTTTCCCCACTTCAAACTTTTGAAGCTCCTGTATGAAGTGCTGAAGCACATGAAATTGGAATCAGTCGAGCTACTGTCAAGATCACATACTTATTGCACTAGCTTTAACACAACATTAACAAGAAAAGGAAGTGTAGAAACAAAAATGTACAGCTAAAAATCCGTTAGAACTCGTGTATTAAACCAGACCTGAATTTCAGAAGGATCCAGAGTAGGCGGTGATGATTCTAGTAGTTGGCATAAAATGTGAGATAACTTGAGAGCACTACTCTGGACTTTCAGCAACTCTGGTTCACTCTGCAAAGCCTGGAACATCAAATATCTAATAAGTTCTTTCATGAAAGTAGAAATGGAAAAGTTTGTGATAGGCTAGTTATCATTTTTTATCACTTACTTTGTGCTTCATCAAAAAAAGAAAAAAAAAAACATTTTTCATTACTTTTTATTTTGTGAAGTAATAAGAAATTTCATTGCTAGCATCAAGAAGATGCAGAATAGTACAAAACTGAGGAAAATGACAACTCTTCATTAGCTCAAATACAAAAAAGGCTACTGTTGGTTTTAATATTGTTAAAATAACGTAGCAAGGAAAGCCAAGAACTTAGTGGCTGAAAACAGAAATGACTTAGAGAAGAAGAAGTCGCAAAGACTTTTTTTTTAATTATCAACTCCTAACTTAGATAGTGCTATTACAACTGAAAGTAGGTCAAAAATTACCATAACAAAGCAGTCCTATTTGCTATTCCAAAAATAGAAAATGACCAACAATTTTCTACCAAAAATAGGAATCCCAATTTGACTAGGAGTCGTATGTAAAAAAGACCGGAGAAACACAAAAAACAAATCACATGCATTATTCCTTAAAGCAACTTTTAACACTCCTTCTTGCTTTAGAAATTGCAAAATTTGGTCTTCTGTCTTGGGATCTCCACCTTTGATAACTGAAAGTGACCTTGTGAATAAATCTGCAGATTCATCTTTGGGCTTGTAGTGAACCAAATTCATTTCTCATTTTGAATGCAACCCTTGACTCCTTTTGGCATTTCTTCCTGCTTCGTTTTCATCTTGATTTAAACTTGCTCATTTTATTTTTCTAAAACATAGATAACTCCTCCATTGCTTCAATTCCTTTAGGAACATTGAAAGTTCCTTTAAACTTAGCGGATTCATATATTGTTTGTGTTTTTTCAATTAGAGGATCATCTTCAAATTTTTTCAGCCTATGATCTTTTTCATGTTCTACAGAAGCATCTTCCATTGGAACAAATGAGAAATGTTTACCTCTCATCTTATTGTTTAAAACTTCTTTTCCAACACATCATTGTTGAAGTTTTATTACCTGAACTTGTTTGATGACAACAGCTCCTTTTCCTTCAACAAGAATCTGGTCACCATTTCTGATCCTAACTTTGGATATTTCAGTATGTTTTAATTCTTTAAACAAACTCTTGTTATAAGTCATGTGGTTGGTGGAACCGCTATCAATCAGCCAAAAATTTGTTGAAACCTTACTTGAGATACATGTTTCTTCTTCTTCATTGACCACACGTGCATCTACTTCATGGTTCTCAAATTTGTTTTTGCAAATCACTGCTTCATGGGCAAGCTGATTGCACTTCCAGCACTTCGTGTTTGACCTTTTCCAACATCCGTATAGTGGATGACCCACTTTTCCACAGTGCTCACAAGGTGGGTAATTTTTTAAATTTTTACCCGTGCTTTGAGTTTTGTGGCTACCTACTAAGGCTCCTTCAACCATACCATCTTGCTTCATAAGTCTCATTTGTTCCAGTGCCTAAAAAGAATTTAATAACTCTGCCAAGGTAATCTTGGACATGCTTCATATCTTTCGAGCACTATAGCAAAAATTCTTTCAACAATTCTTGAATCTTTAAATTCAGTGCCTAGTAATCTTACCTTATTAACAATGCCAAGTAATCTATTCGAGTATTCTTTGACTGTCTCAGAGTCTTTCAATTCTCTGCAACTCGAACTCTCTTATTAAATTCAGTACTTGCATTCCTCGAATTCTTTTATCTCCAGCATATTCTTCCCAAATTTCTTTTGGTGATGTGAGAGACATAATTCTTATAAAAATAGTTGTTGAAACAAAAGCAAACAGAGTTTCCTTCGCCTTAGACATCATAGTTTTCTTTTCCTTGTGACTCTTGATTTGAGTTATGGTGGGATTATTCGGCAGCGAATTAATTTCATAATCCTCTTCCACAGTTTCCCAAAGATCAAAAGCCTCCAAGTAAGTTTCCATTCTCACAGCCCATAATTGATAATTTTCACCATCAAAAACGGGTGGAGCCATTCAAAAGTCCGATGGTTCAGATTGAAGACATGCCAAGATCAAAGTTGCAACCAATTTGACGATGTGAAAATATTTTGTCAAAGAAAGTCAAAAACAAAAACTACATGTTGAGACAATTTTCAACTATATTTTCAATAATCCTGCTGCTTCGTCTTTAAAATAAAATCAATTTTCAACCTATGTCTATGGGCTCCAACTTTCAACCCCTGTTTTCTTTTAACGCTTGGGCTCCTTTCAACTCGTGCATATACTTTTAAAGCATGAGTTCCACTTTTAACCTGTGTTCACTTTTAATGTACAAGGCACCACTTTCAACCCTGTTCACTTATAACATAAGGCTGCAATATTTTCAACTCATGCTTTTATTTTTAACGCATAATGTTCCAATATTTAAGTCATATCATTTTTAAGCATGCCAAACAGCAGCGATATATGAAGATTATGTAAAGAACCAAAATCATGCATGTGTCGTGAAAAGATGGATCAAGTTTTGTCAAGAAAATTCAGACAAAAAGGGGAGATTGGTTAGGGGTTTTACCCGGAATTTTCTTACCAAATTGAGTTTCACTTTTCTTGGAAGGAAAGTCAAAATAATACCATAATTATTTTTACTTTTTCCAAAAGGAAACATAATTCTCTTCTGTATTTGACTAACCTCTTATTTGGAGAAAAAGTTTTGTACCTCTATAAATTGAGAATCTTTCTTCTTGTTTCATAATACAATAGCATCCACAATGTAGTCATTAAAAGATTTTTGTTTAGGAGAGATTTTCTCTCAAATAGGTTTTAGGCTTTTGATATTAGTTTTCATAATATGTAGGTCACTAGACCAAATAATATCAATAATATCTTTAGCATATTTTTCTTTTCTTTTGAATTATCGCCTCGATGGTTTGCAAACTATTAGCTTTTGCATGACACCCTCTCAATTGCGAACCCAACAATTGGTATCTAGAGCTATTTTTCTTTAGGGACCTGTGAGTGAAGAGATGGATTCTAAAAATAGTTTTTCACGAATGGTTCCACCCATTTTTTTATGGTGAAAATTATCAATTATGGGCTGTGAGAATGGAAACTTACTTGGAGGCTCTTGATCTTTGGGAAACTAAGGAAGAGGATTATGAAGTCCACAGCTTCCCAAAGATCAAGAGGCTCTAAGTAAGTTTTCATTCTCATAGCCCATAATTGATAATTTTCACCATTAAAAATGGGTGAAGCCATTCGTGAAAAAACATTTTTAGAATCCATCTCTTCACTCATAGGTCCCTCAAGAAAAATAGTTGTGATACCAATTGTTGGTTTTAATACTATTAAAATAATGTAGCAAGGAGAGCCTGAAAACAGAGATGAGTTAGAGAAGAAGAGTCAAGGTTTTTTTTAAAATTATTATCAACTCCTAACTTAAATAGTGCTATTACAACTGAAAGTAGATCAAAAATTACCATAATAAAGCAGTCTTATTTGTTATTCTAAAAATAGAAAATGACTATCAGTTTTCTACCAAAAATAGGAATCCCAATTTGACTAGGAGTCCTATGTAGAAGGACTGAAAAAAAACAAAAAATAAGTCACCTGCATTATTCCTTAAGGGCGTGTTTGGTATGATGGAAAACATTTTCCTATTTTTCCTTGTTTGGTTGTAATATAACTTTAGGAAGATATTTTCCAAAGGAACTCATTTTCCTCCATTTGAAAGAAAATGACTTCCCTCATGGGCCAAGGGAAGTTATTTTCTAGAAAATATTGAGATGTGACTTATGGAAACTTGGAACCAAAATAAACCAAAATATGAATAAAATGACCAAAATAGGTCACCTATTTAATAAGTTACCAAAATAGGCTAAACGTAATAATTTATTATGTTTTATACCTTTCTTTTAACGGATTGATAGCGGATGTGTACATTAAAAAAGTTTTAGTAAAACGTAGTAATAATTTATTACGTTTTACAAAACTTCTTTATAAAACGTAATAATTTATTACGTTTTATAAATTTTTTTGTAAAACGTAATAATTTATTACGTTTACGTGATTTGACATAAAGAAGTGATGTGATAGTACACTGAGTTTTTTAAAAAAAATTATAAATTAAAACTTTATAACTTTTTAAACTTTTATAAATTAAAACTTTTTATTACAATTTATAAATTATAAATTTTTATTACGTTTCTTACCAAAAAAATTTAAAAAAAAAGTTATTGCTTCGTTTTGTCAGATCAAGTACCACCTAGTTCACTCTTTTTGACTTTTTCTTTCATAAATCGTATTAAGAAGTTACTTTTTAATAAATAAAAAATACGTAATTATAAATTTATTTTATTAATACGTGAAAAAAATTACATTGTTTTCTAAATTTGGTCAAATGAATGTATAATTGTTGATGTCACATCTCATACAAACTGACCGAATGATTAAATGTGTAGTTAAATATTATGTTTTAGAAAATATATTATAATTTTAATTAGAGGGCCACACGCTCATGTAAAGTTAAAATTTAGGTAGAAAAAAAATATATTTTCTATTCACCAACCAAACACCATAAAATATTTTTTGAAAAATATTTTCCACTCAGCAACCAAACATTAGAAAATAAGTAAAACACCAACTTATTTTCTAGGAAAACATTTTCCATCATACCAAACACACCCATAAAGTAACTTTTAACAGCTACACTAGTACCAGGGAGCTAACAAAGTTCAAAAAGTTCTCAGGGGAATCTATGGATGAAAGGTTATGCCAGCTATATAGATACAAAAGACACCTAGCCTTAAGGGAGTGATTTGGAGTTGATAAACCTTCAAAACATTTGTTGTTCCTCTCTGACCATACGCACCAATAAATACTAGCAAGTATCATCTTCCAGATTGGCTTGATCGCTTACCAATGCTCCAATTGCACCAGCATACATTTTTCATTACTTTGTGTTTATTCAATAGAGTCAGATGACAACTGGAAAGAAACCTTTCAGAAAGAGAAGAAAGAAAACTGGATATTTTACAGTAGAACGAGGCCAGGCACGCAGCTTGACTTTCAACAGATTTACAAATGATAAGTAAGTAACAGATTGACTATATATTCGGATATTATTAAAGTTGCCCTTCTCCTCCAAGAAGGGAGACAAAAGTGTAGGACAACTGATAATAACATCACTCTCATGAATGATGAGCTTATACATGACTATTTGAAGTAGTTATTGTCATATTGATCTGCCATATTTAACCCCACTTAGAACAGCTATATAGTGTAACTTGCAGTTACTCAGCAAGGATATCATGTAAAAAGCATGCAGAGAATTTTTCCGAAATGGGAATACTAGATACATAAATTCAGTCTATTTATGTGATAATGACACTTCAGTGTCTCTGCACTGTGAGAGAGTAGTTGGAGTTGTGCGTTACATGATCTGTAGTAAGCAGGCCTGATTGTAAAATGTATCTGAAGACTCTGTTAACGAACATATTCTAAAATAAGAAAAAGTTCGGCTGACATAATCAAAGCAAATAAAATAACATAAAAACTTATCAGCAGCACAATTGAATATCAACACTCACTATAAGACATTTGAGCACACTGTGTACACGCAACCATGAGTTTTGTCAATTTTGGAGAGCACGACCATTCCTCAGAATTATCCACGTGGATTAGTCTCACACAGATGAAATCAAACTAACAAGAATGGAAAAGGAATGGCATTGTCACTCAGAACCTAACCAATAAAAGGTAGTGTCATGTGATGGTGCTTAATTTGTAGCATTGACACTTGACAGCATAAAATTAACTCAAGGAATGGTGAATCCTTTAGTTTTTAGTCTGATAATATTTTGGAACGAATTAAGTTTGAATAAATAAATGCAACAGAAAATAATAAGCACAAACTGTTTGGAAGTTGAAATAGGGAAAGTGAATAGGAGTATTTAATTAGGGAGTAACAATCAGAGCGATAGACAGTCAAAACTCCACCCTAATATAAACAGAAGTTCCTAAATTTTGCATTCTGTTTTCCTTCATTTTGTGAGCATATGTCTAAATCAGCGAGAGGAGAATTAAAATTACCCAGAGAATCTTGCTCTTCTTGGGAGACCATTCTTCCAGTAACTCCCTAGCTTCATTAATGGCTACATCTAGTTCTTCACACTGCCTGCATATGGTTTCATCTGAAGGAGCTTCTTGTTGAGCAACATCATCAAGTACTGGTTTTAAAAGCTTCAACAAAGTTGCAATATTTTTGTAGTTCTTTTGACCAGGCATAGTCTTTGATGTTAGACATGTCACAAGGTGAACGAATCGAGAGATACTGTTTATAAGGCACCTTTCAGATGTCAACTCCATTAACCTGTCATGCACAAATCTAAAAACATATTATCTACACAGTGACTTGCAAAAAAAAGTCAAGATGAGGGATGGAAAGATGCAGGTTAGATGTAGTTGTGATGATTGATCAGAACAACTACCTCTCTTATACACAGCTTCTTCCATGTTCTATAAGAAAACTCCAACAGCAAAAAATAATCAGCATGGTTCTTTCCACATTCAGACTTCCAAAATGTTTAATATATGGAACCAATAATATAATCTTAACAATTTTCACAAGTCTCAAGAATTTAAATAATTTCAGTAACCTATTTAAACTTTAATCTTATGTAGTTTTCCTATCAAAATGACTTCTCAGTTATCATTTTGGTATTTCTGCAGTGCTATTTATATACACCACAAGTCAAAATTAACATTGTTAACTCTATGCCCAAGCGCCTCATAAATTAGAATGGAGACAATGCTTAAAATAAAGTCCCTTATCAAAAAAGTAACAAATATAGTGGCTCATCTCAGTCATTGGTGCGATTAACAATATAAAAAAGGAAAAAGAAAAAAAAGAGGAGAAAAAATGTTAACAGGAACAAGAGATCAAGAGAGAAAAATGTTAACAGGAACAAGAGATCAAGAGAGAAACCAGAGCAACACAACAAATAAAAACACAGCTATAACATCTGTAGGTGATCTAAGCGCATGACATGAAGTCCAGACATCAATATTATTATCTTTTCGATGAACTACAAAGTAGAAATGCTATCTTGAGACATTCCGATGTAGCTATATACGCTAAGATGGAAAACAGTATGAATACAATTTCTTCATGTAAAACGTGTGTCTTAAAACTACTTAAAAGTCAAAAGCTACTAACTCAACCATATTTGGACAAGATTGGCACAAAATCTAAGTATGGAGTACCTGAGCTGCAACAAACAGCACTAGTCAGGAATTTCTATCAAATTTAATAGCATAAACAGCATAACCTATTTCCTTAAATGGGTTCAAACAGAATTTATACTCTTACAGTGTCTTGCTTTTGATTTCTATCATCATCTGAAGTTTACTGTGTCTTGGTTATTGCACTACTTTGTTGTTGTTACTGTTTCCTTATTTGCTGGTATGTTTTCTTCACTGTCGTTTTTCCTTTTCATACCTGCTTTGATTCGTTGTACTCGAGCTGAGGGACCTTTGGGAATAACCTCCCCACCTTCATGAGGCAGGGTAAGGTCTGCCTACACTCTACCCTCCCCAGACCCTACTAGTGGGATTTCACTTGGTATGTTGGTGGTGGTGGTGGTTCAAACAAATCCATTTTTTTTCGTTCTAGTTTCCATAGTTTAGATATACTGAAACAACAAAGCCAAAATCCCAAATATTTGTATCAGATTTTCCATATTTTATTCTTAGTTGCAGCATGGAATGAGGTGAAAAGGATAACAAACAAACTTCAGCTTCATGTTGTGAAAATACACAGCCAAGCAAGTTTAGGAGTAAAAATAAACCATCTATAAATCCATCCGAATTTCTTCCTATAAAAAGAATCTGCTACCCATTTCATAAGATTAGATATATTTTAGCACATATGACATTGTAAATACAGTTATTGGTGATTCCCAACTCAAACAACAACAACATACCTAGTGAAATCCCACAAAATAAGGTGTGGGGAGGATAGAGTGTACGCAGACCGACCTTACCCCTACCTCTTATAGGTAGAAAGGTTTGCTTCCGAAAGACCCTTGGCTCAAATAAACCAAATCAAAGTGGTAATGAAAACATGACACAACTAATAGGAAAGCAGGGTCGAGCATACATGCAAGGAATCATAACATCAACAACAAAGTGCGATCACCTAAACATAATAAACAACAAATAACAAAAGCCAGAAACTACAAGAATAAAGCTAATACTATGACAAACATGGTGCTCTAGACTAATATCCCACCCAAAACCACAACAGATGATAGCAGACACCAAAAGCCAGAAACTACAAGAATAAGGCTAATACTATAACAGACACGAAAAGCAAGACAACGATCGAATACCTACTAACCCTCTACTCTTACTCATGACCTTCATAACCTCCTATCTAAGGTCATATCCTCCTTAACAAATAAACATAATTACAATTTACAGCTACCTCTTTTGTTTGCACCAAGAGTGTGACCTAGTGGACAATCAAGTGTGTTAGAGACTTAAAGAACCATGGGACAGAGTTAGCTGGTGGTGGTGGCAAATATTCCATGAAAATAGTCGAGGCGCGCGAAAGATGACCTGAACACCGCGGTATCAGTTTACAGCTACCTTAACAAAGAAAACCTAAAAAATGGAAGAAAAAATAAAAAAAAACACAAACTAAAAAAATCTAAACCAATTATACCTGGAGCTTAGTTAAACAAAAAAAACAGATCTTGAAGAAACAATGGTATTTCAAAAAGGAAGAATTATCAACATGAGTATTTTTCAATGGAATAAAGTTGAAGAATCAATGACCCCTTTTTTCCCAACAATTTTTGCCAACCCTCTTGGCAGTGCTTCATTGTAGAGAGAGAGAAAGAGAGTTTTGTAATTAACAGGGTAGCAAAAAGGAACCAAAAAAAACAATGGTAACATTGGTGGGGGCCCTTACAAGCTGCAGATTTGTTGGTGATGCTTGTGAAATTTATTAATAAGTATTAATGATTAATTAATTGGAGGAAGAAATGTGAAACGATTAAAACATTGGGTTAATGGGTATCTAAAATGTGGACTGATAAAAGGGGGAATGATTTCTAGGTAGATTGCAGAGAGTGCCATCCATTTACTTTCCAGAAATGTTCAGTGTTTGAAACGGTGAAAATTGTTTACGCCCGAATTTTATTTAAAAATCAAATATTCTCCTCAATTTTGTTTAATAATGGTTCTTCCCCTTTATCATAATTAACTTTTTAAAATATTTATTTTATTTTTGTATTATTAATCTTTATATTTTAACTTTTTTTGAAAATCTTCCTTATAATCGCAATTTTTATTTTTAAAATATATATAACATATTTTCTATGCAAAAACTAAAAATTATTTTTTAATAAAAGGAAAAAGTAAAAAATACTAACTGAATATATAAGTTAAGGATCTTCAACAATGAAATAAATGAGTAAAATAAAATTGTAATTTTATTAATAATAATACATAATTACATATATACATACATACTTAATACATATAATACAAAAACACCAATCATAAAAAATAGTGTTAGAATTTTTGATTAATTTGTAAACGGTTAATTTTAAATCATGTTAATTAATTGATATATATATACTATATTAAAAGTGTGAAGGGTCTTAGAAATATTGTTTAAAATTCTTATCCTTCACTAAAAGTCTATGCTTTAGACAAAATCATTTTTTCACTATTTTTCTAATATTTAAGAGTAGAAATTTAATTAAATATTTATAGTAAAACTTTTTTTTATTAGAAGTCATAAGAACTAAGACAACTAATACTTTTTTCATTAGTTTAAGAATTCTAAATCAACTTTTTTTATGAAGATTTAAAAAATCTAAAAATAAATATGAAAGCAATAGAATAAGAAAAATGTAAGAAATATCAAATTTTTAAAAGTTTTAAGTAAGTAATCAAAGATTTTACTTTAAAAATAAGGAAAGATTTTAAATATAGAAAAATAAAATAAAAATAATCTAACTACAAATATGGTTCAAAGCGATCCGTCTCTCTTAGCCTCTAGCAGCAAGGAAAAGAGGTACTACATGATAGATGCAAAAGTGACGATCCATTAAACACTTATGGTGGTAAAATATATGTGTGTTTATAATAAAATATATATTATATTTACATTATTATATTAAAGTGTAAAGGGTCTTTGAGAAGTGATTTGAACTTTTTGAACTTCATTAGAAATCTTCGCATACGTGCGATTAAACTAGTATATATTAAATACCCAAGTTAATATATCTGTGTGTGTATAAAGATACTACATAAATGGAAGATTTAAAAATATTGAGGGTAAAGGAGAGAGAATGATTATTGATCAAAGTTGAGAGGAGCGCTTAATTTTTAAACCAAAGTTTGGAGATGTAAACAATTTTCACCCATGTCTATAATGACTATTTTGCCCTCTCATATGATATTATTGATCAAAGTTGAGAGGAGTGTTTATTTTTTAAAATAAAGTTTGGAGATGTGAATAATTTTCACCCGTATTTTTAATGACTATTTTACCCGAGAAAATTGAAGGAAAGGTGTCTTTTAAGTCTTGAATGAAGGATTGGTGACATTGATCAATTTAAAGGGTCAAACATAATTAAAAAAACTTGATTAGGATAATTGTGGACTTGATTAATATTTTCTAAACTTTTTAATCTTTTCAAAAATACAAATTAACCCACACCCACAAAACTTCCCTCCCTCTGCAAATCAATCTCTCTCTTCTCTCTTTCTCTAGATATTTCTCTCTCTAACTTCTCTCAACCAACAACTTTTCAAATTTCTCCCTTCAATTAATCTTGTGCAATTTCAACCTCTGGCAACAAATAGTTTTGAGTTCTTGCACGTTCCTTTTTTACTTTCAACCGTCAGTCGACGTGACAACATTCTCCGGCGACAACAACTTCGAGTTCTTCATCGTTTCTTTTTTATTTTCACGAGTAAAAAATTAGGGCTTTTAAGTTATGACGAAAATGAGGAACTTGATTTGTTGGTGTTTGTTATTTTTTATGTTTTTTGTTATTTTTTTTAATGTTTGTTATTTTTTAGTTGAATTTCTCATCTAGATATATCTGCTACTGCTGTTTTTTAATAATGGATAAAACATGTAACGTAAATCCAACAGATGAGTATTTGTTGCAACATATATGACTAATCTGTTGCACAGATTAGTAATCTGTTGCACAAATTAGTAATCTGTTGCAACATATATGACTAATATGTTGTGCAGATTAGTAATCTATTGCAACATAGATGACTAATCTGTTGCACTGTTGCAACATATATGACTAATCTGTTGCAACATATATGACTAATTTGTTGCAACAAATGAGTAATCTGTTGCAACATATATGACTAATTTATTGCAACAAATGAGTAATCTGTTGGATTCGTTTTATAGTGTTGTAATATGAATCCAACATATGTGTTATCTGTTGCAACAGATTAGTCATATATTGCAAAAAATTACTCACTTGTTGCAATAGATGACTCATATGTTGGATTCATGTTGCAGGTTCTATCCATTATAGCAGATACACCAAATAAGAAATTCAACAAAAATTATAATTTTACTTACAAAATAAGCTATGAAGTAATGTCCAAGTGATATACGAACAAAATTTGACCTAAATTTTTTTTAAAAAATTTCAACAGGGGCACAACGAAAAAGTAAAACACATGAAAAATTTCATGAAACAGGTAAAGAAGACAAAAATAATATACCATACATCAAATGCAAAAGGATCAAGGGGACAAACATTTGAGTTCTCCTAAAAACGTTTAAGTTCCCTAATATTTTAATTGCTTTCTAATAGTTGACTCATCTGTTACAACAGATTTTCTATCTGTTTGATAATTTCCAACAGATGAATCATCTGATGCAACATGCTAGTCATCTGTTGATTCAAATTAAACAATTATTAGTAATAACTAAATTAATTTAGCTAAAATTAAAGACGTATCTACTACAATGGGACAAACATTTGTCTTCTCCTAAAAATATTTGAGTTCCCTAGTAGTTTAATTATTTCCAACAGATTATCTATTTGTTGCAACAAGTTAGTCATCTATTGCAACAGATGTTTATAACAGGTTAGTCATTTATTTTTTCAAATTAAGCAATTATTAATAATAACTAAATTAATTTAATTAAAATTGAAGACAAGTCTTTAATACAAGACCTTAGACAGGGAAACAAATGTTTGAGTTCTCCTAAAAATATTTGAGCTTTAGTATTTTAAATTGTTTTTCAACACATAGAACTTGGAACCAAAATGAGCCACGGAATTAAAAAAGTGATCAAAATAGGCCACCTATTTAAAAAGTTACCAAAATAGGCTAAACGTAATAATTTATTACGTTTTTTACTTTTTTCTTAACGGTCAACTAACGGAGTTGACTTTTATAGAAACATAAGAATTTCTTACGTTTTACACGATAACCGAGGAAAAAAATACAATGAATTGTCAAAATAATTAAAAAGGTACTAAAAAAAGAGTTGTTCAACGTAACAAAAAATTACGTTCTTAACTTTTTCATAGCAGTGGTCCCCACCCACAATTCTTTTTTTCACAAATGTCCCATCACTTTTACTTTTTCCTCATTTTACATATGATAATTATGAATTTTTTTATTAGTTAAATTTATTTATATTTTACATGTAGTTCAAATAATTTATTTTTTCTAATAAATTTTTACGTTTTACATAAAAAAAAATTAAAAAAAGAAGTATCAATTGTAGACACCTAATTTTGTCCATTCCAAGTCCAATTTTATTCATTTTTATCTCACATTACCACACACCCTCATCCATGTGATTATCCCTCCATAAAATGACAAAAATAACAACCCTTAACAAAATTTTACATTGTTTTAATCCCATCCTAACAACCTCTCCAATTAAAAGTGGACACCTCACACCTCACCACCCCATACCCATACCCTCACCTACCCTACCCCTACCCCCTCACCCCACTCACGTGTCCCACACATCAATATACAAAAAAGGGAACCAACTGATATAGAGAGGGATAGAGAGAAGAAAAGAAAAAAAAAGAGGAGACCATCCCTTCTTCTGATTTTCTCCATTATCGTCTTTACAAGAAGAGCTCACGAAAAAAAAAAGTTCTTCTCTTCACCACGAATCTCGCACGCACACACTCACAGTTCACCAGAAAACACGTCCTCTCACTGGAAAACGTATGCACACGAAAAAAAAGAATGACGTGAGAGACACCGAGAGAAGAAGTTGATCGGAGATCGAGTTTTTCGGCTACTGTTCACCGAAAATCCTCTCACTAGTTCCGATTCAACTCTATAATCCATTGAAAACTCCATTTAGACCATCTCCATTGCTGAAAACCAAGATTGAATTGTTAAAACCAGTCCGAGATCGACCTGTTTCAGGTTGATTTCGGCCGTTTTGAGTTTAATTTCAGTTTGTTCGAGGTCAGATTTCTGATCGTTTGGTTTAGATTTCGGTTCATTTGGGTTAGTTTCGGTGTGTTTGGGTTAGATTTTGGTTTACTCGAGTCAGCTTCATTTGTTAGAGTAAATTCCGGTAAGATTTGAATTGACTCCGATGGAAAAATCGTAGGCAGATCCCGTCTGTTTCGCGTTGCAGGGCGTGTATTTAATACTTTCAGTCATTTTGCGTATTGGTTGTTTGAATCGGACTGCGGGTTTCAATTTCCCAATTACTGAGCTGGACAGATTTGTCGTTGGGGCTTAAGTCGAGGTTGTCGAAGGCGGGTTTTCTTTATCTCGTCGAATAATATTGGTCAAAAAACGGTTTAAGGTCCATACCTCAACTCTATATTCTTGTTATTGTCTCAAATGTGTTTAATTTTTGTGATTATGTGTGATGTGATCGTAGTTGGTGAGTTTTGTTAACGTTATGATGTCATGATTGTGTGCTTCACGGTGTATTTTCGATGATACATGGAATGAATAGGAGTAGTAGTTGGTGTAATTGATGAAAAATGAAAGCCAACGTGGGTGGTTGGAATTGACATTGATAAAAGCAATCATTAATTTATTTTGATTCATTAAATGGCGTTGAAATGAATAGGCGAATGTAGGTTGGGTAAGCAAAGTTTAGGACTCGTTGTTTTTGTTGAATATTTGAGATTTTGTTAAATAGTTTAATTTTCTCGCACCAAAGTGTATTCATTTGGCCAGGGAATGCCCCGAGGTATTTGTGTTTATTCGCCGGGGAATGCCCCGAAGTATTTTGTACCCGGAGGACGTTCGTGACGAAGGCCTGAGGCAGCGGGTTGGAGTTTAGTTTAGGACTAGCTTAGAATATAATATGTTTTATCTTTCTGTATGTTTTTATTTTTGGATTGTATAATTGGACTGAACATTATTATTTTGATTTTGGATTGTTGTTTGACGTGTTTGTTGCTTGTTTATGTGTTTTATGTGGTTCATACATTCTTAGTGTCAAAGTTAGCCGATACGTTCCACCAAGCGATCGTGGTCGAACACGGGATCGAGGGGTGCCTAACACCTTCCCCTCGGTCAACAGAATTTCTTAGCCGGAATCTCTGTTCGCAAAGCAGTCTTAAAGAGTCAAATTATTTTGAAAAGGATTTTTCAAAGGTGACTTGGCACACCGGATTATGCCAAGTGGCGACTCTGAATAAAAAATGTAAATAATCCTTTTTCGAAACAAATTTTCATTTTTCGTCACTTTGATAATAAAAACCCTTTCGAACTTAAAATCAAAACTTTCTGGTCGTAAAAGGGGTGTGACAGCTCTGACGACTCTGCTGGGGACCATTTCAGAATTCAAGCTTATTTTGGAGTCGTATCGGCTTTGTTTGGCATTATGAGTGTATGAGCATTGTTTTGTGATTTTTGTTTGTGTTATTGTTATCACTTTTTGTGAGTTTTTTGTGCTCTTTGTTTATAACATTTATCCTATGTGTTACCGATTTTATATCTGGCATCATGTGTCTACCCCCGATCTTCTTTCTGTAATAAGTCTGTAGTACACGTGTTGTACACGACCTCTAGTTGAGTCACCCTTATTTTAGGGGGGGAGCCGTCGTAGTTATGGAGTAGGTGGAAAGAAAAGCAGCCACTATCGACCATACGCTCCCCCGAACAGCCTTGTTAGTGAACCCCAACGTAGGTCAGCCTTTATGTCATGCTTATGTGCATCATATTGAGACCTAGCGGGGCCCACTTGGTCCTTTGTAGGAGACTCACCTCTAACGCATCCCTACATGCTAAATGTTGCATCTTTGAGGGTAATGGGGTTATTTGACGGACTGATTTGGTGAAAACATGTGTTCGAAGTAAGGTACGTAGGCAAGAAAAAAGTGAAGTAAGTCGGAAAAAAAAAGGAGTGTCGTAGTTTATTTTAGAGTTCTTTATGGCTTTTGTTCTTCACGATCCAAAAAATCAAAAAGGTTTTTTTTTACGTTTTTGCATTCATCTTCTCAAATTACCGTAAGTTCAACAAAAAAAAAACAAAAAAAAATGATGAAAAAAAAAGGTTTTGTTTGTCTTTTCTAGTTATTTGTCAAAAACAAAATACCAAAAAGATTTTTTTTTCATAATTGGTGGTGTCAGTCTTAGTTGAAATGTCTAGTTTAAAATCCAAAAAGTTTTCATTCGTTTGTTTTTGGTTGTCTCTTAAGTTAGGGTCAATTTATTAGTTAATCGTTAATTGTCCAATCTGGATGAACTACGCATACCTGATTCCCTTTCCTCAGGTTGGGATACGTAGGCAACCCTCGGTGGGTCCGGTAATCTTTGTGTTGGCCTTTGTCTTATTATTAGCCTAGGTCTCTCCCCCCGTAATCTAGAGTTGTTAGCCAAGTAGACTGATTTCGCTCAGTACTTCTTTTCGGCAAATTAGAGTCATGAATGTGGTATGTCCCATCGACATATGTCCCATCGACATATGCTTGTGTCAAAAATCTCAATCTTTTACTCCTGTCGAATTTTTGAGATAACGTCTTATGTGTTATTACAGGATGGATTTGTCCACCAAGTCTAGAGTCCTGATGGTTGTCAAGGTGCCCAAAAAGTTAATCAAGTGGTGGGAAATGTTTAACTATGTTGATCAACAGAAACTGATTAAAATATTAGGTGATCTTACGAAACTTCTGCATGTTACCCCTCGTCCAGATTTAATAGAGGCTTTGTTGACCTTTTGGGATCCAAGTAGTTTGGTGTTCAGGTTTGGGGAATGTGAAATGACTCCTACTTTGGCAGAAATATCTGGTTTGTTGCATTTGCCCTATATCGAGAAGGATATGATCCGAGTACGAAATCATACTGGCGTGAGATTTTTGCAGTCTTGTGGTTTAAAAAGTAAGGGTATGCATTTGGGTTGTTTAAGTGATTCGTGGGTTTTCTTAGATTTTTTGTCGGGCCCTCGGAAGGTTTTGATTGCTTTTGGGATGAATTTCATATGACTAAGGAGAAGTGGGAGAGAAAGCGTGTTGAAGTCTTCACCCTCGCTTTGTTAGGTATTTTAGTGTTTCCACTAGAAGAAAGACGTATTAATACCCGTTTGTAATCTGTGGTGATGGCTCTATTTCATAAGGATCAAAATAACAAGGGAATTAATCAAAAGGGCAGGTTCACTCGCATACCCATGATCTTAACATAAATATATAAGGCTTTAACCGAAGTGAAGGGGGGATGAGATTTTTTTAGGGCAGTAACCTGATATTGCAGTTATGGATGATGGAGCATTTGCATGCGCCTTCTTTAGTTAGACCAGACGTGGTAGATCGTTGTATTCCCAATCGAGTGAAAGCCATGGACCTCAGGTTGCGTTTGGATAAATTCTTGCTACCCGTGGGAGTCGACGCTTGGATTGAATTTCTTGAGTCAAGAATCAGGGATAACATTTTGTGGACTTGTCTGTGGCTTCGACCAAAGATAATCTTGTTTGGTTGTCAAATGCAGCTCCTTATAGTTATGTTAGGGCTTAATTGCACTAGACCATACAGTCCTTCTAGGGTAATGCGCCAGTTGGGTAGGCCGCAGGACGTGCCACCAGTAGTGGATCCTCTAAAGGATGTAGAGTACTTCAAGGACAAAGCCTTAGGTGAAAGCAAATACGAGCAGTTCTGGAAGCATGCAACAAAGCTAGGTGTGACATCAATTACCTCATTAACTTAACAATTTTCCTATATTTATTCTATATAAAAAAATAATCACTTCTATCCTTAATTATCTGATTTCTCTTTAAAAAAAATTATACTTTCGAGTTTTCCTCTACTCCAAACTAGTGAAATGTTGAATTATCGTCGATCAAATATGCTACTATATACAAGAATTATATTTTTTTAGGAGTGTTCCTAAAAAAATATATTTTCTTATATTAATTTAGGAGTGTTCCTAAATTAAATTGTGATTTTTTACTCCATTAATTATAATATAAAACGTATTTGTGCATGTGAGTCTCCTCAATATCCTAATCGAAACACTAATCGAAAACTACGATGAATCACTATCCGGAAAAATTAATTTCATATTTTTAACATACCAAAAAATATAATTCTTGTATATAGTAGCATATTTGATCGACGATAATTCAACATTTCACTATTTTGGAGTAGTGAAAAACTCAAAAGTATAATTTTTTTAGAGAAAAATCAGATAATTAAGGATAGAAGTGAATATTTTTTATATAGAATAAATATAAGAAAATTGTTAAGTTAATGAGGTAATTGATACTTCTATTTTTAAATTTTTTTATGTAAAACGTAAACATTTACTACATAGAGGAAAAAATAAATTATTTGAACTACATGTAAAATATAAATAAATTTAACTAATCAAAAAATTCATAATTATCATATTAAAAAGAGGAAAAAGTAGAAGTGATGGGACATTTGTGAAAAAAGAAATTGTGGATGGGGGACCACTGCTATAAAAAATTTAAGAACGTAACTTTTTGTTATGTTGAATAACTCATTTTTTGGTATCTTTTTAATTGATTTGATAATTCACTGCATTTTTTTCCTTGGTCATCGTGTAAAACGTAAGAAATTCTTACGTTTTATATTTTTTTATAAAACGTAAGAATTTCTTACGTTTTACAAAAAAAAATGTAAAACGCAACAAATTCTTACGTTTTTTGTAAAAGTCAACTCCGTTAGTTGACCGTTAAGAAAAAAATAGAAAACGTAATAAATTATTACGTTTAGCCTATTTTGATAACTTTTTAAATAGGTGACATATTTTGGTATCTTTTAAAATTTTGTGGCTCATTTTTGTTCTGAGTTCACATATATCTTGTCTATTTAATAATTTCCAATAGATGAGTCATATGTTGCAACAATTTAGTCATCTGTTGCAACAGATGTCTATATTTGTTGGATAATTTTCAATAGATGAGTTAACTATTGCAACAGGTTAGTCATCTGTTGCAACAGATGTCTATATATGTTTGGTCATTTTCAACAAATGTCTTTAACTGTTTGGTCTTTTCCAACAAATTACTCATCTATTGCAACATGTTAATTGAAATCATAATTGAACTTATCAATTCATCTTTAATTTTGGTTAAATCAATGTTGTTATTACTAATAATTTCTTAATTTGAATCATTTCAAATAAAATTGGTCAATTAAAACTTTACTCAAGACGAATACACTTAGATGATCATGTAATTACTATGAGATTAATTGAAATCGTAATTAAATTATCAATTCATCTTTAATTTTAGTTAAATCAATTTAGTTATTACTAATAATTAATTAATTTTAATTATTTCAAATCAAATTGGTCAATTGATCATTCTACTTAAAACGAAATACTTAGTTGATCATGTAATTACTATAAAATTAATTAAAATTGTAAGTGAACTTACTAATTCATCTTTAGTTTTAGTTAAATCAATATAGTTATTTCTAATTATGGCTTGGTTTGAATCATTTCAAATAAAATTGGTCAATTGATCACTCTACTCAGGACGAACACACTTAGTTGATCGTGTAATTACCATGAGATTAATTGAAACAGTAATTGAACTTATTAATACTAGTTAAATCAATTTAGTTATTACTAATATAATGACTTAATATGAATCAATAGATGACTAAGATGTTGCAAATGGTGAGTAATCTATTGAAAATGACCAAACAGATAAAGACATCTGTTGCAACAGATTAGTCACCTATTGCAACAGATTAGTAATCTGTTGGAAATAACAAACAAATAAAGTCATATGTTGCAACAGATTGGTCATCTGTTGGAAATGACCAACAGATAAAGACATTTGTTACAACAGATGACTAATCTATTGCAACATATGTGTATATATGTTTGATAATTTTCAACAAATGACTCATCTGTTGCAACAAATTAAATTTGTTGTAATAGGTTATACACTTAAATGATCATGTAATTACTATGAAATTAATTGAAATTATAATTATTAAATCAATTTAGCTATTACTAATAATGGCTTAATTTGAATCATTTCAAATAAAATTAGCCAATTGATCACTCTACTCAGAACGAACACACTAAGATGAGCGTGTAATTAATATGAGAGTAATTGAAATCGTAATTGAAATTATCAATTCATCTTTAATTTTAGTTATATCAATGTAGTTATTACTAATAATATCTTAATTTGAATCATTTCAAATAAAATTGGTCAATTAACACTTTACTCAAGACGAATACACTTAGATAATCATGTAATTACTATGAGATTAATTGAAATCGTAATTAAAATTATCAATTCATCTTTAATTTTAGTTAAATTAATTTAATTATTACTAATAATTGCTTGATTTTAATTATTTCAAATAAAATTGGTCAATTGATCATTTTACTTAAGACGGAACACTTAGTTGATCATGTAATTACTATAAAATTAATTGAAATTGTAAGTCAACTTACTAATTCATCTTTAATTTTAGTTAAATCAATATAGTTATTTCTAATTATGGTTTCGTTTTAATCATTTCAAATAAAATTGGTCAATTGATCACTCTACTCAGGACGAACAAACTTAGTTGATAGTGTAATTACCATGAGATTAATTGAAACTGTAATTGAACTTATTAATTCATGCTTAATTCTAATTAAATAAATTTAGTTATTACTAATATAATGGCTTAATATGAATCAATAGATGACTAACATGTTGCAAAAGATGAGTAATCTGTTGAAAATGACTAAATAGATAAAGACATCTATTGGAAATGACCAAACAGATAAAGACATCTGTTGGAAATGACTAAACAAATATAGACATATGTTGCAACAAATGACTAACCTGTTGCAATAAATGACTCATTTATTGAAAATTATCAAATAAATATAGACATCTGTTGCAACAGATGACTAAGTTATTACAACAGATGACTCATCTGTTGAAAATTATCAAACATATAGGATATATGTTGGAAAAATAAATTAAAATACTAAAGCTCAGATGTTTTTAAGAGAACTCAAATATTTATCCCCTTGTCTAGGGTCTTGTCTTTAATTTTAGTTAAATCAATTTAGTTATTACTAATAATTGCTTAATTTGAATCATTTTAAATAAAATTTATCAATTGATCATTCTATTAAGGACGAATACATTAATTGAAATTGTAAGTGGACTTATCAATTCATCTTTAATTTAGTCAAAATTAATTAATTTATTACTAATAATGACTTAATTTGAATAATTTAAAATAAAATTGGTCGATTAATCACTCTCCTCGAGACGAATACACATAGTTGATCATGTAATTACTATGAGATTAATTGAAATTGTAAGTGAACTTATCAATTTATCTTTAATTTTAGTTATATCAATTTAGTTATTACGAATAATGGCTTAATTTGATTCATTTCAAATAAAATTGGTCAATTGATCACTCTAATCATGACGAGTACACTTAGTTGATAATTTAATTAATATGAGATTAATTGAATTTGTAAGTTTATCTTTAATTTTAGTTAAATCAATTTAGTTATTACTAATAATATTTTAATTTGAATTATGTCAAATAAAATTGGTCGATTGATCTCTCTACTCGGGACGAATACACTTAGTTAATCATGTAATTATGATGAGATTAATTGAAATTGTAAGTGAACTCATTAATTCATGTTTAATTTTAGTTAAATCAACATAGTTATTACTAATAATGGATTAATTTCAATCATTTAAAATAAAATTGGTCAATTAATCATTCTACTAAGAATGAAACACTTAATTGATCATTTAATTGCTGAGATTAATTGAAATCGTAATTGAACTTACTAATTCATCTTTAATTTTAGTTAAATCAATGTAGTTATTTCTAATAATGGTTTAATTTGAATTATTTCACATAAAATTTGTCAATTAATCATTCTACTCAGTACGAAATACTTAATTGATCATGTAATTACTATGAAATTAATTGAAATCGTAATTGAACTTACTAATTCATCTTTAGTTTTAGTTAAATCAATATAGTTATTTCTAATGATGACTTAGTTTGAATCATTTCAAATAAAATTTGTCAATTGATCACTCTACTCAGGACGAACATATTTAGTTGATCGCGTAATTACCATGAGATTAATTGAAACTGTAATTGAACTTATTAATTCATATTTTATTTTAGTAATCAATTTAGTTATTACTAATAATGACTTAATGTGAATCAATAGATGACTAACATATTACAATAGATGAGTAATCTGTTGGAAATGACCAAACAAATAAAAACATCTGTTGAAAATGACCAAACAGATATAGACATCTGTTGCAACAAATGACTCACTTGTTGCAATAACTAATTCATCTATTGAAAATTATCAAACAAATATAGACATCTGTTGCAACAAATGAATAAGTTGTTGCAACATATGACTCATCTGTTGGAAATTACTAAATAGACAAAATATGTGTTGACAAGCAATTTAAAATACTAAAGCTCAAATATTTTTTAGGAGAACTCAAACGTTTTCCCCCTTGTCTAAGGTCTTGTCTTCAATTTTAGTTAAATAAATTTAATTATTATTAATAATTACTTAATTTGAATCAACAAATGACTAACCTGTTATAAGCATTTTGTAACACCCCGTATTCAAGTACGTGTATTGGCGTATTCAAGTACATGTATTGATCTTATTTATATGGAATTAATTTTTTTTTATTTATACCAGAATTTGCCCGTCGATGGTTCCATGCGAAAGTTATTGAATAAGATTTCCAACGATATAAAGATTTCCAAAAACGGATAAGTTTCGGATATAATCGAGCACGTTCGAAACTATAAAACGGTGGTCGGGATATTTGGGTATAGTAAATGTGCAGGAAAATTTCCTGCACACAAACTACTGAGGCCAGCCGAATTTTTGGGTCAACTTCGAGTGATCATAACTCCCTTAATATAATGAACTGAGAGAGCTGCGACCTATGAAAAGAAAGATATTTGAGTCTTCTTTCTAATTCAATTGGTTTCATCCAAATCCAACGTCTGAGTAAGGATTTATACTCGTTTTACTTCATCCTATCAAAATAGATTTTTAGGGTCAATTTCAAACGACCATAACTCCTTGTACAGGACGAACTGGGTGGCCTACTTTATATGAAATGAAATCCCTTTGAATTATCCTTCCAACGATACCAATTTCACCTAATCCGATATCGGATCAAAGATTTATGGTCGATCTACTTTAGCTTATCAAAACAGTCCACCAAAGGACAAATTTGACATTATTTAAATTTTAAAGGCTTTTTGGTCATTTCCTATTATATTATGGACGGGAATATGTGTATTTATACATGTATATGAGTTCAAAAACTCATTTTCATCATCAATCATTGAGAAATAACAAACCCTAGCCAAATTTGACCTTTAAATTACTTTTGATTCAACCGTAGAAATTCCAAAGTAATCCGATAACTGCGTTTGTCATCTCGAGAGCTTTGAACGACACCGATTATTTGTGCAAACAGGATTACATAATCAAGAGGTGAATTCTAAGATATGAATATTATTTGCCTTTGTTCTTTTCCATATGTATATGTGTGATGGAGGATTATATGTATTGGTTGTTATTGAAAAGTGATGGAAATAGGGTTATGGACTATTTTACATGATTTAGTTGTATTTAATTGTGGAAGGTGGATATGGTAATTGAGTTATGGAAGGTGGATATGGTGATATACTATTGAATTGATGATTATTTATGTTTATGGCTCAATTTGGTTTAATGGATTGGTTGGAAGGATAAATAAATCCAAACTTGATATTGGAGGATGTGGTATGAATATGCATGGCATGTGAATGTAATTGGAGTATAAGAGGGTTAAAGCAACACCCTTTATGGTGTAATTAAGGCTTACTACTTAACCACTAGTTTGGTGAATTCAAATAATTGAATTGTGACGTTTGGTTGCTAATATTAGATTGCTATATATGTTCATTGTAGATAAGTAATCTGAAAAGACGGGAAGTCCATTTGGGACTAGTATTGAAGGTTGACAGTCAGGTATATAAAGCATACTCTATACCATATCTTTGGCATGAAAGTGAACAATTGTTCTATTAAGAAAGTTTCCAAAGTTATTCAATAACATGTGATCCATAATGGTTTTGTATGATGTCCTACGTTACCAATGAACTTGTTTCCATCCTACAAGATGTCAAGACATTCCAATACTTACTTGTTTTCCAAATCTTACATGTTTATTACACTAATGAATGTCAGAAGGTATCCGGCTACTCAAACAAGATCCATGTGCTATTAATGACTCCAAAACGTTTCATTGATATATCAATAAGTTCCTACTTCATTGTTATGGCATTGATGACTCCAAAACACTTCATTGATGTACCAATGAGTTCTTACTTCATTGTTATTGCATTGATGGTCTATTTATATGTCTCTTATTGATGTATCATTGTTTCAAAGTATCAAAAATGCGGTGGCGACTGAAATAACAATCTCAAAGATTAATTGAACTAAGTGATGAATGTTCTCTCTTATCGGGTGGTATCCCAGGGGCATAAGACTATCATGGGTCGATCTCTATTTATGTGTTTATGGGTGGTATCCCAGGGGCATAAGCCTATCATGGGTCGATCCCAGTTGATATGTACTGGAGGCAGCCTAATGGTCACAGTACAGTACAGTAATGATTACAAAGATGATAAGAACGAAGGTAAAGTGATTGAATAAATACAATGTGCAGGTTGTCACAAGTTCTAGTAAGTATGGTCCACTCCTATTACGATTTATTCACTTGTTTTTGATTTCTATTGAGCTCCTATATCATATGTGATTATCTACAACTTTACATATTCAGTACATATTTCGTACTGACGTCCCCCACAGGGGACCTGCATTTCATGCTGCAGGCACATGTACCTCAGCTCATACACCGCACAAGTAAGAGTCAGGATATCCAGATTCTTTTGGTGAGCCCCAGTTTGCTTCGGGGCTTTTCGTGTCATATCCAGTCACTTTTGGTATTGTATAGAAGTTAGTTATATGGCGGGGCGTGTCCCGACCTTAGTTAAACTCTGTGTATTGTCTAGAGTCTTTGTAGACCTAATGTAAAGTCAAGGTGGTGTTTTGTTAATAGACGTGATGGCTCCAACGGCCAAGTATTGTATATACATATATATGTTTGCTCGAGCTTATACAGGTGATTATTTCCTTTTATATGCGACATGATGTTGTCCGAATTTTGGGTTATCATAGAGGTATGCATGGGAAGTATAAGGTTATGAGCTGGTTCTCCCGAACCTCCTCAGTTACGAGTACCGGTCTGCCCCAATAGGATTTGAGGCGTGACAAAAGTGGTATCAGAGAAGTTCATCCTAGTGAGTCTACAAAGCCGTATCTACGTAGAGTCTTATTTATCGGTGTGTTGTGCACCGCATCTATAAACAGGAGGCTATGGACATTTAGGAATTATCTCTTTTCTTCATGTCTTAGATCGTGCGATAGAGCCTATATTGTATATGAAGTCATAGTTGACCACTGAATCTGTTTGTTTCTCTTATTATAGTAATGATGCCGGTTACCAGAAGTAAGAATACCGGTAAGCAAGTAGATGTGGCTGCCGGAGAGGGGACTAGTAAGCCACCCACTATACCAGCTAATCAAAGTGAGGCTCCAGCTGAGCATGCACCAAAAACTTTTTCCACTCCGAAAGAAATAAGGGGGAGGAGAACTATATCCCCAGAGCCACATATTAATGCTGTTGATTAAGATCTTAGAAATGTAGTGCAACTTTTGACTCGTATAGTTGCTGTTTAAGCTCAAGGGCAAGTCATTCCTACCACGGGTCCTAGTGGTACAGATAGGGCGGCTAGCCTTCGAACACAAGATTTTCTTAAGATGGATCCTCCCACTTTTACTGGATCAGGTTTTAACGAGGACCCACAAGACTTTATTGATCAAATTTAAAAGGCCTTAGATGTTATGCATGTAACGAGTAGAGAGACAGTGGAGTTAGCGGCGTATAGATTCAAATGGGAGGCTATATATTGGTACGAGAACTGGAAACGATCTAGGGGTATTGATGCACCCCCAGCTACTTGGAAAGAGTTCAAAGAGGCATTTCTTGATCATTATCTTCCATTTGAGATTCGTCAGGCTCGTGCAGATCAGTTTTTAAATCTTCGTCAGGGGAATATGAGCGTAAGGGAGTACAATCTCCGATTTAATTCCTTGTCGAGATATGCTCCTAATGTTGTAGCTACTATGGATGACAGAGTTCATCAATATGTGGATAGGCTGGATCCATATCTGGTTAGAGATAGTACTATTGCCGCTTTGAACAAAGATATGGACATAGCGAGGATCCAAGCTTTTGCATAGAAAATAGAAGATTAGAGGTAGAGGAGAAGAACACAGGAATTAGAAAGAAGATATTCCAAGAGGGCCAAATCTACAGGGCAGTTCATGGCATCCCAAGGGGGGTTCAGACCACAGTTTTCTGCTAGACCACCTAGGCCATTATCTTTTTATTCTGCAGCTAGTGCCCCACCGCAATTCAAATAATTGAATTGTGACGTTTGGTTGCTAATACTAGATTGCTATATATGTTCATTGTAGATACGTAATCCGAAAAGACAGAAAGTCCATTTGGGACTAGTATTGAAGGTTGACAGTCAGGTATATAAAGCATACTCTATACCATATCTTTGGCATGAAAGTGAACAATTGTTCTATTAAGAAAGTTTCCAAAGTTATTCAATAACATGTGATCCATAATGGTTTTGTATGATGTCCTACGTTACCAATGAACTTGTTTCCACCCTACAAGATGTCAAGACATTCCAATACTTACTTGTTTTCCAAATCTTACATGTTTATTGCACTAATGAATGTCAGAAGGTATCCAGTTTTTCAAAGTTATTCAATAACATGTGATCCATAATGGTTTTGTATGATGTCTTACGTTACCAATGAACTTGTTTCCACCCTACAAGATGTCAAGACATTTCAATACTTACTTGTTTTCCAAATCTTACATGTTTATTGCACTAATGAATGTCAGAAGGTATCCGGTTACTCAAACAAGATCCATGTGCTATTAATGACTCCAAAACATTTCATTGATATACCAATAAGTTCCTACTTCATTGTTATGGGATTGATGACTCCAAAATACTTCATTGATGTGCCAATGAGTTCTTACTTCATTGTTATTGCATTGATGGTCTATTTATATATCTCTTATTGATGTATCATTGTTTCAAAGTATCAAAAATGCGGTGGCGACAGAAATAACAATCTCAAAGATTAATTGAACTAAGTGATGGAAGTTCTCTCTTATCGGGTGGTATCCCATGGGCATAAGCCTATCATGGGTCTATCCCTATTTATGTGTTTATGGGTGGTATCCCAGGGGCATAAGCCTATCATGGGTCGATCCCAGTTGATATGTACTGGAGGTAGCCTAATGGTCACAGTACAGTACAGTAATGATTACAAAGATTATAAGAACGAAGGTAAAGTGATTGAATAAATACAATGTACAGGTTGTCACAAGTTCTAGTAAGTGTGGTCCACTTCTATTACGATTTATTCACTTTTTTTTTATTTCTATTGAGCTCTTATATCATATATGATTATCTACAGCTTTACATACTCAGTACATATTTCGTACTGACGTCCTCCACGGGGGACCTACATTTCATGTTGTAGGCACAGGTACCTCAGTTCATACACCGCACAAGTAGGAGCCAGAATATCCAGCTGCTTTTGGTGAGCTCCAATTTGCTTCGGGGCTTTCCGTGTCATATCTAGTCACTTTTGGTATTGTATAGAAGTTAGTTATATAGCGGGGTGTGTCCCGACCTTAGTTAAACTCTGTGTATTGTCTAGAGGCTTTGTAGACCTATTGTATAGTCAAGGTGGTGTTTTGTTAATAGACGTGATGGCTCAAACGGCCAAGTATTGTATATACATATATATGTGTGCTCGAGCTTATACAGGTGATTATTTCCTTTTATATACGACATGATGCTCTCCGAATTTTGGGTTGTCATAGAGGTATGCATGAGAAGTATAAGGTTATGAGCTGGTTCTCCCGGGCCTCCTCAATTACGGGTGCCGGTCCGCCCCAATAGGATTTGAGGCGTGACACATTTATTGCAACAGATGACTAACTTGTTGCAACAAATAGGTGATCTGTTGGAAAATAATTAAAATACTAGGGAACTAAAACATTTTTAGGAGAACTCAAATATTTGTCCCATTGTCTTAAAAACTTGTCTTTTATTTTAGCTAAATCAATTTAGTTATTACTAATAATTGCTTAATTTGAATCAACAGATGACTAGCATGTTGCAACAGATGATTCATCTGTTGGAAATTATCAAACAAATAGAAAATCTGTTATAATAGATGAGTTATCCATTAGAAAATAATTAAAATACTAGGGAACTTAAATGTTTTTAGGAGAACTCAAACGTTTGTCCCCTCGATCCTTTTGTATTTGATGTATGATACACTATTTTTGTCTTCTTTACCTGTTTCATGAAATTTTTCATATGTTTCACTTATTCGTTGTGCCCTTGTTGAAACTTTTAGAATTTTTTTAGGTCAAATTTTGTTCGTATATCATTTGGACATTACTTTATAGGTTATTTTGTAAGTATAATTATGATTTTTGTTGAATTTTTTATTTGGTATATTTGCTACTGCTACAATGGATAGAACCTGCAACATGAATTCAATATATAGTCATTTATTGCAATAAATGAGTAATCTGTTGCAACATATGAATAATTTGTTACAACAGATGACCCATATATTGGATTCATGTTACAACACTATAATATAAATCCAACAGATGAGTAATCTGTTGCAACATATTAGTCATATATGTTGCAACAGATTACTCATATGTTGCAACAAATTAGTCAATATGTTGCATCAGATTAGTCAATATGTTGCAACAGATTAGTCAATATGTTGTAATAGATTACTCATCTGTTGGATTTACGTTACATGTTTTATCTACTGTTAAAAAAACAACAGTAGCAGATACACCCAGATGAGAAATTCAACTAAAAATTATAATTTTACTTACTAAAATCACCTATAAGTAATTCCCAAGTGATATACGAATAAACTTTGACCTAAAACAATTTGATCAAGTAGCAATAGTAGCGGTAACAACAATATTCAACAACAACAAGATGATGATGATGAACAAGAAGAGATGATAATGAAGAACAAGATGATGATAATGAAGAACAAGATGATGAATAAAGCAACAACAACAATGAACAACAAAAATCACGAAGAGAGAGAAAACTCCAATAAATGAGAAGAGAGAGAAACGTGCCTTTTTTCCCTCTATTTCTAGTTATATTAGGTTTTACATTGAATCAAAGTGTAAATTAAAAAACTTGTGGGTTATTTTCAAAAAAAAATTACTTTCTTAATCCTTAATAAAGTAATTGTCACCTCCACTCAATTATTAAGACTTGTGTCACCCACACTTCATTTTAAAACTCTTTTGTCACCTAGAGTCCAAAGCCCCATTTTACCCTCTCATATGATTTTCTTTATACCTTCCTCCTTGATGAATTATTGTCACAAATATTATTCTATTCATTTCAATTTATGTGAATGGTTTTGACTTGATATGAAGTATAAGAAAAATAAGTAATATACGTATATGTATATATATATATATATATATATATAAATTGAATCAAAATGTTAATTTATATTAGGATCTTAAATATGTCGCGTGAAAAATTATATTAAAAGATTGCCAAAAAAGATAGACTTTCTTTTTTAAATTAACTTCCCCCCCACCCCTACCCCCCAAAGCCCCCAACCTAAAAAAAACGAACAAATTGTAATAGAGAAAGTAAACAAGAGGAGTTTGTTTGGATTATAAGCACCCTTAATATTCATTACGAGATTTTGAGTTTGAATTAACAAAGAAGCAAAAAGACAAGAATTTCCATGAAGGAAATATGCTTATCGTTGTTGTTGTTGTTGTTGTTGTTGTTGTTGTTACCGAATGTATTAAGGTGTTAAGAAAATACTTTTTTTTTAGAAAATTTTCAAGTGTTGTGAACATAATATCATTAGTTGGTTCATGATCTTTTTTATTCTTTTAATTTATAAATATTTTTACATTGTTGTAGTGTCATGATCCAAACCGAGGCCCTGGTCGAGACGGACATCCCGAACCATGAAGGTTTGGGAGACCCCCTTCGCATACTATCATAAGCATAATTCATACCTAAATCGAAGTGCGAAAGATATAATAATATTTAATGAAAACTTATAATCCAAAATGTGTCAACAAGTTGTGACAATACAATACTTATATCTCATCTACGAAGCCTCTACTAAAAACTAACTGTCTAGGCCGGGACAAGGCACCTTGCTGGACCATAAACTGAAAGAGTCAACATATGAATAAATTGTCTTTTGAAAGATGAATGGTTCACCAACTATGTTATATCCAAATGTTCTAGTGATGCGATGGACCACGGGACTGTGCCTCAAAAACTTGTACTATGGGGGGGGGGGATGAATACTTGAAAAGTATTGGTATGTAGAACAACCCAAAAATAACATATATTTTATGTAACATAATTGAGAGCATTGTAAAAACAATTTAGCATAATATATATATATAAAAGGGCATATTATAGTATAAGGGCATATCATACCCTAAATTGCAAGTCATTCATATTATACCACATTATATCTATAGCCTTTTTTATTCAAAAGCATGCTAATGACCACCCAAAAAATTTAAACATCACATGAGAGAGTTTTGATATCAAATATCATATGAACTTATGCAAAACACTCTCTTTTCAATACTTTAACATGTGGTGGTCAATTCTTACATTAAACACATGCAATTATTTATTAAGAAACAATAGCATTCAAAATAATAATCAACTCTTTGAAAAACATGTAAAACAACCACGCATAATAAGTAAAGAGGCATTTAAAACTCAAGAATTATCCTCATTCGTAAAACAGCCCCAACATTAGTTATACATAAATCTCGTGACCAAAAGAGGGCTTATAATTCATGCTCTCAAACCCATTTCATAATCCGTAACATGTTAGGACCATAATTTCATCATGGTAGGAAAATTTCACAAATCATACTCATAAATCCCTTTTCAAAACTTATACCATATATGCACATGATTATAATTCAAGTTCATGGAAAAAACCCTAGAAATTTCATAATTTCAACAAACATAGGTTCATGATGCATGCTCTTCAAACGGTCTCCAAAACCCATTATATATACATACATACATACATATATATGTGTGTGTATATATATATTTAAAGCTTGTTAAAAATGTAAAATTTACGCCCATGAGAGTTAGGATAGTCCAACATACCTTTTGACGGAGAAAAATCAAAGAATAGCCTTGAATTTAGAATCTACAAGCTTTAGAATTGAGAAATCCATTGTTGATATTCTCAAGAGAAAAAGAATGAGGGTTTGGGGGCTTTTGATTGGTCTTGGGATGATTTTAGGGTTATAGGACGGATTGGGGAAGTCATGGGGGTTAAAGAACCTTTTTGCCCTTAAAATAAATTAATACGGAACACTTTTTGACTCTTAGAAAAGGCTTGGCAGCGCAAGGCCAAAGCAAACCTCAGAGTTTGCGGTGCAAGGCCAAATCGAACCTGAGACAGTGTCTCACTAAATTACTTATAACTTTTCATTCGAAACTCGAATTGACGAGCGGTCAGTAGCGCGTTGGAAAAGAACTCAAAGAGATTTAATTTGATATATAATGGTCCACACAAATCCTTATATTCTATTAGTAATATTCATTGGAAGTTGACCCAAGAAAAATCGTCAACTAAAACTCAATCGCTAAGAAAGTGCTCAATTTAACTTTGAGTTAGGAGATTTTTATGATGCATACTCGTCTCCAAAGATGTTATCATACTAAATCATTGTTATTCACGCTTATTTATAACTAGAAACCATTGGTTTCAGGTCTGTATACATAGAAAAGATGGGTCAAACCTTAACTCAAAAAAGTGGGGTGTTACATTATCCCTCCTTGGAATCATTCGTCCTCGAATGATGGATAGGAACTTATTGAAGTTGTAGAAGTATGAAATAACGGACATAACCTTGCTTTAGGAATTTTCCCTCAATGCAACTTACATAGGCATTCAATAGGAGCTTGATGAAATCATCAAGTGAATCAGGTAATGTAAGCACAAAGTGTGAGATAATGAGAATTGACATAGAGGTAACCTTGCACATGGGTTCTATGGATCATAATCATCACAACATAAGGCATGAGTTTATTTGGTCAACATGGGTCTTGATTTAAATTGACACTAAACATGAGATAAAATTTTACGGAACATAGGAATAGAAGTATCCTCCATCTTACATGATACGACCGATAGACCTTACACATAGAGACACTACTCGACTATGCCCCAAATAATAAATAACACACTTCATCATTTTTAAATTACAATTCTTCCATAACACACCTAACCACAAGAGCTTGAGTTCCACTGCATAATACATCCACGTTGAAGCCTAACCCATAGTTGAAAAAGTGCTAACTTAAGCTACGGAATCCTGTACTCTACATCCCATTAAGAATATCACTTAACCTTATCACTATAATCAAACAACCTCAGGTCTTAAATCAAGGAGTACTAACCACATCGAACATTGGTTTGTGTTCTCATCAACCACAACATTTAAGCTCATTTTACTACACCTACTTTATGGATCTTCTTACAAAAAAATCAACAATTTCAATCACTCTCGGAAAGATTTTTGCCACATATCCACTTTCTAATTATTTCACATAAAGAAAGTTCATCTCCTTCATCCCTCTTCGCCTACAACCTTGGCTCGAGTAAGCATACCAAAATTTTCACAATCAAGAACATCTACTCTCTTATCTAAAGTATTTCTATGCTTCCATAACCACTATCATCCTAACATAAGGAGCTTCACTGAGGGACTAGAGCACAAGCATCAAGCATGAGAGTAACACTATTCAATTTGGACTTATATTAGTTTCTCTACTCAAGGTGGGGCATGAGATGTAAGATACGATACAATAGTCATGAAGTGCTTCATATATCAAATGTCTAGATCATAATTAGAGGATCGTTCGATCATAAACATAACACAACATGAGTTTTTAGGACTGACACTTTAAGAAACATGGACGGATATATCATAAGTTGTATAGAATAAAGCCGGAATTCATATAGTCAATGGTTGAGATAAGAATTTCTATTTGGAGCTATTGTTCCTCATATAAACTGAACACAACCATGAGTTTGCATAAACTTTATCTCTTTAGGCTAGAACCAACATAAAATGAATCGGTAACATATAGAAAGCATAGTTTATTAGAATCAAGCATGGTGTGAGACATGAATTTTTGGATCATGAGCAACATAACATAAAGCTTGGATACTTAAAATATTGGATTACTAAGAGACATTATTGCTTCTAGTTTGGAGGTCAGAACTTGGACATAAGTTGCATAAAGAACTCGAACCTTAGGCCTAGGCATGACTTGAATACATAAGACATTAGTAGATTGTTCTCTTAAACTAAAGTAGGAGGAGTTTACTTTAACGGGAATAGATTTATCAAGACTCTTCCTTGAACCTTACCACTAGGATAAAATTCAAGAACTACCTTAGTCCATCATCTTCCCCTTAGATCAAAGTCACAAACCTAGACTTAACGACATATCCTCTCATTATATCTACAAGCACAACACTCATCACAATGGGGGTATCAACATACACATAACGCTAGACTCTCCCTGATAAACTATACTCTGAAGGCATTGCTTTTCAGGAATGCTACTCTTAACTTTTTCTAGACTCCAAGCTTGAACTCTAACCTCACTATCTTTCAATCTTAGTTTGAGAATGAAGAGTGACCCCTTTGAGAGAATACATAAGTTTTAAGGCTTAAAATTGGGTTATAAAAAGATTGGACGGTCTATAGGACATAAAAGGACCAAAATAACCTCAAAACACTCCTAAATAAAGTCCCGTCGATGAAGTAAGGAACGTCTGTGGTGCAAATCCAATGAAAACACACCCTTTTTGCGATGCACAACCTATTTTCCATGCCCAAGCTTTCCCCAGTGCATTAGAACCTATCCCGGGATGTCCTATACTCAATCTAAGGACCATGTAAGCTCATTTTAAGCACAATTTAGACTCCACAAATACTCGGGTTGTTACAAACTCATTTCTCCAACACTAATCCTTATATCCATATATATACGTTAAAATTTTTCACTCAAACTTTTCATAAGTTATCAGTCTAGGTTTCTTTCACACACTATATCAAACCTACTTGGAGAATGAAAAGTAGCAATATCTTGAAAGAGATTTTAACCTATCATAATTTAATAGATTTAAGACACGATTATATTTTATTTTTGTGAAATAAAAAGTTTAATTTGATTATTATTAATACAGATCTATACCCTGGAGGTGAATGTGACTGTATATAAATTCGAACGTATTCTTAGTTATGAAAATATCACAATTCACCTCTAAAAGAGATAACGAAATTGGAATATTGAATATCTCCATGTTACTATGGTAAGAACCACGAATGTGAAAAGTTACCCAAGCATGATGAGATCACATATCATAATAAACTAAGATTTTATTATCTATTGATACAAAATTCATATCACAATAAACAAGAAGCTTACTAAAGTAAAAAATACATGTCATGGTAAACTTGGAGTTTACTAGTACAAATAAGTTTATAAGTTGGCATGAACGATTATGACATCCTAAAGATTTCAATATTGATTATTAGACATGTAATAACGAACTCAAAGATTCTTCAATAATTGTTTTATATTGTTTGTTCTCATGAAAGTTTGGTTGGACCAACTGATATTGGGGTTGGATCCCCTAAATTCTGGAAAGTATTAAAGGTGAATATAGGGGCATGTTCACCTGTCATGTGATCTATTGAAAAAATACATCGATACAAGATCATCACATATGAGCTTATTGTCAACCCACAATTTGACATTAAAAAGATTGCTTGTGAAAAACAATTGAGTTAAAAGCATAATTTCTAGATTGTGTAATCAAGATAATTCATCTTGATAATGTTGGTTTAGCATTGAATGCCTCCGATAAATAGTTGAATCATTGCTTATGAGGACAAAGCTCCATGTGTTGGTCTGAAGTATGATATATTGCATACAATAGCACTTGTTTTCATTAGATCAAAAAATATGAGTAATTCCTCATCTCAATTGATTTAAGGTCAAGAACCAATTATTTTATCTAGTTGTTTTAATTTGTGGTATTTGATCAATGGATATATCATGATGCACAAATATGAATTCTTTAAAGTAAATTGAGGTGTATGTTAGTTTTTCTAACACGGGGGGTGGAGGGGGGGAGATCTAATAAACAACTACAAAATATGTTGTGAATTATCATCAAATCCTCATTCAAAAGATAATTCAAGTCAAATGTCGGAAGTATCTACTGACGCAAATTTAATCTCATATTTCAACCACAAATATTTCTATTATTGTCCCTAAAGGACAAAGTCTACGCATACGTAAAGCGTAGTAGATCAACCGACTCCAAATAAAATCATTCTTAAAAAGAATACGAAACAAATAATCATAATAAGAAGGTATTGTGCTTTTGAAGAGCCTGCGGCATAAAACTTTATAAACCATATGAAAGGTTTAGGTACCTGAAATTAATAAAGTGATGAGATCTCAAAGTGTTATGTCACATTGTGAATTCATACAAAATGATATATCATCGATAATATCTTTGATACAGTATTGACACAATGTTATAAAAGATTATGAGGATTCAAATTCTACGTTTATTTAAGCATACTGGTGAAGAAATATTTATCAAGTGACATGAAGAATGCATCTTGATAAGCATAAAACTTATTTAATTTGCAGCCCAGACACTTGAAGATGTCACACATGAAATGTTGAATATTGTCACTTGACAAAATTTATATGAATATCTTATAAGGATTCAAAATGTTTGAAGCATATAAAAAATTCTGAGAAACTTATTTATAATCCTTATATTACATAAATTTATAACTTGAAAAATATTGAATCTCTTGAAGAGTTTTCAAAAGAAAAAGATTATTTGTTGAAATGAGAAATATACCGAATTGGTTACATATCTTAGGACAATTTGTGTACTAAAGTATCTTACAAATACTACAAGGTCTGATATAGCCTTTTCGATCAATTTATTAGCAATGTATAGTTTTTCTCCTACTAGGAGACATCAGAATAGGATCAAACACATAGTACGGTACCTAAAAGGGACTATCGATATGAGATTATTTTAGTATAAAGGTTGCAGTCTCGATCTTGTTGGTTATTCTGATGCTGAGTACTTATCTGACTCGCATAAAGCTCAATCTCAAATAATCTATGTGTTCATATGTGGGGGTATTGCTTTATCTTGGAGACCTACAAAGCATTCTACCATAGCCACTTCATCGAATCATGCTGAGATAATAACTATTCATGAAGCAAGTCGAGAGTGTGTATGATTGAGGTCCATGATACATATCATACAAGAAAAATATGGTTTGAAATTTGACAAAATATCTATGATTTTATATGAAGATAATGCATAACACAACTTAAGGGAGGATTTATAAGAGGAGATAGAACGAAGCATATTTTTCCAAAGCTTTTCTATACACATGAACTTCAAAAGAATGGTGATATTAACGTGCAACAGATTCGTTCAAGTGACAATGTGACTGATTTGTTTACCAAGTCTCTTTCAATTGCAATTTTCTAGAAGATGGTGCACAAGATCGGGATGCAAAGGTTCAAGGATGTTCTCAATAGGGGGAGTTAATACGTTCTGTACTCTTTCTTCCTTACGAGGATTTTTCCCACTGGATTTTTCTTGTAAGATTTTTAATGAGGGAGCCTATATGCGTATTATAAGAGATGTGTACTCTTTTTCCGTTACTAAATTTTTTACCACTGATTTTTTTAGTAAGATTTTAACGAGGTACATTATCTATCAATCATATATTGAAGAGAAAGTGTTATAAATGTATTACCTTATATAACAAATGTCTATTTATCAAAAAGATAAAAACCCAACTTTTGAGACAAAATTAGTCTTACCCTATAAATAAAGAGATTTTCCTTCATTATTATTGACCCCTCAAGACACCCCTTAATAGAAATACAAATTTCTCTCTCTTCTCTCTCCATTCTTCTTATCTACTTTATATTTCATGACACTTTGCTAATATTAAGTTTTCAGATTTAAATTTAATGTCCTCGTTTGAAAGTGTAAAACCAGTTGAATATTTACCATTTCTAATCTGCCTTTATTTAATCATGAAATAATCAAAGAAGAACTTCCTAATTATTTAATGAAATTACCATGTCATAATATTGTGCTTAGGTGATTCAAACTAGAGTAGTTGTGGTCCAACAATTCCAACTTAGCAAGAAGTCAAACACTAAATGCACCAATTGCACCTTGTTTAACGTAACTTATTAAAGTGAAAAAAATCATTTGAAAAGATTACTAAAAACTTTAATTATGCCAACTAATTATTGGCAAAAATGTGTGGCTAACATGAACGTGGCGTCGCTTTTAATCATCTTGTTTTAACAAATTGTCCAACACCAGAACGTTCCTCTATGACGACTACTCAAAGGGTCTCAAATCTTCTTTTCCTTTTCACCGAGTCAAAGGATATGACTTGTTTAATAATACTTGTTCATTACTCTTTCTGTTTATAAATATGTTTAATAATACTTGGTTATTATTTTATTTTCATAAATATTTATTTATTTTTAATTAGATACATAGCTTAGTCAATAAGCTATATGAAATTCCTATATATTTCGGTTGATTTTTCGATATTAACTTATAGGTCTGGATGGTCGCGCGGATTACCGCCAGCCCTCAGATCCTGTAATCTGGTATCAGAGCCTAGGAAATTTCATGGTCGTTTTGTAATAGATCTGAACTATTCAACATAGATATGAATTTCTTTACTCATGAAAATGGGAGATGTGAGTACTAAGAGTACTTGACTTAAAGAGGTAGATATACCTCAGAATCTTGGCTTGTTAAACAAGTGGACTATTCTAAAGGTTGATATTAAAACCATTTATGATTATAGTTGGTTTGATAAAGTTCTTTCTAAACAAATTATAAAGATGACTAAACAGTCTTTGACATTAAATTCGTCAGAATAGACGATCCGTTTATTAAATAAATGAGATATTGATTTATATAAAAATCATTATAACTTTATGCATATTGGAATGGTTCAAATTGCTTTTAAACCATTAACTCTTAAAGGGTTACCTGAGATATTCTTAGCAGCTCTCAGGGATGCTAGAAATCTTAATTTCAGACAGTCTTTAATGGGTTCGATTGAATCCATTGTGTCCTATGGTCCATTTTATTTCAATACCAATCAAATTTATAATTATCTTTGACTGATGCGAATATACTTGATGCTTTGACTTTAATTGTGAAAACGCATTGTTATAATTATGTGTCTGGATCTGAACTTATGTGTCTGTCATACAAAATTTATTACAGATTATTAACTACTTTAAATCCTCGATGTAGGTTATACGATACATCGGGTCAGACTATATTAGTCGAGACTAATTTTGCAAGGACTAAGGTCACCATAAGGAGACCTATTAAATGGGACGAGATTGATTTTTCCACTACATGGACCTTAAATTCGGTTATATCTCCAAATCAAGTCACTGATGATTTAACTAATAATGAATTATTGCATGTGACTCAAAATTCGGATGATAGGATTAGTATTCAATTCGATGAAAGATCTACTGTTTATAACAGATATTTATTTTCCATGCCTAAATTATTGCCTGCTATGCATCATATTTCTTCCTTAGAACCATCATATGGTCCAGTTAGAAGTCGTTCAGCTTCTTTGTACACAATTGACTCAGCTTCTATAAGATTTGTAGAGAAAGTTAAAGTCAATCCCCGAACAAATATTGTTTAAGATAATGACAATATCTCTGATAGAGATATTCCTACTGCTTCTGAAATGAACTTTGATCCAAATGATATTTAATGATTTCACACCAAATTAATTTTAGTTCTGGATCTCAGGAAAGAAATTATATTAAAAAGGAATTTTTTGATAAAAAATGGAACTAGTTTAGAACTTAATTTTTTTAGACTTATAGTCCTAATGAGATCAATAATATTTCTCAAGAATTCTATGAAACGTGTGCATTGCATAATCAAATTATGTATTTTGTGCCTTGGTTTATAACCACATACTTGCCATTGTATGTTAAGGTGCTTGAAAGATCATATCAAGATAATAGTGGTAACATTGTTAAAACTATTTACCCTCTCCAAGCTCCTTTTATATTGCCAAATAATACTGATATTATATTTTTTGCATTTAAAAAATTCATTGATAATGAAGTTGCTAAGGTAGCTATTGCATAAATCAATAATTTAATTTCTCAAAATAATTATTTAAGCTTATATGTAAAAGTCTTAGGAGAATATATTTCTTCTCTTGATAAAAAACTTGATGAGTTAATTGATTTAATAAAAAAATTGAGTATTAGTTCAAATTCTACTGATATTGCTTCTTCTTTTGAAAGTAAGACAGAAGATTTGATGACTAAAACCAGTATTCAAAGGCCGCCTGATATTGATGGATTTCAACTTAAATCGTCTTTGCATGATTTAGAACAGCTTCTTGATAAAAAACTTTCTGGTTTAAATATTAAACCTATTGATTTGTCTAATGCCTTTGCTGATAGCCTTGATTCCTCTCCTAATTTAAAAAATCGGATCAAATCAGATCTTAATAAGCTCGAAGGAATGATTAAAAAGCAACCGGGTAAAAATCCCAGATATGCCGATCTACCCCGCATACAAACTTATTATTATCTGCGACCCACTCTTCAAGATGTTCTGATAGAGAAAAGGGATTGGAATCAGACTAATACGTCTTATAGAGGAGACGATATTTATGAATGGAATCTTGATGGCTTAATTGGGAGGTAATTAACAATTCTCGTACACCGCATTATGATGTATTCAACGGTGTGCAAAGCCACCGATAATACCAATAATAGAATAGATAAAATTATCTGTAAAATGATAGTTGTTGGTTTTACTGGTCAACTTCGTGGCTGGTGGGACAATTTTATGACTCATGAACAAAGAGAGTCAATTTTTAATGTTGTGGCTACTGCTCCAGGATCTGATAACCTAGGAATATCCCTAGTTGTAAATAGGGAAGATGTGGTTTATATGTTTGTTCTTATAATTTTAGAATATTTTAATGGTAGATTTACCAACCAATATGAAAATATTCGTACTCTCTTAAATGGTCTTGGATGTAAGACCCTAGGAGAATTTAGGTGGTATAAGGACACCTTTCTAAGTAGGGTTATGAAATTACCTGAAAATAGATATGAGCATTAAAAGGCCAAGTTTATAGACGAACTTCCTCCATTATTCGCTGAAAGGGTTAGAAAAAACCTTAAAGGCTCCTATAGGGAAATTCCTTGGGAAAAATATACCTATGGTCATCTGATAGCAGCTTGTACACAAGAAGAGTTAAACATGTGTAATGAGTTAAAATTGTTTAGACAACTTAAGCTTGATAAGCTTAGAGAAAAATCTCAGATAGGAGATTTCTGTACCCAGTTTGGCATACCTGAACCAGCTTCCACTTCTAGGAAGAAAGGCCCTAGATATTCCAAAGGTGAGCAGTCTTATCGGAGAAAGAGATTTAGATATAGGTCCAAGGAAGAACGTGAAACGAGAAAAGCCTATAGAAAATCTACTAGATTTGTCAAAAATAGGTCTAAGCGAGATCTTGCTAAGATTAAGTGTTACAGATGTGGTAACTTTGGGCATATTGCTCCAATTTGTAAGCTTCAAAAGCTTAAATCTTTAGGTCTTGCCGATGATGTGCAAGATCAAGTTTATGATTTATTATACACCTCAGGTTCAGAATCTGATTATAATGCTGAATCTAGATCAGAAAATGATATTGAGTTGTCTGATTTATCTAATAGTGATAATGCTAATGCTTGTTCTGATTGCCAAGGTGATACATGTACTTGTGATGATGCATTTTATAATTTGTAATCCCAGTTTGAAGATTTAAACATTCAAACCATTACTTCGGATAATGTGTTAGAACTTTTGAAAGAAGTTTCGGATGAGAAACTACGAGAAAAAAATATTAATTTGTCTACTAGTTCAAAACCTAGTACTTCTAAAACTGCTAATAGGAATACCTTTACTCCTAAAATTTCTTATAGCAATTATTTTATGTTTTATTCTATAGCAGAAGTTAATAGACGTCTTGCTATGAGTTATGTTTCTGGTAAAGATACTTTTTTTTGATGATTTAAGGATTAAAGTTGAAAACTTGAAAAAGGAGATTAAATCTCTTAAACAAAACCAGATGATTTGTGATCACAGAATTTTTCAAATTGAGAAAGATGTTTCTCACACTGAAATTTCTAAAGGAAAAGAGAAGATTTCTGAAAAAAATAATACTGATGATATTCAAAATTTCCTTGATTTAAAAAATAATTATTTCTTGAGAATGATGCAAATTGTTACTCCTCATAAATGGTATATTAAATATACTATTTTGATTGACAATCACTTTTCAGTAACTAATATTGCTATGATTGATAGTGGAACAGATGTTAGCTGCATACAAGAAGGGTTAGTCCCTACAAAATATTTTCATAAAACCACTCATGTAGTTAAATCTGTATCTGGACATGCTCTTGATATAGAGTACAAACTGCCAAATACTCATATTTTTCAGAATAAAGTTTGCATACTGCATTTCTTCTTTTTGATAAAAAATCAGTTATACCCTCCAATTATACTTGAAACTCTTTTTATAAATGCTATTTACCTTACACTCATATTGATGCAAAAGAATTTACTGCTACTTACAAGAATAAAGATATATCTTATTCTTTTGTTACAAATCCGGCAACTAGAGATATTAATGCTTTAATTGATATGAAACAAAGACATGTCAATTTTTTGCACCTTGAATTACTTAGCATGAATATTTGTGATACTATGAAGTCTGCTAAGATACAAGAAAAATTTAAATTAATTTCTGAACAAATGGTTGTTGATATTTGTCCCGATCACCCCAGTGCTTTTTGGAATCGTAAAGAACATATTGTTACTCTTCCATATGAAGATAATTTCTCTGAGGATAATATCTCAACAAAATCATGACCTTGTCAGTTGAATGCTGAATTAGTAGAATTCTGCAAAAAAGAGATAGATAATCTGTTACAAAAAGGTTTGATAAAGCCTTCAAAATCTCCTTAGTCTTGAACAACTTTTTTATGTTAATAACGCAGTAGAAAAACAACATGGTGTTCTCAGGTTGGTAATAAATTACAAACCTTTGAATAAACATCTAAAATGGATTGGTATCCTATTTCAAATAAAAAGGATTTATTATCTCGATTATACGATGCCAATATATTTTCTAAATTTGATTTAAAATTTAGATATTGGCAGATTCAAATATTTAAAGAGCATACTTATAGAACTGCGTTTAATGTGCCTTTTGGGCAATATGAATGAAATGTTATGCCATTTGGCTTGAAAAATGCTCCTTCTGAAATTCAGAAGAAAATGAATGATATATTTAATCCTTAAATGGATTTCATCATCGTTTATATTGATGACATTCATGTGTTTTCTAAAATATTTGAACTGCATATCAAACATCTTGATATTTTCAAGAAAATTGTGATACAGAATGGTTTAGTGATATCTAAGCCAAAAATGAGTTTATTTCTAACAAATGTTAGATTCTTAGGACATAATATCTGTCAAGGGAAGATTACTCCCATTCAAAGATCCCTTGATTTTGCTTCTAATAAATTCCCTGATGATATAACTGACAAAACACAATTACAGAGATTTTTGGAAAGCTTGAATTATATTTCCCTTTGTTATGAGAATTTATCTCATGATTTAGCCCCATTATATGATAGAATGAAAAAAGACTATCAAGGAGCATGGACGGATAGTCATACAAATCTTGTTAAGCAAATTAAACAGAAAGTTAAAACCTTACCCTGTATAACTTTAGCCAATCCTGCCTGGCAAAAAATCATTGAGACAAATGCGTCTAATATTGATTATGATGGAATATTGAAACAAGTTAATCCCCATAATAAAAATGAATAGTTGATAATATTTTATTCAGGTAAATGGACTGATAGTCAGAAGAAATATGCTACGGTAGCTCATGAAATGCTATCCATTATTAAATGTGTTTTAAAATTTCAGGATGACCTTTATGATCAAAAGTTTTTGATAAAAACTTATGCTCAATCTGTGAAGTATATGTTTGATAAAGATTTTAAACATGATGCTTCAAAGTTAATATTGTAAGGTGGCAAGCCCAATTAGCCTCTTTTGATTTTGAGATTCAGTATAAAAAGAAATTGATAATTCCCTCTCTGATCTCTTATCTAGAGAATATCTCAGTTAGACTGACTTTTTATACATCATTTTTTACTGAAAAAAGTTTGATTGTTATATTAAAGGTGATTCCGTTATACAGAGACATTCAAAATCTCATAATTGATAAAATCATCCATGATATGGTTGAAGAAGAATTTTCTGTCTTCAGTTATGAAGAAATTAGAGATATTGATTGGTATGATTTGGAAATATCTTATTAATTATCCTCTTTGCAGTATGGCTACTGATCCACCATGGCAGATAGCCAGAGAAAAATGACAAGGTAGATCAGGACGAAGATCAGCCTCCGGTGGAAGGGGAAGATCATCCCTAACAATCAGATCATATTCAGGATCGTCATACAGATCCTCGTCTAATTCTCCAGTTATACAAATGGGAAATAAGAGTTTGATAAACTCCAAAGTATCACAGAAAGGTGAATCCTCATCATCCTCTTCAATTCATCTGGATGATATTTCAGAGGATAGTCCGTTATATGGACAATTGCAAGCATATTTAGCATCTCAAAAGAAAAGTGATACATTTGCCTCAATCTCTAAAGACAAGGACAATGATGATACCAAGTCCTATTAACAGCTAGAAAATAAAGAAATAATATTTATTGTTGAAAACTCTGAGATTCAGAGATAAAATGAACGGTGGAAGATACTCCACAAGTACTTGATAGATAATTTATATTTTTCGGGTGAGTCATACAAAATTTGTATTTATTATGAAACTATTCTCATTTTCACAGATAGTGCAGAATTCGAGCACTTTTCTGGATATAACTCAGAAGAGAATGTTTATAACTTCTAAAAAATTGTTATTAAAAAAATTATATCTATCGAAGATTGGGGGATGACCACAATGACAGAAAAATAGATTTTGCTTAAAGATTTTTGTATAAATTTCACTTATTGGGACTGCATTCAAGGCTTTAATAAAGTGTTTTATTATAATAATGACTGACATAAATATACTTGATTTATAAAGATTTGTGCAAAGATATTTGCAGAACCAATTTCAAACTGATTTTTAAATTGGTGGTCCAACCATCCAATATTATCAGATCCATTTCTTAAATTATACAAAGAATGGACTAAAATATCCCTACAGTTAAACGAGTTGTATCACGCAGAGCATGTCTGCAATCTACAAAAAATTGACCAGATATAATTTTTTATTGAATTTTCTATTGCTTGGATACATAAATGGTGTCCAGAATTGGGATTCACAAAAGAGCAAATCCCATGTTTATATAGGGTATTCTATAATAATTTTTGGAATAAATTGATGTGGAAGGATCCCAAGACAAAAAATTTGTATGGACATGAGCTTCTAGACTCTATTGAAAATAGAGTTTGAGAATATTTAGTAGCCCCTCGAAAGGATATTATTGAGGATAGATCAATACAACATATTGCTAGAAGAATCTCTGTACATGAAGGAGATAGAATTGCAATGATAGAGAAATACTTGGAAGAAGTCATGAGAAATCTGTCTCAATCTGTTAACCAACATGATAAGTCAGACACTTCAATGAAAAGTATGACCAACGATGATATCGCTGAAGAAGATATTCAGGACTCTCAACCTATCTCCTAAGACAAACCACTTTCTGAGGATGCCATTGCTAGGAAAGAAGAATTTCTTAAAAAATTAAAGGAAAAAAATAAAGTATGATATACTGTTTACACAGTAATTACACTGTGCACGGGACCGGATGAGGGACCTATAGTACTGTACATAGATTCCTACGCAGTAGATATACTGTATATGAGACCCGAATGTGGGATCCAGAGTACTGTACGTAGATTCTTTTTCTTTTCTATATATAGAAGCCTGCATTTGTTAGGGAAGGCAGAAGTGTTTTTATATTTTCTCTTTTTGAAGCTTTTTCTCTCTCTTATATTTCCTTTTAAGTTTGAATAAAAGCTTGCCATCAAATACTATTCCGACCTTGCTTCCAGCCATTCGAGGTATTTGTTAAGTTCTTTTTATTAAAGTTTATAATACTCTCTCTCCCTCTCTAGCCGTGACTATGTCCGGCTAAGCAATTTCATATCTATGCTGGAGATCTAACTTCTCTTACATAATAACTATGAAAGATCCAGACTCTATCAAAATATAAAGTAATTTTTTTATAGTTTATTCGCTTGGTTCCGAGATGGTTATGCAGTCGAAGTTAGTACTACTTCCTTTAGCTTTGTCTTAGTGACTACGTCTAGCAAGCCGTGACTCTTAAAGCCCGTTAAAAGATGATAAAAAAGGCGTCTTTTTTCACGATTAAAATCGCTAGACACATGGGCTCGACTCAAGTATGTATTAAATTCTGACAGGCCCTTTGCTCGGGTAAAAGGTTTCCATACAGTCAATGAGCTATATGAAATTCCTATATATTTCAGTTGGTTTTCCGATATTAACTTATAGGTCTGGATGACCGCACGGATTACCACCAACCCTCAGATCCTGTAATCTGCAAAAATGTATTGATAATGACTATAATTAATATTTAAGAGTAAAGTGAATAGAAAAGAATAAATTATCCATTGATTTTTCAGAACAAGTACTATTAAAGATTTATATTTAGTAACATGGACAAGCATTATTAGACGAAGAGAGTAAGTTTGATTTATTTTTTCTTGTCCATTACACTCCTTTAGTTTATTTTTACTTGTTCATTATATTAAAAATAATTATTTAATTTTACTTATCCAATTTAAAAAATAAAGAGATAATTTATCATTTCGTATCTATTTTATTCTTGTTGATAAATATTATTCTTAAGAAATATGTCAAATCAAACATGCCCAAATAATATAAATGGGGTGAGTATTAAAAAAATATTCTCTTTTTTTTGTTTGATTTGAAAATCAAAAGATAATTTATCATTTAATTTCTAATTTACTCATTGTTAACTAAAGTTATTTCCGAAAATGTTGAATTATTAACTCCCAACGCTCATCTTTACTTGTTCGCTATACTAAAAATAAATGTCCAACAAGACTTTTGCAGTTTAAAAAGTTTAAAAAATTAATGAATAATTTGCTAATTTCTATCCATTTAATCCTTAGTTATTAATTACAATCATTACTCAATACATTTCTCAAAGCATTGAATTAATTATATTCAAAGAAAGATATACTCCCTCTGTCCCAAATTACCCATCCCAAATTTTCTACTCCCTCCGTCCCATTTTACTTGTTCCAAATTGGGATGACACAATAATTAAGAAAAATAATAAATAACATGGCTAGTTTACCAAAGTACCACTATTAAATGATGTTTACATTTTAATTTAAAGAAAAGGTAATTAATGCAAAGGGTAAAACATAGAAAGAAAAGTTTGTTTTATCTTGATAAGTAAAATGGGACATCAACTTAGCCAATTTGGGACGGATAAAATAGGATGGAGGGAGTAATTTGATTTCCCAGTTTACTTGTCCTTTTTCATTAATCAAGAAGAGATAATTTTTTTTTTCATGTTTTACCCTTTGCATTAATTACTTTTTCTTCAAATTAGAATGTAAACATCATTTAATAGGGGCACTATAGTAAACTAGTCATGTTATTAATTATTTTTCTTAATCAATGTGTCATCTCAATTTGAAATGGAGGAAGTAATTAATAATATGTCTAGTTTACTATAGTACTCCTATTAAATGATGTTTACATTTTAATTTAAAGAAAAAGTAATTAATGTAAAGGGTAAAACATGAAAAAAAAAAAATCTCTCTTCTTGATTAATGAAAAAAGATAAGTAAAATGAAAAATCAAATTAGAAAATTTGGGACGGGTAATTTGAGACGGAGGGAGTAGTAAAAATACCTCCTATCATTTACTGTTTCTTAACATGTGTGTCAAGTCAATAATGGATAATTATTGATGAACGGAGGAAGTATATTAAAAAAATATCTGTAATAAAATTGTCATTCTATATTTTTCTTAAAGGATGTGTCAAATTAATATTGATCAGATAAAAATGAGCAAATGAAGCATTATTTATTTTTGTTTTTTTTAATCTCTTTAAAATTGTTGTATTGTGACTATTTTACTTTATTCTTTAGTTTTATACATCATTATTTGAATTTTGTCTATATTGTTCTACCAATAAATTTTTTTCATTTTCAAAGTTCCTAGAATCTAAATCTAGTTAATAGAAAAAATTCACGTCAAATATTTTTTCTGTCAAGTTAATTTTCTTATACCATATTGAATCAGACTATATCTGGATATGATGATCTTATTACATTTTTTTTGGTTTAAACTACTCGGTGTTCGGTATTCACTTTTTAGGAGTCCGATTATATTCGGATTCACTCCGCATCGGACCCCATTTAGGGGGGAGAGCTCCCAACAGAGTGTTTGTCCATACCCAGGGTCGAACCCTCGACCTCTGGATAGGTTGGGGCAACCCCTTTCCGCTGCGCCACCACTGCTGTTGGTGATGATCTTATTACATTAATAGAGTACTTTGCTGTTGAAGCTGAACGTGCAAGAGAGAAAACAAGTTTTGACAAATTTCAAAGTATATTTGTTCTGGAAATTTATTTATTTATTTACAAGAGACTGTTATTTATGTGAGCCATAATAAACTATACTACCGTATGACTTAATATTTTTTTTTAAGCTAGTTTAGGTGTACGTGCCCCGCGCGTATATTTCACTTTAATGAGTTCAAGCGTTACATTAAATAGGATATTTATTCAAATAATAAAGAAGCGGTAGATAAATTTCAATTGACTTTCAGTTTTTCTTTTTTTGCTAAATGTTAGGTTTAATTAAATAATTTTTTTTTATCTTTGCATGTTCAAAAGATGTTAAATCTAATTATTATAAAGAAGAATATAATAATTAGATTTAACATCTTTTGAACATGCAAAGATAAAAAAAAATTATTTAATTAAACCTAACATTTAGCAAAAAAGAAAAACTCAAAGTCAATTGAAATTTATCTACCACTTGTAAACTACAACAAAACAATACGATGATAGAGATATCAAAACAATACAATTAAACCTAACCTTTGCAAAAGAAATTTCCTCAAATTTGATCGACATTCATCTACCACCTGTAAACTACAACAAAATAATACGATATAGAGATATCATAACAATACAACAAAATCTAATCTTTATACAAACAAAAAAAAATAAAGTAGAGATATAAAATAATACAATTAAACCTAATCTTTACCTAAATTTTTTTCCAAAGCCGACCGATATTTATCTACCACCTGTAAACTACAACAAAATAATACGATAATAAAAATATCAAACAATATAACTAAATCTAACCTTTACAGAAAAAATTCATAAACTTATTATTTCAGTAGAAACCACAAAGTTACTCAATAATGAAAGTTTGTTATTCATGATCAATAAACTCAATATCATAGAAAGAAAAATTTAAAACCTAAAAACAACAAAGTCACATTGTAGATTCAATAATGAAAATTACGTACAAACATGAAAAGATGTTTCGTATTCTTGCTTAATAAAAATAACATAATATAAAAAAAAATTCAAAACCTGAAAATTAAATCAATACATTATATTAGAAATCCAATAACAAAACTATTTACAAAATTAAAAGGATGATTTGTTAATTATGATCAACAAAATCAAAATATAATATAAATAAAAATTTAAAATCCAGAAACCATAAAGTTATCCAATAATAAAGCTACGATCAAAAAATTTTATTACCCAAATAAGATATTCGTATAATCTTAAATTAAAATATTACTATAACAAAAGAATAACAATCCTTACCTAAAAATACAAAACTTTTTTTTTTCTTGTGAAAGTTCACCAACCCTTTTCAAATTGGAAAAACTCACGCACTACATTTAACTTTTGCAACAATTTTTTTTTGCTTCTTCTTTTGAGAATCTTAACCTGTTTTATGTAAAATAGTTTCACCAAAATTTTTAAAATATTTAGAACTTTACCTTATATAGATTTTTTTTTTATATAAGAATTTCTTTGAAGTTGAATTTTCTTTAACAAAATATTGCCATAAATTTAAGAATTCAACTAAAATCAAATTGGAAAAACTCACGTACTGCATTTAATTTTTGCAACAATTTTTTTTTGCTTCTTCTTTTGAGAAGCTTAACCTATTTTATGTAAAATAATTTCACCAAAATTTTTAAAATATTTAGAACTTTACCTTATATAAAAATTTTTTATAGAATAGTTTCTTTGAGTTGGATTTTCTTTAACAAAATATTACCATAAATTTAGGAATGCAACTAAAAATCGAAAATCTTCTCCATTTAATTCTTTTATATATTTATTATAATTAATATTCAATATTATAAATTAAAGAAAAACTGTGAAAAGTCAATTTTGTCTATTTCAGTATTTTTTAATGAAAGATAAAAAGTTCAAATTATTTTTATAAGGATTTTTTCATTTTTAATATATTATAGATAAATAGGGAGATAACAGCCTTTAATTATCTCTTTTTGGGGGCTGGCCACACCACGGACACCCCTTTTATGAAACAAAAAAAAAGCTATGGATATTAAATTTTGACCAAGGACATGTTGAGAATCACTGTTAACATCAAAATTGGACTATTAAATCCATGCAAGTTTATTGCACTTTACTACTATTACTACCAAATTAGAACCTCAAATAACAAGTTGGCGTTTGCTAACGTTAAATCAAAACTGCCCTAAAGTTGGCAGTAGGGACATAAATAAAAAAAATTGATATCATGTAACATGGCCCCATTATACGAATAGGTCTATGACAAGGAAATCTGTTCGTCGTAAATTTTCACCTTTTGGCAACCTGTGTTTCAACAGTTCTTTTCACATTTTTGAACCGACTACGTTTTTTTCATAATTTTTTTTTAAAATTATAATTATGTAGTTAAAAGAATAAATTGACATTATCAAGATATGTAACAAAGACCTAGTGGATCTTTACTCTCTTTTAAAATTGAGTGAGTCAAGAAGACGAGCTGGGAACCAAAATATGTCATGGAACTAAAAAAAATATCAAAATATACCATGTTTTTAAAGTGTGATAAAAATATGCTTAACTATATGCATTGTTTTTAACGAAAGTGACCAAACGGAGTCTATTTTCAAAAAATGTGCATAACGAGTTATATATTTTTTTAAACATAACTCTCTTAAAAAGAGAGAACTCACTTTTTAATTGAGTTATGTAATATAAGCCACACAACTCTCTTAAAGAAAGAGTTATGAATTTTTTAACTCGCTCAAAAATTGAGTTATATAATAAAAGTTTAACTTGCTTTTTTCCTCTACGTGAATATAATAAAAATTATATAACTCACTTTATAAAAACTTACATATTATGTGCACAATTAATTTATCTTTTAAAGTTTTATTTTGTTAGAAAGAAGGTCAACTATTATGAAACGGAGAGAGTAAAACTCACTGATTATATGAGTCATGTAGAAATAAAATACATAACTCACTATTTAAGTGAGTTATCCATTATATGAATATAACTCTACAAATATATGAGTTATGTGCAAATAACTTTTTCCACCAATATTCATATTTCTCCTATTTAAACGGAAGTATACATTATAGACTCTTCATTCTTTATTCACTCATCTCCTCTTTTGAAACTACATTGTACCAGATGATATTGAAAATGATGACCACCCAAATTATGGTGAATTGTCACAGGGCGATGATAGTGAGCCTAATAATGCTGAGGGCGGGGAATGCCCTTATGACTCATCATCGAGTAACGATGATGTGAGGTCAAATTCTGAACAAAGAGACATATCCATGAGCCCTTATCCTCAAGAAGAATCAAGCCCTCATCCTCATGAATATGTCTCTTTGTTCAGAATTTGACCTCACATCATCGTTACTCGATGATGAGTCATAAGGGCATTCCCCGCCCTCAGCATTATTAGGCTCACTATCATCGCCCTGTGACAATTCACCATAATTTGGGTGGTCACCATTTTCAATATCATCTGGTACAATGTAGTTTCAAAAGAGGAGATGAGTGAATAAAGAATGAAGAGTCTATAATGTATACTTCTGTTTAAATAGGAGAAATATGAATGTTGGTGGAAAAAGTTATTTGCACATAACTCATATATTTGTAGAGTTATATTCATATAATGGATAACCCACTTAAATAGTGAGTTATGCATTTTATTTCTACATGACTCATATAATCAATGAGTTTTACTCTCTCCGTTTCATAATAGTTGGTCTTCTTTCTAAAAAAATAAAACTTTAAAAGATAAATTAATTGTTCACATAATATGTAAGTTTTTATAAAGTGAGTTATATAATTTTTATTATATTTATGTAAAGGAAAAAAATAAGTTAAACTTTTATTATATAACTCAATTTTTGAACGAGTTAAAAAATACAAAAATGCATAACTCTTTTTTTAAGAGAGTTATGTTAAAAAAAATGCATTATGTTAAAAAAAATGCATAACTCTCTTTTTAAGAGAGTTATGCATATTTTCTGAAAATTAACTCCGTTTGATTATTTCCGTTAAAAACAATGCATATAACTCTCTTTTTAAGAGAGTTAAACATATTTTGGTTACACTTTAAAAACATAACCTATTTTGATATTTTTTTTTAGTTTCATGGCATAATTTGGTTCCCAGAGAAGCCAGTACTCTTTGTGCAGTGGGGCTCATCTTGAACCTAAGCCAGTACTCTTTGTGCAATAGGGCTCATCTTGAACCTAACATTTTCAGCCTTGGTGTGAAAACTTGCTCAAGTCCTGCTCCCCGTTTTAAATTGTCCGTTCCAAATTTTTTAATTTGATTTTTTATTTTATTTGTCTTTTTTCGTTAATCAAGAAGAGACAATTTTTTTTTTCATGTTTTACATTTTGCATTAATTATTTTTTTTAATCAATGTGTCATCTCAATTTGAGACGGATGAAGTATTTAGCTTTGAATATAAATTCATGGTAGTAATTCTAAAGTACACTAAATTCGGTGTTAATAATCTTAACTATTGAGCTCATCATATGCAAATCATGAATTTGCCTCAACTTTTAATTGTACTAAAACCTTACAATAGAATCTAGTTAGAATAATTTTCCTTCCTCCCCTCTATTTAAACTTTAACACTTCCTGCATTTTCTTTTAAATGATTTTTAAGGATTTGACACACCCATTAAGAAAGTCATTTAAAAAAATTAATTACATAATTATTTTACTTAAAGTCCCCTTAGGAGTAGTAGTATTACTACTTAGTAGAAATTATTAAATTAATTACATAATTATTTTACTTAAAGTTCCCTTAGGAGTAGTAGTATTACTGCTTAGTAGAAATGTGATGAAGCAAACAACACTTCGTCAACATGCATGCGTGCTTGATGCTTCAGCTGCTTCAACCACGATTTTATTATATCATCTTTAATTAATTATTATAATTCATTTATATATTAGAAAATTAATAATATTTAATAAAAAAGTAAAATAGAAATCTATGACATGTCTTTTTCAGTTGCTTCAATTGTAATTTTACTATATCATCCCTAATTAATTATTATAAGTTATGTATTAGAAAATTAATACTATTTAATAAAAAAGTAAAATGGACATATATGACATGTCTGCTTCACCTGTTTCAACCATAATTTTACTGTATCACTCCTAATTAATTATTACAAATCATTAAAATATTTAAAAATTAATAATATTTAATAAAAAAGTAAAATAAACATAAAATGTTAAATTAACTCTTTTAGTTTAAAGTATTTTTATAGTAATTTTGTTATATCACTTCTAATTAGTGATTATAAGTCATTTAAGACATGTTTGCTTCGCTGCTGCAATCGTGATTTTATGATATCACCTCTAATTGATTATTATGGTCATCTATGCATTGTGCAACTTAAATTAAAATAGAAGAAAAGTATTTTAAATCACAATAATTTAAAACTTAAATTATTTTAAAAAATATAATTAACTATCAATGCCACGAAGGTTTGGATAAAGAGAGTAGCATATATTATTTGAAAATTACATAAAAAGTATTATAAATTACCATAGCTAATAACTTAAAATATGTAAAAAGATTTATTTTGTTATATATTTCAAAAAAATAAAAAATACTATAAATCATAACAATTATCAACTTAAAAAATTTAAAAGATAAAAAATATTTGGCTGACTCTCAAAATCATGTCATTGTCATTTAAATTGGAATAGAAGAAAAGTATTATAAATCACAATAATTAAAAATTTAAATTATTTTAAAAATTATAATTGACTATTAATGCCACAATAGTTTGGACAAGGAGAGTAACGTATATTATTTAAAAATTACATAAAAAGTATTATAAATTACAATAGTTAATAGCTTAAAATATCTAGAAAAATTTAATCTGTTATATATTTAAAGACATACGTAAAAAATATTATAAATCACAATAATTAACAGCTTAAAAAATTTAAAAGATACAAAATATTTATTTGACTCTCAAAATTATATCGGTGTCAATTAAATAGAAATAGAAGAAAAAGTATTATAAATCACTATAACTAAAAACTTAAATTATTTTTAAAATATAATTAATTATCAATGCTATAAAAGTTTGGACAAGAAAAGAAACATGTATTATTTAAAAATTATATAAAAAGTATTATAAATTATATAGTTAACAACTTAAAATATCTAAAGAATTATTAAAAATATGATTGATCATCTAAATTTTATTTGCGTCACATAAATTAAAATAAAAAAATAATGTATATTGGGCAGTGCATTTCTAGTATGCATAGGAAAATGTAAAAAAAAGTTTCGAAAGACTTTAAAAATTTATTCAACATTTATGAGATAAGGATAATTTTGAGGAAATGAATTAATACCTTCTTAATTTCTTAAAAAAAATACTCATTTTGAAATAAATTAAAAATGGGAAAAGGGTAACAAATTGTCCCATTTAAATTGTCTAAGGATTTTTTTTTCTTTTTTCCTTGTTTTGGAAGCAGAGCGGGCGGGGGTGTTTTTGAACTACTTTGATAGATGGAGTGCATTTTTTGAACTAATTGGCTAATGGCAGGGATTATTTTGTACCACAAATGTAATGAAAGATTGAAAGGTAAATTGGAGATGGTATATTTTCAATAATTTAAAAGTTTTTTTAATCCCTTTTCCAATTTAAAAGGTTAGAAAATTTATTTAAAAGGAAATGGAAGGAGTAGCTTATGGTTTCAGATTAGAAGAGCCCTGATTAAGTTGCTTACCAACCTTGTGGCAATAGTAAGTCATAGTACTATAAATAGATTGTTTGATTTTGATTGTAGGGGCCTGCCCTATTTCTTATTGTTTGTCCTTATCCCTTTTTTTTATATATATATATTTTGATGAGCTGTGAGTTAAGTTCTTTGATTTAACTCCTTGTCTCTAGTACATTTCAGGTGGTGTTACATGCAAAAGCAAAAGAAAAAGCTGAAAAAGTAACATAAATTAGCTCTAGCTATTACAAAATGAATTCAAGCTTCGCATTTGATGGATTTTGAATATGAAAGCTTCTGATTCTAGTATCTCCTTGACTTTTTAACCAATTTCACCAAAGTTCTATTATTCCTACTGTTTTTTTAATGCGATTCGATTTGACTAATCAAATAACTTGATAAAAAATAATATAGATATTTGAAATATATGACCTTAAACATATAATAATATTTGTTTCCCTATAAGGCTTGACATTAAAGGTAAAATTCAAGCGAAGTTATTGACAAATCATTATCTTTAAACAAACTAAAAAAATCAATCACAAAGACTGAAATAGGGGGAGTACTCATTTATAGTTACTGGTTATATGGATAAGCAGGAGATTAATTAAAAAAGATTAAAATAATGATGGTCAATGGATTAGACGAAGCACTTGTCAATGGAACATTATGTACATTATGAATTAAGGTTTTGAATATAGGATTAAAGATAGAGATAAAAGGGCAATTTGTCGCTGGTTGTCCCATGTTAGGTCGAACATATGTACTAATTTATTTGTTAAATGTTGGTTAGGTAGGGGGAGAGATAGGACAGCAAAGAGATTATGGGAATCGCAACGACGCCTAAAATGTACCTAAACTACTATCGACAAACTATGCAATTTCTGAACAACATTTATAATCTGTAAAAGTGTACTTAACTGTATTTTCTCTTTTTTCATATGCACGTTGATGGATTGCCATTTTGACACCCAGACTTCTCTATCCATTCAATACAATATACACAGGACTCTAGAATTAATATCATTGGCAGTTATATCAATACACCTAAACTATATTAAAGTATAACTTCTATTTCAGAAGAGATTCTTCTTCTTGTTACTCTCTATCGCCCCTCAAGTTGGACGTTGGCAATGATACAACTCCAAGTTTTGCTTACTAAATGCTTCTATGTGGGTTGAAGTGGACTAATTAGAATCCTATTGAGATTATTAGTTGCAACATTAGTGTTAGTTAGAGTAGTTATGCAACAATTAGTTAGAGTGGAGAACATATTGATAGCTGTAGCTGCCAACTGTGACTCAGCTGTACACTAAAAGTTAGTTAGGATTTCCTTTTCTTCCCTTTCTCTTCTATAAATACGTACACTATACAGATTTACTCTTAGCTTAGCATATATAAAAATCAGAGGAGTTTTCTTCCTCTCTAAATTCATCTTCCCTCTATTGTTCAATCCACTATGACTACTAATTTCTCCATTAATGGAGAGTGCAAGCTTCAATCTAATCTCAATTTGTAGAATTATTATGGTATCAGATCCATAACAATTCTTCTCTTTGAATTTTTGAGTTCGTTGTCATCGAGTTGCAGTTTCTACTTACTCTGTTTCTCCTTCATCACGAAGGTTTCGATCTCTGCTCATTTTGCTTAGCCCAACAACAATTCGAGTTCATTAATTGATAGTTTTCTTTGGGATCAAATTGCCATTTATGTGCGATTCATATCTCATTCAATATGGTGGAAGTAGTAGATCAGAACACAAGATCGTCCACATCAGCTCCGAGGACAATCGATGTGGGGAACCCATTTTATATACACCCTTCTGAGAACGCTGGTGCATCTCTAGTACCTGTTTCTTTTGATGGTGTTGGTTACCAATCATGGAGGAGAGATGTGCTCTGATTCCTTTCAGTGAAGAACAAATTAGGGTTTATCAATGAGGAGTGTGAGAAACCGTCACAACATCCCCTGATTATCGATAATGGGAACACTGTGACTCTATGGTCACATCTTTGAATTCTAAACTCGTTGAGCAGAGATATCACCGATAGCATAGAATATATGTTTGATTACTTGGAATTGTGGAGTGAGTTATAAGATTGGTACAATCAGACAAATAGAGCAAAATTGTACCAAATACAGAAGGAGATCAATAATCTCAGTCAGGGAACAATGGATATCACTACATATTACACTAGGATGAAGAAGCTTTGGGAGGGAATAAGTACCCTGTGTGTTAAGAGCCAATGCAACTGTGTGTGTAGTTGTGGATCTAAGGAGACTACGTACAAGGTTGAGTAAGATACTCGACTCATCCAATTTCTCGTGGGTCTTAACGAGGTCTACACTATAATCAGAGGTAATATATTTATGATGAATTCGTTGCCCTCTATGGGACATGCATTCACATTGCTAGTTCAATAAGAGAAACAAAAGAAGTTCAAGCTTAATCCTTACACCTTTGCAGAATCTTCTTCTCTTAATGCTAGCTCATCAGGTTACTACTCAGGAAGTTACTCTTCCCTTAATGTTGGTGCATCTGGAAACTACATGGAAGGAGGAATATCTGGAATAGAAAGAACTTTCAACCAAATTATACCAGTCACAACAATGGAAGTAGGAAAAGATCTTTTTGTGACTACTGTAAGAAATTATGGCATACAAGAGACAAGTGCTTCAAACTTCATGGTTATCCTAATTAATTAATGCATATTTTAGGTCAACATCAAGCCCATGGTATGTGCCAAAAGAAAAGTCAACCTTACAACTCTAATCCCAGAGTAAACAAGGGAAAATGAATTGCAGCAAATTTTCATGGAGAAATATACGACAACTTACTGGTGAAAAAATTGAAGCTAGGGATTTGAATCATAACACCTTGTCCAAAGAACAATATAATCAACTGGTTGATCTATTACAACAGTTCTAAGTTAGAACCATAAGGGATGTACATGCAGAAACACATCAGTCCGAATCTATCAATTTTGCAGGTATGATTTCTTGCAATTCTTCTATTGATTTTGACAAACTCTCATGTGGATGTTTCACATCAAAAATTGATTTATGTATTATAGACTCAGGAGCATCACATCATATGACTTTTGATAAGAATTATTTAACTAAAATTATTACACTACCATATCCTATGCTTGTCAATCTACCCAATGATTATAGAGTTAAGGTTACATAGCTTGGAGAAGTAAAATTAGCCCCTGAGATCACATAATATCTTATTTATTACTTCCTTCAAATATAATTTGATTTCCATTAGTTCTTTAGCAACACACCTTAAGTGCATTACATCTTTCTCCAACACTTTATGTCTACTACATGCCTCTTCACTGAAAAGGCCTTTGGAAATTGGTAGAGTGTATGATGGACTATATTTCCTTTGCTCAACATATCTGCAAAATAACAGTTTTAATTCCCAACAAAGTAATGTCCCTTGTTTTTGTTCTCCTATATTTGATGTTAATAAAATACACTGTCAATACCATTCTCATTCTCGTCACCCCCATTCTAATGTAAAGTATTGCCTTGTTGTTAATAAAAATAGTGTGTGTGCTTATAAATCTTTTGGGTATGTGTCTCATGATAAAAGTTCAAACTTGTTGTGGTATTATAGAATTGGTCATGTACCTTTTGTGAACATGAAGAGTCTATCCTCCACACCAGTAAAGTTCTCAACCAAACAACCTTTTTTTCCATTTACTCTATGGTAAGGCAGTCAAGACTACCTTTTCCTACAAAAATCACAGTTTCATCATAACTATTTGACCTGGTACATGTGGATTTATGGGGTTTATGCCATGTCAAAACATATGACAACTTTAGTTAGTTCATTACCTTGGTAGATAATTATAGCAGGGCCACATAAACTCATTTGTTGAGTAGCAGGAGCAATGCCCTAAAAGTCTAAAAAACTTTGTCTCCTTGATTAGTTCTTTTTTGTCTCCTTGGTTGAGAACCAATTCCAAAACTTAATAAGAACTATTAGGTCAGATAATGGTCTAGAATTCAACAGTCATGAGACCAACTTATTCTTTCAATCAAAAGGAATCAAACATCGGAAATATTTTTAATACACACCACAACAAACTGGTTCGGTAGAAAGGAATCATAAATACTTACTTGAAATAGCCAACACACTTCTTTTTCAGTCCAAACTCCCCATAAGTTACTAGGGTGGATGTGTTTTAACGGCTACTTACATCATTAACAGATTACCTTCACATATTTTTTCTAATAGATCTCCTTATGAGGTGCTTTACAAATAAAATCCTCTTTACTCCCACATGAAAAACTTTGGATGCTTATACTATCCTATCATACCAAAGCCTCAAAGGTCCAAGTTTGATAACAAAGCAACCCCTCATATATTCATAGGTTATCTTTCCAACACAAAGGGGTACAAAGTACTAAGTCTAGAAACCAAGAAAATTTCCATCTCCAGGGATGTAGTTTTTCATGAGACAATCTTTTTTTTCTTTGACACAAGAAACCACTGTTTTCCTTGCATCTCCACTATATTATGATAGTCTTTCTTTTAATTCTTCTGACCATGTGACTTCTATTCATGACTTTGATACTGCAAATTCTGGTAGCCAATATGTTCAAAGAAAAACTAATATATCCACTCCACCTATGCCATCTGATCCCTCTTGTCTACCAAGAAGTTCATTAGACAACTCATCGACTGTTCCTGCTCACTCTTCATATATTTCTCCCCCGAGCACTCACCCAACTTTTCTGTTCCATCACCACATCATAATGTAGTCGCTCTAGCACCTGGGAAATCAACTAAAGACCATAGGATACCATTCTATCTGAATGACGATGTACACCATGTACCCAAACCAACTGATACCACAAATAATGCTCATCTTTTCCTATGTGCCTCCTTCAAGAAAATAAGTTATATTGCTACTTAAGAACTAATTACCTCTAATTGGTCCTTTTTAATGAATATTTCTCATTATTGTAAGACTGCATCATATGAAAAAGCCGTTATGAATCCTGCTTGGCAAGCAATAATGACATAAGAGTTTACTGCATTGCATGACAATAACACAAATATAAAATAGTCAAGGAGTAGCAGTAACAACAATAACAGGAGGAGGATTCTCAAACGGATCAAAGAAGTAAGCTAATGTTTGAGTGATGTTAGCATTTAATTTAGTGAATTGAGTAGATATGACATTGGAGAGAGTATCAGTTATGGTATGTTTTTTGGCAGCAATCTTTGTGGTCTCTTTGATCACCTGGTCCAAGAATACCCTGAGACAAGCAACATTTATACTAGTTTCTTTGATGAAGAGCTAGGAGCAGAAAGAGGAGAGGATCTTGACTTAGGGGAATAAGGAGTACCAATAGAACCACCTTCAGACTTGGGAACCCAGACATCATCAACTAAAACATATTACATACTACCAAAAGCTTTGGTATTATAACACTTTTTCATAATAATAGAAGGAACAACCTCAAAAGAAATATTATTTGCTTCCAAGATACGTGTAATCATTAACCCATAAGAAAGGCTAGAGGGATCAATAGAGGCCTCAATAAAGTGATTAACAATAAATAAGGAGAGATTCACCTTATGCTGAGAGATAATACAATAAGTAAGCAAATTATCACGTTGAGATATGGTAGATAGTGAACTAGTACGAGGGAGGAGAGTAGTAGCCATAATATGAGAAAAAAATATGATTTTCCAATGATAAAAACTTAGGACCAAGAGAAGAGGGAAAAGTTTTAGATTTATCTAGAGCAATTCAAAAGGAACATCAAAATCATAGGGCCATAGATTCTTAGAGAAAGTAGAAAAATAAAAGCAATTTATATTGAAAATAACATCAAACATAGCACAATTAATAAAAATTCTTTTTCCCATCAAAAAAGTTTCGAGTTCACCATCACGAAAAGATAAAAGATTAGTATAGAGAAGTCTTACAAGGCACTCATAAGCATGCTTAGGGGTGGAAGAAAAGATGTTTACCCACCCTTGGAACTCAAACAAAGATTTAATAGGACAATGGAGAGATTCCAACAGATTCAAGTTGTTTACCTACCTTTGGAACTCAAACAAAGATTTAATAGGACAATGAAGAGATTCCAACAGATTCAAATCTACTATCCTACTATAAACCATAGGTAATTCCTTTGTTGTGTGAAAAAAAGATTTGTTTGAGGGTCTCCAAAAATTATTTTTGATATTTAGAGAACTATCAAAGTCAAATTTTACTTTTTTCATAAAACACTCAGAGTCATCATGAATAGAAAAATGCTTACCCATAAGAGAGCATGAAGAATCAAAAAAAGTCTGAGGGTCATTTTGGTCAGAATTAAGTGGAATAGAAGAAGATGCCTTTTCTTTACCCTTGAAGCGAGAGCTTTTTCTATTCCCTATGGAAATGTTTTTTGAGTTTTTAGCCATTGAAGAGAGTAGAGAGAATGAGAGTAAATGAGGTGGAGACTCGAGGTGGAAGAACTTAAAGGACAAGAAGTGAATACACGAAAGGGAAAATACGCCTAGAAGAAAGAAAGAGTTGCCATAATACCTTCTATACATAGAATACGTGTCAGGTGGAAAGAAAGGAATGGAAGTAAATTAGACAAGTTCATCTTTCAAATCAAGCATTAAATAAGGGCCCTTTTACATTCAAATGGAAAGAAAAGAAATCAGAGTAAAAGATTTTAGCAATAATACTTAGAGATTTTCTCAAAAAATAAATCTTTCCTCCAATAAATGTTTTGTAAAAATATCTGCTAATTGAAACTCAGTAGTAACAAAGGATATATAAATATCACTTTTTAAAATATGATCTCTAATAAAATGATATTTAATGTCAATATGCTTAGTCCTAAAATGATGTAAGAGATTTTTTGAAAGGTAGATAACACTACAATTATCACAAAGAATTTTTACAGATTTAATAGAGATATTATAATCACTAAATTAGTGAGTCAATCAACAAATTTGTGCAAAACACAATCCAATAAAAAAATATTCAAACTCAGTAGTGGGTAGAGAAACACAATTTTTCTTCTTACTATTCCACGATATAAGAGTATTCTATAAGATGACAAGTTTTACTCATGCTTTTCTGTCATCTTTATCACCTGCATAATCTGTATCCAATTAGATATATAATAATACGCTTGACTGCAATTAGATATGACTCCTTAGAAGCTGACTGAAATCTTGAATATTTATAAATACTAAACAAAATATCTGGTTGATTAGCAGTTGATAGAGAAAGGAGACAACCATACCCTAATATTTAGTTTCGATAATAGACTTACATTTTTATTAGACACAAGAACAAACGTAGAACACATTGGGGTGCTTGTAGATTTAGCATCCTTCATTCCAAACTTTTCAATGATTTCTCTAGTATACTTACTTTGATAGATGAAGGTTCCTTCAGTTGACTGGTGAATTTGAAGTCCCAAAAAGAATGTCAATACTCCCATCATGCTCATTTCAAATTCACTTTGTATTAACTCAAAAGATTTCTTGCATAAATCGACATCCTCTACATAAATTTGAATAATAAAATTTTTAGAGAGAGTTCTTTTAATAAACAGAGTAATATCAATTTTTCTTTTTGTAAAACCATGATTAGTTGAAAAATTGCTCAATCTGACATACCAAGCTCGAGGATCTTATTTTAGATCATAAAGAGCTTTAGATAGTTTAAAAATATGATAAGGAAATGTAGGATTTTCAAAGCCTGGAGTTTGCTTTACAAAAACTTGTTCATTAATGAAACCATTTAAAAGAGAACTTTTGACGTTCATTTGAAAAAGTTTAAAACCTTTGTGAGAAACATAATAAAGTAAGATTCGAGTAGATTCTAACCTTGCCACAGGAGAAAAAATTTCATCATAGTCGACTCCCTATTGTTGTGAGTATCCTTGAGTGACTAGACAAGCTTTATTCTGATTTGCTTTACCTGGTTTATCCATTTTATTTTTGAAGAACCATTTATTCTAATGATGGATGTATTTTTTGATTTTGAAACCAAGGTCAATACTTTACTTTTATCAAATTGCTCAAGTTCTTCTTCCATATCTTCGATCCACCTTTCATCTTCTAAGGTTTCATTGACTTTCTTAGGTTCAAGTTGAAACATGAGAGTGACATTTGCACTTTTTTGCTGAAGCTCTTGTTTTCATTCCTTTCTTGGTTCTCTGATAATAAGTTTTCTTGGATATCCAAGTTCACTTCTCCAGTCATTTAGAATGGTTTTTATGGCAAATTGATCATTTGTTGTAGTAGTTGGCTAATTGTTTTTTGCACTAGTCGACTCTTTTACAACTTTTTCTTATTCATCTTCATCTTCATCTTCTCTATTGCAAATATTCTTAATAATATAGTTAGAGTCATAAAAAATAACATGCATATATTTTTCAATACATAGAGTACGCTTATTAAAAACTCTATAGGATATACTAGAGTTGGAGTAGCCCATAAATATACCTTCATTAATTCGAGGGTCAAACTTACAGTGTTATCATTATTATGAATAAAACATTTAGATACAAACGAGCGAAAGTAACCAATGTTGGGTTTCTTATTATTCCAAAGTTCATAAGGAGTTTTCCTTAGAATAGGTTTAATGAGGCACCTATTCAAAATATCACAAACAATACTTACAACTTCTACCCAGAATTTACAAGATAGGGAGTATTCATATATCGTGATTTGAGTCATATCTTAAAGAGTTCTATTTTTGTGTTCAATTACTTCATTTTTAAGCAGAGCTTGGAGTAGAGAAGTTATGAGTGTAACCTTGATTGTTACAAACCCTTTGAAAATCTATGTTCTCAAATTCTCCTCTATGATCACTTCTAACAACAGAGATATATCATCCTTTGTCTCTTTGAACCTTTTCATAGAAAAATTCAAAATTGTTTAAAGTATCATCTTTGTCAGAGAGAAACATAAATCCTATCAAGTATCATTTCTGTTAGAGAGAAACATACCCAAGTTAATCGAGTATAATCATCAATAATCACAAAGGCATACCTTTTACCACCAATGCTAGCAGTTTTAGTAGGACCAAACAAATCCATATGAAGTAGTTGTAATAGTGTAGTGGTGGAGAGAATATATTTTATAGGAAAGAAATTTTTAATTTTCTTACCAAGTTGACAAGCATAACAGATATGAGCCTTTTTGTAATCAAGCTTCGGAAGAACACTAACAAGCTCATGTTTGAGTAGATTTTCAATTGGTCTCATACTTGCACAACCAAGATTTTTATGTCAAATCCAAGGATCTTTAGATATGGAAGCTAGACAGATGTGTCCTTCTATCCTTTTAATAGAATTTAGGACATATACATTCCTATTTCTCTTTTTAGGAAGAAGTTGCTTGCCATACCTTTTAATTATACACCCATTCTTTTTGAATCTTACTTTTAAACCAATATCATATAGCCGACTTATACTCAATGGATTGTATGTTATGATTTTAACCAAATAAACATTAGTGATATCACATGATTCATTAAGAGAGATAGTAGCAATACCTATTACTTTGCCTTTGGAGTTGTTTCCAAAGCTTATACCTCCATCAAAATCAATTACAATTTTGAAAAGGCTTTTATTTTCTGTCATGTGATTTGAACACCATCTATCGAGATACCATTTCCATTTAGAAGTAAGTGGTGTTCCTGCAAAACAAATATATCACTTATTTCTTGGTACCCAAGCATTCTTGGGTCCCTTTGAGTTAGTTCTTAGATTGGTAGACTCAGTTTTACGTCTCCAAATCTATTTGCCAGGATATCTAGAATAAAATTTGCAATTATAATATTTATGAACTAGTTTACCATAGTGATAGAAAAATAATGAGAGTATCTTTCTGTGGTGAACAATTAAGATAGGTTTTATGACTGTGATTGGTTTCTTTGGTTGATTTACTAGAGTTAGTTGGCCGTTGACATCCTTCAGAACTATAATATATATTATGATAGGTATTATGACTGTGACTGGTTTTCTTGGTCGACTTACAGTAGTTAATTGACCATTGAGATCCTTCACAACTATAATATCTATTATCATACATAGATCTGTCATTATTAATTTTTTTGTTAGCTTACTTAAAAAAGCTAGTCCTCTGATTAGATTTGACAATATTGAGACCTAGGGGTCTATCGATGTAAGACCCCACAATTTTGACCTATAATTTGCACTATCATTCCTACTAGTATAGACCCAAACCTGATGATTTCTATGTAAATATAAGTGTGATGATAAATTCTATAGTAGGGGAACATCTTCGGAGATGAATTGAGGTAATAAAGATCTCCAAACTCAAAGTTGAGTTGAGAACCTTTCTACCAATTAGGTTTTAGTGGGCGTTCCTATTTGGGTCAATATATAATGACCATCAATCCTAGAATATATCGAGATAAGTGGCCTAATAATACCAAATGAAATATCTCCGAGTCTTCTTTCCAATGCATCTGATTTCACCTTAATCCAATATTAGAGTTGAAACTTATGCTCATTTTAACTGAGGGTTTTTGTCTTCCAAAGGTTGATGACCAAGTTGACGAGTAGTCAACTAGTTGACAGGTTGTCAACTCCATCGTCAAATTTAACTAATAAATACCAAAAGTGGTTGGAGGTTGGCAACCAAGTTGACTAGCCGTCAACAAGTTGACGGGCTGTTAACTCCAACATCAATTGAGAAATTCCTACATTTTGAAAAAGTTTTTTTTAGGGCTAGTTTTGTCTTTTTGTCACCTCTAACACCTCCCACACAACTTCAATCATTAAATAAGCATTATTTACCCATGATTATTTTGTTTTCAACACTCATTCTTCTCTCCACTCTCAAGAGAGAAAAGTTTGGGTATTGTAACACCCCACATTTTTCCTAGCATAATCTAAGTCCCTATACATGAGTATTTGCATATAAAATTTTTGAAACGCTCATTATTTTTCAGTTTATATCCTTCCATTTCCTAGGAAATTAAATTATCTTTCCAACGATATAAAATTCATCTAAATCCGATAATCGGGTAAGAAGTTATGACAATTTTAAGTCCGAGTCGTTAAATACCATCATTTTAACCCTTAGCACATCACATAGGCAGCCCAAATGAAAATTGTTGATTTCCAGTGTGACTCAGTGATCATGGCGCATCACAGAGTAGGCAATTTTCTCGTTTGTCAATTTCCAATGGAGGTACGCGATCATGGCGCATCGCGGAGCTGGCCAAAATAGCAGCCAAAGCTTTATCGCGATGGCACCGTGTCACGGTGTTGTCCAGGTACCAATTGTCCAAATTCCAGTGGCTTGGCGCGATAGTGGTGAGTCGCGCCAAGGCCAAAAATTGGGACGGTCAGTTTTCAGCTTCCGTTTTTAAATACCTTTAAGGGTATTTGAATTTTTTTCTAAGCCCTAAACTCGTCCTAAACACGAAATTTAACCCTTAACTGACCCAAATACTCATCATTATTCACTTTCTCTCAAATTAAAAATCCTTTTTTCAAGAACAAGAAACCCTAGCTCTCAAGAATCAAGGCAATTTCTCAAGAACTCTCCATCAATCCTTCCAAATTCAGTAACCCAGGTATGTTAGATGTTCATCCATTGATCTCTTTTAACCATGGAGTCCAAGAAACCCTTTTTAAATTATAAAATTGTGATATTTTTAAGATTTATGTTTTAAATTATGATTTCATCCATGAATCTCCATGTACTATTGATTTTATACCATATTACCATGAAATTATTGTTATTATTCAATCTTCCATGTTTTAGTACTATGATTTACCGAATTAAACCATGATTTAATGCTATTATGATGAATTCATGCTATTTCTACAAGTTCCATGACATTCCTATGATTGTTTTAAAACCATGAACTGTAAGTGTTTGATAAAATGCCTACAAGAGTGATTTATTTATTAAGAGCCTTCATGTTTTGGCCTTCAAGTCTTAGTGTCCTTTCAATATTGTTGTTTTGAGTCCTGGGGGTATTGAATACCGAAAAACCATAGTTATTTTATTTGTCTAGTCTCAGTACATTACAGAATAGACTCCAGATTATACTATGAGCATTATCAGAATAGTCAAATATCAGTTATTCAACTCTGAACAGTCTAGTATCTTAGTGTCATTTAGTTAGGAGTAGGATTTAGCACCGAGCGAGTGTAGGGATGGAGATTTCCCTGTCAGATAGGCAGAGTCATTAGTAATAGTCCCTATACTCCAGAACTACGTAGACAGCGTAGGATATGAGTAGCCACCCATCAGAATAGTCTTGACTATCTCGCAGGGGTCACCCATCAGTTCAGGCTTGACACCCTTAGTCTTTTAGACATTATATAAGTTTAGTGGATCCACACAACCAGCGTTAGTACCCATGGCACTGTATTAATACCCTTCCAACTAGGGTTATAGGTTGGACCCTAATTAGCTCAGATTGGGAAATATCGGTTAGCTGATACCTCCCACAGTCTTAGATATAGTCTCAGATATAGTCTCAGTTACAGTCTCAGTTCAGTTATTCAATCTTAGTGTTGTTTGATCAAGGCATACAAATATCGGTATATTTTTTAGTTCTTCAGATTACAGATTTTACTCAGTCTATGTTATATGCCTGGTCATACATCTTCACTGTCTATAGATTTTCATATATTTTTAGTATTTTATAGACTTTTATGCATGTTAAATATCTACAGATTTCATGTTCTCTTTCTAGCATTCCATGCTTTACACGTATACTCAGATAGATCATTACTCCTATTCATGAAACCTTGCATGTTAGCCTACCTCATTTAGCATACTAGTACATTCAAAGTACTGATCACATACTTTTGTTTTGTGCTATAATGTCTCATATCGTAGGTGCCGACGCTCAGTTCTCGGATCGAACCTAGATTCTCAGATCATCAGCAGTACAGTAGCAGTGGTGAGTCCTCATCATCCGAGGATAGATTATATCATTTCATGTCTTTATTTTATGAGTTAGTAGAGTTAGTTGGGGGCCTGTCCTATCAACTCTTAGTCAGTCAGTCTTAGAGGCTTTTTAGACACTACAGTCAGTTAGTTATTCAGTTTATCAGTATTTTCTCAGATTTAGACAATTGTCTTTCCTAGATTTATATTTTAGTTTTGAATTCAGATATTAAAACCTTATGACATTTAAGTTATTCTTCCGCATTCATGATTATATTATCTAGTGCTCACAGCAGGTACCAACTCATGGGTTAGCTTGTGGTCCCTTGGGATTATAAGCATCGTGTAATGACTAGGGATAGTCTTGGGTTGGTACAAACTTGGTATCAGAGCCTATGGTTTTAAAGTGTCCTAAGAAGTCTAAAAGCCTCATCGAGTAGAGTCTTGTGCATGGGTGTGTAGCGTGCCACACTTATGGACGAGAGGCTATAAGGCGTTTAGGAAATTTTTTTCTTTTTTTCAGTATTCATGTCGTACGAGTGAGCATGAACTCAACTTAAACTCCCAATCTAATTCATTTCCTCCTTCCATTTATAGAACATGCCTCCCAAGAAGAACGAAAGAAGAAAATGAACTTAGCCAGCCCCTCAGCCCATCCAGGAAGATCCTCTGGATGAGTATGTCTCTTACGTAGAATTTAGGGTTGCGTTCACTACTCTAGAAAACTCCGTAGCTACACAGAATAAATGGCCAGCTGCTATTTCGGCATATCCAGTGGCCAATATTGCTGTAACTAGAATTCCAAACTTTACCCGGATGAATCCTCCTTCTTTCATGAGGTCCAAGTCTGAAGAGGACCCAAAAAAATTCTTAGACATGGTTCAAAAGGTAACGGATGCTATGGGGGTGACATCTAGTTAGAGTGCTGAGTTGGATGCATATCAATTGCAGGATGTAGCCCATGCCTTGTTCAAACAGTTGAAAGTTGATAGAGGTGTTGATGTAGGGCCTATAGAATAGGAAGAGTTTTCTACGACTTTCCTAGATAGATTCTTTCCATTAGAGTTGAGGGAGGCCAAGGTGCTAGAATTTATAAATTTAAGGCAAGACAAGATGCGTGTGAGGGAATATTCTCTCAAGTTCACTCAGTTTTCTAGCTATGCTCCTCATGTGGTGGCAGACAGTCGGTCCAAGATGAGTAAGTTTGTGTCTGGTATATCTGATAGTATGGTCAAGAAGTGTTAGACCGCAATGCTGATTAGTGAGATGGACTTGTCTAGGTTGATGGTCCATACTCAATAGATAGAGGAGCAAAAGATTAAGGAGAGGGAGAGAGGAAACAAGAGAGTTAGAATGGGAAATTTTAACTTCAGTTAACCAAAGTTAGAAGGTGGTAACCATCCTCAGTTTCATCAGAGGTCTTCAGCCCCAGTACCTTCTTCAGCCAATGCTCTAGTACCCAAATTTAGAAACGACAATAGGGATAGTGCACCAAGCTCTAAGTCCTAGGTCAGTGTTAGCAGTGCTCGTACCAATCCTTTATGTCAGAAATATGACAAACACCATCAGGGTGAGGGTAGAGTAGGTAGTGATGTATTTTTCGGGTGTGGCAAGCCAGGCCGTCGGATTTGAGAGTGTCGGGTAGTTTATCAGAAAGGTAGGGATGCGCACCAATAAGGCCAGTCCCATCAATTGTCAATTCTATTCGACCGCTCAAATCAGCAGGGTACCGCTTCCAGTGCTACCAGTGGTCAGCGTCCGAATAGATTATATGCTCTTTAGTCCGGCCAAGATCAGGAAAATTCTCTTGATGTAGTTACTGGTAAGTTATACGTCTTTCACTTACATGTTTATGCTTTACTAGACCCTGGAGCTTCTCTTTCTTTTGTAACTCCATATATAGCCGTCAATTTTAGAGTCAGTCCTAAAACTCTAGCAGATCCTTTTTCAGTGTATACCCCAGTAGGTGTCTCCATTATAGCCAGGCAGGTATACAGGAACTATATGGTCACAATATCTCAGAAAGTTACCTCAGTTGATCTCGTGGAGTTAGAGATGACAGATTTTGTTGTTATTCTCAGCATGGATTGGTTTCACTCATGCTATGCTTCAGTTGATTATAAAAACATAATTGTTTATTTTCAATTTTCAAATGAACCAGTCCTTGAATGGAGGGGTAGTACTACAACTCTTAGGGGTCAGTTGATTTCATACCTTAGATCCAGAAAGATGATATTCAAGGGGTGTGTTTACCATCTCGTGCGAGTCAAAGACTCTTGCTCAGAAACTCCCACTCTTGAGTTAGTCCTAGTAGTAAATGAATTCTTATATGTGTTTCATGAAGATCTTCCTGCATTTCCTCCTAAAAGGGGAATCGACTTCGAAATAGACCTTCTCCTAGATACTCAGCCTATATCTATTCCTCGATACAGAATGGCTCCAGCTGAACTCAAAGAGTTGAAAGAAAAGTTAAAGGACCTCCTAGATAAGGGATTCATCAGGCCTAGCATCTCCCCATGGGGAGCACCTATTCTATTCGTGCGTAAGAAAGACGGTTCTCTTAGAATATGTATTGACTACCGTCAGTTGAATAAGGTCACAGTCAAGAATAAATACCCAATTCCTAGAATCGATGACTTGTTTGACCAACTTCAAGGTGCCAGTTACTTTTCCAAGATAGACCTCAGATCAGGCTATCATCATCTTAGAGTCAAAGAATGTGACGTTCCAAAAATAGCTTTCTGAACTCGGTATGGTAACTTCAAATTTCTAGTCATGTCTTTTGGTCTTACAATTACCCCAACAGCCTTCATAGACTTGATGAACTGAGTGTTCAAGAAGTACTTTGATATGTTCATCATAGTCTTTATTGATGGCATCCTTGTATATTATCATAGTGAAAACGATCATGCAGACCACCTCCGAATAGTACTTTAGACTCTTAGAGCTCACCAGTTGTTCGCTAAATTTAGTAAGTGTGAATTCTTGCTAAGATCAGTAGCTTTACTTGGTTATATTATTTATGGTGATGGCATTAGGTTTGATCCTTAAAAGACCAAAACGGTAATAAACTGGCCTAAACCCATCTCTCCATCAGACATCAGGAGTTTCTTGGGTTTAGCTGGCTATTGCCATTGATTTTTTAAAGGGCTTTTTCTATTGCATCCCTCATGTCCAGATTGACTCAGAAAAAAGTTAAGTTTTAGTAGTCAGATTCATGTGAGAGGAGTTTTCAGGAGTTCAAGACTCGACTCACCTCAGCCCAGTCTTGATTCTACCAGATGATTCAAATGGTTTTGTTGTGTATTGTTATGCATCCAGAGTAGGTTTGGGTTGTGTTCTCATGCAGAGAGGTAAGGTCATAGCCTACGCCTCTAGAAAACTTAAGCCTTATGAGAAGAATTATCTGACTCATGATCTTGAGTTAGCAGCTATAGTATTTGCCTTAAGTATTTGGAGGCATTAATTGTATGGGGTGAATGTGGATGAGTTCACAGATCACAAAAGTCTTCAGTATGTCTTTTCTCAGAAAGATTTGAATTTGCGTCAGAGAAGAAGGTTAGAGTTATTAAAGGATTCTAACATGAGTGTTCTGTATCATCCGAACAAGGACAATGTAGTGGCTGATGCTCTCAGTAGATTGTCTATGGGTAGTGTAGCTAATGTTGAGGATGGTAAAAAGAAGTTAGCTTAGGAAGTTCATCAGCTTGCCCGACTAGGTGTCCATTTACTCGATTCATTTGAAGGTAGTGTATGAATATAGAGTAGCTCAGCGTTATCTTTAGTTTCTGAGGTGAAAAAAGTAGGATAGAGATCCCAGTCAAGTTAAGTTGAAAGAATCAGTTAGAGATCAGAAGGTGGAGGTTTTCTCCCAAGGGGGAGATGGTGTTTTGCGTTGTCAAGGTAGATTGTGTGTGCCTGGTGTAGATTATTTGAGGCAATGAATTCTTACAGAAGTGCATGGTGTGAGTTACTCTATTCATCCAGGGGCTACTAAGATGTACCACGATTTGCAGGAGATCTATTGGTGGAGTGGGATGAAGAAAGATATTGTAGAGTTTATAGAGAAGTGCTCTACATATCAGCAAGTTAAGGTTGAGCACCATAAACCTAGTGGGTCCATGCAGGAGTTCAATATTCCCATATGGAAATAGGAAGAAGTGAACATAGATTTCGTGACAGGTTTGCCTTGTACCCATTATCAGCATGATTCTATTTGGATTATCATAGATAGGATGACCAAATCAGCTCATTTCTTGCCAGTCCATACCTCTTATTCAGCCGAGGACTATGTCAATCTCTATCTCAGAGAGTTGGTTAGGTTGTACAGTGTTTCCTTATATATCATCTCTGATAGGTACTCAGTTTACCTCTTACTTCTGGAAAACATTCTAAAAGGGTCTTGGTACCCAAGACCACCTCCGTACAACCTTCCACCCTCAGATAGATGATCAACCAGAAAGGACCATTCATACCCTAAATGATATGCTGAGAGCCTACACATTTGATTTTAAAGGTAGTTGGGATGACCACTTTTCTTTGATTGAGTTCGAATACAATAACAGCTATCATTTCAATATTCATATAACTCCATTTGAGATTCACTATGGTAGGAGATGTAGATCTCCAATTGTTTGGTTTAAAGTAGGTGAGGTTGTAGTAGTAGGGCCTGACTTGGTGTTTGATGCGTTAGAAAAGGTTCAGTTGATCAGAGGAAGGCTTAGGGATGCCCAAAGCTGACAGAAATAGTATGCAGATGTGAAGAGAAAGGATCTCGAGTTTAAGGTCAGTGATTTTATCTACCTGAAAATCTCTCTAATGAAGGGAGTGAAGAGATTAACAAGAAAGGGAAACTCAGTCCCCGATATTTCGGTCCCTTCAAAATCCTCAGCCGTTTTGGAAAGGTAGCTTACGAGCTTGAGTTGCCTTCAAATTTAGCCTCAGTACACCCAGTGTTCCATGTCTCATTATTGAAAAAGTGTATTGGTGATCCAGCTGTAGTTGTTCCCTTAGAAAGCGTAGATATTCAGAAAGTCTTTCCTATGAGAAAGTTCCAATCAAAATTCTCGATCATCAAGTTTGTAGACTAAGGAACAAAGAAGTTCCACTAGTCAAAGTTCTTTGGCGAAATCAGATCATTGAGGGAGCCACTTGGGAAGCAGAAGTAGATATGCAGACCAAGTACCCTCATCTTTTCTCTGCGAATCCAGATTCAGTATAAGGTACCAATCTTCTTAAGATTCTTCTCTATCATGCTCAATTTCATCCGCACATCATGTTCATGTCAGTAGAGTATTTATGAATTAGTTCAGTCATGCATTTCATTCATCATACATGCATATTCAGTGTGTAAGCTCAGTCCATCAATTTCCTCAGCTTAACTAGTTTCATTCGGGGACAAATGATCCCAAGGGGGAGATATTGTAACATCCCGCATTTTTTCTAGCATAATCTAAGTCCCTATACATGAGTATTTGCATATAAATTTTTTGAAACGCTCATTATTTTTCAGTTTAGAGCCTTCCATTGCGTAAGAAATTGAATTAGCTTTCCAACGATATAAAATTCACCTAAATCCGATAATCGGGTGAGAAGTTATGGTGATTTTAAGTTTCAATAATTAAATACCGTCATTTTAACCCTTTGCGAGTCGCGTAGGCAGACCAAATGACAATAGTTGATTTTTAGTGTGACTCTGTGATCATGGTGCATCGCGGAACAGGCCATTTATCATTTATCAATTTTCAGTAGAGGTACGCGATCATGGCACGTCGCGGAGCTGGCCAAAATGGCATCCAAAGCTTTACCGCGATGGCACCACATCGCGGTGTTTGTCCAGGTCCCTATTGTCCAAATTCCAGTGGCTTGGCGCAATAGTGGTGCATCGTACTAAGGCCAAAAATTGGGATGGTCAATTTTCAGCTTCTATTTTTAAATATGTTTAAAGGTATTTGAATCTTTTTTCTAAGCCCTAAACTCATCCTAAACTTAAAATTTAACCCCTAATTGACCTAAATACTCATCATTATTCACTTTCTCTCAAATAAAAAATTCTCTTTTCAAGAACAAGAAACCCTAGCTCTCAAGAATCAAGGCAATTTCTCAAGAACTCTCCATCAATCCTTCCAAATTCAGTAACCCAGGTATGTTAGATGTTCATCCATGGAGTCCAAGCAACCCTTTTTAAATTATAAAATTATGATCTTTTCAAGATTTTTGTTTTAAATTATGATTTCATCCATGAATCTCCATGTACTATTGATTTTATACCATGTTACCATGAAATTAATGTTATTATTCAATCTTCCATGTTTTAATACTATGATTTACTGAATTAAACCATGATGTAATGCTATTATGATGAGTTCATGCTATTTCTACAAGTTTCATAACATTTGTATGATTGTTTTAAAATCATGAACTACAAGTGTTTGATAAAATAACTACAAGAGTGATTTATTTATTAAGAGCCTTCATGTTTTGGTCTTCAAGTTTTAGTGTTCTTTCATTATTGTTGTTTTGAGTCCTGTGGGTATTGAATACCCGAAAACCATAGTTGTTTTATTTGTCTAGTCTCAGTACATTACAGAATAGACTCCAGAGTATACTATGAGCATTATCAGAATAGTCAGATATCAGTTATTCAACTCTGAACAGTCTAGTATCTTAGTTTCATATAGTTGGGAGTGGGATTTAGCACCGAGAGAGTGTAGGTATGGTGGATTCACCGTAAGATAGGTTGAGTCATTAGTAGCAGTCCCTATACTCCATAATTACGTAGCCAGCGTAGGATATGAGTAGTCACCCATCAGATTAGGCTTGACTATCTGGCCGGGGTCACCTGTCAGTTCAGGCTTGACACCCTTAGTCCTTTGTACATTATATTAGTTTAGTAGATCCACACAACCAGTGTTAGTACCCGTGGCATGGTATTAACACCCTTTCAACTGGGGTTACAGGTTGGACCCCGATTAGCTCAGATTGGGAAATATCAATTAGATGATACCTCCCATAGTCTCAGATATAGTTTTAGTTAGAGTCTCAGTTCAGTTATTCAGTCTTAGTGTTGCTTGATCAATTCATACAGATATCAGTATATTTTTTAGTACTTTAGATTATAGATTTTACTCAGTCCATGTTATATGCATTGTTATACATCTTCAGTGTCTACATATTTTTATGTATTTTCAGTATTTTACAGACTTTCATGCCTGTTTAGTATCTACATATTTCATATTCTCTGTCCAGTATTCCATGCTTTACATGTATATTTAGATATATCATTACTCCTATTCAGAAAACCTTGCATGTTAGCCTACTTCATTTAGCATACCAATACATTCAAAGTACTGATCACATACTTTTCTTTTGCGCTATGATGTCTCATCTAATAGGTGCTGATGCTCAATTCCCTGATTGTACCTAGATTCTCAGATCATCAGCAGTACAGTAGCAGTGGTGAGTCCTCATCTTCCGAGGATAGATTATATCATTTCATGTCTTTATTTCAGGAGTTAGTAGAGTTAGTTGGGGGCCTGTCCTATCAACTCTTAGTCAGTCAGTCTTAGAGGCTTTTCAGACACTACAGTCAATTAGTTATTCAATTTTTCAGTATTTTCTTAGATTCTGACAGTTGTCTTTCCTAGATTTTTATTTCAATTTTGAATTCAAATATTAAAACCTTATGGCATTTCAGTTATTCTTTCGCATTCATGATTATATTATCTAGTGCTCACAGCAGGTACCAGCTCATGGGTTAGCTTGTGGTCTCTCGGGATTGTAAGCGCCGTGTAACGACTAGGTGGTAGTCTAAGGTCGTTACAGGTTTCTTCCCAAATTTCATACTTTCAAGGCTCAGATTCAAGGTATCACAAATTTTATTTATCTAAAAGGCACGTTTGACACTCCATATTTTAATTATTGTATTATTTTATTAATTTACCTAATATTTACATGTTCTTGAATGTTTAATTCAATATAGAGTTGAGGATTTTTGGTTATTTTACATTTGCATCAATTTTCCTTTGTTTTAATGGTTTATTCATAGTTTGAATGGTGAATTATAAACTGAATTTGTGTCGCATGGTAATGTTGGAATTTGGAAAGTTGGTGTTCTTAATTTTTTGTATTTTGCATGATGTTAATGAAATTATCCTCCACCTATATCATAATTTGGCTTTAAACAAAGATTGTATAAAGTTTAACTCATCTTTTGAAATATTGCATTGCATTTAGTGGAAAGAAGGTAAAGAGGTTTTGGGACGCCATTGGGGGGCTATGGTTTTGGTTTATGAAGTGGAATTTGGAGTCTAATTGATTAAATGTAAATGGTATGACATAATTAGAATGGCTTGCAAGTTCTATTGGTATGACAATATCAACTTAGAAATGCCTTAATAAAAGACTCCATGGTTGGTGATAGGTGTAAAACTATTTTAATTTGGGCTTAAAGGCAATTGTGTAGCTCACTGAGAAGGTTAGTCCCGAGGGGACCAACACTAGAAACCACGTTTGCTGATGTTGGTGGTGTATGACCACTTTCTTTGCTTTATACAGAAGGCTGTCGCTAGTGTATCTTTATTCAAATTTCCTCGATTCATACGGCTATCATGGGTTCGGGCCCTTTCGATAGGGAGATCCAGACCCGTATAGCCCTTGGGTGCCTGAAGGTCGATAAGAGCTATACAATTTAGGATTAAGTTTTCAAACGATCATTTTTTATGCCCTTTGCCCTTATCATGACATCCTATTATATTTATATTGGTTGTGCATGTGATTTATGATTGGTTTTGGTAAATATATATATATATATATATATATATATATATATATATATATATATATATATATATGATCCCTCTCCTTGGGTTGCATACCAGTACTCACCGTACTGACTATTCTCGGATACTACATCATTTCATAATGTAGGTTTTGAGGGCTTTTCTTTTGACCCTGTGCAACATTAGGTGGTTTGGTTTTTTGATTGAACAACTTTTGAAGTGGTGAGTCCTCCATCTTTCAAAATGCTTAATTTATTTTAGTTTTCTTCTAATATTCCAAAACTTTTAGTTTTCTTTTGGAACAGTTGGGGTCAAGTCCTGACTTAGTTGCCATTATTTAGTTAGAGGCTTTTGTGGACAATATTAGGTTGTTACTTTATGGATTTGGATCTTTAATTACAAACTTTATCTTTTGGCTCATTAAGTTTATTTTTTTATTTTATTGGTTAGCTTCCGCAAATTTATTATTGTCATGCTTATGAGGTAAGACTAATGGGTCATCTCAGGCCTTGGTTGGTATGGGATGCGTATCACGGCTAGGGTTCCAGTTAGGGTTGTGACAAGCTTGGTATTAGAGCATGGTTCAGGGTCGTTGGGTACCTACAAAGCCATTTTGAGTAGAGTCCCTTTTATTAGTATATAGCACACCACACTTATAGAGGGAGGGGCTATGAGGAATTTAGGAATGTTTCCCTTCTTTGTGTTCTATTTCATGCTAGAGAGTCTAGTTATTATAAATCTTCTCTAATTCTTGTCTTTCTCACATTTCAGATTATGCCTCTGCCCATACTCTGGACTTTACTGCTCTACCTGGGGTTCCATTGATTCCTACAAGTCCTCCTCGAGCTTCCCAAGTTGGTGCTTCTCATACTCAGTCCTCTCATAAGAATGTCTCGTATGTTGAGTTCCGTCAGTCCATCGATATGCTTACCTAGATTGAGCCATCACAGTCTCATCGGTCTGATCATGTTAGTCCTTTCACCAGTTTGTATGAGGTCACTCAGGTTGGCTAATTTATAAGGATGAATCCCCTAACCATTAGAGGTTCTAAGGTTGAGGAGGATCCACAGGGTTTTATTGATAAGATGGAAAGAATCTTTAGAGTTATGTATGCTAGTGATTCAAAGGGGGTTGATTTTGTAGCTTATCAATTGAAGGAAGTGTCTTATCAGTGGAATGAGGAGTAGGAAGAGTTAAGGGGTAAAAATGCCAACCCAAAAGTATGGGAAGAGTTCATGGGTACTTTTCTTCATTACTTCTTTCCCCAGGAGTTAAGGAAAGCCAAAGATGGAGAGTTTATGAATCTGAAACAGGGTAGGATGAGTGTTAAGGAGTATGCATTGAAGTTTATCAAACTATCCCGTTATACTTCAGAGTTTATATCTAGTATGAGGTCTCAGAAGAGGAAGTTTGCTTTAGGTCTTTCTCGTAACTTGGTATTAGAGTGTAAGTCTATTATGCTAAACAGTGACATGGACATATCTAGGCTAGTGGTTTATATATAGAAGGTGGAGAATAAGAAAAGAAAGCAGGTAAAAATGAGAGAAAGCCAGAGTAAGAATTTTAAGTATGCAAAACAGGGTGCGAGCCGACAGAACAGAGAAAAAAAGGGTAAATAATGGCCTAAGAAAAAGAAGTGGGGACATTCTTATTTGCTAGCTAGTGCTCTTGCTCCTAAGCGTTCAGGTGATTGGTGTTTTTAATTTAGTAATGGTCCTAAGGCATAGGGTGCCCAGTCTTAAGTGAGTGGAGCTTAGTTGGCCCCACTTTACACCCCTTGCCATTTTTGTGGGAAGCTTCATCATAGTTGTTGTAAGGAGAAGAGGAATATGTGCTTTAATTATGGTCAACTTATTCATCTTCAAAAAAATTATCCTTGTGCTAGGGGTGTACCATGGGCTGATAAGGCTCAGGATGCTACTTCTTTAGCTCCAACTATTGAGGTACTACTTCAGGGATGGGAATTGGTCAGAATCACCTTTATGCACTTTTTATTCACCAGGAATCTGAGGCATCCCCAAATGTTGTCACTGATATGTTGTAGCTCTTCTCCAGTGATGTTTATTGTTTGCTTAATCCCGATTCCACCCTATCTTATGTGACTCTTTATGTGGTTGTACACTTTGATTTTGGTCTTGAAAGTATTTTCGACCACTTTTTAGTTTCTACCCCAGTGGGTGAGTCTATTATTGCTAGAAAATTCTATAGGGGTAGTGTGGTATCCATCTTTCATAGGAAGACATTGGTAGATTTGATAGAGCCTGATATAGTGGATTTTGATGTAATCTTGGGTATGGATTGGCTTCATTCGTGCTATGCCTTTCTGGACTGTAGAACCAGAAAAGTCACTTTTCATTTTCCTAATGAACTGGTATTAGAATGGGAGGAGAATTCCCTAGAACCAAAAGGGAAATTTAGTTATTTAGAGATCAGAAATTGATATCCAAAGGGTGTTTGTATCATTTTTTTGGGTCAAGGATTTTGACTCAAAAAGTCCCTTTTTGCAGTTTATCCCTATGGTTAATGAATTTCCCAAAGTTTTTCCTGATGATCTTTCTGGGATCCTTATGGATAGGGAAATAAACTTTGCGATTGATATCTAACAAAAGATTATCCTATTTCCATTCCTTCTTATAGGATGGCTCCAAAAGTTCTTAAATTACTAAATAAGTAATTAAAGAATCTCTTAGGTAAGGGTTTTATCTGTCCTAGTATTTCTCCTTGGGTGATTCTGTACTTTTCATGCAAAAGAAGAATGGGTCTCTCCGGATGTGTATAGACTATCGTTAGCTGAATAAGGTCACCGTTAAAATAGTTACCCTCTTTCTAGGATTGATGACCTCTTTGGTCATCTTAAAGGTGCTAAGTGCTTCTCTAAAATAGATCTCCATTCAGATTATCGTCAGTTGAAGATTAAGGAGGATGATATTCCCAAGACTACTTTCCGAACCTGTTATGACCATTATGAGTTTTTGGTTATGTCATTTGGGTTGACTAATGCTCCAACTAATTTCATGGACCTTATAAATCGAGTGTTTAAACAGTTTTTGGATCTGTTCGTTATAGTGTTCATTAATGATATCTTGGTGTATTCCAAAAGTGAGGAGGATCATTCCAATCACCTCTAAACTGTACTGTAGACCCTTAAGGATCAGGAATTATACGCAAAATTTTCTAAGTGTGAATTTTGGATAAGTGTTGTGACTTTTCTTGGGCATATTTTATCTAGTGAAGGAATTAATGTGGTCCTCAAAAGATTGAGACGGTTAAGAAGTGACATAGACCCAAGACTCCAACTGACATTAAGAGATCTTGGGCTTGCTAGGCTACTATAGGGGATTTATGGTGTATTTCTCAACTATTACTGCCCCACCTATATGGTTGACTTAGAAAAGGTAAGGTTTTTGTGGCAGTTTTGAGAAGTTGAAGAATAAATTGACTTTTGCACCTGTTTTGACCTTACCCGAGGGTATTGAGGGTTTTGTTGTGTATTGTGATGCATCCCGCATGGGGATGGGTTGTGTCTTGATGCAGTATGATAAGGTTGTAGCTTACGCTTCCAGGCATCTTAAGGTTCATGAGTGGAATTACTAGACTCATGATCTAGAGTTGGTGGCAGTGGTTTTTGTTTTGAAAATTTTGCATCATTAATTTTATGGGGTGCATGTGGATATTTACTCAAATCATAAGAGCTTGCAGTATATGTTCACGTAGAATGAATTGAACCTCAGGCAGAGGTAGTGTTTTGAATTGCTTAAGGATTACGACATGAGCATGTACTACCCCTAAGTAAATCTAATGTTTTTACTGATGCTCTTAGCAGGTTTTCCATGGGGAGTTTGTCTCACATTGAGGAGGAGAAAAGAGGATTGTTGAAGGATATTCACCAGCTAGCCAATTTAGGAGTCTGCCTTTTGGACTCTGAGGATAGACGAGTAATCATTCAAGAAATGGTTAAATCATCTCTTGAGGCTGAGGTTAAGGAGAAACATATTCTTGATCCCATAATTATGCATATCAAAGATGATGTGGGTTAGGAAAAAGTAATGGCTTTCAAGATTGGGGGAGATGGCATTTCGAGGTACAAAGGGAGATTGTGTGTTCCTGATGTAGATGGGCCGCCGAAAAGGATTTTGACCAAATCCTGTGTACCCAAATATATGGTTCCTCCAGGTTCGACAAAGATGTATCATTACTTGAATAAAATTTATTGGTGGAATAATATGAAGAGGGATGTGGCAAATTTTGTTGCCAAGTGTATAATCTATCAACAAGTCAAGGTTGAGCATTTGAGGCCAGGTGGTACTTCTTAAGAGATAGCTTTACCCATGTGGAAATGAGAAACAATTAATATGGACTTTGTTACTGACCTTCCGTGGTTTCAAAACTAATATGATTCTATTTGGGTCATTATGGATAGAATGACCAAGTTTGCTTATTTTTTTCCCGTGAGGACTAACTGCTCAGGAAAGGATTATGCCAAGTTGTTTATTCAGGAAATAGTGAAGTTGCATGGGGTCCGATGTCTATTATTTTTTATAGAGGCTTACAGTTCTCTTCATATTTCTGGCGTTCATTTCAAAAGGGTTGGGTACACAGATGAACCTTAACACCGCTTTCTATTTTCAAGCAGATGGAAAAATGAAGCATACTATTTATTAGAGGATATGATAAGGGCTTGTGTGATTGACTTTAAAGGAAGTTGGGTTGATCAGCTATCGCTTATCGAGTTTGCTTATAATAATATTTATTATTCCAGCACCCAAATGGCTTCCATTGAGGCACTTTATGGTAGAAGGTGTAAGTATTTGATTAGATGGTTTGAGGTGGGGGAGACTAGACATTTTAGGTCTGACTTGGTTTATAAATCGATGGAAAAAGTGAAGGTGATTTGAGAAAGAATTGAAACTGCTCAAAGTTGCCAAAAGTCTTATGCGGATGTGAGGTGAAGGGAGTTTGAGTCTGAAGTTTATGATTGGGTGTTCTTGAAGGTTTCTCCTATGAAAGGAGTTATGAGATTTGGGAAAAAGGAAATCTCAATCTCCATTACATTGGTTCATATCAAATTGTAATAAGGATTGGGAATGTTGCCTACGAATTGGACTTACCTGCTAATTTGGCCTCGCTTCACCCATTTTTCATGTGTTTATGCTTAAAAAGTGTGTGGGTGATCCTTTCTTGGTATTTCCCATTGAGGATATTGGTGTTAATGATTCATTGTCCTATGAGGAAATCCCATTTGACATCTTAGATAGGCAAGTTCAGAAATTTAGAACTAAAGAGATAGCTTCGGTAAAGGGCCAATGGAGAAACCAAAAAGTGAAGGAAGCTACTTAGGAATTGGTGGAGGACATGAAAGCTAAATATCCCTTCTTGTTTCCATCACTAGGAAAAGGTGTTTGAGGTACGAATCTTACGCTTTATCTTGATTCATTAGATGTTATTCTTTGAGTCCTTTGATGATTTTTCCTTATGTCATGCTAAGGGTGTCCCAAGTTCTCATTCGGGGATGAATGATCCTAAGAGGGGGGGTGGGGGGGATAATGTAACACCCCATAATTTTAGGCTAGAGTTTGAGTCGTTATTCCAATGTGTATAGACCTGAACCCGATGATTTCTATGTAAATATAAGTGCGATGATAAATTCTATTGTAGAGGGACATCTCTGGAGATGAATTGAGCTCATAATGATCTCCTAACTCAAAGTTGAGTTGAGAACCTTTCTACTAATTGAGTTTTAGTGGATGTTGTTACATGGGTCAATTTCCAACGACCATTAATCCTAGAATATATTGAGTTAGGTAGACTACTACATACCAAATAAAAGATCTTCGAGTCTTCTTTCCAAAAAGTTTATGATTTTACCTTAATCTGATATTTGAGTAGAAAGTTATGCTCAGTTTAACTGAGGGTGTGTGTCTACCTGAGGTTGACGACCGAGTTGACTAGCTGTTAAATCCGTCGTCAACCTTAACCTGTAAAGATCAAAAGTGGCTAGAGGTTGATGACCAAGTTGAAAAGCCGTTATCAAGTTGATGGGCTGTCAACTCTGTCATCAACAGAGAATTTTTTGTAATTTTTTAAAGTTTTGTTAGGGGTAGTTTGGTCTTTTCCTCACCTTAAACTCCTTCCACGACTTGAATCATTTAATAAGCATTATTTACCCATAATTGTTTAGTTTTCAACACTCATTCTTCTCTCTACTTTTAAGAGAGAAAAGCTAGTGTTTCTTCCCAAAACTCACACTTTCAATGCTCAGATTCAAGGTATCACAAATTTGATTCATATAAAAGGCATGTTGGACACTTCTTATTTTAATTAATATATTATTTCATCAATTTAATTGATATTTACGTGTTCTTGAATGTTTAATTCAAACTTGGGTTGAGGGTTTTTGGTTGTTTTACACTTTCATTAATTTTTCTTTATTTTAATGGTTTATTCATGGTCTGAATGGTGAATTATAAACTGAATTTCTGTCTCATGATAATGGCGGAATTTGGCAATTTGGTTTTCCTAATGTTATGATTTTGCATTATGTTAATGACATGATGCTCAACCCATATCTTAATTTGTCTTCAAATAAAGATTCTATAGAGTTTAACTCATCTTTTGAAATATTGCATGGCATTAAATGGTAAGAAGATAAAGAGGTTTTGGAATTCCCTTTGGGGCTATAGTTTTGGATTTTGAAATAAAATTTGGAGTCTAATTGGTTAATTGAAAATGATGTGGGACAACTGGAATTGCTTACAAGTTCCATTTGTATGAAAATACCAACTCGGAATACCTTAATAAAAGACTCCATGGTTGGTGATATGTGTAAAACTATTTTAATTTTGGTTTTAAGGTAATTGTGTAGCTCATTGAGAAGGTGTAGTCTCGAGGGAACCAATACTGAAAATCACATTTTCAGATATTGGGGGTCTATGACCATTGTGTCTGTTTTACATAGTATATTTTGGAAGGCTATCACCAGGGTGTATTTAGCCAAATTTACTCAGTTCATGCGGCTCACATGGATTGGGGCCCTTCTGAAAGGGAGAGTCGAGACCCCTATAGTCCGTGGTGCCTAAAGATTGGTAAGAGCTACACAATTCAGGACTAAGTTTTTAAACGATCATGTTTCATGCCCCTTGCCTCTATCCCGGCATCCTATAACATTTATATTGGTTGTGCATGTGATTTATGGATGGTTTTGGTAAATGTATATGTATATTTTATCTCTTTCCTCGGGTTGCATGCTAGTACTTGCTGTACTGATCATCTTCGGATGCTGCATCATTTCATGATGTAGGTTTCAAGGGCTTTTGTTATGCCGTTGTCAGTGTTTGGTGGTTCGGTATTTTAATTGGATTGCTGTGGAAGTGGTGAGCCCTTCATCTTTTGAAAAGCTCAATTTATTTTAGTTTTCTCTTACTATTCCAGAGCTTTTGGTTTTCCTTTGGCATAGTCGGGGTCATGTCTCGACTTGGTTGGTATTCTTTGGTTAGTGGCTTTGTGGACATTATTGGGTTTTACTTTGTGTATTTGGATCTTGAATTATAGACTTTATCTTATGGTCCATTAAGTTCCTTTTTTGTTCTATTGCTTAGCTTCCACAAATTTATTATATTCATGCTCATGAGGTAAGTCTAAGGGGTCATCTCAGGACTTGGTTGGCTTGGGATGCCCGTCATAGCCAGGGCTTCAATTTGGGTCATGACAATCGAAAATAGTCTTTGTACTTCATCTGAGGTAGTGGTATGGACTGCGTACACCTCTCTTCCTAGACCCTGCTTATTGGGAATAGACTGGATATGTTGTTGTTTTTGATGATGATTTTATCTTTTAATCCATCTATTTCTTCTTGTAGAATTTTTTTTTTCAATCTCACAAACTTTAAGTTTAATTTTCCAGTATTTTTTTTCCATTAATAAAACTTTTTTTTTCATTTTGAGCTTTTTCTAAATTAGCTATGGCATGATCCAACAAGTTCTGTAAATTTAAACATTCATTGTAGGGATTCGTTATTACCTGGTAAGATTCTGTAATAGCCATTAAACATCAATCTCCAATGTTGTCACTTTCATTGTTGGAGTTTTATTCATCATCTCGATAACTAAAAGCTTTTTGATTTTCTTTTAAGGGTCCCCTTCCATTTTCTGGACAATCATAAGCAATATGATCATTGTTTTGCGGAGAAAATATGAATTTTGGAATTTTACGAATTCAAATACTTTCAAAAAAAATTTCAAACTCGATTTTTAAAAAACAGAGTCATCATTTAATCCCGTCCTAAATTAACTTGGGCTTTTGGTCCACCTGCACCTGTCCTAAGCTACTTATTTTAGGTTTTTGGCCCATCATCACCTATCCTAAGCTAGTTTTTGTACCTTGAAGGCCCAAAAAATTTGTTTCACCTGTATTAAATTACAACTTTGGCTTCGAGGTCCAAATGATTGAATGAATAAATAAATAGATAAAAATAACATTAAAAGAGACTTTTCTGAGTCTCCTAGCAACTTCAACAGTGAGGTTTTGACCCATTTCTGCTTCTTCCATCTTTTTGTACCCATATGCCATATGACTGATTTTTGGACTTAATCTTTCAGAATCGACTCAGGACTAAATGGGCCTCAATGACCCATAGTGGACATGCAACAAGAAAAGAGTCCATGTACGACTCGAATGTGTCCATCTTTTTAGGACAACAAAATGGGACTAAAGCTCCATCGAAATCTGCCACCACTTTTTGAGACTTTCGACTTGACGGCTATTCCCCAAAATATTTTCTTTTACTAAAATTTTCAACTCTTTTCTCAAAAGTTTTTCAGTTCTTTGAGTCTTTCCTCCAAATTCCTCCACAATTACCCTTTATAGAAGGGATAGAGGATCATACCTTGTGTTCCTCCGATGTGGGACAAATGGGAACGGAGGATAATTTAGAGATTTTTGAATGGAAAAAATTAAAATTTGGGATAAGAAGATAAGGTTGAGCTGGATTTGGTACAAAATCATACCACTCATACGTTGAATTGCGGAGCTCAATCCACCTGAACATTTTCTAGAAAGTTCTTGTATTTTTTAGAGGAAAGGGGGGACATGAAGGCGGGAAAATGGAAAAAGGCCGGGTTGGACTCGGGTTTTGCCGGGTTGGGGTTGTTGTATGCGTCATTTTTGTTGTTGGTTGTATGTGGTTTTGGCTAAAGTTGTACACTGGTGTTGTTGTATTGTTGTTGTGCGTATTGTTTTGTTGAAGAAGACAGTAAAATTGGGCAGAGTTAGTGTGTGTAATGGGGTGCCTGATATTGTTATTATTGTTTTGTTGGGCTTAAGGTTATTGGAAAAAACGGAATGGGTAAAAGTTAAAGTAATTGGGGCCGAGTTTAGGCTTGGGCTATATATTAAATAGCCAACAAATGAAAATTTAGTCAATTACATTTAAATTTTATCCTAATTAAAATTCAGTTGACTAATGGCATTGCAATTGTGGCCGCATTGATTTCAAATAATTAACTATGGTCCAATTTAATAAGCTGACTAAATTAAAACAACTTTTGAAATAAATTAACAACCAATTCAATGCCGAGCTTCTTGATTCAATAAAATCAAATAAATATTTTTCAGATAAATTTTTTGAGACTAAATTATATTTTAATCAAGATTTTAACCATTTGAATCAATCTTCATTTTGATTTAAAATTTAGTTTTTCGTAAAATAATTATTTAAGTAATCAAATTATATGATTTTGTATATGTGAACACAAAAATATATAATCATCATGTAAAATGACAAAATTACCAGACAAATATTTAGAAAGCTTTTATCCGGATAAAACAAATGTTATAATTTTATTTAAAATTGAAGAAACTTAGAATTAAACTTAGTTGTGGAGGGAAAGAATTAGTTGTCAACAACTGCCCCCTCCTTTTGGGTAGAGTGGATGCAAGTAACCTGACAAAGGGAGTTTGACGTTTCTAATCTTTGTCTGACCATAAATTCATTTATGAATGATTATGATTCTCGCAGAAGTTTTATGGAGTTATAGTCGGACCCCGGTATCCAATTTCTTACATATCTCAGATTACATGAGCACTCAGGCCACCTGTAGTTCATAACGCTCGATTTTAAGCATGATTTTTTAAAAAAATCACAAGTTAGTCCAATTTTTGAACTCTAGTGAATTTGGGAAGCCGGGGAATAAATGGATTGGAGGGAGGTTGGAATGCAGTTGAGTTTTCAACATAGATCCTAGCCTATATATCCATGAGACTTAAAAAATCAGAATCCTTTATTTTAGATGATCTTTGGCTCAGGATGAGTGATAAGTTGATTGAGTTGCATAAAAGAGGCTTCTAACCTCTTATCCATGAATGTGGGATCCTTCACATCCCTAGGTAAGAATTTATTTGGACATAATTTCCAAAACTCTATGTATGTTGTCACCCATATTTAAAGAAAAGAGAAGGTTACCCTCGGTACTAGATTAGAAATATCTCGAAAGTGAAGTTGAAACCAAAATATCCCAAAATACCCACATGCCTTCTAATAGGGGTATGGTTTGATAGTGGTGACAATCAACCTTTAGCTCGTATCTAAAGAGTTTGACATCCCTCTCTAGAGTATGTCTTGGTTTGCTGCTAAGAAAAAGTTTCACGTTGTGCTGCTCTCATTTTGGAGTAGTCCGTACCTGTGGTTTTGATTTGAGATTTTCATCCTCTCAGATACTCTCAACAATATCTCAAACAGAAATTATTAGTAATAAACATAATTCATGAGAGAGAGTATAGTCTTTTTACCATATCTCTACGTGAGCTATTATTCAAAAAGTGAAGTCACCCTTTCATGTACCTGTTTGAAGGGCAATAACTTGCAATAACAAACACAACAACCCTCTTGGTTGTTGAATAAAATAGCTCTTTTGTCAATTGAATATGTCTTCAAAGTGAGGTGGCCCTCTTGGACACCGATGACACTTTATGTAGAATGGTCCCAACAACCATGTAGTCTTATGCTGATGCGGCAATCTTTTTGGTCACCTAGAATTTTTGTTATATGTGTAATGGTAAACTCTTAGGCTATTGACAATGATCCTTTGCATGTGACCTTGATGAAGTCCTACACATCTTTCGTATCAATACGACTTATAGGTTTTCCTTGAATTGCCAATCTTTGGGTAACCTTATGCATCATTTGATATTGGATACGACGCGACTTACAAATATCCTTTGAGTTGCTAGATTTTAAGGTAATACCGCTCATTATCCAACCTTAGATAAGATATGTTTTGTAGATATCCCTCAAATTGCTAGGTCTCAGGTATTCCTGCACATCATCCAACTTTGGATACAATATGACTTATTGACATCTCTCAAATTGCTAGTCTTTTGGTAATCCTGCGCATAATTGATATTGGGCATGCTGCGGATTATAGATAACCCTTGGACTGATCAATTTAATAGTCTCCTATATTCTCTGATAAGGATTTAGTGTTGACTTATGGATAATCTTTGGACTATAGATTTTTGGGTAACCTTGCACATTATCTAGTTAGGCTGCTGTTGCGGTTTACCAATGACCTATAGACTATCAACTCATAGATAATATTGCACACTATCCCATCTCAAATAATGTGACTTATAAATGTCCCTTGGGTTGTCAATTTTGGGAAACCTCATATGTCATCCGCTTTCAGATAGCGACTTAAAGACCTTCCTTCAAATCATGTGATTTTTGATGCATTCAGATGCTGATTCATAAAATAATGAGATATCCTCGATGTTCGGCTATATATCTTTGCGTGGTCAATATTCTGATCAACACACGAGTGGATGATACCACTCGTATGATGTAGGTACAAGTGGAAGAGGCAAACCGTACCCTCCTACACACATGTTTTAGCTTTTAAGCTGAGGGTTTTTCAAACATTTCCCACCATAAAACCCTTAAGGACCCATGTCTTATAACACATTTTAGCCTCTCATAACACACTTTGAAGGACCTAAACACTCTCAAAATCCTCTCTAAACTCTCTCTTGAAGATTGGGCTAGGGTTTTTAGTAGTTGTTCATCTAGAGGCTCAAGAGTCATGTTCTTTTCATAAATCTTCCTGAATAAGGAATGTGACTCTTTCTTCATTGTTATGTCTCAAATATCATATGTTTTCAACATTTTTCTTGAATCATAAATGAGGTTTTGAAAACCAATGTTGAGGGTTTTGTTGCATATTGTTGAGTATTGTTTACTCTTGGTTTAAATTGTGTATATACATATTTTAATGGTAATTTTTTCACATGTGGGTGCTTGATAATTGTGGTTTAACAATTGGGTCATAGTTAACCCTAAACTCAATGGATTTTACTTTGGTTTTGGTCTTGGTAATGGTATGCCCTCAACGTGTTTGTGAAAATGTCTAAGAGAACAAATTAGTCAGATGGTGAATTTGGTTTTGAACTAATTCTTGGTATAAGAATGTTAATGAAGGATAAATGATTTTGTAAAAGTCTTGATGACCAAAAATTGAATTGAAATGTGTTTTGAACTAAGGCTTTGGCCTAATAATGTAAATGGTTGGTAAAAGGTTTCATGAAGGCCTTGCTGGACATATGTTGATTTGAATTGTAACCTTAGTGGTTTAAATGGATAAATGGGTTTGGGTTCTTAAATTTTAAATTGAATCGATGACTTTGTATAAACAATGGGTTCGAGTCCCAAAGTTGAATAATAATGGTTATGGCATATTATACGCTTGCAAGTGGGGTTGGTATGATGATACCAACGGGATGCCTTGGTTAAGTAATTGGGATAATAGTTGTGTCTATGTGTAAAGAATGTTTTAATTTGGTCTTTGAAGTAGGATGTGTTTTCAGGCCATGAAAGTGGAGTCTGAAGGACTAACACTGGAAACTGCGCTAGTTGGTGTGGGTGTATATGACCGGGAGGTTTGAGTCCCCCAAATAGATATATAAATGTGAGGTTCGAGTCCCCCATATTGTATATATTGGTTCTACGTCACTCGATTATTTTGGGAGGTTCAAGTCCCCCATAATGGCATATGCGGACATGGATATTCTCTAGTTAGTGTGGCTACTCATACTGGGGCCCTTCCATCTAGGGGAGAGCTGGACCCTTATAGCCCGTGGGTAATTTGTTTTATGACGGTTATGCTACACAACCAAGGTTAATGTTTTTAAAGTTTATGCTAAGCCTTGTCCCTTATCCCGACATGATATACATATATATATATATACGTGATTTTTATTGCATATGATGTCTTGACTTAGTACTACACAGTGGCATTATTTTAATTTTCTATCCCTGAGTTACATGCTAGCGCTCCAACCACTAACCGTCTTCAGATGGTGACATCTCAATTACTACAGTCTGGTGTTTTTATGGGTTCGTCTGAGGCCACTTGAGTTGTCCAATTTACGAGGTTGCATCCCCCGATATTTATGGGTACAAAGGTTGAGGAGGATTCTCAAAGCTTCATTGATGAGATGAAGAAGATCTTCTAGGTTATACATACTTCGAAAGTGGAAGGTGTTGAGTTTGCTACCTACCAATTGAAAGATATAGCGTACCAATGGTACGAGGAGTGAGAGTAGTCGAGAGGTGAGAATGCTAGCTCGGCTGTATGGGATAATTTTTGTGGTGCATTTCTGGATTGCTTTTTTTCTCAGGAGTTGAGGAAAGCTAAAACGAAAGAATTTGTTAACTTTAAGTAAGGAAGGATGACAATCAAGGAGTATGCCATCAAATTCCATTAATTGTACCAATATGCTCCTAAATTGGTATCTAATATGAAGGCCTGAATGGGAAAGTTTGCTTTGATATTATCGCGTGAGTTGATCCATAAGATTCAGGCTTCCTTGTTGATCAAGGACATGGACATCTCTAGATTGGTTGTGTATATGCAATAGGTCAAAGAAATGATGAAGAGATAGGCTGATATTAGTGAGAGATAGAGTAAGAGGTCTCTATTTTTAGAATAGAGTAGGGGCCATCGGCTGAGTGGAAAGTGGCCTAAGAGGAAGAGTTGGGGGAGTCCTAACTCTTATTCTATGGCTAGTGCTCCCTACCTAAATCCATTGAGAGATAGACATTTTTAGGGTGGTGATGCTTCTAGGGAACAAGGTGCCCAATCTTAGGCCAGTGGGGCCCAATCAGTATTGTCCTACCCTCCTTGTAGATTCCGTGGTCAACATTATCATGGTTAGTATGAGAAAGAAAGGAACTGATATTATATGTGTGGTTAGATTAGTCATATACAGCGGGATTATCCCTCTAGAGTTGCTTTTGGGGCAAACAAGACATGGACATCTCTAGATTGGTTGTGTATATGCAATATGTCAAAGAAAAGATGAACAAATAGGCTGAGATTAGTGAGAGATAGAGTAAGATATCTCCATTTTTAGAATAGAGTAGGGGCCATCGGCTGAGTGGAAAGTGGCCTAAGAGAAAGAGTTGGGGGAGTCCTAACTCCTATTCTATGGCTAGTGCTCCCTACCCAAAGCCATTGGGAGACAGAAATTTTTAGGGTGGTGATGCTTCTAGGGTACAAGGTGCCCAATCTCAGGCCAGTGGGGCCCAATCAGCATCGTCGTACCCTCCTTGTAGATTTTGTGGTCAACATTATCATGGTTAGTGTGAGAAAGGGAGGAACCGATGTTATATGTGTGGTTAGATTGGTCATATGCAGTGGGATTATCCCTCTAGAGTTACTTTTAGGGCAAACAAGGTTCCTTTTGCCTCTTCATTATTTCTTGCACCGAAAGGTGCCACTTCTGTGTCCAACACTGGTCAGAACTGCCTTTATGCTCTCACTACTCGTCAGGAGTCTAAGGTTATTACTGGTATGTTGAAACTCTTTTCTCGTTATGTGTACTATTTACTTGATCCTGGGCTCTCTCTCTCATATGTGACTCCATTTGTGGCTGTGCATTTTGGTTTTGGTCCTGAGTGTCGGTCAGACCCTTTCTCTATTTCTACCCTGGTAGGAGACTCTGTGGTTTTCATACGAGTCTATAGGATGTGTGTGGTAGTTATTGGTAGTAGAGAAACTCTGGTGGATTTGATAGAGTTAGACATGGTTGATTTTGATGTTATTCTGGGGATGGATTGGTTGCACTCATGCTATGCCACCTTAGATTGTCAAACCCGTAAGGTCATATTTAATTTCCTTAATGAGCCAATTATTGAGTGGTAGGGTGGTTCCCTAGCTCTTAAGGAAAGGTTTATATTATATCTTATAGCATAGAGATTAATTTCCATGGGGTGTCTCTATCATTTGGTCTGGGTTAAAGATTCTAACTCAGAAGGTCTTTCTTTGCATTCGATTCCTATGGTAAATGAGTTTCCCAAGGTCTTCCCTAATGACCTTTCCAGTATCTCTCGTGATAGGGAGATTAATTTTGGTATTGATCTCGTTTCGGAAACTCGTCCAATTTTAATTTCCCCACATAGAATGACTCCAATCGAGTTTAAAAAGTTCAAGGAGCAACTAAAGGATCTCTTAGACGAGGGTTTCATCCGTTCTAGTGTGTCCCCGTGGGGTGCACAGGTGTTGTTCAAGCGTAAGAAGGATGGTTCCCTTTGGATGTATATTGATTACCGACAATTAAACAAGATGATGGTTTTTAACATCGATGGAGATGGTATCTTGAGGTAACAAGGAAGGTTGTGTATTCCATATTTGGATGGGTTGCGAGGCATGATTTTGTTCGAGGCCATGAGTTGCTGTATATGGTTCATCCCGGTTCAACATAGATGATCATGATCTCAAGGAGATGTATTGGTGGAATAACATAAAACAGGATGTGGCCGACTTTGTGGCTAAGTGTATGGTATGTCAACAAGTGAATGTGGAACATTTGAGGCCTGATGGGTTGCTTCAAAAGATTGAGTTATCGGTGTGGAAATAGGTGATAATTGATATGGATTTTTACCAGTTTTTCAAAGTTGTAGAATCAATATCTACATTTGGGTCATCGTGTATAGGATGACTAAGTCCGTTCACTTCTTGTTCGTGAGGACTACTTTTTATGCCAAGGATTATGCAAAGTTGTATCTTCAAGAGGTTGTAAAGTTGCATAGTGCACCTGTCTCGATTATCTCTGATCATGGTACCCAATTCTCATCGCATTTCTAACATTTTTTCAGCATAGTTTGGGGACCAAAGTGAGTCTTAGTATGACTTTTAACCATCTGTTGTCGAAAAGACTATTCATACCTTGGAAGATATATTGCGAGCCAGTGTGATTAATTATGGTGGTAGTTCATTCGACCATTTGCCTTTGATTGAATTTGCTTAAAATAATATTTACTATTCTAGCATTGGTATGACCCCATTTGAGACGTTGTATGGTAGGAGGTGTAGGTCTTCTTTTGGGTGGTTTGAGGTTAGTGAAGCGAAATTGATTGTCCTGAATTTAGTTCACCAAGCTATAGAAAAGGTGAAGGTAATTTGGGATAGGCTTAAGACAACCCATAGTCTCCAAAAGTCCTATGCAGACGTGAGGCAATGAGATTTGTAGTTTGAGGTTGGAGATTGGGTGTTCTTGAAGGTATCTCCCATGAAAGAAGTGATGCGGTTTGGGAGAAAGGGGAAACTCAGTCCCCGATATGTTGGTCCATATGTGGTTTTGGGACAGAATGGTAGTGTTCATGTGAGTTGGATTTGCCCTCTAGCATGAGTTCCACTCTTCCGGTATTCCATGTGTCCATGTTACAAAAATTTATAGGTGATCCTTCATTGATTGTACCTTTGGAGGACATTGGTATTTTGAATTCTTTATCTAATGAGGAGGACCCAATGAGGATCTTGGATAAGCAAGTTTGAAGGTTGCAAATGAAAGACATGGCTTTGGTGAAGGTTCTATGGTAGAACCAAAAGTCTGAGAAAGCTACTTGGGAGGTCGAGGAGGGCATGAAGTCCAAGTATACATTCCTATTCCTGATTTCAAAAACTAGTTCTTGAGGTATATGTTGTTCTCAACATCTCTACTTTATGTCTTGTTAAAGATAGATTGTGGATTTCTTGATGTTTTGTTTTCTGTCTTAAAGGTAAGAGTAGAGATGTTTGGAGTTTAATTGTGTTTATAGTTCCTTGTCCCATCATTCAAGGACGAATGATCCTAAGACGGGAGAATAAAACACCCCAAACTTGGGCCCTTGCAAAATTTTCTGATCCTTAAACATTCTATGCATCATACGATTACATCATACCACTCATATGGAGTGGATACGATTTGAAGTCCTTGGTTATATGTTTTACAGTGTAACATTGGCCAAGTTCTATTCTTGGTACGAGAAGGCATCATACGTGTCGTATGTTAGGGTACGAGTAGTAAGGTCCCAACTGTATTTTTTCAGTGTCTAGCCTTGACATTCTGCCTAGGATATGATTTGAGTGGGTACTAGCCATATGGTAGGGTACGATTCATGCTAAGAAATCGTATGTATTTCATATTACGGTGTCCAATATTCTGATCCACATACGAGTGGAGGGTACCACTCGTATGATGTGGGTATGAGTGGAAGGGGTAACCGTACCCTCCTGTGTATATTTTTCAGCTTTTAAGATGAGGATTTTTCAAACATTTCCCACCACAAAACCCTTAAGACCACATGTCTTATAATACATTTTAGCCTCTCATAACAGGCTTTGAAGGATCAAAACACTCTCAAAATCCTCTCTAAACTCTCTTTTGAAGATTGGGCTAGGGTTTCTACAAGGTGTTCATCTAGAGGCTCAAGAGTCAAGTTCTTTTCATGAATCTTCATGAATAAGGCATATGACTCTTCCTTCATTGTTTCTTCTCAAATATCATGTGTTTTCAACATTGTTCTTAAATCATAAATGAGGTTTTGAAAACCAATGTTGAGGGTTTTGTTACATATTGTTGAGTATTGTTTACTCTTGGTTTAGATTGTGTTTATACATATTTTAATGATGGTTTGGCACATATGGGTGCTTTGTAATTGTGGTTTAACAATTGGTCATGGTTAACCCTAAACTTAATGGCTTTTACTTTGGTTTTGGTCTTGCCCTTAATGTGTTTGTGAAAATCTCTAAGAGAACAAACTAGTCAGATGATGAATTGGGTTTTGAACTAATGCTTGGTATAAGAATGTTAATGAATGATAAATGATTTTTTAAAGGCCTTGATGACCATAAATTGAATTGAAATGTATTCTGAAATAAGGCATTGACCTAATAATGTAAATGGTTGGTAAAAGGCTTTATGAAGGCCTTGTTGGCCATATATTGATTTGATTGTAACCTTGGTGCTTTAAATGGCTAAATGGGTTCGAGTCCCTAAATGTTGAATTGAAATGATGACTTTGTATCGGCAATGGATTCGAGTCCCAAAGTCAAATTATAACGGTTATGACATGTTATATGCTTGCAAGTAGGGTTGGTATGATACCAACAAGATGCCTTTGGTAGGTAATTGGACTAATGGTTGTGTGTATGTGTAAAGAATGTTTTAATTTGGGATTTAAAGTAGGATTGTAGCCGGGCCATGAAAGTCGAGTCCGAAGGACTAACACTAGAAATCGCACTGACTGGTGCGGGTGTCTATATTATTTAGAGGTTCGATTCCCTCGAATGAATGTATGAATGGGAGGTTCGATTCCCCCATATTGTATATATTGGTTCTACATCACCCTGATTATGCCGGGAGGTTCGAGCCCCTATAATGGCATATACAGATATGGATATTCTCTGGTTCGTGCGGCTACACATACTGGGGCCCTTCCAGCTAGGGAGAGCTAGACCCTTATAGCCCGTGGGTGCCTTGTTTTATGACGGTTATGCTACATAACCCAGGTTAATGTTTTCAAAGTTCATGCTAAGCCTTTTCCTCTATCTCGACATATATATATACATGATTTTAATTGTATATGATGGTTTAACTTGGTACTATACGATGGCATTATTTTATTCCTCTATCCCTGAGTTACATGCTAGCGCTCCAACTGCTAACCATCTCCGGATGCTGTATCCCTATGCGATATAAGGAGCAGAGCTTTTTTCTTTTTGTGTAGTGACCAGGTGATCTAGCAGTTCGTGAGATCGACATTGAAGTGATGAGCTTCTATAATTCTGAATGCATTGATTTCATGGTTTTTTACTCTTTGTCTTAGACTTGGTTTAGACATTATTTTTGGCTATTTTTGGAGGCATGTCCCGTCATGTGTTTGACTTTGATTTTGTAGAGGGTTTGTGGATTACTTTGGACTTGGGTCTGCTGGTTTAGTATGATGTTTGTTGGATTTACTTAGACAATTTATGAGTTATTATTAGAATTACTTTCCGCTATCTTGCTATAAGTTTAGAATTCATCCGACACTTGTGGTTGATATGTTGGTTAGGTTAGTGAAGGGGGTGATCTCCAATCCATGTGGGACTTGAAATACCCGTCACGGACAAGCCCTAGTTCGGGTCGTGACAGGCATGGCCCTTTGGCAATGGAATAAAATGTCCCTCTCATCAATGAAATGATTTGAAATATCACTCTCGGCATGGCCCTCTTGGAAATGGAGTGAATTAGAATGACTTTCTTGGTAATGGAATGATATGGCCTTTTTAGTGATTTGAAAATAGTTTCACGTGTGTCCATTTTTCTGTGTTTTTTCTTTCTACATGTACCTGTACTCAAGGTAGACAGTTAGTAGACACAATGTCACTCCCACTGGTGACCACAATCAAGCTTTATGATAGTTCAATGAAAAATACTTAACATCGTAATACAAATGACTTAGTTCGCTATTAATCTTCTTTTTTTTGAAGAAATAATTAAATCATAGATCCACCAGATGGAAGTAAATGGGGTAAAATCCTTTTATGGGGATTACTCAAATACCGTTTGATTCACTTCAAGGCAAATTTTGAGGATGACTTTCTGCTCTTCCTCCTATTGAGTGGTCCTTTTGATTATTGTATTTATTGTGCTGACTGCTTTGAATACACCTACGCTCAAAGTGAGTATTTAGTAGACATAAAGTCGTTTTTTCTAGAAACTATTTTTTAGAAAAATTCTAAATAAAATATTCATAAAGATGAAGAGACGCCTTGGTTTGTCATTCACGATCTCTTGAAATAAGATAGACAACTCAAAAGGTCCTTGATGGATGGGTGTTGAACCCATCTTTAGGGCTACCCAAAAATACCATTCTTGAGCAATATATGATTGGTGTTGTTCCCAATTCACTTGGGATTTTTGAAGAAGATCCCTATTTTTGTGTATTGATTCTTGCATCCACAGAAAAATGGTTAGTTTTACGTGAAACTACTCTATGCTAACCTCATTCGATCTTTGGTTTTCTCCATGCCATATTCTAGATGCTTAGTCATGTTTGGACTTCCATCTTGACTCCCCATTTCAATAGATGTATAGGCAAAAACTAAGTAAAAAGATGTGCATAGATTTTTAGAAGTAGTCTTGATTTTGAAACTTAGTTTTAGAAACATATGCAAAACCATTTAGAAAATCTCTTCCAGTCATGTCGTGTACTAGCTCAACGAACATCTTCCTTTTGTGTCTTATATATGTCTAACCTTCTGATGGAGGATTTCTAGGAACTCATCATCGTTGCTAAGAAGTTCTACAAGAAGTTCCTTCATAGATGGCGTTGTAGTCTGTCTAGACTTTGTCACAACTAGTGATTTCTAAAGTTTAACTTTGACTTTCTGGTGCAGGGGAATTTGAAATATATTCCAGTATGTTAGCGGAAAGTTGTAGACCTCTTCAAAATTTTTGCCCCAGTTTAAATACCGTTTGAGATGATCTTGGCTTGAGAGGATTCAAAGTCTTTGCTGGTCTTCATTCTATTTGTTAGATGATGATCTTTTTAGTTTGAATTTTTGAGATTCCTTCTCAAATTTTTTTCCCCAGTTTCCATTTCCTGGGTTGATATGATCGAGCCATTGGGGTGCTTACGTATCCCTTTGAAGCAGGAAACCGGTCAAATATAGTTTAGAACTGTGCTAGGGATACATAGAAAAATCTAATGGGTTGACCAAAGCCGAAATAGGCCACCTACGTATCTCATTCTTGAGAATTCAAGTCATTACGTAGTTCATACACAAAAGGGAAGGTAAATTCTCTTAGGGAGTTGATCGAAGCTGACATAGGCAACCTACGTATTCCTTTCTTGGAAATTCAGGTCAAACATAGTTCGTACACAAAAGGAAAGGTAAATTCTCCTAAGGGGTTGACCGAAGTTGATATAGGCCGCCTACGTATCCCTTTCTTGGGAATTAAAGTCAAATGTAATTCGTACATAGAAGGAAAGGGATTCTAGGCAATTACACATCATAAAAACAATTACCTTCATAAAAGTGCGACTACAAACAAACAAAGGGAACAAAAGCAAAAAAACATTCTTCAAATATAGTATCTCTTTACCACATCAGAGTTGATAGGTTTGGTCCACTTTTGACCATCCATCTCAGATAGGATCCGGGCTCCTCAAGATAGCAACTTTTGAACTATATATGGCCTTTGCCAATTTGGAGCAAACTTGCCTTTGTATTTTTCTTGGTGTGGGAATATACTTATGAGAACCAATTTCCCAATTTCAAATATTCAAACTCTAACTTTCTTATTGAAGGCAGGAATCATTCTGTGTTGGTATAACTGGCCATGGCCCACGATAACCATTCTCTTTTCATCAATCAATATGAGTTGTTCATAGCTTGCACGAACCCATTCTTCATTGCTTAATCCAACTTCTTGAATTATCCTTATGGAAGGTATTTCAACCTTGGTAGGTATCACAGCTTCATTTCCATACACAAGTAGATAAGAAGTTTCCCCATTGGAATGTTGTGCGATACCCTAACAAATCATAGGGAAACACTTATGCCATAATCTGTTATTTTTGACCATTTTCCTCAAGATCCTCTTGATACTTTTATTGACAGCTTCTATAGCTCCATTCATTTATGGACGATATGCGGTGGAGTTTTGATGAATAATCTTGAACTGATCACAAATCTCATTCATCAAGTGACTGTTCAAGCCAGCCCCATTATCAGTAATAATTGATTTTGACACTCCAAATCGACAAACCAGGATGTTCTTGCAAAGATTTTCAACTACCTTCATGGTCATGGCTCTATATGAGGCAACTTCCACCCATTTGGTGAAGTAATCAACAACAACCAAAATAAATTCATTTCTATTTAATGCTGGTGGCTCTATTGGTCCGATAATATCCATACCCAAGCTACGAAAGTCCAAGGAAAACTCATCGCATAAATCTCATATGGGGGCATCCGAATCAAATCTCTGTGTATCTGGCATTTTTGGCACTTTTGTACATACTTGCTATGGTCATTTTCCATTGTCATCCAGAAGTAACCAGTTCTCAAAATCTTTCTAGCTAGAGAAAAATCATTTATATAGGTCCCACAGACTCTAACATGTGCTTTTTTTATTAACTTCATAGCTACTGTGACATCAACACATCTTAAAAATCCTAAGTCTGAAGTCCTCCTAAAAAGAATTTCCCACTTGGAAAATAACTTTTTGCCAGACATCGAATTATTTCTGAATGTTGCTCTTCAGGATATGTTCCAGTTTCTAAATACCTTTTAATATCAAAGTACCATGGCTTTCCATCAGGTTTCTCTTCGACATGCACACAATGTGTGGGTTATTCTTTTAAGCTTATTTCCAAAGGATCGACGTAAATCTGATTTGGGTGTTGAGTCATGGAGGATATAGTAGCCAGAGCATCAACAAACTCATTTTGTATCCTCAGGATATGTCTGAAACTAACTTTCTTGAATCTCCCACACAAATCCTATACCAATTCTACATAAGGGGTAAAATTGGAGTCGTCACGACCCATCTCCCCGTACTCAGTGAATTAGTAAATCTGAGTCCCAATGACTGGCAATTCTCGAACACCTATGTCAAAGGCTAACTTGAGGCCTAAGATACAAGTATCATATTTATCCATGTTATTGGTGTACGGGAAGACTAATTTAGCGGTTGTTGGATAGTGTTGGCTTGTTTCTAATATCAAAACTACTCCAATTCTTGAGCCCTTAAAATTGACCGCTTCATCAAAAAATAATCTCCATTCGGGGTATGTTTCTGCAATGTCTTCTCCTACAAATAAAACCTCCTTGTCTGGGAAGTAAGTTTGAAGTGGCTCGTATTCATTATTAACCTGATTCTCAGCTAAATTGTCCACTAAAGGTTGCCCTTTGATTGCCTTTGAGTCACATACACAGTGTCGAACTCACTCAGCAACATTTCCCACTTGGCTAACTTTCTTGTGTGAATGGCTTTCTAATATATATACTTCAATGGATCCATTCTGGAAATAAGATACGTTGTGTATGAGGATAGATAATGCCTCAACCTTTGTGCAACCCAGGTCAAAGCACAACACGTTCTTTTTATAAGAGTGTAGCAAGCCTCGTATGACATTAACTTTTCACTCAAGTAGTAGATTGATTTCTCTTTTTTTTGGTTTTATCGTGTTGCCTGAGGACACACCCAAAGGCATCATCTGAGACTGATAGGTAAAGCAACAATATACTTTCTTTCCTTGGTGGAACCAACACTGGTGGAGCGGAAAAATAATCCTTAATTCTATCAAAAGTCTTTGGATAGTCTCCTGTCCACTCATTCAATGCATCTTTCTTTAACATCTTGGGAATTAGTTCTCATATGACTGTCGACTGGGAAATAAACCTGCTAATGTAATTCAAATAACCTAGGAAACTCATAACCTCTTTCTTGGTCCTTGGCGATGGTAAATCCTAAATCATCTTAATCTTGGATGGGTAGATTTCAATTCCCCTTCTACTGACTATGAACCCTAGTAATTTTCCATATGGCACACAAAAAGTACACTTAGCAAGGTTCAAATTCTAGTAGTACTTTCTCAGTCGGTTGAAGAACTTTTCCAAGTGTGTCAGATGATCTGAGATCTTGCGAGATTTGATGATGACATCATCCACATACACCTCAATTCCTTTATGAATCATGTCATGAAAAATCATCATCATAGCCCTCATATATGTCGCATCAGCATTCTTGAGACCAAACGACATTACCCTATAGTGATAAATACCCCAAGGCATAATGAAAGTCATCTTTTATGTGCCTTTCTTATTCATTAATATCTGATAATACCTTGCAAAACAACCTACCAAAGACTGCATTTCATGCTTCGCACAGTTAACGATGATGATTTGGATGTTGGGTAGCGGAAAATTACCTTTAGGACCGGATCTATTCAAATATCTGTAGTCAACACGGATTTGGATCTTGCTATCCTTTTTTTGAACTAGAACAATATTGTCTAGCCATGTTGGATATCTTGTGACCTTTACAAACTTAGATTGAATTTGCTTCATCACTTCTTCCTTGATTTTCAAACTGAAGTCCGCTTAAATTTTTGCATTTTTTGCTTTACTAGGTCAAACTTAAGATTGATCAGTAACTTATGTGACACAATGTTGGTGCTTAACCCTGGGATATCATCGTAGTACCAAGAAAATATATCAATGTACTCCCATAGCAAGTGGATGAGTTCTCTTTTCTGTGCCTCTGGTAAGTGAACACTAACTTTTGTCTCCTTGACTTCATCATGGTCTCCCAGGTTGACTATTTTAGTTTTTTTAGGTTGGTCTTCTCTTGATTTTCAAATTCGTCTATATTTTCCACTAACCGCTCCTCATCATAGTCTTTTTATTCATCATCATTAACCTCACTTTATTCATTTAGCCCTTTACATGACATGACATTAGTAGGTTTTAAATTATTGTTACACGATGGGGGACGAGTCATGAGGAGAGTGTATGTCTAATTTTGCAAAATCTCTCTAGACGCGACCTTCCTCACTTCACCAGTCTCTGGGAAATATTCTAGTATTGCATTGCATTCTTCAAACATATTCCTTATCCCATCCCCCAAACCATCATCTGTTTACACCTCACACATAGAAAACAATTGGTAAAGGAGTGCACGGTTTGGGTAGACTTGTCGTAGACTTATTTTCATTCTCATCTTTATTTTTTGGCTTTTACCCTACCCCATACCTAAATAATTTTTCTGGGATTGCGATTGGCTTAATGATTCCTTCTAAATCTTTCCCAAGCCTTGACCAGGCTTGAACACACTTCTTAACATCACAGTCGCCGTTATCTTATATGAAGGGCATTGACATTTGGGCCACTGGATATTTTTCTGTGGCATTCACAATTTCAACTATATAAAAATTACTACCATTTGGGATATCTTCAATCACAGGCATAGAATCATTGGGAAGACTCAAATAACTTTCTTCTTCTTGAATGACTACCTCGTGGTCTTCCCAAATGAACTTCAATAATTAATGGAGGGTCGATGAAATTGCTTTTGAACCATGAATCCATGACCTTCCCAGAAGTAGGTTGTAACTAGGATGGATATCCATAACATGACATTTAGTCTTGAATTCAGCAGGTCCCATATGGATGTGCATGTCAACCTCACCTATAGTATTTCTTTGCCCTCTATCAAAAGGTCACACATTAACATGGCATTGGCAACCTCTCCTAAGTCATAACCCAGTTGAACCAAAGTGGAAAGAGAATAAATATTCAAAACAAATCCATTATCTATCAATACCCGATTAATCATATAGTAACAACAATTTACAGTAATGTGCAATGTTTTGTTATGCATTACCCCTCAAAAGGAAACTCTTTCTCACTAAACGATATGCAGTGACTTCCACTAACATTCCCTGTCATTGTGGCAAGATTTTCAACACTTGTTCCTGCGGGAACATGTGCTCCCACTAGGACTTTGAATAAAGCTTGACGGTGGTATTGCGAACTCATTAACAGTGCTCAATTAGAAATTTGGGCTGGAGCCTTTTCCAAATGCTTGATAATGGAATACTCATTTGGCTGCATACGCCTCCCAAATTATTCGGTCTCCCTTTCAGTGATTGGCTTTTTTTATGGATCCTTTCTGTTGGATAAATCTTTAGGAATATAGAATTGTCCGAACTGCTTATTCCCTTGGGCATAGCAGTCTCTATGATAAATTCTTTTTTAAGTGATGGTAGAACATATACCTGAGTTGGGGCTGTCGTCACTATAAATGATGACCTTTTATTAAACTTAAAGCAGACATGACTCTCTTTATCGTCTCTACTTCCTTTGTCTTTTTGGGCTTGTCTGAATCAACCTTGACGATGTTCTTTTTAGCTACCCATTTGTTCTCTATTTTGATCATGTTGACCGTAGTTCCCCATGATTAGGAAATAGATTAATTTTGACATTTAGCACCGGCGATTAAAGAGTAATAACCTTTTGATCAATTAAGTCATAGATCTTATTCTTCAGGTTAGTAAAATCTTCCATACTTTTCCCCACCGCCCCTGAATAATTGGCATAATTTTGATCAGTATGATAAAATTGGGAATGGGGATTGGTAGGTTTTGGATGGATAGGCTGTAGATGGCCGCCTGCTCTTAATATTTCAAAGAGTTGGGTGTGAATTTCAGCTAATAACGTGAAGTTTTGGGAAGGTTTCTTTTTGAGGTTTGGATAAGGGAGGTTGTAATAGTTTTTATTAGTGGTAGGAGGTACTTAATGATAGTTTAGGAGCACCTGGACATTTATTTGGTGGTTTAGAAGGGTAGTTTAGTCATTAGGCTAATAATTTGGCTGTGAAACTTGACATTAGGGTAAAATATTTGGTGCTGGAGCTTGGTATTGGGGTTGGATATTGTCACGACCCAAGACAACCCCCTAGTCGTAACACGGTGCTTGAAACCATAAGTGATCCCAATCTAACCCATGAACTGGCATATTGTTAAGCAACTAATTTATAATATATTAAAACACTAGTTCTGCTATGCAGAAATATAATCATGACAAAATTTGATAAGAATTATAATACTGATACAATTTACAATCTGATAAAACTAAAGCGAGAACTGAAATTACATGACTGACTCTGACTGATATCTATAAAGCCTTTACTATACTGACTATAGATAGTTGGTACATGCGTCCATCTACCACTAATAAATATATATGAGTCATAAAGAAAAGTACATGAACAATATCTGTCTGAAGTCCCCGAAATAGGAGAACTTATCACCTGCTAGCTGGAAAATGCAACTGTCTGGTCATGATGTGTGTACTACAACTGGAACCAACATTATGAAACAATGTAGCCACACAGACGTATATGTAGATCAGTACTTCTGGAATGTACTGAGTAAGCGGGGGTGAATGCAATAAGTAAAATTGATTTTATATGAAATCTCAAAGCATGCATGCTAAGTATAAGTAGATTCTCCAAGAGACTAGAATAGGCTGAAATATCTTAAAACATGAGTAACAAACATAATATTATTAGATGGTGAATCACTGCAGTTAGTTTCTTAAAACTTTACCTTTATAATATAAGTAGAATTGAAGCTAGAAGACAGTAAAACCTAGGTACTGTATGAATACTGGGTCTGATACTACGGGGTAGAAACTAACATAACTCAAGGATCTGAATACACAAATATACTGAGCATGAGTGCATGAAAACCGTGATATCTGAGAATGCAAGACCAAGCATATACATATTTCTAAAATAATCTGTAAACTGAAATACTGAAATTTGATAACTGAATAACTGTAAGTCTATATGCTATGGTCAAGAAAACCTGAATTGAATTCTGTACTAAATACTAAACTAAAACTATGGGAAGTATAATCTCACTGATATGCCCTAATCTAAGCTAATCAGGGCCCAATCTGTAACCCCAGCTGGAAGGTTATTAGTACCGTGCCACGGGTACTAACAAACTGAAGAGTCACCCTCATCTGCCAGGTGCTCTAATGAGATATGTACTAGCCTCAACTGGAAGGTAAACACTTTATCAACCTTCAACTGGCAGTTTGATATCTCTAACCTACGCTAGCTATATAGTTCTGGAACTCAGGGACCACTACTAAAGGTCACACCCACTATTGGCAGGTGAGCCCCCATCCTTGGGTTCGCTCGGTGCTAAATTCTAATTCCAACTGAATGACACTGAAAAAATAACTGCTGTATGCACCAATAACTAATAACTGATAAGCTCAGGTTATGGTATTATGAAAATAACAATGCGTATGGATTCTGAGAAAATTATTAATATTTAAATTGATAATGCTTAACATGATCATAGTAGTATGAATATGATATTAAAACCATGGTCTGACTGATTTGTTACTTAAAAAATGGAAACATGTGAAAAACATAGGTATCGCGTGTTCATAACCCGCCAACACTAAATGACCATAAAGCACAATATCAACACTTAAAACTGTAGTATGTGAATCATTGTTCAAAATCCAACACTTAGGCATTTCATCAAACACATGGATATCAAGACTTTAATATGGGGGTACTTTTAAACATGAGGAGATAACATGATTACATGACTACAATCATATATTGGGGATTTTACATGGAATTCACTTGAAATAGGACATGGGAAACTTTAATTCGTAGCATGAGGAAATCAAATCTTGCATTGAATCATACATGGGCTGAATTGCATTTAAATTACCATGAAAACATGAAATTCAATCTTTCTTGAACATACCAAATACCATAATCATAGAAGACTCATTATTAAATTAAAAGAAAAGGTTTTTTGGGCTCCATGGGTGAAAAGGGACCCATGGATGAACTCCCACATACCTTAAGCTATTAACTTGAAAGAGAAACACCAATTTTGATGCTTTATTGAAGGTTCTTAAACTTGGGGAACTTGAATTCTCGGTTTCCTTAGAGGGAAAGTAATTGAATTGATGATCTTGGGGGATGAGTAGTGTTTTCTTGAGAGGAAAAAATGAGAAGATGGGCAAAATAATACCCTAAATGGTGCCCAAATCATGCTATGAACGATTGGATTGAGGTGGAAAAAAATCCAATTGCCCCTCAATTATTTAAACCAAAAATTCATAACTGGAATGTGGATTAAATGCTCATCGCGATGCGGTCTTATCACGGTGGCTTACTGGTTCTGACAAAAATGATCATAACTTTTTACTCGGGAATCAGATTAAGGCAAAATTGGTATCGTTGGAAATATAATTCAATTATAAATAATTTTATGGGTCTTGAGCTGAAAAATTTCATGTATATCAAAATTTATACACATTCAAAGTTTATTCTTGTATAATCGAATACCAAACTTTAGGCGAATCAAAGGCTCTTAGCTCAACTTTGTTCTAAGTGATTTCTATGAAAATTTTGTTCCTCATAAGAACTTCATACACTAGGATAAATATTATGACACATGCATTCAAATTATAAATCAAGAATTGGACAAAAACACCTTCCCTAGCACTTGGTGAAAATTTCAAGCCTTAAGCCTTTTAAGCATGCAACTAAGAGCTGAATCAAGCTAGGATTAGTATGGGGTATTAGAAATATTTAGATGTGGGTATTTAGTTTTGATATTTTGCAGTGGATCTTGGTGTTGGGGTTGGGCGTAGAAGACAAATTAAAGACTTGAGGGTGGTGGAGAAGAAAGAATGCTTCTGGGCTTGAATTTCTTCTTCAATTTTGCATCAGTAGAGACTGCAGTAAAATCTTCCTTTTTCTTATTTGGGAACATAGAAAACCCATATGATTTTGGGTTTTTGATAATCTTCCCTGCTCGAATGCCTTCTCCGAGCGATTCCCCAATTTTTACTAAATCTGAGAACGTTGCCCGGACCGCTGATAACATCCTAGTATAAAATTCTCCCTCTTGAGCGTTAGAGAACACCAATACCATTTCCTCCTCAGTCATGGAAGGTTGTACCTTAACAACTTCTTTTCTCCAATATTAAGCATAGTCTCGGAAACACTAATCATTCTTCTGCCTAATCCGATTTAGTGAGTGTCGGCCAGGGACTATTTCAATGATATACGTAAACCTATCGAGAATAATTTTAGCCAATGCCCTCCAGCTAGACCATCTTTTCAGTTCCTGAGACGTAAACCAATCCAATGCTTTTCCATTTAAGCTTTGATTAAATAGGCATATTAGTAATGCCTCATTTCTTCCTACCCCGACTCATAATACCTTCTTAAATAAGCCATGGGATTTTTGGTTTCGTTGAACACTTCAAATTTAGAGACCTTAAACCCTTTTGGTAGATCTACCCTAAGGTGAACACATAGATCATTGTAACCCAGAACATCATTATCCCTTGTCCGATAAGATTCCTTGATCCTCATAATATATTTATTCATGGAGAACAACTTTTTTTCATGCTCGATCCTCTATTCCTTTTCCTTTCCTTATAATAGTCTACCTCAAAATTAGGAATAGGGTTGTAGATGTTGGGGGATGTAATGACATGAGAAAAATTTAGAATGGTAGCTTGATTTTGAGGATGAGAAATGGTTGGGTGGTAGGTAAGGAGGACATTTTGGAAATTGAGGATACTTTGGGGAATTTGAGTGTGGTTTGGTGGAATCTGAGAGGGATTTTATGGAATTAGAGATGAATTTTGTAAAGTTGGGAATGAATTTTGAAGAGTTGGAAATAGATTTTGTGGATTTGGAAATGGATTTTATGCATTTGGAAATGAATTTATAGTGTTAGAGAAGGATCTTGTAGGGTTAGAGATGGATTTTATGGATGGTAAACATCTGGATTGTTCTCTCAATTGGTATTTTGGATAGCATGAACTGGTGTATTATTGGTTATGGGATCTGTGGGTAATTGGGAAGCAGAGGCGGGCGATATATTATTTGGATGATCCCCAAGAATAGGAGTATTGAAGGAAGACATTTGGAGTGGAGGCTCGTGTCCTTCTAGGACAAGAGCATTGATGGTGATGGCCAAATTAACCAAATCTCTAGTATAATTCATCTCCTCTTGGAGCATTTCCAGTTTTAGCACAAGTTCAACAATCATCTCGCTTTATTCTGCTATCATATTGTCCTTGATAGTTAATGTGTTATCTTCATTGCTTTCAATCATATTTGAATTATGGCTAAGGGATGATATTTTATGAGCTTTTAACCAGGTGAAGTAAGGATGTTCATCCAACTTATTTCAACTTGAAGTAGTTTTTTTTAGCTGCAAAGTAAAATAACTCAAAGACAGATATGAGCTTTTAACCAGGTGAAGTAAGGCCCATGCTAGGCTTTGCCTCTGAGATACCACCCACATATAAGTATACTTACTTCACATCACTTTTTTAATCTTTGAATTATTATTTTAGTGGTCATAGTGTTAGCTTTGGGACAACCAACCATATAGTAGGAGACATGTGATTATGGACTTAAGGTAGTAACAATTATATGGAAATCAACTGTAACACTAACGTAATACTTAGGAGTTTATGTGACACAATATGCCTTTGATAGCTCAAATGGAAACACATATAAAGTGAAGACATTTAACTTATCAAGCCAAGATATATGGACTTTATTTCAATGTTATGATGATAAAATACCTGGTAAATGATAACAAATGAAAGGATAACATAAACATGGGAACTAATAAAGTGCATGGACAGATTTAACGTAGGACAAATGTACATCCCAAGTTAGGACATCTAAACTATTCAATAGAACAATTAAGAGTATGCGAGCTAAGATTGTAGATAATGAAAATGGGACTGATGTCTAATGAAGGGAACATGTAAACATATTAGAGAATGAGGTGTATGATTAGATAGACCAATTGAAGCAAGTTGGAGAAAAGTAGGCTAATTGTGTGCTCAACAACTAAACATACCTATTATCTATATTCTAGGATCTTATTGACTCACGTAAGGGATACATGTGAAAAGAGTTTATGTTTTAATGATGAAACAATTTAAGCCTTGCATGCTAATACTTTGTGGAGTAAGTACATATATCTAGTAATAAACTCATGTTAAAGTACTTTAACGCACTAAGGAGTGGGAACGAAATCATTAGATACACTGGTTAATCATATACTGCCACTACATATCATTTTCTACTAAGAGAATTTAGGAAACTTAATTTATAACACAATGTGTTGGATTCATGCCAAAGAAACACAAAAATCAAATAGCCTTACATACCTTGTCGCGCATTCGGATATTACCATGAATTGACCTTCTTCCTTTTAGATTACTTATCTACAAATAAGGTAAGTTGTAAAACTAGTATTAGTAGCTAATTAACAGTTTTTGGACTACCTAGCCTCACCAAAATAGTAGCCGGGCAGTAAGCCCCTAGTTATCAAATCAAAGGTGTTTTTTTTAGCCTCTTCTCCTCTAATCTCATCTATATGCCATACAACCTTATTATAAGGTTTTCCAATACTTCTTTGACTTCATGAAATATGAAACAATGTATAAGAGTGTGCGGGCAGTAAGCTCATACAATATCTAATTGGTGGTGTACCACCACAACATTCAATGTTTCTATCCTTTACGAGGGTTCCATGACTTCTCCACCTTTTCAGATATACCCCTCTTTGTTCTATTGATACAAAATAGTACCTCACAATTAGCCTTTGATATGAACTCATGGATTACATAGCTATCAAAATATGAGTTTCATCTATATTATATTTAAAATGCTCAAATAATCTTAGAATTGAAGCTAAAGGGAGCACTTTATGACTGTCCCAATATTAATAAATCACTAGACCATCCCCTAATATCACACCCTTCATTTACACCTTAGTACAAGAACCATACAAGGCCATCTAACTGTTCTCCATGATAGTACACGCAAAACATACAAGACCAACTTAGCATTAACGAGGTGAGATGGCCTTGTATGGTGCTTTTACTAAGGTGGAAATGAAGGGTGTGATATTTGGGGGATGGTCTGGTGATTCAATAATATTAGGACAGTCACAAAGTGCTCCCTTTAGCTTCAATTGTGAGATTATTTGAGCATTTTAAATATAATGTAGATGAAACTCATATGCCGATAGCTATGTAATCCATAAGTTCATATCGCAGGATAATTGTGAGGTACTATTTTGTATCAATAGAACAAATGGAGGTATATCTGAAAAGGTGGAGAAGTCATGGAACCCTCGTAAATGATAGAAATATTGAATGTTGTGGTGGTACACCACCAATTAGATATTGCATAAGCTTACTTACCGCACACTCTTGTACATTGTTTTATGTATCATAAAGTCAAAGAAGTATTGGAGAACCTTATAAGAAGGTTGTATGGCATATAGATGAGATTAGAAGAAAAGAGGCTAAAAGAAGTACCCTTGATTTGATAACTAGGGGCTTACTGCCCGGCTACTATTTTTGTAAGGCTAGGTAGCCCAAAAAGTGTTAATTAGCTACTAATACTAGTTTTACAACTTACCTTATTTGTAGATAAGTAATCTAAAAGAAAGAAGGTCAATTCATGGTAATATTCGAATACGCGACAAGGTATGTAAGGCTATTTGATTTTTCTATTTCTTTGGCATGAATCCAACACATTGTGTTATAAAGTAAGTTTCCGAAATTCTCTTGGTAGCAAATGATAAGTAGTGGAAGTATATGATTAACCAGTGTATCTAATGATTTCGTTCCCACTCCTTAGTGCGTTAAAGTACTTCAACATGAGTTTATTAATAGATATATGTGATTACTCCACCGAGTATTAGCATGCAAGGCTTAAAATGCTTCATCATTAAAACATAAACTCTTGTCACATGTATCCCTTACGTGAGTCAATAAGATCCTAGAATACAGATAATAGGTATGTTTATTTGTTGAGCACACAATTAGCCTACTTTCCTCCAACTTGCTTCAATTGGTCTATCTAATCATACACCTTATTCTCTCATATGTTTACATGTTCCCTTCATTATACATCAGTACCATTGTCATTATCTACAATCTTAGCTCACACACTCTTAATTGTTCCATTGAATAGTTTAGATGTCCTAACTTGGGATGTACATTTGTCCTATGTTAAATCTGTCCATTTGCTTTATTAGTTCCCATGTTTATGTTATCCTTTCATTTGTTATCATTTACCAGGTATTTTATCATCATAATTGAAATAAAGTCCATATATCTTGGCTTGATAAATTAAATGTCTCCACTTGATATGTGTTTCCATTTGAGCTAACAAACGCATATTGTGTCACATAAACTCCTAAGTATTACGTTGGTGTTACAACAGATTTCCATGTAATTGTTACTACCTTAAGTCCATAATCACATGTATCTTACTATATGGTTGGTTGTCCCAAAGCTAACACTATGACCACCAAAATAATAATCTCAAAGATTAAAAAAGTGATGTGAAGTAAGTATACTTATATGTGGGTGGTAGCTCAGGGTCAAATCCTAGCATGGGCCTATCCGATTACATGGATTTATGGGTGGTATCCCAGGGTTAGAAGGAACACCTAGCATGGGTTGATCCCATTATCGGGTGGTATCCTAGGGGTGAAAGGAAAGCCTAGCATGGTTCGATCCCGATTTGTATATTGATGAGGAACGTATCCCAGGGGTATAATGCCTAACATGGGTCATCCTCTTTTACCACTGACCAGCTAGCCATATATATCACATGGCTTATAAAGATTATAAAACAAAGAAGAGTAAAGTAAAGAAAAACATGTAACGTAAAGTCTTCCACAAGTGTAAGTAAATGTGGTCGTTCATCCTTATCTATCATTTATATATTGATCCATGATTTCATTGATTTTTTTATTTCACATCTGGTTATCTCATGCCTTACATATTCAGTACATTACTTTGTACTGACGTCCCTTACGGGGGACCAACGTTCCATGTTGCAGGCACATGTTTTTAGCTAGTAGATCTCCACAATAAAAGTACGGGATAATCAGTGGCTATTGGTGAGTTCCAAGTTGATTCGAGGCCTTGCTGTGTCTTTATCATATATATTTTGATGATTTTACAGTCATGGATGCCAATAGAGGGTTTGTATACATTGTAAAGCAGTCATATGTATTCATAGATTTACATGTCATCTATATCAGTTTGGCTAATTGGTTGGTATTGTATATACAACTTCTTATCAGTGATTTCATTAGTATAGTGATTTATTTTCTTATCTAGTTTATTTTTATAGTATGTCTTCCTATAGTTATTGTCCGCCTCATCCAGTATTGGGGTGTGACATTTGGTTTAGTATTTCTTCTTAAAAACTATTATTATCAAAAATCAAGATTTCAATTAACATGGACCATCAAAATAGATCTTTCTTTAAAACATGACCTTTTTCTTTAAATGACATCCGTTTGCCTTAAAATTATATTACCAAAAAAATAATATTTTGCTTAAAATTCTTCTTTCAAAGTCGATTCCTTTTAGTTAAAAATGGACTATTTGGACTTGAAAGAAATAAATCTATTTTTCAAAATTGCTCGATCAAACTTAATATTTTTATAAAGAATTGACATTTTTGTGAAGCTAGCCACCCCTTTAAGTTAGTCAAAAAATGATCTTTTGGTGAACCATTTTTAAACGGACGTTCCTAAGTGCCTTAAAAACCTTCTTAGGGCGTTAACTGAACCCTTACTCAGTTTTTCTTGTTTCAAAGGTTTATTTCTATTTTTGAATTTTTGAAATTTTCTTAAGTTTTCTTGATATGTTCTATAAAAATCATGTGGCGACTCTATAAATTATATTCAAAATCTTTTCAGAATTTTCTTGAATAGTATGAAAGGGTCACAACCATTTTCTTTGAATATAAAATTTGAAAAAAGGATAAAACAATGGTGAATGTATTTCACCAATTCCTTCTTATCCTCATCCACATGAGTTAGACTTCCCATGGATAAACTACTAATAGTATCAGCAACCACGTTAGCTTTACCTGGATAGTAGTGAAGACCATGTCGTAGACCTTGATCAGCTAAAGACACCTTCTTTTCCTGAGATTTAGCTCTTTCTGAGTGAATACATATTGCAAGCTCTTCTGATCAGAAAAGATATTCACATGCACTCCATACAAGAAGTGATGCCAGATTTTCAACGCGAACACCACGGCTACCAATTCCAAGTCATGAGTTGGAAAATTCTTCTAAGATTAAGATTTAGATATTTTCGATTGAACACATACTGGAAACTCTTATGATCAGTGAACACATCAACATGAATACCACATAGGTAACTCCTCCAAATCTTCAAGTAAAAAACAACTGCTGCCAACTCAAGATCATTGGTCGGGTAGTTTTTCTCATAAGGTTTGAGTTATATAGAGGTATATGCTATAACATTGCCCCTCTGCATTAACACACAAAGAATTCCAACTCTTGAAGCATCAAAATAAACCACAAACCCATCTGAATCCTCTAATAGTGTCAAAACTAGAGCGGAGGTGAGTTTAGTCTTCAACTCCTGAAAACTCTTCTTGCAAGAATTGGACCACTAGAATTTGACTTTCTTCTGAGTTATTTTAGACATGGAAGAATCAATAGATGAAAATATTTCAACAAACTATTTGTTGTAACCGGCTAAACCCAAGAAACTCTTGATATTTGATGGAGAGATAGGTCTAGGCCAGTTTCTCACCGCTTTGGTCTTTTGAGGATCAACTCGAATGCCTTTACCATAAATTATATGACCAAGGAATGCTAATGATTTTAGCTAGAATTTACACTTGATGAACTTAGCAAATAGCTGGCAATCTTTGAGTGTCTGCAAGACAATCCTCAAATAGTTTGCATGTTTATCCTCACTTTGAGAAATAATAGGGATGTCATCTATGAAGACGATAAAAAATATGTCCAATTAATTCTTGAACACCCTATTCATCAAGTCCATAAAATCTGCAGAGGCATGCATTAGTCCAAAAGACATAACAACAAATTCAAAGTGAACAGATCGATCTTTCAAGGAACTCTTCAGAGTGCCACATTCCTTGATTCTGAGATGATGATATCTGGATCTGAGGTCTATCTTAGAGAAAAAATTAGCACCCTAAAGTTGGTTGAATAAGTCATTAATCCTGGAAATGGGATACATATTCTTAACTATAACTTTATTCAACTGGCGATAGTCGATGCACATCTTGAGAGAATCGTCTTTCTTGCACACGAAAAAAACTAGAGCACCCTATGGAGAGATACTAGGCCTAATAAAAAACTTATCTAGGAGATCTTTTAATTGTTATTTTAATTCTTTAAGCTAGGTTGGATCCATTCTATAGGGTGGAGTTGAAATACCATGATCTATTCCGAAGTCAAATTTTCTCTAGGAAGAAACTTTGGGAAGATCTTCCGAAAACACTTTTGGAAACTCATTTAACATAAGAACTGATCAAGACTTGGGGTTTTGGACTTTGAATCCTTAACCCGAACAATATGATAGATGCATCATTTGGAAATTATTTTCCTTGCCTTAAGGAAAGATTCACATCGACCTATAAGCATTGTGGTACTACCCTTTCACTCTAAGACTAGCTCATTTGGAAATTAAAATTGGACTACCTTATTTCTACAATCAACTGATAAAAAGCAAGAGTGGAGCCAATATATGCCAAGAATAACATCAAAATCTGGCATGTCTAACTCTATAAGATCGACTGAGGTGACTTTCTAGAATACGGTGACTGGGAAATTTCTATATACCCATCTAGTTATGACTTAATTATCGATTGGAGTAGAAATTAAGAAGGGTTTTGAGAGGTTTTCAGGATTGACACCATGTCTGCTGCTATATAGGGAGTCAAAAAGGAAAGCATGGCTCCCAGATCTAATAATGAATAAACATGAATATGAAAGACTTGAAACATACCAGAGACCATATTAGGAGAGCCCTCTTGATCTTGTCGAGTATTAAGGGCATAGAAAATATTCTGATGCTGTCTACAACCTGCACTAGATGAGGCACCAAGCTAAGTTAGGAGACTTGTTGGAGCTACTGAAGAGTTCGATTAAATTTTTTGATGAGCATCCCTACTCTTTATAAATCCACTACATTGCCTTAATTTGTGGCCTGACTTGGTACACTCAAAATAGCCATCACTACTTGTCATACATTAACACCCCGCATTTTCAGGCTAGTCTTTGAACTAATGTTCATACGTGTATAAGTTATAATCCAAATGATTCCCATGTGAATATAAGTTTCATGATCTTTATCCTCGTGTTTGATGTGCTTTCGAGGTTAAAAATGTTCATAAGAATCACTTAGAACAAAGTTGAGATAAGAGCCTTTGATTCATCCAAAGTTTGATATTCAATTCTACAAGGGTCTAATTTGAACGTGTATAATTTTTTATATACGTAGAATTTTGCTACCAAGACCCACCAAATTATATATAATTGAGCCAGCTTTCCAACGATGCCAATTTCACCCTAATCCGATACTTGAGTGAAAAGTTATAGCATTTTTTGTGTGAGGCAGTAAGCCGATGCGATTGGAGTGTGGCGCGCCGGTCTCCCAATGCGATGATCAATGCGACGCAATGTGTTGCTGTCCCCAATGCGATATATGATACGATGTGGAGCTATTTCACCGCTTCAGTTCCTTAAAGGGTCTAGGGTCACTTTGGTCATTTACCCTCACCCAAATCTGTCCATAACACTTAATTTCTGCCCCCCAAAGCATTAGATATATTCTTCTTCATTTTTTTCTCACCAAGAAAATCCTCGACCCCTCAAGAACACTAAGAACTTCATCAATTTTTTTTTTAAGACAATCAAGAAATTAAGGTTCCTAATCCAAGGAGTTCAAGAAAAGCATTCAAGAACATTCCCCAGGCTTCCAAGTCAAGCTTTCAATTTCAAAATCAAACCAATTAAGGTATATGAGAGTTCATCCACGGGTCCCCTTACATCCATGGAGCCCAAAAACCCGCTTTCAAGTTCAAAGTTATGATCTTTATATGTTAATATGAATTATCTCCATGAAACTTCCATGAATTTTGATTATGTATTATGTTTACAAATGGTTTTTGTTGAAATTTGCCTTGATATGCTCGATTGGTGATTTTGAAATGATTAAATCCTTAACCATGTTTTTAATATTGAAATTTATGTGATTTTCATGATTTAACTACTCCCATGTTTTAACTCATGATCCTCATGTGTTTGATTCCAAGTTAAGAGTATATGTATTTTCAAGTGGAATGAGCCAATACATATTTTGAATGTTATGATCTTCATATCAAATCCCTAACTTGTGAATTGATTCGTATAGCCATGATAGTTTTGCATGCTTGCTCATTCCCATGCACAAGGTTAGGGTCTCCACATGTTTGATGAAATTCCCATATCATGTTCAATCAATTTCAAGATGAATCCCAATGTTATGAATTTTGCCATGAAACTTCATTGTTCCCTCGTGTTTAAGACATTTGTATGTTCAAGCTATGATCCTTACATGTTTTAATGAAACTCCCATGTCCTATTCCAAACAAATCTCATGTAAATCCCCCAATTGATGATCTTAGTCATGTGATCATGTTATGCTCCCATGTTTAAGACATTCTCACATTTAAGTTCTTGATTCACAAGTGTTTGATGAAATGCCCTAATGATTGGGTTTTGAATATTGACTACTTATTATGTCCCAAAGCTTTAGTATGTCCTATTGTTATTGTTATCGAGTCCTAGGGGTTATGAATACCCGAACCTTAGCTGTTTACTTAGTCTCAGTATTTCCAGAATAATTTTAGTTAAATCGTGAGCTTTGTTGATTTCTCAGTTGTTATTAATTATCATTATGAGCACTATCAGTCATGAAATCATGTTCAGTTAAACTCAGTCCAGTTTTAGTTCCATTAATAATTTATACATTAATAATTACCTCAGAATCCATATGCACTATTATTTTCAGAATACCATAACCTGAGCTTATCAATTATTAGTTATCAGTGCATGCACTAGTTAGTATTTTAGTTGGGAGTAGGATTTAGCACCGATCGAACCCAGGGTTGGGGGCTCACCTGCCAGTTGAGGGTGTGACTCTTAGTAGCAATCCCTGTGTTCCAGAACTACGTAGCCAGCGTAGGTTTGAGATGTTAACCTGCCAGTTGAGGGTTAACACATATCTCTATAGAGCTCCTGCTAGTAGAGAGTGAATCTTTAGTCCTTTAGGACTCCATTTCAGTGGATCCACATAGCCAGTGTTAGTACCCGTGGCACGGTACTGACACCCTTCCAACTGGGGTTACAGGTTGGACCCCGATTAGCTCAGATTGGGGCATATCGGTTAGATGATACCTCCTATAGTCTCAGTTCGGTACTCAATTTTAGAGTTTAGTTTTAGGTTTTCTTGACTAAGTGTACTGTAATACCCCGGATTTTCTATAAGTCAAGTTTTATCTTTAAGAAGAGTAAGGGCTGACTTTTCAAGTGAGAAATATTTTAAACTGTGTAGAATTTCCCTAATATCAACTTTTTTTCATGTAGATAATTGAATTAGCTTTCCAACGATACCAATTTCATCTAAATCCAGTATCGGGGTGAGAAGTTATGGTTGTTTTACTGAGAGTTGTCGGAACTGCCCAGGTGCGACGGACAGGTTGATGAACCATCGACTTTGCGATGGACCATCGCAACCAAGGTAGTGACTCCCTCTTCTAGCCCAAGTGTGATGGCTAAGATGACAGACCATCAAGCTAGCGATGGACCATCGCTAGGACCGTCGCAACTAAGGTAGTGTGGCATTTTCTGACCAACGTGCGACGGATGATCCGACGGACCATTAGACTAGCGACGGACCATTACTTCGACCATCGCAAATCCCGTTCAGTATTTTAAAGTTATTTTAAAAAGGATGTTTTAGGTCTTTTCCCTTTTAATACACTGATATATTCTAAACAAAGCAGATAGCCTCATTATCTCCCAAAACATCCAAGAGCTAGGGTTTCTCTCTCAAGAGCAAATCCAAAACTCTTATCCAAGAAATTCAAGAACTCACCATAGATTCTACAAATTGAGTTGAGATTTGAGTTACCCAAGTCCAAGACTTTAAGAACCCTCTCTCAAAGAGTTGGAGGAAGAGTTTCAAACAAACTTGTACATGCAATTACACAATATAAGGTATGTGGGGTTTTGAACAAGGGTAATCCTTTTACCCTTGTGACCAAAGACTTATTTTAAACTATAAGTTTTATGCAATTTATGAGATTTTACATGAAATTGAATTAGGGGTTTTCACCCATTGTTATTGGTTACAAGCTTTTGATGTTTCCCATGAATTAAAAGTCAAATAACATGATTTTACATGTTTTCTTAAGAAATTGAAGCTGGGTTTATACCCTATATTATTATTCCTTGAGAATTTAATGGTTGCAATGCTCTAGAAATTGAAGTATATGAGTACGTTGAGATTTTGGGACAAATTGCTGTAAATTCCAGATTTCAATATGATTTATGAGTCCATATGATATGATATTTAGTATGCATTTTGATGAGTCTTAACTTGAGATTTGATTATGGGTCATTAATCCCTACTTGAGATTTGCAATTTCATGAACTTTTGTGCTATAAGCACCCATGATTTGAGTACTTTGAGATTATTGAGAAAGTTTTGACCTTAATGGTCATAGTAGCTTTGAAATCCACTTTACTACATGAGATTATAGATTTTATAGTTGGGTTCTTTATGAACCACAAGATATTTTTTTAAAATGGATTTCTATGAGATGAGCATAGCTAACTAAAGGGAGTAGTATTTAGCACCGAGTTGGGTAAGTTACTATGGTTTCATACCCCAGAACTACGTGCCACCATAGGATTAAGATTTATGGGCCCACGGCCAAGATAAGTGATCACTGAGTTGAGGTTATACTCCCTGGCAAGAGTATGATGCCTCTTCCCAACGTGAGGTTTCTTCCTTAGGAGGACAAGACGTTGGATTCCATGTAGCTCACATGGTTTATGTCGATTAAGTGAACCTCCCTTGAGATAGAATATTTTCCCTAAAGCTTTGAGATAAGTGATTTTCCCTAATAGTAAAATTTTCAAAATAGTTTCTTGAAGTAAAATTTTCCCAAGAAGAAAGTAGTTTTCTCTACTAGTAAGAGATAGAATTCCGAGTTCCCCGTGTTTTGAGTTTAAAAGAGTTCTAAGTTCTTGAGCATTAAAGAAGTTTTACTCTCCACGAGATATATTCATGAGTTTGAAAGTATTGTTTAAAGCTTTCTTTAGTTTTCGAGTAATGAGAATAAGAGAAGAGTTCAGATTTTAAAGCTAAAGTATAATGACTCACTAGATTTGTGTTACATGCTTTATTCTACATGATTTATGAGCTTTATATTATAGACGTATTCAAGCTATGTAAGTCATTCATATTTGCATGCATGCTTTGATTAAAGAGTATAGATATTATTTTCTGTAAACGCATACACCCCCATATACTTAGTACATTCCCAAGTGCTGATCTACATATACGTCTATGTGATACATTGTCTTATAATATAGGTTCAGGTGCTCAGTCCCAGCCTCATCAGTGGTTTTCGAGAACCTTTGTCTACATTTTCACAGTGGTGAGTTCTCATGCTTCGAGGACCTATCTTTAGACATTTCTGTATTTTAGTAGATATGTTATTACTTTCAGTTCAGTTTGAGTCAGTTGGGGACTTGTCCCAATGTCTCTCTAGTTCATGGAGTAGTAGAGGCTTTGTCAGACTAGTTATCAGATTATTTGTATGTTGAGATTTCCTATTTTGTGGTCGTTTGGATCGACTATTTTCTTCGTATTTCTTATCATTTGATATGACAATACCAATGTTTTGTTTATTTCATCTCGAATTGAGTTATTATATGTAGTAATAAGCTCAAAGGGTTATCTTGGGGCTACTTGTAGCCTTAAGCTCCGTGTGACATCCCGGAAGGTGATTTCAGGACGTTACAAACTTTGTATCAGAGCCTAAGTTTTAAGGAGTCCTAGGGAGTCTGACAAGCCACGTTGAGTAGAGTCTTGATCATCAGCGTATAGCGCACCACATCTATGAGCAAGAGTCAACAAAACATTTTAGGAAAAAGTTGTTCTTTCTTTTAGATTCTATCGTGCCTATAGTTGTCCCTCTTATCTAATAATTCATGCTCTCCTATTTCATAAAATGCCTCCCCGAAGAGTGAACGCCCACAAAAATGATAATGAGCAACCCCAGCCTATTGATCCCTTAAATAAGACAGTGTCTCATGCTGAGTTTCGGGCGGCCTTTCAGGCATTAGCCCAAGCAGTCACCGCTAATGTTCAGGCCAATAACCAGGCCGCAGTTGTAAATCAGCAGGGAGGTGATTTAGCTACTACTAGGATTCGTGATTTTATGCGAATGAATCCGCCAGAGTTTTATGGGTCTAAGGCTGTTGAGGACCCCCAGTTATACCTTGAGGAGGTGAGAAAGATCACACAAGTGATGCATATTTCTAAGGAAGAAAGTGTTGAGCTGGCATATTATAGGTTGAAGGATATTACTTATGACTGGGTTGTATCATGGAGAAATGGTAGAGGTTAGGGTATTGCTCCTATGACTTGGCAGGTATTCCAATATGCATTCTTGGACAAGTTCTTTCCGATTTAGATGAGGGAAGCAAATATTGTTGAGTTTATGAACATAAGGCAGGGCTCCATGACTGTTAAGGAATATTGCTTGAAGTTCAACCAGTTGGCCAAGTATGCTCCTGATTTGATTTCTGACACCCGAGCTAGTATGAGCAAGTTCATGATAGGTGTTTCTGATTTGGTACTGAAAGAGTGTAGGACAGTGATGCTGAATAGGGATATGGATTTGGCTAGGTTGATGATGCATACACAATAGATAGAGGCAGATAAGATAAGAGAGAGATAGAGTGAGAGGGTAACAAGAGGACTAGATCCGAGCAGCATGAGCATAGTCAGGCTAGGTCCCATGGAGGGAACCTTCCACAGTTTCAGAGTTGTTTATCGATGCCAGCACCTTCATCAGCTAGTGCTCCCGTGCCCAGAGGCAGGCAGGAGTAAGGGAACAGGCCTTCTTTGTCTAGGTTGTAGAACAGTGTAAGTAACAGACCTCGCTATCCTCCTTGTGCTAAGTGTGGTAGAGATCATCTCGGTGAGTGTTTAGTGGATCATAGGGGTTGTTTTAGTTGTGGAAAGCTGGGCCAAAAACTTAGAGATTGTCCTCATGCTAGGTAGGGGAACAGAGATTCTCGATCTCAGGCACAGACTACTAGTGCACCATCTCCTGTATCTCATCCTGCCCCTGTTCAGGGTGCTTTATCTAGCACTACTGGCGGTCAGCGCTAGAATAGATTCTATGCCTTACCATCCTATTAGGAGCAGGAGGACTCTCCCGACGTTGTTACTGGTATGCTCCGTGTATTTTTCTTCGATGTTTATGTGTTGTTGAACCCCGGGTCAAGTTTGTCTTATATGACCCCATTAGTCGCTGTGAATTTTTAAATGAGTCCCGAAAAGATTCCTGAGCCTTTCCTAGTTTCCAGACTAGTAGGTGAGTTAGTGGTTACACATAGACACAACCATTGGTCTAATTACTTACCAAAGGCATCCCATTGGTATCGTCATAGGATAAAGAATCCAAAATACCAATGTTCTCCAAGGGAACAACCAACGAAGGATCACCCACGCATTTCTACAACATGGACACATGAAATACCGGATGATAGGAACTCATGCTAGAGGACAAATCCAACTCATATGCAACATTAACAACCCTTCTCAAAACCACATATGAGCCAACATATCGGGAACTGAATGGTCAAACCAACTACCACCATAATCAATCACACGGGCTCGCAACATATCCTTCAAAGTCTGAATGGTCCTTTCGGCTTGCCCATCCTACTGTGAGTGAAAAACCATACCAAGACTCACTTTAGTCCCCAAACCATGCTGAAAAGAGCGCCAAAATGCGATGAAAATTGGGTACCATGATTCAAAATAATCGAGATAGGCGCACCATGCAACTTTACAATTTCATAAAGGAACAACTTCGCATAATTCTCGTGAGAATAAGTAGTCCTCACTGGCAAAAAGTGAGCAGACTTAGTTATCCTATCCACGATGACCGAAATGGAGTCACACTGATTCCCCGACTGTGGAAGGACGATAACAAAATCTATATTTATTATCTCTTATTTCCACACGGGTAATTCAATCTCTTGAAGAATCCCACCGGGCCTCAAGTGCCCCACCTTTACTTGCTGACACACCATACACTTAGCCACAAAGTTGGATACATCCCATTTCATGTTGTTCCACCAATACATCTCTTTGAGATCATGATACATCTTTGTTGAACCGAGATAAACCATATACCGTGACTCATAGGCCTCAGCAAAAGTCCAGCCTCTCAATCCATCCAAGTCGGGAACACACAACCTCCTTTGATACCTTAAGAGACCATCTCCACTGATCTTGAAGGCCATCACCTTTTGCGTACCCACATCATCCTTGATTTTCATGAAAAAAGGATCTAATACCTGTTTCTCTTTTATTTTCGAACCAAGAGATGACTGGGCTACATGTTGCACTATCACACCACTATCCTCAAAGTCCAAGAGACGGACTTTAAGGTTATCCAAATGATGAATGTCCTTCACCAATTTTTGCTTAACCTTATCCAAATGCAACAAGCTACCCATGGACAACCTGCTAAGAGCATCAACAACAACGTTAGCTTTACCTAGATGGTAGTGAAGACTCATATCATAGTTCTTCAACAACTCAATTCACCTCTTTTGCCTTAGATTAAGCTCCTTCTAGGTGAACACGTACTACAAGCTCTTATGATTGAAAAAGATATCAACATGCACCCCATATAAATAGTGACACCAAATTTTCAATTCAAACATCATAGCTAACAACTCCAAGAAATAAGTCGGATAGTTCATCGCATATACCTTCAACTGTCTAGAGGCATAGCAACTACCTTACCATGCTGCATCAACACACAGCCTAAACCAATCCAGGATGCATCACAATAAACCACAAATCCCTCCGTACCCTCAGGTAGAGTTAAGACTAGAGTTGAAGTCACCTTATCATTTAGCTTCTCAAAACTACCTTCGCAACCATCAGACCATACTAACTTCACTTTTTTCTGAGTCAGTTTGGTTAATAGGGTACTAAAAGAAGAAAAACTCTCCACGAACCTCCTCTAGTACCCTGCTAAACCCAAGAAGCTTCGAATATCAGCTGGAGTCATGGGTCTAGGCCACTTCTTAACCACATCAACTTTCTGAGGATCCACCATAATCCCCCCACTAGACACAACATGAACCATGAAAGTTATGGTATTCAACCAGAATTCACACTTGGGGAACTTAGCATACAATTGCTGGACCTTTCAAGGTTTGCAATACAAGACGGAGGTGATCGACATGATCCTCCTAGTTCTTAGAGTACACTAAGATGTCATCAATGACAAACAAATCCAAAAGATGATGGAAGACCCTATTCATCAAATCTATGAATGTCGCAGGGACATTGGTCAAACCAAATAACATTACTAGGAACTCAAAATGCCCATATCGGGTAAAGAAAGATATCTTAGGGATATCCACTTCCCTTATCTTTAACTGATGATACCCGGATCGAAGATCGACCTTAGAGAAGAATTTCTCACTCTGAAGCTGACCAAAGAGATCATCAATCCTCAAAAGAGGATACTTAGTTTTCATCGTTACCTTATTCAATTACCAGTAATCAATACACATCCGAAGGGAACCATCCTTCTTTCGCACGAAAAATACTGGTGCACTACATGGGGACACACTAGGATAGATGAAACCCTTGTCTAAAAGATTCTTTAGTTGCTCCTTGTTCTCCTTTAACTCAGCTGGAGCCATTCTATATGAGGAAATAGAAATTGGATGAGTGTTTGGAAGAAGATCAATACCAAAATCAATCTTTCTATCAGGAGGGACACTAGGGAGGTCTTTGAGAAAGACCTCGGGAAACTCATTCACCACCAGGACAGAATGTTAAGAAGGACCCTCTGAGTTAAAATCATTAACCCAGACTAAATGATAGAGACACCCCTTGGAGATTAACCTCTAAGATCTAAGATATGATACAAACACCCTCTTAGGAGCTAGGGAACCACCCTCTCACTCAATAATTATCTCATTAGGAAATTTAAACACGACCTTATGAGTCTGACAATTTAGGGAAGCATAGCACAAGTGCAACCCATCCATTCCCAGAATAACACCAAAATCAACTATGTCGAACTTTATCAAGTACATCAGAGTTTCTCTACTACCAACAGCTACCACATATCCCCCTATAGACTCTTTGAACAACCACAGAGTCTCCTACCGGGTTGAAATAAAAAAAGTGTTTGACAGACACTTAGGACCAAAACCAAAATGTACAGCCACAAATGGGGTCATGTAAAACAGAGGACCCCTGATAAAGTTAACAGTACACATCACGGGAAAAAAGTTTCAATGTACCAATTACAACATCTGGAGATGCCTTGTACTTTTAATAAGTCGTACGAGCATAAAGGTGGTTCTGACCAGTATTAGAGCCATAAGTGGTATCCTTCGGTGTAAGAGATGATGAAGAGGCAATAGGAACCTTTTCCCCCCAAAAGAAACAATAGATGGACAATCCCACTACATGTGTCTAATTTGACCACGCATAAAACATTGGTTCTTTCTCTTCTCACATTGACCATGATGATGCTGACCGCAGAACCTACAAAGAGGGTAGGATGGTGAGGACTGGGCCCCACTGGCCTGAGAATAGGCAACCTATGCCCTAGAAGCATCACTACCCTAGAAATATCTCTCCTGACAACTTTGGATAGAGAGCACTAGCTGTCGAATAGGAGTTAGAACTCCCCCAACTCTTTCTCTTAGGCCACTTCCCACTCTTTTGTTGGCTCCTGCTTTATTCTAAAAATTGAGACCTCTTACTCTGCCTCTCACTAATTTCAGCCTATTTTCTTTTATCCTCTTCGACTGGTTGCGTATACACAACCAATTTGGAGATTTCCCTGTCCTTGATCAACAATGCAACCTTACTCTCAAGGATCAACTCATGAGACAATCCCAAAGTGAACTATCTTATTGGGCCCTCATATTAGATACCAATTCAGTATCATACCAAGACAACTCATGGAATTTCAATGCATACTCCTTGACCGACATCCTTTCTTGCTTCAAGTTAACAAATTCTTCCATTTTAGCTTCCCTCAACTCCTATAGGAAAAAGAGGTCTATAAACGCACTAGAGAAATCATTCTACACGACAGAACTAGCATCCTCACCTCTCGACTGTTCCCACTCTTGGTATAATTAGTATGCCACATCCTTTAATTGGTAGCAACAAACTCTACATCCTCAATATTTAAAGCATGCATAACTCAAAAGATATCCTTCATTTCATCAATGAAACTTTTAGGATCCTCCTCAACCTTTGTACTAATAAACATTGAAGGATGCAAACTCATGAGTTGTCCAACTATAGTGGCCTCATACGAACCACTAATAGCACCAGCAGAACCAGACTCTTGTGAGTGATATGTCACTAATTAAGTCAACAGGGTAATAGAGAAATAAAACTCAAAATTATTAACCTCCCCAGGAAGTGACTAAGTATAAGTGTCACCCTCAAGAGTAGGATTAGTGGGGAGAGGTAGAACCCTATGAGGACAGTCAGATGTAGCGACCCTTGATTGGGTCTGGACCCTAGAAGTTGGACGAGCTCCATCCACATTGCCCTCAGACAGGACAAAAGAGTTTGAATGAACATCAGATCTTCTTGGAGGCATGATCTGAAAGATGATCAAACATAAATGAGAAGAATCCAAGACCTTAGACTCTATAGCTTAAAAATAAGACAACAAGAAAGGGAACAATTCCTAAATGTCTTATAGCATTTCTCTTATAAGTGTGGTGCACTACACACCCATAAAAGAGACTCTACTTGACACGGCTTTATGGACATCCAATTGACTATGAACCTAGGCTTTGATACCAACTTTGTCGCGACCTAAACCAGGGACTGGACATGATGGGTATCTCAAGTCCTATGTGAACCGAAGATCAGCCTCTTTACCTCACCTAACCAATATATCCACCACAAGTGTCAGCTGAATTTTGAACGTATAATAAGATAGAGAAATATAATACTAACAATAGCTCAAGAAATGTCTAAACCATTAATCACCACCAAACACTAAACAATCATATCCAAGTCTATAGTAATCCACAAAGCCTCTACAATCCAAAGTCAATAAAATATTGGGACATGCCCCCGACAATAGCAAAAATCAAAGTCTAACAAAGTCTATGACATAGAGTAAGAAGACCATAAAGTGAATGCCTTCCGAACTATGGAATCTCACCACTTCAATGTCAACTCATGATCCACTCAAACACCTAGTCAATGTGCAGGAAAAGAAGAAAAAGCTCCGATCCCTATATCGCGTAGGGATACAGCATCCAGAGATGTTTAGCGGTTAGAATTCTAGTATGTAACTTAGGAATAAAGAAATAAAATAATCCCATCATTAAAACCAAGTCAAATTATCTTATGTAATCATATGTATATATATATATAGTGTCGAGATAGGGGACAAGGCTTAGTATTAACATTGAAACCATTAACCTACGTTGTGTAGTATAACCTTCATATAATAAGGCACCCACGGGCTATATGGGCCTAGCTCTCCCCTAGCTGGAAGTTCCCCAGTGTGTGTAGCCGCACGGACTAGAGAATATCCATATTTGTATATGCCATTTTAGGGGACTCAAACCTCCCGGCATAATCAAGGTGAATTAGTACCCATGTATACAATATGGGGTAGTCGAACCTCCCATTAATATATTCATTTGGGGGACACTAACCTTTCGTCATATAGACACCCACTCTGACTAGCACAGATTGTAGTATTAGTCCTTCGGACTCCACTTTCATGGCTCGGCTACATATCTCGCTTTAAATCCCAATTAAAATATTCTTTTCACATACACACAACCATTGGTCCAAGTACTTACCAAAGTCATCCCGTTGATATCATCAAACCAACCCCACTTGCAAGCATTTAACATGCCATAACTATTATCATTCGACTTTGGGATTCAAACCCATTGTCTATACAAAGTGATCAATTCAATTTAACAATTTAGGGACTCAAACCCATTTAGCCAATTAAACCACCAAGGTTACAATTTAAAACCATTTATGACCCACAAGGTATTCATGAAACCATTTATCGACCATCTACATCATTAGGCCAAGGCCTTAGTTCAAATCACAATTCAATTCAATTTATGGCCATCAAGACCTTTACCAAACCATTCATCCTTCATTAACATTCTTATGCCAAGCAATGGTTCAAAACACAATTCATCTTGTGACAAGATTCTTCTCATAGACATTTTCACAAATAGGTTGAGGACAATACCATTATTTAAGTCAAAACCATAAATTTAGGGTTAACCATGACCCACTCATTAAACCACAATTTCCATGAACCCACATGTGCAAAAGCACTATCTAAACATGTATAAACATAAGTGAAATCATGAGAGAAAAATACTTAATATTATACATTCAAACCCTCAACCATGGATTTTAAAACCACCATTTATGATTCAAGAACAATATTTAAAAAACATGATTTTTATGATCTAACAAAGAAGGAAGAGTCACATATCTGCGTTCCTTGATTCACGGAGAGATTTTGATCCTAAGCCTCTAAATGACCACCTTGATGAAACCTTAGCCCAATCTCCTTAGGAGGTTTCTAGAGAGTTTGTGAGAGTGTTTTGATCTTTCAAAGTGAGGAATGAGGGACCAAATAGTTTTATAAGACATGGGGTCTTAAGGTCTTAAAGTGGGAAATGTCTAAAATTCCCTCAGTTTAAAAGTTGTAAAATACTCGCAGGAGGGTACGGTTTGGCTTCTCCACCCACATCATACGAGTGGTACCCTTTACTCGTACCTTGATCAGAATATTGGACATCATATTCTATCCAAAATACAACTCCTTAGCCTAAATCATACCCTACCATATGATTAGTACCCTTTAAGTCATACCCTAAATAGAATGTCAAGGCTAGACGCTAAACAACATATGGTTTGGTACTATATTTATCGTATCATGTACATATGACTCATATGATGACTTTTCATAACAAGAACAGAACTTGTCCAATATGATATTGACCAACATACGACTAGGGTCCTTGAACCGTACACACACCATATGACTAGTATGGTGAGTCGTATGATGTACAGAAGGTTCAAGACTCAGGAAATTTTGCAAGGGCCAAAATTTAGGGTGTTTCACCCAATCTAAGCTAACTGTGGTCCAACTTGTAACCCCAGTTGGATGGGTGTTTAGTACCTTACCAAGGGTATGAACACTAACTGATGTGGATCTGCTAAACTGATGTCCCAAAGAACTAAGGTGTTATGCATGATCTTACGGGTGACCCTGCAGAACCTATGGTGGTGCCATAGTTCTGGGACTTGGGGACTTCTACTAAAGGTCTTAACCTTACTGACGGGTGAGCCTTCATCCCTATGTCCGCTCGATGCTAAGTACTACTACCAATTGAATGACACTAATAATTGAAAATATTCAATAATAGTAATATTCTGTAAAGCAAAAATAAATGCATAATGTGAAATTATTCAATAACATGTAAGCTAGAGAATCTAGCACTCATAAGTGTATGCATAAAATTCTAGGTCATCAGGTGTTCATAGCCCATCATCTCTGAAGAATACAATAAATCATGGCAATACTACAATGAGAACATAATAAGAAATTTCATAACTCAAGCCCAAAATAAAAAAATTATCAATATAATGAGATTTTGTAGTTACGAGTATGGAAAAATGCTCAAATTTATGGGAAAACATATATTCATGATTTAGTCAAAGAAATAAACTGAAAACTTAAGGAATTCATACTTTACAGGGAAACCTTAAGCTTTAAGGTTGACTTAATACTACTGGCAAGGCATCTATACCGTAGATTTGCCGCGGAATCACCAATGAATCTAAGGCCGTGACGGGGACCGGGAGGAGTGGACATAGAGAGTATAAAAAGAGTAGAGTCTTCACTTAGTCCATGAGAAAACTCCCTCTCTGATTGACTTCATCAGGAATCCTGAGGGTTCTGCCCTTGCTCTTTATCTCGGTATGGGTGAACACATTCTTTTTTTCAACCTTGGTAGGTCTTCAGTTCTACTTATCGATCCACTTCTACTTGATCGGATCATGAGATAACTTTTTCGAGTTTTACCTCACTCTCTGCCTTGACTATTCATTCCAATAATCTTTGCAATTAATAATTGAGTTGACTTTGGGACTCAATAGGTGAAAGGAAATCCATTGATGAAATCCCACATAAGTGTTGAGTGAATTTTGAAGAATGGGGCACTTGGGGGTGTTTTAGAATAATTATTGAGCCCTTGGAAATATTAAACGATGTGTTTTTGGAGTTAAAAGAGTGGGAAAACAAACAATCCCTTAAAAATCATCTAATAAACTTTTTGAAGCAGTCCCAATGGCTCAGGTGATGACACGTAGTGTCGGGATATGAGTCATAGTCTAAGTTGTAGCTACAGAAATAAAATTTTATCCCCTACTGCTTTTACTATTTTTCATGCTACAACTCACAGTGTGATCCAATGATTCATAGGGTCTAACAATGACTCATCGTCTTGACAGTGTTTTAGTAAATTGGCCATAAGTTTTTACTCCGATATCGATAGGAAAAACTAGATTCATTAGAAAGATAATTCAATTATCTATAATTTAGTGGGTATTGGGGTAAAAAGTTCTTAGAAATATAGAAGTTATGCTTATTTGAAGTTGACTATAGCAATATTCTTCTCAAGAATTCAATCGGTAAGGGATATTTTGACTTGTCTATAATCTAGAAGTTATTTATGGCCTTAATATATGTATAAGTCACTTATCAAACATGATGTTTGATTTTGCATCTACTTGAATTATGATTCTAATGTTGACTTGGTTTTTTGAGGTGTTAGAGTTTAGCATGTGAATAAGAATAACTTCAAATTAGATCATTCATGGTCACTGAGGATATCACTAAGACAATCAATTGTAAGATTATAAACTCAGATAAAGTATAAAAAGAGCTAAGATTGAAGAAAAATAAGCAAAGAACATATTCTTCTTTGAAGTATACAAAAAATGCACTATAAGATGCCAATAATTCCTGAAGATAAAGACAACTTAACATATTTCGTACTGTAGTGTGAGACAAAAAATGTTTTAGATCGAAGAGAATGATAGAACATATGGGGTGAGTGGATTCAACCTTATCTTTATATTTGTGATTTAGGCTTTTTGTCTCAAGGCTTGAAAGATGACTCTTGATAATATCTCCAACTAGGTTTTTCTTAAGATAATTATTCTGAATGCAACCTATCACAAAAACTCCCTCTCTTTTGAATGTGAGATGTAATGAAGTGTAGAGAGATATTTGTGAAATTTTGAAGGTGACTTGTTTAGATATCTGTGGTATGGAATATGTAAACTCAAGTGTTTCATCTTAGATAGTAATTCTAGCATAGTGTAGATACATACCTGATGGACAAAAATGTAAACTCATCCATGCTAACTTTCTCCTATTTTCCAGCTCAATTTAATTCCAATCTAAGCTAATCATATCAAATAACTAGACTGGGGACACAACTAAACGTGCAATACTGAACAAACTAACCGAACAACTTTTATTCAAAATAAAATTAATACATACTCATTTCTATCCAATCATTGAAGGTGAATTCATGCAATCTTAATCATCCCCAAGTCTAACCTATTCTTTTCAAATTGTTTGTTATTCAATGCTTTAGTGAAAATGTCATCAATATGTTCTTCAGTGGAGAATAACATAATAGATACATGATATTTTTTTCACATTTTGTCTAAGAAAATAGTGTCTTATATTAATGTATTTGGTGCGTTTGTGCTGGAATGGATTCTTGGGAATACTGATAGCACTTCTGTTGTTATAAAAATAGGAACACACCCTATATCCACACCAATGTCTAGTAGTTATTGTTTAATCCACAACAGATGGGCACAATAAGATCCAGCAGCTACATACTCAGCTTTAGCAGTTGACAAGGCAACTAAGTTTTGTTTCTTGGTGGACCAGGAAATGAGACATAATCCAAAAAAGTATGTCATACCTGAGGTTCTTTTGCTATACACTTAAAAACCAACATAATCACTATCTGGGAACTTTATTAGATCAAAATTGCTCTATTTAGGATACTTCTAGTACCCTTTAGATACCTTAAGATTATCTTCACAGGGTGAAGATGAGATTTTTTAGGTTTGGATTGAAATTTAATGAAAGGTCCAACACTGAAAACTATATTAAGTCTATCTGCAGTAAGATATCAGAGTGATCCAATCATGCCTCTATATAACTTCTCCTCTATAGATGGACCTATTTTATTAAGGTCTAATTTTATTGCGGTGGCAATGGGGTGTTGATCACTTTAGCTTCATCAATATTGAATCTCTTAAATATCTCCTTCACATACTTTTGCTGATCAATCATAGTACCAGTTGGAGTCTGCTTAATTTTAGGACCTGGGAAGAAATTAAGTTCTCACATCATACTCATCTCAGATTCTACATTCATGAGTTTAGAAAATTCTTGAGACAACTTTAATTTGTCTAATTAAAGATGATATCATCTACATATACCTGTACAATTAGAAGACCTTCTCTTTAGTCTTCAAGAATAAGGTATTGTAAATCTTACCTCTTTTGTGCCCATGTTCTAATAGGAACTTTGCTATTCTTTTGTCCCAAGATCTTGGAGCTTGTGTTAGCCCATACAGTGCTTTGTCAAACTTGACGACATGAACAAGAAATTTACTACTCTCAAATCTAGTAGGTTGTTACATATCGACTTCTTCCTTCAAATTTCCATTCAAGAATGCACTCCTCATATTCATCTAATACGGTGTGAATTCTATAAATGAAGTAAATGTAATGAGTAACTTAATTACTTCCAGCCTTGCCACAGGAGCAAAATTTTCATAATAGTCGATTCTTTCTTATCAATTGTACCCTGGACCACCCGCCTTGCCTTATTATTTATTATGATACAGTCACCATCTAGATTTTTCTTGTACACCCACCTTATTCTAATGATAGTTTTATCTTTGAGAGGAGGAACTAGGCATCACACTTTTCTTCTTTTAAATTGATTTATCTCTTTCTGCATAACCAGTATCTAATCTTTATGAAAAAAAAGCTTCTTTCACTTTTTTTTGGTCTAATCAATGATAAAAAGGCACCGAATGTATATAGATTTTTAAAACCTAATCCAATCTCGACCTCAAATCTTACTGGAATTTCTCCCAAAAATTAGAGGTGAATTGAGTACCCCCGTATGACACAATCAACATCGGCACTGTATGTAGCCTTACAATCTCTTTCACATAAAACTTAGCCAACTTATCAGCATTGTAATCAACTCTTAAAAGAATAAATTGAGCTGACTTGGTCAACCGATCAATAATGACCCATATAGAGTCATACTTTCTCAGAGTTTTAAGAAGACCAACCACAAAGTCCATGGTTGTCCTCTTCTATTTTCTTTTTGAAATAGGCATTCTCTGAAATGTACAACAAGGCTTTCGGTGTTCATACATAACCTGTTGGTAATTCTGCTACTTGATTACAAAATTCACAATATCCCACTTCATTTTTCACCCCCAATAATTTCGTCTCAAGTCCTTATACATCTTTTTGGCACCCGAATACATAGATTACTTAGATTTATGATCCTCTGCCATAATAGTTGAGCTCAATTTACCTACTTGAGCATGCATAACTGCCTTCGAATCCTCAATGCTCCCTCATTATCAAGAATGGCCTCTTTTTCTTCATTTTGTAACACCTTTTCCCTTTGGTTATATAACTTCTTATCCTTGAACTGCCTATTTTTTATTTGATCATGGAATATGGATGTGAACTCCACGTGTTCTAACACTCTTTTATTACTAGTCTCCTGTAATCTCAACAAAACATTAGCCAAAGACTGTAGCTCTCTTACTGATGGGCACCTAGATACCTCTAATAATTCTAAAATTCCCATGCTCACTGGTTTCAAGCTCAGTGCATCTTCTACCATATTATCTTTACCTAGGTGATATAGGATTGCGATGTCATGATTTTTGATCAGCTCCATCCATCTTCTCTATCTTAGATTCAAATTCCTCTAGGTAAATATGTATTGTAGGCAGTAGTGTTATGTGAACACATCACACTTCACCTCTTAGAGACAGTGCCTCTAAATTTTTAAAGTCAACACCATAGATTTTAATTCTAAATCATGTGTGGGTAGTTTTTCTCATAAGGCTTCAGTTATCTGGAAGTGTAAGAAATCACATTCTAATACTACATCAAAATAACACCTAAATCAAACTGAGAGGAATCACATTATACAATGAAATCCTTACCCACAATAGTCAATGTGAGAATCAGGGTGAAGGTTAATAAAGTTTTAAGCTTTATGAAGATCTGTTCACACTTTTCATTCCACACAAATGGGACTTCCTTCTTTGTGGGGTGGGTCATATATGAAGTAATAACAATAAATACCTTAACAAATCTACGATAATAATTAGCCAATCACAAAAAACATTGAATTTCTGTCACATTTGTTGCTATAGACCAATTCCTAACGGCTTCAACAATCTACGAGTCTACCATAACTCCTTCCTTAGAAACCATGTGCCTCAAAAATAAAATTAAAGAAAGATATAATTCACACTTACAATATTTAGCATGTACTTGCTTCTCCTTGAGCAACCCCAACACCGTAGATAAATGAGCTTCATGCTATTCTAACTTCTAAAGTAAACTAATATGTCATCAATAAAAATAATAACAAATGAATCCAGAAATGAGTTAAAAACTCCATTCATGAGGCTCATGAAAGCAGCTGGGGCATTGGTCAAGCCGAAAGACATAACTAGAAACTCATAGTGCCTATAATGAGTTTGGAATGTAGTCTTTGGGATATCCTCCTCCCTATTCTTGGGCTAATGATAAATTGACCTCAAGTCAATTTTGGAGAATACTGCATCCCCTTGCAATTGATCAAACAGTTCATCTATTCTAGGCAAGGGATATTAATTGTGAATGGTTACCTTATTCAGTTAGCGGTAGTCTATGTACATTCTCATGATACCATTCTTTTTATACACACAAAATAGGTGCACCTTAAGGAGAAACACTTGGGTGAATAAATCCTTTTTATAATAACTCTTGCAATTGATACTTTAATTCCATCAACTCTGTTGGGGCCATGCATAAGGAGGGATAGAAATGGGTTCTGTCCTTAGCTTAAAATCTATACAAAAATCAACTTCTTGGTCTAGAGACATACCTGCGAGATCATCCAAAAACACTTCCAAGAATTCACACACTACTAGGACTGACTCTATGGAGAAATTATAGATTTATCTTCTCGAAGATGAAGATGGGCTAGAAATGCCCTATACCCTTTCTTCACTAAGTTCTTGGCACGAATTGCTGATACAACCCTCATTAGACTAGGCTTAAAAGTATCTTCCCACTAACCTTCCCATTTCAGGAATGTACATAATAATGGTTTTGGTAAAACAACCAAGAATAGTATGATAAGGAAACAACTAACTCATCCCCAATATAATATCAAATTTTTTTATTTCTAGAATAACTAGATCTGCCAGGGTTTTAAATTCCATAAACATCAAAACACACATGATACACCTGATCAACACATACGGGCAACCTAACTGGTGTGGAAACATACGTAGAAGCCTTAGGATATTCAAAATCTAAGTCCCAAACCATATCAGATTTCATAGACACATAAGAAAATGTAGAACCGAGATAAAATAATACGAAAGTCATATAATCATAGACAAAAATGCTACCTATGATTACAGCGTCAGAAGATTTTACTTCAAGTTGTGTTGAACTACATAAAGATATGCCTTTCCACCACTCTTACAACTACCTTGAGCTCTATTTCAACTAATATGTATGGCATCTCAATTGTCCTATTACCACTCCTAGCCTAGACACCACACCTACCTTGTGGACGACTCCTACTATTTCCTCCACCACTAGACCTACAAGAACTAGGGAAATAAAGTATAGTTTCTAAGTTCACTTAGACAAGAAGTTAGGACAATTCCTTTTGATGTGACCCAAACCTTCATACTCGTAGAACCCGATGCCTAAAGTAGGCCTTTAAACTAAAGAGGACGATGGTGTATAGCTTCCGGTCAGAGAAGGATGGTAACTGAACCTAGACAAACTCTTTGTAGACACTAACATAGTTGAATGGTAAGTCTTAGAAGAAACACCCCTTTGACAAAAGTACTAATGAACTGGACCAAGGTCTGGGCTTTCTTCTCTTCCGCTTTTACCTCTTCCTATTTTTTTTTAACTAATTTTGCTTTCTTGGTAAATTCAACTACCTCCTGGAAGGATTTCATATCCACATCCCCAAATAAAGTATCTAATTGAATCCCTGAACTCAGACCTTTTACAAATTTTACAAAGTACCTAATTTGATCCTCCTATGAGGTAATCAGTTGTCGCACATAACAAGATAAGGCATGAAACTTTGTCTCATAGTCTGTCACACATATATTACCCTGCTCTAGTCTTAGGAAAATCATTCATCTTTTGATTAAAATAAACACGGAGAACATATCTCAAGGAATACATTATGAATTATGCCCAATTATGTAGAGACAAGGCATCCCTACACTCTACAAATGACCTTCATCTACAGTTGAACAGTTACAAACTTCACACTATATTTTTCAATAATACCCTTCTTGTGCAAACGTTCATGATAATCTATCAAGAACTAAAATACATGCTCAAACTCTTACCATAGAACACTGGGGGATTTATTTACATAAAATTGCAAAATAGCTCATATTCATCATCAGTCATCACCGGTCTAAGTATTGATTGGGGATGCACATCTACTTTAGAGCCTGCATCCATGCTTGGTACTACAGCAGCGGAAGGTCATAATAATGTGGGCGGAATAGTCAAAACAATATGAGTGTAGTATGTTCCAGCCAAACTACACAAAAATCCCAATAGTTATTGGATCACCTTCGCAAACAAGGAACCAAAGCTGCACCATTTAGTGTGGGCTCTATATTCTCCGGAGCTACCATCTCCTCTTTCTCAAATACCTCATCTTTATTTTGAGCATGGATTGAGGCATCCTATTATGAGAGAGGGAATTATGATCCCTGTATTGTAGGTCTTTGGGCTACTTGGGATCCACCCCTAATAGATGCTGCTCTTCATCCTCTACGCTATCTCCATCCCTAACTTGAGGCCCACCCTAAACAACAGACCTAGCGGCTGGTGTGGGAGCTACTGCTAGTGCTACTGTGGTCGCGATTATTATTGCTTTGGTAAAATGAGTATTCACCATCTGTAAACAAGAGGGGATTGGGTTAGATACCAATTTGGATCACCGAATACCAATTAAAATCAAGTCATATCATGAAATAAATAAAGGAATTCATTCCTAAAGTCCTATAGCCTCCTACAGAAAAGTATAGATATCTCTACACTATTCTACAAGACTTTACTAGATTTGTTCTTGTAGGATGAGATATACAAACCCAGTGCTCTATTACCATCTCTATCATGATCCAATCAGTCATGATTGACACTCCACCTAACCTATGACAGAAAAACCATACTAATCTCAGCCTTGCTAACTTAAGTGTTACTATTATATTCACCTTAAATTAATTCTTAGTTTAAAACAAGTGCAAAAGGAAGTTTATTTAACAATTTAAACAACCCTTCAAACTAAAATCAATATCTAAAACCAACAGAGTGCAAAAACTTTTACTTATTACATCTCTAGGAACTGAAGTCACTGTACTATAACATCTAAGAAAAAATTAAGTTAGAAATAACTAATATATCCAAAAACATAAGTAACAAGGAATCGTCTTAGTTATAAAATGAGATACATCAGCATTAATAGAAAGATTCGAAGGTTGCCTGATCATGGTGCTCACCCTCAAAATTAAGGCTAAACTGTTGATTAGAGCCGAGGTCGTATGTTAGCTACTGGAAGATGATCTGCACTCAACAAAACAAGTGTACAAATAGCATCAGTACATCAATAAGTATTGGTAAGCATCACAGGTGAAACACCCTAGGTGTTGGTCCTTGGAAAATTCTGATTTATGAGCTAACTTCCCTAACTATGACCTTCTTACGAGTTGTAGGGAGTCATTACGGGTCATAGTACCCAATCGTAACATGCCCAGTGAGATTTTTCTATGTCACTATTTTGACTACGACTACTATGTTATGAGTCGTAAGGACTCTAAATGACTTGTATAGTTATTTTCATAAGAAAACCAGTGTGATACCCAAAGTATTTTATCCTAAGTACGACTAAGATATAATGATTCATATGAACTCATTATGAGTTGTAAGGTCCCTTCTGTAACTAGACCAATATCGGTGGTTAGGGACACTGTCCAGACTACGACTGAAGGGAAACGAGTCGTAGGGTGACCCTATGAGTCGTAAGGTCACCTGTAATGACTGGTGTCTTATTTTCCATCTTTTTAATGAGATTATTTTAGATATTTTCTTCTTATTCCAGTAATAACCCATGACCTATACTTAGGACCCTATTTTAATCTATAATACACATTAAATACTTCGGGTTTCCAAGAAGTGGGTAAAGTAGAGTTTCAAAGGTTGAATTCTCTCCATAATCTTGGGTATTTCAGGCATGTTTTATCTAACACATGAATTTAAGTGGTTAATTATGTGGATTTGAAATAAGGTTTTTGATATGGTTATGGTCTTTGACATAAATGGTTCTTATATTGATTTCTAGTTTATTATGCATTATTCATGCTTTGTTAACGGTTTTTAACTTGTGGGATGCATGGGAATGGTGACTAATCAAACGGATTATGTTTTCCCAAATTGTGATAAATTTTGCTTTGATATATATTTTAAAAATTGAGTTCCCTCAACCTAAATGTGAAATTGACAATGATACATGAATTTGTCGTATGTATTGACTTGTTCACTTGAACTAATGCATTGGCACAAAAGGTCAATGAACCATGGTATGATTTCATTAAACTTTGGGGTATGTGGATTCCCCGTGTGAATGTTAATTGAACTTAAGGGGTCATGAACTTCCCCCATGTAATGGTTAATGGATTGTGGTATAATAATGAACTTGCAAGTGAAATTGGTATAATGATAACAATGGGACGACTGAATGCATAAGCGGTACAATAAATTGAGAATGTGGGTTAAATATTTTAATTAGGCTTAAAAGCGGGTTTCTAGTCGGGCAATAAAAGTGGAAGTCCCAAGGGACCAACACCAAAAACCACACTAGCCAATGCGGGGGTCTAAATGACCAGAAGTTTTGAGTCCCCCTTATTATTATTATATGTTTTGCAGGTTTAAGTCCCCCATGTTATATAAGTTGGTACATAAGTCACCTTTGATTTATGTCAGGACGTTCGAGTCCCCCATCAAGCATATGACATATTATTATCCTCTGGTTCATGCGGCTACATGTACTGGGCCTTTTTAGTTGGGGAGAGCTAGGCCTATATAGTCGTGGGTGCCTTATTATGATGGTTATACTACACAATCCAGGTTAAGGTTTTTAAAGCTCATGCTAAAGCCTTGTTTCCTTTCACGACATGTGATATATAATATGTATATATATATATGTATTTGTATTTGATAATGTACATTGGATTTGACTGGTTTTGGGTTATTATTCATGACATTATTTTATCCTTGAGTTATATGCTAGCGCTCCAACCGCTAACCATCTCCGTATGTTATATCCCTACGCGATGCAGGCATAAAAAATACTCTTACTTTTTCTATGCAGTGATCAGGTGTCCGAGGACAGTTCTTGAGTTGACTTGAAGTGGTGAGCTTCCATATTTCAAGAGACCTCATTTCATGTTTTGGTTTTCATATTATCATAGACTATTCTTTTGGTTATTTTGGCTATTGTCGGGGGCATGTCTTGATATTTATTGATATTCAATTAGTTAGAGTCTTTATGGATATTACTATGGACTTAGGTATCGGTTATTGTTTTTTGGACTTATCATAGATGTCTTGAGTTTCCTTTATTATTTTTTTATATGTTTGGAAATTAGTCATTGTTAGTGTGTATGCTCTTTTTGACTAGACAAAGGGGGTGGTCTCTGATCCAAGGCAAACTCGAGATACCCATCATGGCCAGTCCAAGGTTTGGGTCATGAAAAAGTTTGTATGAGAGCCTAGGTTCATGGTCAATTGGGTGTCCACAAAGCCGTGTTAAGTAGAGTCTCTTTTATGAGTGTGTAGTGCGCCACACTTATAAGGGAGAGGATACGAGGTATTTAGGAATGTTTTTCTTTCTTGTTGTCTTATTTTTGGGCTATAGATTCTAAGGTCTTAAATCTCTCTAATTCCTATTTGCTTGCCTTTCAGATCATGCCTCCAAGGAGATCAGATATTTATGGAAACTCTTTTGTCCTATTTGAAGATAATATGGTTGGAGCTCATTTTATTTTTGGGTTACAGACCTAGTCTAGGGTCGCTGCTTCTGATTGCCCTCGTGGAGTCCCACTACTGATCCTACTCCTGAGGGGGACACTCATGATCAGTCACCTCAGGGAGATATTAGCAATGCTGAGTTATATTCTCCATTCATCTATTGACCCAATTGGTGACATCTCAGTCATAACAGTCAGGTTCTGCTGGTATTACTGTGAGTTCTTCTGAGGCCACAAGAGTTGGCGAACTTATGAGGATGAATACTTCGACCTTTACTAGCTTTAATATTGAGGAGGATCCTCAAGGGTTTACAGATGAAATGGAAAAAATCTTTCGAGTGATGCATGCTACTGATGTAGAGAGTGTGGAGTTCGCCGCTTATTAATTAAAGAATATAGTGTACCAATGGTATAAAGAGTGGGAGTAGCTTAGGGGTGATGATGTTGAGTCCTCCTTGGGGATGATTTTTTGAGTGCTTTTCTTGACCACTTCTTTCCACAGGATTTAAGGGAGGAAAAAATGGAAGAGTTCATAAAGTTGAAGTGAGAAAGGATGACGATAAAGGAGTATGCCTTAAAATTCCATCAGTTGTCATGATATGCTTCTGTGTTAGTGTCTAGCTTGAGGTCTAGAATGAGGAAATTAGCTTCTGGGTTGTCCTGTGATTTGATTCTAGAGAGCAAGGCTGACTTGTTGAACAAGAATATGGACATCCCTAGACTTATGGTGTATATGCAACAAGTCAAAGAGGAAAAGAAAAAGTAAGTTGAGAAAGAAGAATGATAAAGTATGAGATTTATATATTCAGAGTAGGGTGGTGGCTAGCAGAAGAGTGGTAGAGATGGTGGGAAATGGTCTCAAATGATGAATTAGAAAAGTCCTTACTCCTATTCAACGGCTAGTGCTCCTTACCTAAAGTCGTTTGGTGATCATTTTTTTTAGAATGTTGATGGTTCTAGGGCATAAGGTGCCTAATATAAGGCCAGTGGGACCCAGTCTGCACCATCATATCCTCCTTGCAGATTTTGTGGTCAATTGCACCATGGTCAGTGTGAGAAGGAGAGGAACCAGTGCTTTAGTTATGGTTAGATTGGTCATATACAGCCGGATTATCCTTCAAAGGTTGCATCTAGGGATAACAAGGTTCCTATTGCTACTTTATCAGCTCCTGCACCAAAAGGTAACACTTCTGTCTATGACACTAGTCGAAACCGTCTTTCTGCTCTTACTACCCGTCAGGAGTCTGAGGCATCTCCTAATATCGTCACTGGTATGATGAAAATCTTCTCCCGTGATATGTTTTTCTTTTTTGATCCTGGGTCTACTCTTTTATATGACCCAATTTGTGGTTGTGTATTTGGTTTTGATCCCGAGTGTATTTCAGACCCTTTTTCTATTTCTAACCCGATGAATAACTCTAGGGTTGCTAAAAGAGTATATAGGGGATGTGTGGTATTTATTTGTGGTAGGGAAACTTTGGTGGATTTGACTGAATTAGACATGGTTTATTTTGATGTCATCTTGGGAATGGATTGGTTGCACTCGTGCTATGCCACTTTAGACTATAGAACCCGTAAGGTCATTTTTAAATTTCTAAATCTTCCAATTATTGAGTGGGAAAGGAGTTCCCTGGATCCTAAGGGGAGGTTCATATCATATCTTAGAGCCCAGAAATTGATTTTCCAGGGGTGTCTTTATCATTTAGTCTGAGTTAAAGATTCTAACTCAGAGGGTCCTTCGTTCTAATCTGTACCCATGGTTAGTGAATTTCCTGAGGTCTTTCCTGATGATCTTCCTGGTGTTCCTCCTAATAGGGAAATTTTTTTGAGGATTGATCTTCTTTTGGACACCCGTCCTATCTCTATCCCTTCCTATAAAATGGCTCCAGCTGAGTTGAAGGAGCTAAAGGAGTAGTTGAAAAATCTCTTTGATAAGGGTTTTATTCGCCCTAGTATGTCTCCGTGGGGTGCTCCGATTCTATTTGTACGTAAGAAGGATGGTTCCCTTAGGATGTGTGTAACGACCCAATTTTTATGGAACCAAAAAGTCACACGCTGCTCGTGATCCCGAAGGACCACAAGCTAACCCTCTACTGATATCTGTACCTGAGTACTGGATAATATAAATAATAAATGCAGAAACTGGCCATAAGGTTCAAAACATCTAAAAATACTCAAAACTGAAAACTGAATACTGATATATCTGTCTGAAATGACTCTAAACTGTCTGAATTGTGGAGTTGATGAGACATACCCCCAACTAACATCATCTACTGAAAATAAACTAAATCTGATGCGATAATAAAATAATGATCATCCTCGAATGAAGAGAACTCACGGCTACGTCTACTGCTGCTGACTGAGACTGAGCTGCTAAGGGTACTCTAGATCTCGTGCCTCTTAACCTATGGTGTCAAATAAAACACCATAGTGCAAATGCGTCAGTACGGGAATGTACTGAGTATAAAGATGAGGTAAGGCTAAATGCAAGGGCTTATGCAGGAACAATTACTTAACTGAATAATCACGAGAGTACTGAATGAGAACACATGCATGAATGCACAAACCATAACTGAAATCATCGTGACTCAAAATACTGGAACTCGGATATTACTTTACTAACATTTGAACTCACTACTAATACTGAGATACTAAACAACTGAATTTTCTGATATTGATAACTGAGTACTGGAGTTGGGATCATTCCTCTCTAGTGAGTGATCTCAGAAACTGATGTTACTGGAGCTGCTTAACTGAATCTACTCACATCAATGACTGCACTCTGAGTTTTCTACTCTCGACTGACTGAATCTGAGATCAAACCTCTCTAATGGATGATCTCCGAATCTACTATCAATGATAAGAAATTATTTTGTCTGAGATCTAACCTATCTAGCGGAAGATCTCTAAATCTGATAATGAGCATACTCAACTGTGTTTGAGATCGAGATCAGGCCTATCTAACGGGTGATCTCTGGCTCTAATAATAAGATTACTCAACTGAATCTGAGACTGAGATCAAGCCTATCTAATGGGTGATCTCTGGATCTAATAATGAGATTACTCAACTGAATTTGAGACTGAGATCAAGCCTATCTAATGGGTGATCTCTAGATTTGATAATGAGATTACTCAACTAAATCTGAGACTGATATCAAGACTATCTAACGGGTGATCTTGAGATATGATAATGAGATTACTCAACTGAATCTGAGACTGATATCAAGCCTATCTAACGGGTGATCTCGGGATCTGATAATGAGATTACTCAACTAAATCTGAGACTGAGATCAAACCTATCTAATGGGTGATCTCTGGATCTAATAATGAGATTACTCAATAACTTTATGTGGGACCATGCCTATCTAGTGGGTGGTCCATGAATCAATGGAACTATCTGAGTTCCTTACTGATATAGGTGACTGTATCTGACAGTCCTGATTTCTGAGTTCTACTCTGAAGACTGATACTAAAACTGCAACTGTGGGAGTGCTCACTTAACCGACATGCCCCGAATATGAACTAGTGGGGTTATACCTGTAACCCCAGTTGGAAGGGTGTCAATATTGTGCCACGGTTAAAGACCTCAACTCTGGTCAAGCCTCTCTAATGGGTGACCTTCACAGGAAGTCAATCCTAAGGCAGTATAATAGTCAAGCCTTTTTCTAACGGGTGACTCTTGTATCCTGCGTTGGATACGCTGTTCTGGAGTTCAGGGATTGCTCCTAACGACTCCGCCTCTCTAATAGGGAGCCGTCATCCCTACACTCGCTCGGTGCTAGCTCCTACTCCCAACTGAAAGACTCTAAACTGATTTTTAACTGAACTTAGACTGAGCTGAGTCTGATACTGATCATGTTTCTCGAATGATCTGACTGGGTTAAACTGAATTCGCTTTGTTCTGTATCTAACGAAATCTTACTGAATCTCGTTATCTAACTGAATAATATTGAGCTCTGAAAAGGTTATTCGAATACTACTGAGGTTTGAACTGAACACTCAAATACTACTAGATCTGAGTTGAGTACTGAACTGAGTCTAGAATACTAGAGATACTGAGATTACTGAGAATATAGAGATTTATTACATTCTGTATCTGTCTGAGAGTACAGAGTTCTATAACTCACTGATTTCTGAGAATCGCGGCTTGATTGAGATTATCGAGAAAACTAACACTGGATCTAGACTGCAGCTAAATTATCGGTTATAAATACCCCCAAGACTCGATAACATAAAAGTAAAACATAACTATTCATGACCATGGACATTTATTCACCATCACAATCATTAAAGAATTTCTTCAAACACTTAGGAATCATAAACATGTTATAATATAGGAAGACATACTATTGTCTCATACTCCATTCAACAAGGTCTTGCATCAAATACTTAGAATGTATAAAGAGCACATAATTGGGGAATTTCATGCTATCATGCCACAATTCACTCACTAAGGCTTTTCAACAAACACTTGGCATGGATGGGCTTGCACGCAATTGGGGATTTCTAGTCAACAAGCTATAATGGCTCTAATTTCTTCACATAAGAATTTTATCAAACATACGGGGAGCATGCTTTGCCTATTCAACAATTTCTACACTTAATTGACATGAACACATCACTTAGCAAACAACTTGAAGAGGATTTATCATGAACATCACATGAATATCACATACTAGGGTCAAAGCTTGAAAACCTTGTAAACAAACATGAACAAAACTAAATAATAGCATGGACATCAATTTCAACTCACATGAATCATGAAAACTCATAAACATAAGATCATTAAAATTTAGAAAAGGGTTCTTCAGCTTCTTTGATGAAAGGGGACCTGATAACGCTCAACTTACACTTCAATTTAGTGCAAGGCGGTCGTCGTCAATATATTTACCCAACTTTGAAGTCGGGGTCGAATCCACAGGGAATAATGTAAGTGGCGATTAAACTAGTTTGAAGCTAAAGCTACAAGTTAAATTCAAATAACTGGCACGAAAAGACAAAATGGGGGTTTTTAATGATTAGCAAATAATTGTTGGTCAGTTTAGTTTCAGTGTTTGTAATCAAGAGTTTATGGAAAAATCATAATTATGTTCACTAGAGGCTTTGGTACTTGACAGATGCTAATAGTGGTTCAAGATTCTCACAGTAGATAGTACAAAAGGTTATCTTTATCAAAGTTATGCCTAAATGTCTCTCGACCTACTTAAGCATTTAATTACCTAATCCTCTCGGACTTAGGAAATTTATATTCATGACCAGATTTTACCTCAGGTTAATCAACCTTGTTATAGCGTCAATTATTAAATGGAAGTTTTTAGTTCTTCCAAGTCCCTGTTAATAATTCACTTCCCACTATATTTGATTTCTTTCTTAAGCAAATCAAAGCGGGTGTTATCTATCATTTGCATTCAATAGACGATAAATAAAACCTCAGAATTATCAAGAAGTCCTATTACTTTTCAAATCTGGAACACTCAGCACCTTATCAAGACTTAACCCTAGATCCTATAATTCAGGTGAGAAGGATTTAGCCACTCATAATGTAAAAATTGAAACACATAGTTGGATTCATGCACTGAAAGATAAACTTACCACATCATGAATAGTAACTAGTGATTCTCAGATTAGATCACAATAGAAATCTCAAAATAATGTATATAATCTCTCAAAATATTAGATCAACCTTGTTACAATGTCAATTATTAAATGGAAGTTTTTAGTTCTTCCAAGTCCCTGTTAATAGTTCACTTCCCACTATATTTGATTTATTTCTCACGAAAATCAAAGCGGGTGTTATCTACCGTTTGCAACTAATAGACGATAAATAAAACCTCAGAATTATCAAGGAGTCCTATTACCTTTCGAATCTTGAACACTCAACACCTTATCAAGACTTAACCCTAGATCCCATAATTTAGGTTAGAGAGATTTAGCCACTCATAATGCAAAAATCGAAACACATAGTTGGATTCATGCTTTGAAAGATAAACTTACCATACAATGAATAGTAACTAGTGATTCCCAGATTAGATCAGAATAGGAATCCCAAAAATATAGATTAAATCTCTTCAAAGTAATTGTTTTTTCAGGCCATGAAACTAGAGAGAGAAAATAACAAAATATTGTGTCTCCAAACCTTTGTTCGGCACTCTTAAGAAAACCCTAAGAAAGGCTTTAAATAGTTCACCCTAATTATGAAAACAAAATAATAAAATTCAGAAATTCCTCAGATTAGGTGATGCCATTTATGATAGCCTATCAGGAGGCTGACGACTTATCACTAATGTTGTCAGCTTCCTTTATGCTTTTGGTACTCGTTGCCTAACGCTAACGACAAATGGTGATGCTCTATAAGCTCCTTGATGACCTATCACAAATGTCGTCAAGGCTTTTCCTCAGCTCTCATGTTCTGCCTTAGGATGACGGCAATCTTGGCGACTTATCAGCTCCTAGACATCCTATCATAAAATGTCATCACAGCTTTCGACTTTGGCCAATTCTCTGTCTGCTGTTGATGATGAAACTGATAGCTTATCACAGGGATGACAACTTATCACAAATGTCGTCACCCATACTTCTCCTTTATTTACTTTAGATTTCAGCTCATTTGCTTCCATTTTTGTTGGTTCTCTAGCATCTTAGCTTCTACTACAAAATCAAACATAAAGCAATAAAAAGTGACAAAAGTTGCTTAATACTTTGCAATTATTCTTAGTTAAAAGCCTCAAATGTATTAGTATTAGCTCACACATCAACACCCTCAACTTAAAATAATTGTTTGTCCTCAAACAACTCAGCACAATTAAGAGAATACAAAGCACATTTGGCAGTCAATCATCCATATCATCTCAAAACACCTTCACCATCTCCAGAGTCAGTCAATTTAAGTACAATGAAGAACACCGATGCAATACACAGGAATCAAGATATGGCATCAATTCAGCTATAACAACCATGCATAGACCAGTATTACACTACTCGAACAAGTTAGTAACTGGCAATGTAACCAGTGTACCCTCACAACAAAGAAATCCCCCTCTTCTCATATCAGTAATTATATATGTAACCATGGGGACAATCAAAACACTCACTCTTAGAACGAAGTTCCAATCAGTGTATGCCAAGTACCATAGGCTTGCCCTTATTTTCATTATCCAGATCTTTAGATAGGTCAGCTAGGATCACTTTAGGACTACTCTCAGGCTTGTAATATAGGCTAGGGGTTGGTATGATACTTGATGGTATTTAAAGTGACTAAGCCTCCTTGACACTACATTAGTTTTTTGGGGTTTCACTCATTAGCCTTTTTCTATTCTTCTCTTTTCTTGATTGCACTTATTCAGGATGGATGCGGTCTTTTCTACAATTATTTTTTTTTCACAACTTTTCTTTTTCTTGCTCTTTTCTACTGCATTCAACTTTTTATTCTTTTCTTTTACTATACCTTTCTTCCTACTCATTTTACATCATGCACCCCTATGATAGCCACCCTCAACTTAGTTCATTTGCCTAAGTCAAGGTGTACAGTGTCCAAGGAAGATTAGGGCCAAAACAGGTTCATTATGATATAAACTGGAAAAATAACAGGTGTCATAAAAAGAAATAGGCTAATCATGCTCAAAGCAGGGATCAAGGGATATTCTACATACAGGGAAGGCTATTTAGGCTAAAAGTGAGCTAATATCAAAATGACCTATGATCTTTTCTTAACCCCTATCCTTTAACCAAGGTAAGACTAACCGGGCAAGTTCTAGATTTCAATATACAACGGGAACTAGGTAGTATCTCACACACACATGGCACAAAGGTACATCACAAGCTACTACCCATTCGGTTCATGCAATTGTTTAGCAATGGTTATCATATTATTAGAACTAATGCCTTAACAAGATACACAGTGGTCAGACATAAATGCATATCACACAGTTATAAAACAGACCTTTGGAGAGGTGTTCAAAAATCAACAAAAATATGTCATCTGTCGTATATACTTATTTTTCTCCCAGTTAACCACAACACATCACAAAATAAAATACAATACGCCTAAACATACCGGCTCTACTAGGAACAAGACTCCGAGGAAAAGAGGTACGGAAACAAAAACCCTAAGAGGACATTAACACCCACAAGTATCCCCACCCTCAACTTAAAATCATGCAATGTCCCCAATGCATCAAACCAAAACAAGAGAGTTAAAAACATACCTGTGGCACCATGGGTGCAAAGATCTGATGCCAATCATATAATACGAATACAAACAAAAAAATACCTTGGGTTGCCTCCCAAGAAGTGCCTAATTTAGTGTCGCGGCATGACCTGACTCAGTTTTTTCCTCCGCCTTGAGGATATGAATTTCACCCCTAACTTAGAGTCCATCTTATTTCCTCAATCATAGGGTGGTGGTACAAAGATTAAGAAGCCGAGTAATGGATGATTCATAGTAAACAACTCGGTCTTAAAGTGAGGTGTGTTTTTATGTTGCTTGTCTAATGTAAAATCAAGAATATAGGATTCTTGTTCCTCATCTTTACACTCTTCTACTATTTTAAATGATTCCACAGACAAGATATCATCTAAACATAATGTAAAAAAGTTCTTTGAATGAGGCCCAATCAATCCTACTTAAGAATTTACACTATCTACTACACACTTACTTTTATTCACCTTCTCAATGTCAGTCTCAAGATCATGATGACAATCGAGTGGTTGCAATTCTTGAGTTTTCTCTTCAAATTGGCTAATGTCCTCCTCATATTCTTATTTGTTTAGCCACTGTAAACATGGTGGGCGTGGTAACTCCTTTAGCTCTGCCCACAGCAGTTCTTGATTCTTTAAAATTTATTTAATCAATTTATTTGCTTGAATCGTGACAGCACATATATCTTCAGTATGATCACTTTGACCACAAGCCAAGCACCAAGTTACAGTAAGTAGGACAGTATCCACATCATATTGTGAAGGTCCAGTCCATGTACTTCCAGGTAAATCTGGAAAGCAGGCCTCAAAATATGGTTCCCCACAATAATAACAAGAATCGTCATCACTCAAAAAACCATCTATCTAGGCTGACATCTCAAGAAAGGTGTGAGAAAAATAAAAATAAAAGAAAATAAAAAAATAAACTAAACAAATATTTACAAGTTTGAATTCAAGTAAGTAAACTAAAATTCCAAACCAACTCAATACACCAAATTATTCCCCGGCAACGGCACCATCTTTGAATACGCTCAAATTACACTTCAATGTAGTACAAGGCGGTCATCGTCAATATATTTACCCAAATTTGGAGTCGGGGTCGAATCCACAGGGAACAATGTGAGTGGCGATTAAACTAGTTTGAAGCTAAAGCTACAAGTTAAATTCAAATAGCTAGCATGAAAAGACAAAATGGGGTTTTTTAAGGATTAGCAAATAATTGTTGGTCAGTTTAGTTTCAGTGTTTTTAATCAAGAGTTTATGGAAAAACTAGAATTATGTTCACTAGAGGTTTTGGTACTTGATAGATGCTAATAGTGGTTCGAGATTCTCACAGTAGATCGGACAACAGGTTATCTTTATCGAAGTTATGCCTAAATGTCTCTCAACCTACTTAAGCATTTAATTACCTAATCTTCTAGAACTTAGGGAATTTATATTGATGACCAGATTTTACCTCAGGTTAATCAACCTTGTTACAACGTCAATTAATAAATGGAAGTTTTTAGTGCTTCCAAGTCCCTGTTAATAATCCACTTCCCACTATATTTGATTTCTTTCTTAAGCAAATCAAAGCGGGTGTTATCTATCGTTTACAACCAATAGACGATAGATAAAACCTTAAAATTATCAAGGAGTCCTATTACCTTTCGAATCTTGAACACTCAGCACCTTATCAAGACTTAACCCTAGATTCCATAATTCAGGTCAGAGGGATTTAGCCACTCATAATGCAAAAATCTAAACACATAGTTGGATTCATGCTTTGAAAGATAAATTTACCACATGATGAATAGTAACTAGTGATTCTCAGATTAGATCACAATAGGAATCCCAAAAATATTGATTAAATCTCTTCAAAGTAATTGTTTTTTCAAGCCAAAAAACTAGAGAGAGAAAATAACAAAATATTGTCTCCAAACTCTTGTTCAGAACTCTTAAGAAAATCCTAAGCAAGGCTTTAAATAGTTCACCCTAATTATGGAAACAAAATAAAATAATTCAGAAATTTCTCGAATTAGGTGACACCATTTGTGATAGCCCATCAGGATGCTGACGACGTATCACAAATGTCGTCAACTTCCTTTATGCTTTTGGTACTCACTACCTAACACTGACCAAAAATGGTGACGCCCTATCAGCTCCTTGATTAATCGCCACTCACATTATTCCCCGGCAATGGCGCTATTTTTGATAATGCTCAACTTACACTTCAATTTAGTGCAAAGTGGTTGTCGTCAATATATTTACCCAACTTTGGAGTCAGGTCGAATCCACAGGGAATAATGTGAGTGGCGATTAAATTAGTTTAAAACTAAAGCTACAAGTTAAATTCAAATAACTGGCATGAAAAGAAAAAATGGTTTTTTTTTAATGATTGGCAAATAATTGTTGGTTACTTTAGATTCAGTGTTCGTAATCAAGAGTTTATGAAAAAAAAATAGAATTATGTTCACTAGGGCTTTTGGCACTTGATAGATGCTACTAGTGGTTCAAGATTCTCACGGTAGGTAGGACAAGTTATCTTTATCAAAGTTATGCTTAAATGTCTCACGACCTACCTAAGCATTTAATTACCTAATCCTCTCAAACTTAGGGAATTTATATTCACTGCCCAGATTTTACCTCAGGTTAACTAACCTTGTTACAACGCTGATTATTAAACGGAGTATTTCCAAGTTCCTGTTGATAATTCACTTCCGACTATATTTGATTTCTTTCTCAAGCAAATCAAAGAAGGTGGTATCTATTGTTTCCAACCAGCAGACAATAATAAAAACATAAAAATTATCAAGGAGTCCTACCACCTTTTAAATCTTGAACACTCAACATCGTATCAAGACCTAACCCTAGATCCCATAATTCAGGTTAAAGGAATTTATCCACTCATAATGCAAAAATCGAAACACATAGTTCGATTCATGCTTTGAATGATAAACTTACCATACGATGAATAGTAACTAGTGATTCTCAGATTAGATCACAATAGGAAATCCCAAAATAATGAATACAATCTCTTCAAAGTAATTTCTTTCTCAAGCCAAGAATTTAAAGAGAAAAAAATCAAAGTATATTGCTCAAAACTCAAGGTCCTGAACTCCTATGAAAACCCTAAACAAGGCTTTAAATAGTTCACCCTAATTATGGAAGCAAAATAATAAAATTCAGAAATTCTTCGGATTAGGTGACGCCATTTGTGATAGCCTATCAGGAGGCTGATGACTTATCACAAATGTCGTCAGCTTCCTTTATGCTTTTGGTGCTCGCTGCCTACCGCTGACGACAAAAAGTGATGCCCTATCAACTCCTTGATGACCTATCACAAAATATTGTCAAGTCTCTTCTTCAGTTCTCATGTGCTGCCTTAGGTTGACGGCTTATCTAATCCTTGATGACCTATCACAAAATGTCGTCATAACTTTCAATCTTAGGCCAATTCTCTGTCTATGGCTAATGATAAATCTGATAGTTTATCACAAGGCTGATGACTTATTAGAAATGTCGTCAGCCACATTTTTGCCTCTATCTACTTCTGATTTCAACTCCTTTGCTTCAATTCTTATTGGTTCTCTATCATATTAGCTTCTACTGCAAAATCAAACATAAACTAATCAAAAACGACAAAAGTTGCTTAAGACTTCGCAATTATTCTTAGTTAAAATCCTCAAATGTGTTAGCATTAGCTCACACATCAACACCCTCAACTTAAAATAATTGTTTGTCCTCAAGCAACTCAACACAACTAAAAGAATACAAGGCACATTTGGAAGTCAATCATCCACATTATCTCAAAACACTTTCACCATCTCCTAGGTCAGTCATTTTATGTACAATGAAGAACACCAATGCAATACACAGATATCAAGATACGACATTAATTCAGCTATAACAACCATGCATTGACCAGTATTACACTATCTGAATAAGTTTGCAACTAGCAACATATCTGGTATGCCCTCACAACAAAGAAATTCTCCTTTTCTCATATCAGCAATCATATATGTAACCATGGGGACAATCAAAAGACACTCTGTAATACCCCGTACTTTTCTTAGCTTGAAAAGTTTCCCCAAGAATGTTAGAAGCTTTATTTGAATGATGAATCTACTTTTGTACATGTCGTGTTTTCAAGATTTTCACTTTTTAGCATATGGGTAATCGAATAAGATTTCCATCGATACTAAATTCGCCCAAATCTGACACCCGAGTGAAGAGTTAGAGCCTTTTTAGTGAGACAGTGTATCACCTGAGCCTTCAACGTATCGCGGAGATAGCTCAAATGGGAATTGTCAATTTCAAGTATTGCTCCATAATAGTGGTGCATCGTTCCAAACTTTCAGGTTGTAGACAAGGTGGAAACGTGATAGCTCCCGTCTAGCCACCGTGCAATTTCCCATTTGTCACTTTCCAGTGACTTGGCGCGATAGTGGCCCGTCGCGCCAAGGATGAAAATCTAGAAATTTTCTCATAAATTAAATACGTGTCCTAGGGTTAAAAGGGTCAATTTCCCACCCTATATAAGCCTTATAACACGAGATTTGACCATAATTCAGCAACTTATACTCAATTACTCTCAAAAACTCTCAAGAACAAGCCCTAGGGTTTTCATAGAAGGTTCAATTCCAAGGGAATTCACCATCAAATTTCAAGAATCTCTTCGTCAAACTTCTTAGAATCACAAGCTAAGGTATGTGTAGTGTTCATTCATGGACTCCATTCGTCCATGAAGCCCAAGAATCTCTTTTCTAAGTTTAAGTCTATGGATTTCTTTATGAATTTCATGTTGGATTTGTTTTGTTTATGTTGAGAATGATCAATTGAATTCAAATCCATGTTGGGTGATCAATTTTATATGGAATTGATTTGTATAGATGTATATTCATGTGAACCTATAAATAAACCCTAGAATGATGAAATTAGATATAAATCATGATGTTCCTTCATCTAGGCATTTAATAATACACATGAAATTAGATATAAATCATGATGTTTGATTGTTGTATAATGTGTCTACATGTGTTATGCCTATCATGTGTATTATTAAATGCCTAGATGAAGGAACAATGCCCAACTAGTATGATATCATGAAATCCCCATGTATGTACAAGCTTATGCATATCACATGTTTGATGAAGTGCTTCAATATATGAAGTTTGAATTGTGTTGTTGGTCATGTGTTCAAGTAAGCCATGCTATGTCAATTTCTTCTCATAGAGTCCTAGGGGTACTTGTATCCGAACATTTAGTTGTGTGCCTAGATCCATTTCATGTTTTCACGATCTCCTCAGTCAAGCTATAATCCATTGAACTCAGTTAGTCATGTGACTCAAGAAATCTCAGTAATTTCAGTAGCTCAGTAATCTCAGTAACCTCAGTATTCCCAGTCAATCTCAGTAACTTCAATATTCTCAGTTAGTCCTCAGAACTAAGTACATTCCGCCATTCAATAAAACTCAGTAAATTCAGTTTAGCTATGCTAGACAATACCACTAGTATCATCTCAGTTCAGTTTAGCCAATCAGTTCAGTTCAGTGTCTTTTATATGGGAGTAGGATTCAGTACCGAGCGAGCCTAGGGATGGGAACTTACCCGCTAGATAGGACTGAGATCCCTAGAAGCAATCCCTAAGTTCCAGAACTACGTAGCTAGCGTAGGTACGAGATGTCACCCGATAGATAGGACTGACATACTCGGGGATCACCCGTTAGCACATTTAAATGTATAGGACTGATCCCAGGGGTCACCCGCTAGATTAGGATTGACTCCACAGCAGTTGTCTTTACCAGTGGCGTGGTACTAACACCCTTTTAGCTGGGTTTATAGGTTGGACCCCAGTTATCTTAGTATGGGGTATGTCGGTTAGATGAATACATCCCACAGTTTCAGTTACAGAAATCAGGACTGTTAGATACAATCAATTCAGCTCAGTAATACAAATTTAAAACTATCAGATACAGTCAATCCTTTTCATTATAAATAGACTACGAGATCACTCATTAGATAGGACTAATCTCAACTATGGTCAATCAGTAGCAGCATAATCAGATTCAGAGATCACCCGCTAGGTAGGACTGATCTCAGACTAAGTCAAATCTTCTTTATTATCAGTATACTCAGAGATCCCCCACTAGATAGGACTGATCTCAGATTCAGTTACTCAGATACAGTGTGGAACTCAACTAGTTCCATCAGATACAGGACTATCAGACACAGTCACTCATGTTATCAGTTATTAGAATATATGTAATCAGGCTTCAGCTTCAGGATCGTCAGATACAGTCAACCAGACTAGTTTTTCATAATCAGAACTATTAGACACAGTTATCCATGTATCAGTAACATAGTATCAGACCCTCAGTATTCAGTAATATAGTATTCAGTCCCAACACGATCTTAGTTACAGTTATGTAGTCATGCATGTATTCTCACATTCATGTTAGTCAGTTAGTTATATTTGTTCATATATATGAACCCCATGCATTTATCCTACCTCACTTGCATACCAGTACATTCAAAGTACTGACGCATTAGCGTTATGGTGTCTTATACCATAGGTTTAGAGGCACGAGCTCCAGATCAGCAGTAAATTCCAGTCTCAGCAGTCATAGTTAGAAGTGAGTCCTCATCTTTTGAGGACTTGATGATTACATTACCATTTCAATTTCCAGTTTATTTCAGTAGATAGAGTTAGTTAGGGACATATCCCATCAACTCCTTATTCAGACAGTTTAGAGGCTTTCAGACTACAGTATGTTAGGCAGTTATTTTAGATTTGTTTTGGTATTGTTATACCATTTTCAGACATTGTGTTATCAGATGTTTGTTCAGTATTAAACCTTATGGCCTTTCAGTTCATGTTTCCGCATTATTATGTTATATTATGCAGTGTACAGGTACAAATATCAGTCATGGGTTAGCTTGTGGTCCTTCGGGGTCATGAGCACCGTGTAGTATTCCGGTTCAGAAAATCGGGGCGTTACACACTCACTCTCAGAATGAAATTCCAATCAATGTATGCCGAGTACCATAGGCGTGCCCTTATATTAATTACCAAGGTTTTCAGACAGGCCAGTTAGGATCACTATAGGTCTTTTTTCTGGCTTGTAATGTAGGCTAGGGGCTGGTATGATATTCAAGGACATTTAGAGTTACTACGCCTCCTTGACACTACACTAACCTCTTGGGGTCTCACTTCTTAACCTTTTTCTTTTTTTTCTCCCTTTCTTGATTAAAGCACATTCAAGATGGGTGCGTTCTTTTCGACAATCATTTCTTTTTTTTTCACAACTTTTCTTTTCTTCTTCTTTTTCCACCGCACCCAACTTTTTTTTCTTTTCTTTTATTCTACCTTTATTCATACTAATTTTCATCATGCACCCCTATGATAGCCACCCTCAACTTAGGCTATTTACCTAAGTCAAAGTGCACAATATCCAAGGAGGACCAGTGCCAAAATAGGTTCATTGTTATACAAATGGGAAGGTAATATGTATAATAAAAAGAATAGGCATTCGGGTTCAAAATTGGGATCAAGGGATATCATTCACACATGAAAGGTAATATAGGCTAAAAGTGGACTAATATTAAAATGGCCTATGATCCTTTCCTCCCCCCTATCCTTCAACCTAGGTATGACTAACCGGGAAAGTTCTGGATTCAACATACAATGGGAACTGAATAAGATCTCACACACACATGGCACACAAGTATATCACAAGCTACTACTCGTTTAGTTCATGCAACTGTTTAGCACTGATTATTTTGTCACAAGAACTGATGCCATACAAAGATACACAGTGGTCACACTTAGATGCAATTCACACAAGTAACTACTCAGTCCATTGGAGAGGTGCTAAAAAATTATAAAAACAAGTTAACTGCCTCAAGTAATAGTATTTTTCCTAGTCGACTACAAAATGTTACAACAAATCACAATACTCCTAAATATGCCAGCTCTACTAGGAACAGGACTCCGGGGAAAAGAGGCACGACAACAAAAATCCCAAGAGGACATCAACATCCACAAGTAGACCCACCATCAACTTAAAATCATGCAATGTCCCCAATGCGTCACACCAAAACAAAGGAGTTAGTATAGTGGTGATTATTCCCACCTGTCACGCGGGTGACTCGGGTTCAATCCCCGACAACGGTGTCATTTTTGATAACGCTCAACTTACATTTCAATTTAGTGCTAGGAGGTCATCGTTAATATATTTACCCAACTTTGGAGTCGGGGTCGAATCCAAAGGGAACAATGTGAGTGGCGATTAAAATAGTTTGAAACTAAAGATACAAGTTAAATTCAAATAACTGGCACGAAAAGACAAAATGGGGGTTTTTAATGATTAGAAAATAATTGTTGGTCAGTTTAGTTTCAGTGTTGGTAATCAAGAGTTTATGGAAAAACCAGAATTATGTTCACTAGAGGTTTTGGTACTTGACAGATGCTAATAGTGGTTCAAGATTCTCACAGTAGATAGGACAACAGATTATCTTTATCGAAATTATGCCTAAATGTATCTTGACCTACTTAAGCATTTAATTACCTAATCCTCTCGGACTTAGAGAATTTAAATTCATGAGCAGATTTTACCTCGGGTTAATCAACTTTGTTACAGTGTCAATTATTAAATGGAAGTTTTTAGTGCTTCCAAGTCCCTGTTAATAATTCACTTCCCACTATATTTGATTTTTTTCTCAAGCAAATCAAAGCGGGTGTTATCTACTATTTGCAACCAATAGATGATAAATAAAACCTCAGAATTATTAAGGAGTCCTATTACCTTTCGAATCTTGGACACTCAGCACCTTATCAAGACTTAATCCTAGATCCCATAATTCAGGTTAGAGGGATTTAGCCACTCATAATGCAACAATCAAAACACATAGTTGGATTCATACATTGAAAGATAAACTTACCTCATAATGAATAGTAAATGGTGATTCTCAGATTAGATCACAATAGGAATCCCAAAAATATTGACTAAATCTCTTCAAAGTAATTGGTTTTTCAAGCAAAAAAACTAGAGAGAGAAAATAACAAAATATTGTGTCTCCAAACCTTTGTTCGGAACTCTTAAGAAAACCCTAAGCAAGGCTTTAAATAGTTCACCCTAATTATGGAAACAAAATAATAAAATTCAGAAATTCCTCGGATTAGGTGATGCCATTTGTGATAGCCTATCAAAAAGCTGGCGACTTATCACAAATGTCGTCAGCTTCCTTTATGCTTTTAGTACTCGCTTCCTAATGCTGACGACATACGGTGATGCTCTATCAGCTCCTTGATGACCTATCCCAAACATTATCAAGGCTTTTCCTCAGCTCTCATGTTCTGCCTTAGGATGACGACAATCTTAAAGACTTATCAGCTTCTTGACGTCCTATCATAAAATATTATCATAGTTTTTGACTTAGGCCAATTCTCTGTCTACTGCTGACGATGAAGCTGATAGATTATCACAGGGCTGGCTCCTTATCACAAATGTCGTCAGCCACACTTTGCCTTTATTTACTTCAGATTTCAGCTCATTTGTTTCCATTCTTGTTGGTTCTCTTGCATCTTAGCTTCTACTGCAAAATCAAACATAAAGCAATCAAAAACGATAAAAATTGCTTAAGACTTTGCAATTATTCTTAGTTAAAATCCTCAAATGTGTTAGCATTAGCTCACACATCAATAATTTTGGATAACGCTCAACTTACACTTCAATTTAGTGCAAGACAGTCATCGTCAATATATTTACTCAACTTTAGAGTCGAGGTCGAATCCACAGGGAATAATGTGAGTGGCGATTAAAATAGTTTGAAGCTAAAGCTACAAGTTAAATTTAAATAACTGGCATGAAAAGACAAAATAGGGTTTTTTAATGATTAGCAAATAATTGTTGGTCAGTTTAGTTTCAGTGTTTGTAATCAAGAGTTTATGTAAAAACTAGAATTATGTTCACTAGAGGTTTCGGTACTTGACAGATACTAATAGTGGTTCAAGATTCTCGCAGTAGATAGGACAACAGGTTATCTTTATCGAAGTTATGCCTAAATGTCTCTCGACCTACTTAAGAATTTAATTACCTAATCCTCTCGGACTTAGGGAATTTATATTCATGACCAGATTTTACCTCAGGTTAATCAACCTTGTTACAGCGTCAATTATTAAATGGAAGTTTTTAGTGCTTCCAAGTCCCTGTTAATAATTCACTTCCTACTATATTTGATTTCTTTCTCAAGCAAATCAAAGCGGATGTTATCTATCGTTTGTATCCAATAGACGATAAATAAAACCTCAGAATTATCAAGGAGTCCTATTACCTTTTGAATCTTGAACACTCAGCACCTTATCAAGACTTAACCCTAGATCCCATAATTCAGTTTAGAGGGATTTAGCCACTCATAATGCAAAAATCGAAACACATAGTTCGATTCATGCTTTGAAAGATAAACTTACCATACAATGAATAGTAGCTAGTGATTCTCAGATTAGATCACAATAGAAATCCCAAAATAATGAATATAATCTCTTCAAAGTAATTTCTTTCTCAAGCCAAAAAGTTAAAAAGAGAAAAAAAATCAAAGTATATTGCTCAAAGCTCAAGGTCTGAAACTCCTAACAAAACCCTAATTATGGAAACAAGATAATAAAATTTAGAAATTCTTCAGATTAGGTGACGCCATTTGTGATAGCCTATCAGGAGGCTGACAACTTATCATAAATGTCGCCATCTTCCTTTATGATTTTGGTGCTTGCTGCCTACCGCTGACGACAAAAAGTGACGCCCTATCAGCTCCTTGATGACCTATCATAAAATGTCGTCAAGTCTCTTCTTCAGTTCTCATGTGCTGCCTTAGGTTGACGGCATTCTTGATGTCTTATCAGATCCTTGACGACTTATCATAAAATATCATCACTGCTTTTAATTTTTGGCTAATTCTCTGTCTATGGCTGACGTTGAATCTGATAGGTTATCACAAGGCTGACGACTTATCAGAAATATCGTCAGCCACACTTTTGCCTCTATCTACTTCTGATTTCAACTACTTTGTTTCCATTCTTGTTGGTTCTCTATCATATTAGCTTCTATAACAAAATCAAACATAAACCAATCAAAAACGATGAAAGTTGCTTTAAACTTCGCAATTATTCTTAGTTAAAAGCCTCAAATGTGTTAGCATTAGCTCATACATCAGACCCAAGAATCAACATCTGCATACCTTAGGAAACTCTTTCTTAAAGGATCTTAGAGAGATTCTTGATTTCTTGATTTCTCTTGATTTTTCTTGAAGAAGAAAGAAGGGTTTTAATTTGTAGGAAACCCTAGTTTTTGATGTTAAAGATGTGAAATAAAGTTGTGATCCTTGTTCGTATATAAATAGGGGCTGAAAAGAGTGGAAAAATACCCAAAAAGCCCTTTTAAAAATGTCTTAAAAATGCTGAATCATGGGCTGCGACGGTCGAAGCGATGGTCCGTCGCTTAGTCTGACGGTCCATTGGATCATCCATCGCACATTGGTTAGCAAAATAATACACTGCCTTCATGCGACGGTCTCAACGATGGTCCGTTGCAGCCTTGACGGTCTATCGGATCGTCCGTCGCAGGTTGGCCAGGATGAGGTCACACTGCCTTAGCGGTGACGGTCCCAGCGATGGTCCGTCGTAGCGTTGATGGTCCGTCGTCCTGGATGATGCACTTGGTCCAAGAAAGGGATTCACTGCCTTGGTTGTGATGGGCTGGGCGACGGTGCATCGTAAGCTCAACGGTCTGTCAACCCGACCGTCGCACCTGGGGGTTTCGACTATTTTCAGTAAAACAGCCATAGCTTCCTCGTCCGATGCCGGATTTTGAAGAAATTGGTATCGATGGAAAGATTATTAAATGATCTACATGAAAAAAAATTCTATATTAGGGAAATTCTATATGGTTCAAAATATTTCTTACTTGGGAAGACACTTCTCAATCTTTTAAGGTCAGATTTATGCTTCACTGAACAAGATCTAAGGCTCAGACTACAAGAGAATTTTGTGGGGTATTACATTGTACATTGATTACCACCAGTTGAATAAGGTGACAGTAAAGAATAAATACCCTCTTTCTAGGATAGATGACTTATTTGACCAGCTTCAGGGTGCTAAGTATTTCTCCAAGATTAATCTCCATTTGGGCTATCATCAGCTAATGATTAGGGATGAGGATATCCCTAAGACTTCCTTTGATACCCGTTATGGTCATTTTGAGTTCTTAATCATGTCTTTTGGGTTGACCAATGCCCCAGTGATATTTATGTATCTCATGAATTGGGTATTCCATCAATTTTTAGATTTGTTCATCATTGTATTTGTCAATGATATTCTGGTTCATTCAAAGAGTGAGGCATATCATTTTGATCACCTCTGTATTGTGTTGTAGACCCCAAAGGATCAACGTTTGTATGCTAAGATTTTGAAGTGTGAATTTTGGTTGAACGTTGTTACTTTTCTAGGTCATGTTGCATCTAGTGAAGGGATCATGGTGGATCCACGGAAGGTGGAGCTTGTTTAGAAGTGGCCAAGAACTATGACTTAAACTAATATTCAAAGCTTTTTGGGTTTAACCGGTTATTATAGAAGGTTTATGGAAATCTTCTCATCTATTTCAGCTCTGTTGACTAAGTTGACCTAGAATAAGGTGAAATTTCTATTGTCGTATGCTTGTGAGGAGATTTTTGAGAAGTTGAAAGACACTTTGACTTCTGTGCCAATTTTGAGTCTGCCCGAGGGTACTGATGGCTTCGTTCGTTGTCTATTATGATATGTCTCGGGTGGGACTTGGTTGTGTCTAGATATAGCATGGTAGTGTTGTGGCATGTGCTTCTAGACAGTTGAAGGTTCATGAGAAGAATTATTTGACTCATGATTTAGAATTATTAGCTGTGGCATTTGCATTGAAGATCTGGCAACATTATTTATATGGGATCTATGTTGATATTTATTCTGATCATAAGAGTTTGCAGTATGTTTTCACCCAAAAGGAGTTGAACCTAAGGCAGAGATGATGACTTGAGTTGCTCAAGGACTACGATATGAGTCTCCATTATCATCCAGATAAAGCTAACGTGGTTGCTGATGCACTTAGCAGGTTGTTCATGTGAATCTTATCTCATGTAGATAAGGAGAAGTGAAGATTGGTGAAGGATATTCACTGTTTGTGTAATCTTGGAGTTTGTCTGTTGGAATTTAAGAATGGTGGTGTGATTGTACAAGAGGTGGCGAAGTCATCTCTTGGTGATAAGGTGAAGGATAAATAGGTCTTGGACCCTATCTTGATGCAGATCAAGAATGATAAGAGTCACTAGAAGGTGATGGCTTTTGAGATTGGTGGTGATGGTATCTTGAGGTACCAAGGCAGTTTATGTGTTTCAAATGTTGATGAGCTGCGAGAAAGGATTATGGTTGAAGCTCATGAGTCAAGGTACATTGTTCATCCTGGTTCGATGAAGATGTATCATGATCTAATGGAGATATATTGGTGGAATAAAATAAAGAGGGTGTGGCCAATTTTATATCTAGGTGCATGATGTGTCAGCAAGTAAAGATGGAGCACTTGAGGCTCGGTAGATTGTTTAAAGAAATTAAGCTTCCTATGTGGAAATGGTAAATAATTAATAAGGATTTTGTTACCAGTCTTTCATGGTCCCGAAATTAGTTTGATTATATTTAGGTTATCATGGATTGGATGACTAAGTCTTCTTACTTCTTGTCGGTGAGAACTAATTACTCCGTCGAGGATTATGCAAAGTTGTTTATTCAAGAGATCGTGAAGTTACATGGTGCACCTGTTTCTACTATCTCTGATCGACGTACTCAGTTCTCATCACATTTTTGGCGCTCATTTCAGAGTAGTTTGGGGACTAAGGTGATTCTTAGTGTCGTTTTCCACCTTCAGATGGATGGGTAAGTAGAGAGGACTATTCAGACACTGTAGGATAAGCTTAGATCCTATGTGATCGACTTTGGTGGTAATTGGGTCGATCATTTTCCCCTCATTGAGTTTGCATATAATAATAGTTATCAATTGAGCATTGTAATTGCTCTATTTGAGGCTTTGTATGGTAGGAGGTGAGTCGTTATCCTATTGGATGGTTCATAGTTGGTGAGGATAATTTATTTGGTCCTGAATTGGTGCACCAAGTCATGGAGAAGGTGAAGGTGATTCGGGATAGGCTTAAGACTGCCCAAAGTCTCCAAAAGTCCTACGCGGATGTGAGACAAAGGGAGTTGGAGTTTAATGTTGGTGACTGGTTGTACTTAAAGGTGTCTCCTATAAATGGAGTGATTCAAGTTTGGGTTCTATTAATCCGGTCTTCCACGTGTCAATGTTGAGGAAATACGTGGGTAGTCCTTCCTTGGTTGTTTCTTTGGATGGTGTGGGCATCTTGGATTTTTTATCCTATGAGAAAGTACCGATTGTGATCTTCAATTGGAAAGTTTGTCTATTTCATATGAAATATGTGGCTTCGGTAAAGGTTCTATCGAGAAACCAAAAGTTTAAGGAAGCTGCATGGGAAACCGACGAGGACATGAAGTCCAAGTATCTATTTTTATTCCCTATTCTGCAAAATTATGCTTAAGGTATGTGTGATATAAACATCTTTATTTTTTGTCTTTGTTAAAGGTAAGAGTGGGTGTGTTTCTGTGTTAAATCGCGCTAAGGGATACCTTGTGACATCATTCGGGGAAGAATGATCCTGAGGGGGGAGAATGAAATACCCCAGGTGTTGGTCCCTGGAAAATTTTGAGTTCTGAGCTTACTGCCCTGACTATGACTCTCCTTGCAAGTCATAGGGAGTCATTAAAGGTCATAGGACCCATTCGTAATGTGCCCAGTGAGATTTTTCTAAGTCACTGTTTTGAATACGACAACCATATTATAAGTCGTAAGGACTCTAAACGACTCGTATAGTCCTTTCCATGACAAAACCAATGTGATGAGCAAAGTATTCTTTCCTGAGTATGACTAGGATGTAAAAAGTTGTATGGACTCGTTAAGAGTCTTAAGGTCCCTTCAATAACCAGACTAATGTTGATAGTCTAGGATACTGTCCAGACTACTACTGAGGGGAAACGAGTCGCAGGGTGACCCTACGAGTTGTAAGGTCACCCATAACGACTGGTGGCTTATTTTCCAGCTTTTTAATGAGGGAATTTTAGATATTTTCCTCTTATTCCAATAATAACCCACAACTTATAAACATACTTGGGACCCTATTTAATCCATTATACACATCAAATACACTCTCTTCTCTCTCATATCCTCTCAAGCATCAATACTTATGGTTTTCAAGAAGTGGGTCAAATAGAGCTTTCAGGGTTGAATTCTCTCCATAATCTTGGGTATTTTAAGCATGTGACTCTCCCTTTAAATTAGTTTTATCTAAAACATGAATTTACATGGTTAAATATGTGGATTTGAAATAAAGTTTTTGATATGGTTGGGGGATTTGACATGAATGGTTCTTAAATTAATTTTACCTGGTTTATTATACATTATTCATGCTTTGTTAACAGTTTTTAACTTGTGGGGTGCATGGATTGGTGAATAATCAAAGGGGTTATGTTTTCCCCAATTGTGATGAATTTTTCTTTGACATATGGTTTTGGAAATTGAGTTTCCTCAACCTAAATGTGAATTAATAATGATACATGGATTTATCGCATGTATTGACTTATTCACTTGAACTAAGGCATTGGCATAAAAAGCTAATGAACCATGGCATGATTTCATTGAACTTTGGGGTATGTGGATTCCCCGTGTGAATGTTAATAAAACTTAAGGGGTCATGAACTTCCCTCGTGTGATGGTTAATGGATATGGCATGATAATGAACTTGCAAGTGAGGTTAGTATGACGAAACCAACAGGAATCCTGAATGCATAATCGGTTCAATAAAATGGAAATATGTGTTAAATATTTTAATTGGGCTTAAAGCAAATTGTGTAGCCGGCCCGTGAAAGTGGAGGTCCCGAGGGACCAACACCGAAAACTGCACTAGCCGACGCGGGGGTCTAAATGACCGGGAGGTTTGAGTCCCCCTTGTTATTATTTATGATTGGGAGGTTCAAGTCTCCGATGTTATATAAATTGGTGCTTGAGTCATCTTTGATTTATGTCGGGAGGTTCGAGTCCCCCATCAAGCATATGACATATGATTATCCTCTGGTTCGTGTGCCTACAGGCATTGGGGCCCTTCCATCTGGGGGAGAGTTGGGATGATATAGCCTATGGGTGCCTTATTATGACGGTTATGCTACACAATCCAGGTTAAGGTTTTCAAAGCTCATGCTAAAGCATATATGTATTTGCATTTGATGATATGCATTGGATTTGTCTAGTATTGGATTATTACTCATGACATTATTTTATCCCTTATTCCTGAGTTGAATGCTAGCACTCTAACTGTTAATTGTCTTCGAATTCTTTATCCCCAAGAGATGCAGGCACCGAAAATACTCCTATTTTTCCTATGCAGTGATCAAGTGTTCGAGGATATTTCATGAGTTGACTTGAAGTGGTGAGCTTCCATACTTCGGAAGACCTCATTTCATATTTTGTGCTTCACATTGTCATAGACTATTCTTTCGGTTATTTTTGGCTATTGTCTGGGGCATGTCTCGACATTTATTGATATTCATTTAGTTAGAGGCTTTGTGGATATTACTGTGGACTTGAGTATCGATTATTGGTTTTTGGACTTATCATATATGTCTTAAGTTTCCTTTACTATCATGTTATATGTTTGAAATTCAGTCATTGTTAGTGTGTATGCTATGTTTGTTCTATTTCATTATTTTAAGATTTTCTATTTCTTAAATCACATGGATTCTATTAGGATTGGCATAAACAACCATAATTTCACCCCCAATTAATGTTTTATAACATCCTAGAATCATTTTTTACTGAAGGTATACATATTCTCACCATTTTTCAGCAATTCTAGAACTAGGGTTAAATTCCAATTTTCTACCATGAATTCAAGTCTAGAATATAATGACTTTCCTCCAAATATGAAAATGCTTAAAACCCCTTTAAAAATTGTCTTTCCAAAGCTCCTTTGTGTTTTCTAAAAGAATAGAGAATAAGAATATTTTTTTATTTCTAAAAATAGTCAAATTCTACATATTACCGCTATAGCAGTTAAAGTTTTGTTGTAGCAGCTTGCTCCTTTAGATAGAGGTCTTCGATTGTGGTAATTATTATCACTGCAAGGGTTACTTTTTTCACTGCAGCGGTCTGAGGTGAAAACTCAGAACCTCTCCTCAATTTTGTTTATTTTGCAACACACACCACAAGTTATAACATCGCAAATCAGCCCCTCCACGGTAAACTTTATAACTGGAGTTCTACAATTCTATTTTAGGTGCTAAAAATTGCTACGACTTTCTAAACTCATTATCTATCTTGATATTACATCAAATGCCACTTCCAACAATTACTTACTATCAAATTTTATTTCATTAACACACTTTCTAAAATCATCCAATCCTAGACTAGTCTTAAATTTCTCAAAAATCGACTAAGGAAAGTCTAAGTGTAAATTTTACCCCCTCTTTAATCATAATGATAATTTGGATTGTTATATTATTGAATAAATACAACCCCATTTTCAGTTAAGAACTTGTTTTCTTTGATAATTATGAAACTTTTTCTTGTAATGAAGTCTTTGTTTTTCTTTATTACCACAATGCTCTTTGGGCACTCAGTGGTAGAATGTCTTAGTTTTTCACAAGTATAACATAGATCCTCTATAAGAACAATCTCTTTGTGAAAACCTAGTCGAGCTTTTCCAATGCGAGTTCTATAGCTTAGATGATTTACAATTCTAGAGGATTGAGTCCACCTATTAGCCTTTTCAATATCTAGTCTTAATCTAGAGTTTTCTCGATTAAGTTTTTTTATTCTATCTTTTTTCAAGAGTAAATCTCCATTCTTTTGTTTAAGAGCAGACTCAATCTTTAGAACATCATTACAAGGAGTATTTTTCTCTTTATTAGTGGTGGAGAGTTTGAGAACTTCTAAATTAAAAGATAGAATGGTTGCACCATGTTGGTTCACCTGTTTCTTCAAAGTATAGTTTTTTCAACAATGCTCTTTCCTTTTTCAGTATCTGTGAGTTCATACTTAAGGTTGGCAAGAGTTTCGAGTAACTAGTCTTGGTTAGCTGTTAAGTCATGCGATTCATCAATTAGGTGAGCCAATAAGGTATTTAATGTTTTTCTTAGAGAAAAAATGGAGCTTATCCTTTAGTTCCAGGATTTTTAACTCAGATTTGCTTGCTTCTTCCTTTTTATCTTCCTCCTTATCAAAATCACACATAGCCATGAATAGAGTATCATATACATCACTATCAGATTCTTCAGAACACTAAGCAACTAAATGGCATGAGATTTCTTAAGGTCATTTTTGTCCTTATTTTTTTGTTTCTTCTCTATTCTTTCCTCCTTCCATTTATTTCCCACAAAGGATAGTATTTGATTATATGATTTATTTTTTCACACTTAAAGCAACCATTTTTTGATTAATCATTGGACCAGCGCTGCTACTTGTTCCCTTCCTGTTATCTTTTCTGAAGAATTTTCTGAAGTTTTTCGTGATGAAGGACATTTGTTCTTCATTCAAATGTGATTCATTACTTTCAGAAGTGTTAAAGTCTAGTGATTTCTCCTTGGTATCCACCTTTTTAGGGTTGGTCATTCTCTTCTCATAGATCTTCAGATTCCCTACCAATTCATCAAGAGACATGATAGTGAGATCTTTTGCTTCCCTAGTAGCAGTAATCTTGACTAACCAGATAGCCTTTGGGAGGATTCTTAGAACCTTATCTAGTTGTTCTTCAATAGTCAATGTCTTTCCTAGGGATGACAATTCATTCACCAAGGTGGTAAATCTAGTAATTTTCTCTTGTAAAGTTCCACGATCCTTCATTTTGAACGTCTCATATTCAGTGAACAACATAGCAACTCTGAATTTTCTCATCTGACTAGTGTCTTCATGTGCGTTAACCAACGCATCCTAAATTTATATGGCACTGGTACAATTTGAAAATCTGGTGTACTTATCAGGACCAAGACCACACACAAGTATATTTTTGGCTTTGGCATTCTTCTTCGAAGCAATAAGGTCGTCAACATTGAATTCATCTTTACTCTTATTTACTTGTTCTCCTTCCACAATCTTCATGGGAATGGTAGGTCCAACAGTTATTCTATTACATAACCCATAATCTTCAGCTTGAATGAATTCCTCCGTGTTAGTTTTCCTCTATACAAAGTGAGTCCCATTGAATAATGGAGGTATGGTAATGGATTATCCTTTATAATGCTCAGTCGGGGGTGCAGAGTTAATCTTGATCTTATCTTAAGGTGTTAGCCTTTTTAACATGATAACTTGCTCTGATACCAATTGATATCCAACACGCCCAACAACCTTAATGAATTGTAAGTAATTATTACACTACGAATGGACTGGGTTGCTTAACGAGCAGTATATAGTAATCTAAAATGATCGTATTTTGTTATGTGTATGATTGAAGGAAATATTTTGAAAAAGCATCATATGAAAAATGAATATTTATTTATCTGACGAAATGATAGATAAATTTAAAATACTTGTTTTGTACGTAATTAAGGATATAGAAATTGTAGATATAAGAAAAATAATATTGGAAAAAATATTTGATAAATATTTTATGACTAGAATAAATTACATACCTCACCTACCTAACTACTCTTATAAATACTTACATACTAAACCTACACATCAACCATGATAAATTACGAATATTGGAAAATGGATATGAAAAATATGCAATTAATAGAAAAATTAATGAAACAAATTTAAAAGAATATATGAGAACCAAAGATATAAAATATATAGAATACCTTAATGAAAATATAGAGGAATTAATAAGATTAAAACAAACAACTAAAGAATATTATGAAAAAACATTTAATTAACCCACCTAAATGACATATAATTTTGAAATACTAGTTTTATACATAATTAGAGATATAGAAATTATAGACGTAAAGAAAATAATATGGGAAAAAATATTTAACATTGAAGAGTTAGATATAAATCAGATAGAAGACGAGTTAGGAGAAATATACTTAAGTGATGACAATCACTATTACTACTTAGATAATTATTCAGATGGATATTATACAGATTAAGAAATGCTAGAATATATTCAAAGAGTTAGAGAAAAACAAAGTTGGCTATACGAAGAAATTAATTATAGAAACCAGCTTAGAAAAGGAAGAGAACAATTAAAAGAAAGATTAATTTGGATAAATAAAACCATGAAACAACTAGAATCGAAAGACAGTTTAGAATATGATTTAGACATAGAACTATTCATAGAAGAAAAAGACAGGATAATTAACGAAATAGATAACCTAGAATTTAATATTAGGTATAGTACAATTAGAATAAATTATTACAAAGAAATTTGCAGTATCACAACTACTTTAAGATAAAATGATAGACTATGAGTATTTAAAATATTGGAGACAAGATATGGAAGAAATAAGAGCAACACAGATACTTATGAAAGAAAATTTAATTGAATATTTTAGAACAAAAGATATAGAATATTTAGAATACCTCCAAAATAATATAGAAGAATTACAAAGACTAAGAGAAAAAACTAAAGAATACTACAGTAAAGTTTTTAATCAATTACCACATAATCACCCCCCAAGATATGAACATTAATAAAATTAAAATAAATACACTAAAAATAAAAATGTTTAGAGAAGTTAAGAAATATCCACGCACAAATAAAAATAGATCCATTAGAGCTATAATAGATCTATTTATTTATCCAAGTTATTCGGACCCTCTTACAATTGGTATCAGAGCCTACAATGTTTAAAGTTACGGAAGTAGGATATATTTGGATTTATTTGATTAATTTATTAATTATGAAACAATTAAATTTAGATATTCACCAAAAGAATATTTATAATATTTGTTTAGATGAATAACGTACAAAAACCACAACAATATAAAAAATTAAAATAAATAATATCTGAAAAGCGTAAAGAATTAAAAATAAGGATAGAAATACTACAGTATAACATAATTGTCGGAGTTAGTAAAAACTCAATAAATGCACAAAAAGAAGAAATATCAAATTTAGAATCAACAATGGATGGTCTAGAATATATATATCAACACAACCTATATACATTTAAATAAAATGAACAAAGAAGAATTCATAATAGATGAAAAAACATATGAAAATCACGAAGGATTAAAAATAAAAATAGTATTCTCTAATTTAGGAAGGAGATATAAGAAAATAGGTGAACATTTATATTTAATATTAGAAAAAGAAGAATTAAAATTAGAAGATAAGTTGACAGTCACGGTAAGAATAGAAAGAAAAAACGAAGAGATCGACAGAAAAAAAAGAAAATAGATAAAATAAAACAACAAACCACCAAAGAAATACGAAAAATAGAAGAAACTAAAAATAGTTGGACTGCTAAATTAGAAAAAGAACTACAAATGCTAAAAGATTTATATGAAAAGAGACAGAAAGAAAAAGAAGAAAAAGATAAAGAACAAAAATTATTAATTGAGATAAATCAATTTAAAGAAAAATTAGAAATAAAAAATAAAGAACCAGAAACCAGTGAATTAGAAATAAATACAATAGATGCTGAAGAAACAAATAATTATGATTCGGAAGATAGTGAAATATATACAGAAATTCTAGAAAACATAGGAAAACTAGAAATTAATGAAAAACAAGAAGTAATTAATAAATAAAATGTAGAACTAATAAATACAAAAGTAAATACTCTAGATAAAAATATAATACCTAGTACATCAGAAATAAGAAAACCAACCTATAATTATAAAAATAAGTTTAAAAGATATAATTCAAAGGATGAATATAATAGATGGACACCAAAACAAATAATTAATTACAACTTTTTAGATTTAGACTGTGTAATAGATACAAATAAAACAATACAACTATGGGTAGGATACATGTCAAAATAATTATTAGATAATAAAATAGATACAACAAATACACTAGAATATATAGAAAAGACATTAATAGGAACAGTAAAATTATGGTTTTTAAACGTAGCCGAAGCAAGTAAAAAAGTACTAAGATCTGATAATAAAATTGAAGGAACATCAATACCTACTAAAATACTACCAACAGAAATATTGAAAAAATATGAAATAGCTATAAGAGAAGAATTTAGTAGTATAGCAACAGAAGAAGAAGAGCAAAACAAAGAGAAAGATATGAATAGGAATTTAATGTTAAAATTAGCAATATGTAATATGTGCTATATAGATGAGTATACGTGCGCATTTAAATAATATTATTATAAAGGAACATATAATATAAAAGAAAGTAAAGAAATAAGAAAATTATATTTTAGTAAATTACCTGAATCATTTAGTTCAAAAATAATAAATAATGTGAAGAAAGATATTATAAGAAAAGAAAAAGACATAAGAAATATAAGAAATACAAAAAATCAAAATATAAATATAAGAAACCAAGAAAAAGATATTATGTAAAAAATTATAAACATAAAAGACCATATAGGAAAAAGAAATCTATAAAAGAATGTACTTGTTATAATTGTGGAAAACAAGGACATTTAGCTAGAGATTGTAAATTACCAAAAAAAAAAAAACAAATATCAGAAATAAAAATAGAAAATACAAAATATATGCAGATAGATTATATAGATTATGAATTAGAAAGTGAAGATAGTTTATATGAAATTTCGGAGAATGAAACAGATAATAAAATAGATAGTGAATTAGATGAATCAAATGACTGAAGAAGATATAAAAATGAACCAAATAACTGAAGAAGATATAAAAATAATAACAAAAGAAGAATATTTAAATGAAGAAGGAACAGATCAAAAAATAATATTTGACAGTAATATATTTGACGAAATAAAAGGAAAAGAGTTAGACTTAAGTGTAGAAAAAATATTTAAAATACCAACAATAAAAAATATATTTAGTAGAAAAAAGAAAGAATACTACGTAGTAAGTCAAAAAGAACATGTAATAGACTGTAGTTATGCAAAAGGAAGAACTAGTATACCACTAGTAACAAAAAGAATAGTTAATAAAGAAATAAATGATATAAAAAGTAAAGACCCAATAAAATATGTACACCTTGGAGGAACAGAGATATGGATAAAAGCATGTTTTAGAGAAGGAATAGATACACCAATAGAATTATATTTAGCAGATGATTGAATTATAAAACCTATAGAAAAAAGTATAATAACCTCTATAAAAGGAAATTTAATATACCAAAAATTTAAATTTATAATAAGTGTGAATTATTCAGTAGTAATAACAGATAAAAATATAGATAAATCATTAGTATTATATTGAAAAATATCAGGAATAGAACTAACCCAGGAAGTAAAATATTTATAGCAAGATGTAAAAATCTATATGTATTAACAACAAAACATAAAATAACGGGAAAAAATAAAATTAATAAAATACAAATAGAAAGTCCTTTTGAACAATTTGTAAAAACAATTGATAATAATGATTATAGTTACAAATACATAGATATAGAAGAAGATTTAGAAATAAAAAATGATAGAATAAGCACAACAAAAAGAATAGCTCATGAGAAACCAGAATCATCAAGCTCATCAAAAATAACAAGTTATGAAACAACTTCAACAGTTAATTTAAATCAATATTACATAACAGGAACAATAAATGAAAAAGAATATTTAATACTCTTAAACATAGGACAAGAAGAAAATTATATAGCAAAATATCTAGTAAAAAGTGAAGAAATAAAATCTAATAGTGATATATTCCTAGATCTACCAAGGAGTCTAATAAACATTAAAGATACGGCAGAAAAAAATATATAATAGGAGTAAGAAAAATAAAAATAGAATTTGAAATAAAGGAAGAAATGCAAAAAAAGGACATAATATTAGGAATAAAATGGTTAGAACAAGTAAAACCATACAATATAGAACATACACAATTATCTATAACATATAATAAAGAAAGATTATTCATAAAAAGAACTTTAACATGATATGAAAATATATGTACTTGTAAAAATAATAGTAGAAGGATATTATAATAGGTATTATACACCTATGATAGATACAGGAGCAGAAACAAACTTATGTAGATACAACTGTTTACCATAAAGTAAATGGGATAAATTAAAAACACCAATAGTAGTCAAATGATTTAATAATGAAGGAAGCTTAATTACATATAAAGCTAAATATGTAAAAATACAGATATGAGATAAAATAATAACAATTGAAGAAATCTATAATTATGAACTAACATCAAAAGATATGTTTCTAGGAATGCCATTTTTAGATAAATTATACCAACATATAATAACTAAAACAGATTGGTGGTTTACAACACCATGTAAACAAAAAGTAAGAGCAAAAAGAGTTATTAATAAAATAAGAAAGAAAACTGATTGGATAGAAGGAAGTGAAAAAATTACACAAAAGTTAGAAAATATAAAAAATACAGAAGACACAGTAGAACTAGTAGTATTTTCGATAAATAAAAAAGAAATAACTATATTTTCAATAGATAAGGTAGAAATAATAAAGAAAAAATTAAGACAATTATATAGTGAAGATCCATTAAAAGGATGGGAAAAACATAAAACTACTATAAAAATTGAATTAATAGATAAAAATAGCATAATAACTCAAAAACCATTAACAAATAATTTTGACGATATAAAAGAATTTAAAATGCATATAGATGAATTATTAGAAAAATAGTATATACAAAAAAGTAATAGTAAACACAATAGTCCAGCATTTATAGTAAATAAACATAGTGAACAAAAAAGAGGTAAATTGTTTATAGAAATTTAAATGCAAAAACTATGACATATAATTATCCAATACCAAATAAGATATTAAAAATAAGACAAATACAAGGATATAACTATTTTAGTAAATTTGACTCTAAATCAGAATTTTAACTTAAAGTTAAAAGAAGAGTCTAAGGAATTAACCGCATTTACGGTACCACAAGGATTTTATGAATGGAACGTATTACCATTTGGATATAAAAATGCACCAGGTAGATATCAACATTTTATGGATAGTTATTTTAAACAACTACCTAATTGTATAGTATACATAGATGATATACTACTATATACAAAAACTAAAGAGGAACATTTAAAATTATTAGAACAATTTATAGATGTAATAGAAAAATTGGGAATAAGTTTAAGTGAAAAGAAAGCCGAAATTATGAAAAACCAGATAGAGTTTTTAGGAATACAAATAGATAAAAGTGGGGTAAAAATGCAACAACATATAGTACAAAAAATAATAAATTCAAAAGAAGAATTAGATACAAAAAAGAAATTACAATCATCTTTAGGATTAGTAAACCAAGTAAGAGAATATATATCAAAAATAGCAGAAAACCTAAAGCCTTTACAGAAAAAATTAAAAAAGAATGTAGAATATAATTACAACGAAGAAGATAAAAAACAAGTTCAATAAATAAAAATACTTTGTAAAAAGTTACCAAAATTACAATTCCCAGATGAAAATAAAAAATTTACATATATAGTAGAAGCAAATGCAAGTGAATATAGTTATGGAGGAGTACTTAAATATAGATACGAAAAAGAAAAATTAGAATATCATTGTAGATACTACTCAGGTACGTTTAATGAAACAGAAATAAAATGGGAAATAAATAGAAAAGAATTATGTTCATTATATAAATGTTTATTAGCATTTGAACCATATATTGTATATAACAAATTTATTGTGAGAACATATAATACCCAGGTTCGATGGTGGCTAACAAAGAAAATACAAAATTCAGTTACAACAAAAGAGATTCGGAGACTAGTATTGAATATATTAAATTTTACATTTACAATTGAAGTAATTAGTACTAACAAAAATGTTATTGCAGATTACATATCAAGACAAAGCTACACAGACTGATATAATAGAAGATGATGCTTTAGAAAAGATACTCAAAACCCTAACTACGCTTTCAATGAAAGTGGACAGTATGGGTAATGAAATAGAAAAGCTAAAGACTAATGAAGTTAAACTGAAATCTGAAGCTACAAATCAGCTAACTCAGCAATGTGAAGTTAAACTGAAGTCTGAAGCTACAAATCAACTAACTCAGCAATGTGCAAAACTATGTCGATCGGAAGATATTAAAATTCCAGAGCTAAAAGGAGACGTTGGGACACTCCATAAAACCCATAACGTTTATCAATCTACAATTGCAGGTACAAGCAAAGGAGTTAGTGGACAAAGATACCAGAACATGAACATGAATAAGATATTTGAGAAGCCATTTATACCAAAAATACAAAAACATCCCTTGTACATACCCCCGCAAATTACCACATATCGAGATAGTTTGAACCAAGATTAAAAAACTTATAACTATCTAGCCCGAGGATACATAGAAAATATCTATAAAGTACAAACTTTTCTAAACCTTAACCCCAGAGCTACAGATATCCAAGAACCAAACACAAACTATATAACCCAAAGATTGCAAGGTCATAACAAGTTAATCGCACTACCCAAAACTAACCCAAGCTTAATAAAAACTTATTTCGACTATGAATTATTAAATACCATATATACCCAAGATGGAGAAGAACTATCAGCTATGGAAGAATTACATAAAATATTCACCACTTATAAAAGAGTAACCAAAGAAAATCTATTTTATATAAAGTTTTATACTGCACCAGCAAAGATATTTTACCACGAGATCAAACCAGTTATACAAGTTGTAAAAATAGGATTAACCAGAGATATGATTATACCGGAAGATATTGTATAGCAGCCAGAGATACCCAGAATTAAGATACCTGATTTCTACGCAAATAAATGACTTATTGGACTAGCTAAAATTATTCAAGAATTAGCAAATAATTATATCAATGGAAACCTAATATGGAGCTATTATTCAAGAGACCATAAAATGATTTATTCAAATTCAAGAGAACTACGACAAACAGATATGGAAGATGTCAGACAATGGGTAATGACGTTACTTAACCCAGAAAAATAATCTACTGCAAGAGCAATTAAGAAAGGATTTATTTCAAACGGATTATTAACAAGATAATTGAACACAAATATCCAGACCATCAATGTTCGAGATGTAAAGGAGAAGATAACGTTATACCAGACGTACAACTAGAATGAAGATAAGCATGCCAGCTGGAAAGAAGATAGAAAAGCAGCAAATACGACAAGAAGAAGATAACAACGGAGCAATAATAGAGAGACAAGTTAATTAAAGTTGAAAGTGACATATGGAAGAATAGATACTTTTTCTTGAAAACTTTACGTAAATTATTTATTAGATACTATTTACTTTAAGACTTTTTGGCAAACATGTGTCATTATTAGTTGTAAAGCTATTCACAGCTTAGTCTTAAGTTGTATAGACATTTGTAGGATTTAATTAGTTTTTGTCTTTTTAGAAGACTTTTTGAAGTTGGTAGGTTACAGGTGTAAAGATGGAAAATGTTTACGCATTTTTTTAACATTATAAATAAAAGGCATCGAAGGCAGAATGAAAGCAAGCCTTCATGCGTTGAAGCAAACACTCTTCTTTCACAACAAACTTTTGAATATTAAAAGAAGATATATTTCTAAGCAAAAGCTATGAATGAACAAAACCCAGAATTATCAAACCTACCAAAACAGGTATATTTATTTATGATTATGGATAGCTAAATTCATAAATTCCTAACAATCATGACATGATAAAATAAGTTCATGTTAGTTACTTTATAGTAGAATTATTCGAAAAATAGCATGTTAAGAAGTTTATTAGCAAAGTGGAAAAGGAGAAAAATTCCTAAGAACTATGTCATCCTAAAGGTGAAACCGGTGAGGCAAGAAAGCCATGATAGGGGAGTATCCAGAGTAGAGGCGCTGTTTAAGAGAAAAATATCCAGATTACCATGCTAATAGTGACCGAAGAATATGTTATTTAAGAATAATCTAGTATATAGTAATCTAAAATGATCATATTTTGTTATGTGTATGATTGAAGGAAATATTTTGAAAAAGCATAATATGAAAAATGAATACTTATTTATCTGACGAAATGGTAGATAAATTTAAAATACTTGTTTTGTATGTACTTAAGGATCTAGAAATTGTAGATATAAGAAAAATCATATTGAAAAAAATATTTGATAAATATTTTATGACTAGAATAAATTACATACCTCACCTACCTAACTACTCTTATAAATACTTACATACTAAACCTACACATCAACCATGATAAATTACGAATATTGGAAAATGGATATGAAAAATATACAATTAATAGAAAAATTAATGAAAATAAATTTAGAAGAATATATGAGAACCAAAGATATAAAATATATAGAATACCTTAATGAAAATATAGAGGAATTAACAAGATTAAAACAAACAACTAAAGAATATTATGAAAAAGCATTTAATTAACCCACCTAAATGACATATAATTTTGAAATACTAATTTTATACATACTTAGAGATATAGAAATTATAGACGTAAAGAAAATAATATGGGGAAAAATATTTAACATTAAAGATGAAGAGTTAGATATAAATCAGATAGAAGACGAGTTAGGAGAAATATACTTAAGTGATGACAATCACTATTACTACTTAGATAATTATTCAAATGGATATTATACAGATTAAGAAATGCTAGAATATATTCAAAGAGTTAGAAAAAAAAAAGTTGGCTATACGAAGAAATTAATTATAGAAACCAACTTAGAAAAGGAAGAGAACAATTAAAAGAAAGATTAATTTGGATAAATAAAACCATGAAACAACTAGAATCAAAAGACGGTTTAGAATATGATTTAGACATAGAACTATTCATAGAAGAAAAAGACAGGATAATTAACGAAATAGATAACCTAGAATTTAATATTAGGTATAGTAAAATTAGAATAAATTATTACAAAGAAATTTGCAGTATCACAACTACTTTAGGATAAAATGATAGACTATGAGTATTTAAAATATTGGAGACAAGATATGGAAGAAATAAGAGCAACAGAGATACTTATGAAAGAAAATTTAATTAAGAGAAAAAACTAAAAAATACTACAGTAAAACTTTTAATCAATTACCACATAATCACCCCTAAGATATGAACATTAATAAAATTAAAATAAATACACTAAAAATAAAAATGTTTAGAGTAGTTAAGAAATATCCACGCACAAATAAAAATAAATCAATTAGAGATATAATAGATCTATTTATTTACCCAAGTTATCCGCACCCCTCTACAATTGGTACCCCAAGCTTAATAAAAACTTGTTTCGACTATGGATTATTAAATATTTTCACATGAAAAATACCCAACTCACAATAGATGTAAATAATTACGACCTGCACATGTACAAGATTTAAGCCCAAATTCACTAAAACGATGATCCTTTCAACAATTGACTACAAACTATGTACCTAAGGAATTATAAACACTAATTCCTGTAACTCAACAATTAGGAATTATAAGTTCCAATTCCTAACAACTCACAAACATTCCAAGGCCTGTAATCCCAAATCTCCAAGTTAGCCAACTTAAAAGACAAACTTCTATTACAGTTTATAACACACTGAAACTACGAAATCAAAATGATTACAATTCGAAGAAATATCCTAATACGATCAAGCTAAACTCTAACTAGATTTTTCTATGTATGGACTTGTTCCTTCTAGTAGTTCTTCGCACGGCACTTCAAAATCAATCTCTGATTTTGCCTTTGCTTTATTTGAGTGCGCAAACGACTTTTTAGAAGCTCTTAGGTATTTATAGATATTGATACTTGTTTTTTCTAAGTCGGTTTGCTTTTCCTTTAAAGGAATTCCATTACTTTATGAAACCTAATTGAGGAATTTCATTCCTACTTGTACAACTTTGTCGCCTTCTTTTTTTTACTTCCTTTTCTTACATGGATTTACCTAATTTAGGTATCCTTTTACAGTAAGGAATCCATCTCTCAATCAGCATTATGAACTCTTCAACCTGTATTATTTTATGTCATCAAGGTTAAACAAACAACTCTTCTTCACTGCAGGACACTTTAGCATAGATGGATCATGTTCGTTAACCTATTTCTTGCAACTATTTTGCAACACTGCTTGATCACTGCCTTTGTCACCAACACTTTGTCATCTTCAAAACCATTTCACTATCACATTCTAACATTTTGCTGGAAGTGTACTGATTTTTCATGAAACAACGCTTCCGCTTACTAGAAAGACTCACTGAATTTTCAATGGAATAATAAGAAGAAAAGAATTACTCCTAAGTCCTATCACATAAGAATTTTCGGTAATTAAAGTATATTCAGATTTACAAAGTAAATTTTCAAACGAAGATGAGATTTCCAAATAAGGATTTTAAATCTATGAGATATATTATGAAAAAAATATATATTTATAAACCTTTAAATAGATTATTTGTACATATTAAGTGAATTTTTCAATGTAGGCTAACGTTAATTACTTAGTTCTTCGAAACCCATAACTTGTATGGTAAGACTGTCTAACAAACTTTGAGCAAAAATAAATGACTTTCTAACAAAAATAATTTATATCCAGTAAATTTCTCCATTGAAAAATTAAAGTGTAAAAGAGGGGGCTTTCATTTTTTTTTTCTTTTGTTTGGAGATCTAAAAGAGTGATAATAATTGAACCCATTTATCTTTTTATCGTTTAATCAAGTGTGTACAAACGAAATAATAAAGCTTTAATTTGTTATTCAGCTTACTCAAAAAATATCAAAAAAAATATTTTGAAAAGTATCATGGGTCAGGGACATAAGACTCCTGTAAATATATTATGCAAATCAAGCCACATATAGACGTCATTTTAGACATTTTCCCATCCTTATACTAGACTGACTTTTTTATTTCAATGAACCATCAATATGGGTGTTAAGTGGGCCGGGTGGGGTCAATCCGAAACTGGTCCGTGAAATTTAATCGGGTTGTGGGCCGGTCTGCATCCAGGCCTGATTAAACAGACCGGTTCGATTCCGGGCCCAACAATAAAAATTTTAAAAACAATCTGAATCGGTCCACTTAACTCAACCCGGTCCAACCCACTTATACCCGGTCAAAATCGGTTAAAAATTCGGTAAAAAAAAAAAAGTTTTTTCGCCAAGATACACTATGTATACCCACCTATATACATTTTAAATACGTTAAACAATATATATACACTATATATATAGTATTTACTACATTAGAATTTAAAAAATATATACACATAATACATATACACAATTACACAAGTAATCGTGTATACGACTATACGTTAGTTAAATATATATACTACTATAAATAAAACATTTACTACAATATATATATACTACAATATATACACACACTATATATATAGTTATATACTAATTTATAAAACATATACACATGTATACGTTAAATATATACGTCTATAGAAGATATACACACATATATACGTACCATTCAATATATACGTACTACTTTAAATAAAATATGCTACAATATATACACACACTAAATATATAGTTATATACTAATTTATAAAACATATACACGTGTATACGTTAAATATATACATCTATAGAAGATATACAAAAATATATACGTACCATTCAATATATACGTACTACTTTAAATAAAATATACTACAACATATATACTATAATATATACACACACTAAATATATAGTTATATACTAATTTATAAAACATATACACATTTATACGTTAAATATATATGTCTATAGAAGATATACACACATATATACGTACCATTCAATATATACATACTACTTTAAATAAAATATACTACAATATATACACACACTATATATATAGTTATATACTAATTTATAAAACATATACACATGCATACGTTAAATATATACGTCTATAGAAGATATACACACATATATACATATCATTCAATAAATACATACTACTTTAAATAAAATATACTACAATATATACACACACTATATATATAGTTATATACTAATTTATAAAACATATATACATGTATACGTTAAATATATACATCTATAGAAGATATACACACATATATACGTACCATTGAATATATACGTACTACTTTAAATAAAATATACTACATAGGTTAAATATATACGTCTATAGAAGATATACACACATATATACGTACCATTTAATATATACATACTACTTTAAATAAAATATACTACAATATATACACACACTAAATATATAGTTATATACTAATTTATGAAACATATACACATGTATACATTAAATAAATACGTCTATAGAAGATATACACACATATATACGTATCATTCAATATATACGTACACATATAAAACATATGTACTTTTTTAAATAAAATATATGCTACTTAATATAATAAATTAATAATACTTTATAGTAAATTAGTAATATATTAAAACTAAGTATTTAATTTAAACTAAAAATTCAATTTAAATCATTAAATGAAATAAATTACAAAGTAAGGACTAAGGAGTGAATGAATGTTGAATTTTATTGATTGCAAAATGATCCAAAATTTATAATTTACATGGATGAAAAATCTACAAATTTTGCATCATTTTTTCCAACTCATGCATGTTAATATTAACAGGAACTTGCATAGGATAGTCAAAGTCAACGGGGGAAAAACCATGCATTGGACTTGATTCTGCTGAGTTCTCCCGTGAAGTCATAATTTTTTCAAGTCTCTGCTCATCATTCGGCTCCGCTTCCATTCCTTGATTTCTTCGTTCGGCTCTAATCCAATCTCTAAGGCAAACTAGAACATTCATTGAATTGCTTCCCAATTAATGTCGGTTGTCTCCAAGCTGTTGTCGTCCCTGACTAAAAACGCTCTCCGATGCAACGGTTGACATTGGAACATTCAGGATATCTCTAGCTAATCTTGAAAGCACAGGATATTGTGTTTCATTACTCCTCCACCAATCCAACGTGTTGATTCGTCATCTGCGATCCTCTAGCAGCGATTGAAGATAATACTTAAGCTATTCCCGATAAGTTTATGTGTAAGCTACATCCTCAACACTGTTCTAACAAGGAAATTATAAAAGGAATCAGGAAAACTACTATGTACCGGCCTTTTAGAAGATGGTGGCTCCTCGGGAGGATGAGAAGAGACAGTTGGAGTGATATTTATTGGTACAGCTAAATCAACTAAATCAGTATAATGGTTATATAATTTATCTATGTAAGCGTTCGCATCACCCATAGCCGTCCACAAATCAGGTTGTACTTGTTCAGAATCATTGTTAGTCTTTATCTCTAAGTTAGAATAAATAAGAGTACTAAAGTGGCACATAGTAGTATATTTCATACACGGATTTAGCATAACACCAACCAAGTAAATAGGGGGAATTGAAAAAAAAAATTAAATTTAGCAAACATGGCACCAACAACTTCTTTGTAACCTTCTTTATTTTTATATTCTTTGAGCAAAGCATAAATATCGGCTATATATGCCAAAATATTACAAACAGTATGATAATAAGCACCGAAAAATTCAACCGTAGTTATATAAAATTTTTGCAAAAACTTAACAATATCATTAATTACAACCCAATCAGAATCATGTAGCATGGAATCAGTAGAATCAGCAAAAGAACCACAATGTTGGTTAAAAGATAGTGTAATAGGAACTCTATATTTATAACAAGTTTTTAAAAAATCATACGTAGCATTCCATCTAGTGTCACATTCTCCAGGCATCAATATTGGTGCAAGTTCATTTTGTTCACATTTAAGTTTAAAGTCCCTAATTCTTGATCTTCGATTATTTTCTTGAATAAAACCAACGGCAAGCCAGATTTTTCAATATAAAACTCAAAAAACTCAAAACCGTCTCTTACAATTAAATTATATATATGACAAGCACACTTAACATGAAAAATTTCAGGTAACGGCAGAGATAGCTTAGATTTTAACTTTGTTATAGCAGTCTTGTTGTTAAAAGCATTATCAAAAGCAATACATAAGATTTTATTTTCGATACCATAAAATTCAGCAACTTTAGCAATCGATCGGCAATAAAATCTCCAGTATGTTTACGATCTTCCTCATACAAAAAAGAAAGAATACATTTTTGCATAACAAAATTACTATCTATCCAGTGACAAGTAACGGTTAAATAATCATTTTTATTTACAGCACGACCAAGATCAGAAGTTAGGGACATTCTACATTGAATATTTTTTAACAATGTTGATAAATAAAAATAATATTGTGAATGAAGTCTAAAAATATCGGCCCGACAAGTATTTCTAGGAATACCATTAAACATAGGATTATAAATTGCTTGAATATAATGAATAAAGGCTTCAGAAGAAGGAAAACTAAAAGGCAAACAACCCACAATTACCATTTTAGTTATTTCTTCCCGATCCCTCAATTTATTATACTTCTTCATTACCTAACCGATTGCTGGGTCCATTCTAGTTTGTGTTGGCCCACCAACATCCGCACCACCTTTTGCAATTTTTAACTCTATCGTGATTATCACTTATATGTCTCATTAACATACCCGTACCCCCTTGCTTGCCTCCTCTTTTATGCTTATATATTTGTTGACAAATATTGCATTGCACGTCAATATCTAATATACGTTCAAAAAATTATCATGCAATACTAGTTGATTTACGAGGTCTTGGGGCACGGCCACACGGGGAAGACGGGGAGGGAGATTAACCGATTCAGATCTAACATTTGCATTTCCTACTGCGGGTGTCTCACCAATATTTTCATCATCTTCGTCTAAATTAACCGAATCTACTTTATTTTCTTCTTCTATACCGTAATTTTCTTGAGTTTCTACATAATTTATATCGTGAGCACTTACACCTATTTCTTCCTCAAAAGGTTGACGAACCGGTACCGGAGGCGGAGGCACACGGGTATATCTACTACTTGAAGTACCTCTACCGCTAGTAATTCGCTTTTTACTACCACTACCACTTCCGGAACAAAAAAATTTAATACCTTTAGTCGCTAGGTTTCTTAATTTATCCATAATATAAATTAAAATAAAAAAATTCAAAATACACAAATATAATAAAATTAAATATTCAACAATTAATACACTAATTAAAGTTTAAACGTAAGAGATGGAACGATAATATCAAATTTTGAAAGTATCCGAAGGTTGAGACTTAAGAAACTTTCACTCGTACTTTGTAATCGTAAAATTAAAAAATTAAAGTGAGCACTTTAAAATATATAGAATATTTGAGAATTGAGATTTGAGAGAGAATGAGATTTGAGAGTATGAAAATTGTGTGAAAAATGATTCGAAAGTGTAGGGTATTTATAGAAAAAAAAATTGATTTTAAAATATAATTTAATTGAAAAAAAGCTTTTTGAAAATAAAAAGGGGATTTTAGCCGATTGGGATCCCAACGGCTATATTATTGTTGCGCCCAACGGCTATAATGGCCAACGACCTTTTTTTATTAAATCTAATTTTTTTAACCGGGGTGGGCCGGTTAACCAGCGGGCCTGGACTGGGTTAACTGGGCCCAACCAAAAAAATAATTCGGCCCGGACCCCGGTATGTAAGACCCCGTAAAGTTCCCTCATTATTAAGGCTCTCGAAACGAATCAAAAGAAGTCTTACACTTAGAAATTTTGCTAAGTGCTCAACACTTAGTTTATTTTGAACCTTCAAATTTTGGGGAATTATTTATCAACCTTTCCGACCTCTGTTTATTAATTTTTGTGTTGCGTTGCGATGGGGCAAGGTAAGAGTATATCTCGGGTGAGTTTCAAAATTTTTAGATGAGCCTAAGGGCATGTTTGGGTTTCAGAAACAGTAGCTAAAGACTATAGGGAGGTGCCGCTGAGTAGCTAAAGGCTATAGGGAGGCGCCACCCAGTTTAGGAAAGGCTCTGGGCAAGGCACCGCCCAGCTTAGCCAAGGCGCCGCCCTGTCCATAGCCTTTTTGCCTATTTTTCAGCTTTTTTCCTCCGTCTCATTAAGGGTAGAAATGGTATTTTCCACCCCTTTATCATCCTTAACACGGTATTAAATCCCCAAGACACCAAAATAAGTTTATTTTCTCTCAAAATCACCAAGGACATTCATTAGGATTTCAACCTAAAAATCCAAATATCTCAAGATTCAACCGTAGATTTTTGATAATTTTTCAAGATTCGGATTCCCCATTACGAGGGCTACAAGAAGCACCTATCAATTGTATGAATCGCATCCCAAAAAGCAAGCGTCCATAATTTGAGGTATGTGGGGTTTGAACAAGAATACTTTTTCGTTCTTGTGCCCAAAAGTTTTAGATTTTCTTAAAGAATTTTGTATTTCCAAGATGAATTCATATTATTTTGCTTTATTTCAAATTTATGAGATTTTGGAATTGTTCAAGTCTTGAATTGCATGATTATTTTGTTCAATTATGAACTAAATTGAGAGTTCATGATATAAATTGCACATTCCTATATTGATATCATGTTTCCAAGAATTTCCAAAAGTTGTTGTCAAAAGTTGAACTTTATTGTGAAATTGTGAGTCTTTGAGGATGAATTATTGATACTCCAAGAAGTGAACTTATATTTCCATGTTGTTGAGATTTTAAAACTTTGACGAAAAGTCTATCAAGATTTCAAGAAAAGAATTGAGTTTTGATCCTAAGCTAAGAAAGAAATCCACATTATTTGTTTGATTTGAGATAAAGGGAAAGTATATTGGCTCCCATTACATATTGTTGAATTGTTTAAGGTGGATTTTCTTAAAGTTCTGAGCTAAGTAAGGGAGTAGTATTTATCACCGAGTTGGGCTTGATTCCGAGGTCTCATGCCCCAAAACTACGTGTCCTCGTAGGTTTCTGATTTACCCCAAGTGGGTTAAGCTAGTGATCACTAAAAGTTAAAGGTTCTACTCCGATGGCAAGGATAGAACAACTTTCCCCAATGTGGGAAAGACGTTGGACTCCATGTAGCTCACATGGTTTATGTCGGTTAGAAGAAACTCCCAAAGTTATATAATCCCGAGTCCTAAGTGTCCCAAAGTTATATAATTCTGAGTCCCAAGTGTCCCAAAGTTATATAATCCCTAGTCCCAATTGTCCAAAAGTTATATAATCCCGAGTCCCAAGTATCCCAAAGTTTCTTAAGTTTTCTAGAGTCTCAAGTCTTAAAGTTCCTAAAGTATCAAGTTCTTGAGTTTTAAAGAAGTTTTACTATCCTTAAGATAAAAGTGTAAGTTTGAAGGTATATTAATTTTGAAGGCTATGACCCTATGATTCCTAAAGTTTTCAAGTGTCGTGATTATTAAGTTCCTAAGAAGTTTCTTTCTTTCATGAGATTATAGCTTATGTCCTGAAAGTTGATACTTTAACATTTCATCTAATTTACAAGTTAGAACAAATAAAGAATACAGATCCAGAATAAAGTGAAACGACTCACGTGATTTCGATTATCTATTTCCTAACCACAACTTATGAGAATTTTATTCAAGCTATGTGAGTCATTTACATTTAGCATGCATGATTTCTATAAAGATTGATGATCTTTTTTAACTATTGCATACACCCCCATATACTCAGTACATCCTCAAAGTACTAATCCACATATACGTCTATGTGCTACATTGTCTCATAATGTAGGTATCAGTTCAGTTGTAGCACGCATACTATATTCAGACAGTTGTAGCTTCCAGTCAGTAGGTGATGAGTCTTTTTGATTCAAGGGCTCGAGTCAGTTCTACAGTTTGATATTTTCCGTATTTAGTTGTATTGATTTGGGATAGTTGGGGGTCATGTCCCAGCTATATAAAGTCAATGCTAGTAAAGGCTTCATAGACAGTCAGTAGAACTTGATGTATTCAGTTTTAGTTTTGTTTCTAAGAGCAGAGTTGTAATCTTTTAAATTCAGTTTTGTATAGTATGGATTTAGAAAGAGTTATTTTCCGCTGATTTTGTACAGTTTTATGTATTTTATTCAGTTGTGTATGAGTTATGCCAGTAGAAGAGTTAGCTTGGGGTCACTTGTGATCCTAAGCACCGTATGACATCTCGAGACCCATTTTCGAGGCGTTACAAACTTGGTATCAAAGCACAGAGTTCAAGAGTCCTAGGGTGTCTATGAAGCCATGTCTAGTAAAGTCTTGCAGAACGGTACGGAGACATTTGCACTTTTCTTCGAGAGGCTATAGGGCATTTAAGAAATGTTTCCCTTCTTTCAAGTCTCAGATTATACCATAAAAAGGTCCTCTAAGAAGCTTATGCAGATTCTCATCTTACTCTATTCTGGCCATATCTGCCTTATTTTTAAGGTATCAAAAATAGTCAAGCTTAAATCTTTAAAGATAGTTATGGGATTATAAGAGGGCTAGAAAGTATCCCATCAGTGCTTTTGAGTTCCAAAGATTTAAGTGTTTTATCATGTTTGTAGAAATCATACACTAAGCCTAAGTCAGATGTGTTTTCGGATTCTTCCTCAGAATCCATAATGATAACCTATACTTCCCTATCTATGTATTATTCTCGAGATAACATGATCAGCAAGTCTCAGTTCCTCCTCAGATAATGCTCTTATATTTACTAGAAGAAGTTTCAAAAGTTATACAAAGATCTTGAGAGGAGCTCTCTAGTGTGTTATAAGTCCCTCAATTTTAAAGTTATGTCCTCATTCTTATGAATCGTTCAGTTAAGACGGAGAAAGATGTGTATTCTTCGAACATTGAATATTATGTTTTAAGTTTCTATCTCTTATAGCCTTGTTATTATTGTGTTGTTGAAAAATCAAAGTCTAGTAAAGCTGAGTGGGGATCTTTCGATTCACTAGCATAGTTGTTTTGTCATTCATCTTATTTTCTTGTTCAAAATAAAAAAATCAAAGTCTAGTGAAGTCGTGTGAGACCTATTTCGATTCACTAGCAACTTGTTATTCATCTTGTTGTTCTGGTGTTGGTTGGAACTGGGGTTTAAAGGTGTAGTGAAAAGAAGGGTGGTAAGTGCGATTTATTGAATATATGTATAGTCGAATCTTATTGCATATGATTAAGTTAGTAATGAAGTGATATGTCCTTGTGTGTTAGTTTAGTAGAAGGTAGAGAAGGAGTTATTAGTTAAGGTGATTTGATGTTTGCTTGAAGTGTGATGTAACACTCTGATTTTCTGAACTGGAATGCTACACGGTGTTCATGACCCTGAAGGACCACAAGCTAACCCATGACTGATATTTGTACCTGTATACTGTATAATATATCATAAAATGCAGAAACATGAACATGAAAGGCCATAAGGTTCGAACTGAATAAACGTCTGTCAAGACACAATATCCATATGGGTGAAAGATACCTAAAACAACTAAAAACTGAATCAAATCTGAACTAAATTTGAATACTGAATCTGAAAGCCTCTAAGTACTATCTGAATAAGGAGTTGAAGGAACATATCTCCAACTAACTCCGTCTAGCAAAATTGAGCAGAAATAATAAATGAAATAAAATAATATCACCCTCGAATGGATGAGGACTCATTGCAACTCTGTGGCTGGATGCTACTGCTGATCTGGAGATCGTATCTCTGAACCCATGGTGTAACATAAAAAAAAATCACCATAGCGCAAACTCGTCAGTACGTCTGAATGTACTGAGTATACGAGTGAGATAGGCTAAATGCAAAGGGTTATATGCATGAACAATACTAACTGATATGAACGTGAGAATACATACATGCATAAGCAACTATAACTGAACTCGTGGAGATACTGACTACTGAGTCTGAATATTGACAACATGAGTGTACTGATACTGAGATACTGAATAGATAAATGACTATTTCTGACAGTTTGAATTATGAAGAACTGGTCGGATTGACTGTATCTAACAGTCCTAATACTGAGTACTGGTAGCATAAGTGACTATATCTGATAACCCTGATACTGATTACTGATAACATGAGTGACTGTATCAGACAGTCCTAAATCTGATGGAACTATCTGAGTCTCGTATTGCATATGAGTTGATTGTATCTGACAGTCCTAGTATACTGAAATCTGAAGAACTATCTGAGTTCTTTTACTGAGACTGAGACTAAAACTGTGGGAGGTAGTTGTTCAACCGACATGCCCCATATGTGCTATTATGGCTAAGCTGGGGTCCAATCTCTGCCCTAACTGGAAGGGTGTCAATACCGCGCCACTGGTAAGGACAACGTGTGAGCAACCCTCATATAACAGGTAACTCTAGTGAGAATGGTGGGAACCCTCATATAATAGGTTAATCCACCTTATCTATGCTCATATAACAGGCTGCGATGTCTCAACCTATGTTGGCTACATAGCTCTGGAACGCAAAGATGACTGCTAAGAATCACACCCTTATATAACAGGTGAGTTCCCATCCTTAGGTTTACTCGATGCTAACTCCTACTCCAATCTGAAGAGACTGAACATGATTTAACTAACTGGGCTGATTGACTAAACTGAACTGATTTATTGAACTGAACTAATTGACTGAACTGATTAAGTGAACTGATGTTAGTGAGATTGTTTAGCGGAGCTAAACTGAGTTTACTGGATTTCGATGACTGACGAAGTACTACTGATATATGGTAGCTAACTGAGTTCATGAGATTACTGATCTTACTGAGTACCAAGTTTGTGAGATTTCTGAAAGTACTGAATTACAGAGATTTCTGAAGTTTCCGATATCACTGAGTACTGAGATTAACTAAATTTAACTAAGATTGACTGAGTTACTGAACTTTCCTGAGTCACATGACTAACTGAATTCTTTGGAACATGGCTTGACTGAGACTATCGTGAATACATGGCATGGCTCTAGGCACACAGCTATATTTTTTGGGTACAAGTACTCCCAGGACTCGATGGAAGGAAACTGACAAACATGACTTTCTTGAATGCATGACCAACATCAACAATCCATAATATCATCACTTAGGGAATTTCATGAAGTACACGGTTATCATACATCTTTTACATAAGTAGGATCTTTGCAAGTAAGTATGGCATAATCGCATAAGACTAGTTCATGAACAATCCAACAACATTTACAAGACACAAAATCAACATGAAAGTCATTAGAACATAGGGGCATATCATGAATCCTTCACTTAGTCACAATTTAGCTATATTTCATGATTTCTAGTTCCTTAGGCATTTTATCAAACACCTTGCATGCACTCTTTAAGGCATAGGTATATTCATAAGTTTCACCATATTAAACCACTCAAATTCATGAGTTCCAATTAACATGATCATAATCTCCATGAAAATACATCAAAATACTACTTTACAACATAAATACCAACCCCCAACATGTATAGAATCATATCACCATGAAACAATCATAGTTTAATATTTAAAGATTGGTTCTTGAACTCCACGGATGAAAGGGATCCGTGGATGAACACGACGCATACCTTAGTGATTGAATCTTGAAAGAGATCTAATGTTTCTGAAGGTTCTTGAATAAATCCTTAGGCTTGCTCTTGAGGAGATGATCTTGAGAGAAAACCCTAATCTTATGGTTAAGAGTGTATGAGAGAGCTTTTTTGAGATGTTTAACTAAAGAGAATGGAAGATAATATGTTTCTTGAGGTTTATGTCGTGGGAAGTAAAGGAAAAAAACCAAAATACCCTTACTAAAACGTCCCTCAATTTCTGCAAAAAATAGCTGACGACATTCGTGACAAGCCGTCATACTGGTGATAGGTCGTCACGAATTGTCGTCACAAAAAGGTAAAATCTTGGTTTTCTGGTTAAGGTTGACGACATTGGTGATAAGTCATCACGGGCGTGACGGCTTGTCACAAAATATCATCACTGGGGGTGAAAATCTGCCCAGAGCTGACGACATTGGTGATAGGCCGTCACGGGCGTGACGGTTTGTCACAAAATGTCGTCACTGGGTTTCCCAGCCTGACATGCCAGAGTAAAATAGGCATAAATCCTTGCTCCGATATCGGATTTAGGCGAAATTGGTATAGTTGGAAAGATAATTCAAAGATATTTCATTTGATATATAGTAAGCCACCCAGTTCATCATATACAACGAGTTATGGTCGATTGAAATTGACCCAAGTTTTGACGCTCACTAAAACTTGAACGATAGGAAAGCTTTCAACTTGTACTTGAGTTATGGGACCTCTATGATCTAAATTCATGCTCAAATAGATTCACACACTACATAATTGATTAACACACTAAATTTACATAGGATTCGAGGCTTTTGAAACATCTACGCATAGGAATGACGGATTTTTATCCTAGTCTGAAATGTGGGGTATTACAATATCTCCCCCTTGGGAACATTTGTCCTCGAATGAGACTGGCTGAGATGAGAGAAAATACAACTGACGTGGATATAGAGCATTAACGACTGATCATGATTTCATGGCTGACATGATTGATAAGCTAAACATATCATACTGAACATGCATATTTGATGCATGCATAACTGATTCATAAGTACATGAGGGAGAGTACTGATATGCTGATCAAGCATATCTGATGAGCGAATATGTGACTGAACTGGCTCATGATCATGCAAATGAATATGCAATGGTAAAGATACCAAGTTTGAACTGGGAACTGGGCATGAAGCGAAATACCAAGTTTGTGCTGAAATTTAAACATGAGAATGAGTAAGCTCAAATAAGATTGCTACCATGAACTAAAAATACCGATGAGTTTGAGATTGATTACTCAATATGTATGAGCGGAGACATAAGAACATAACTGAGTCTGGAACATGATACATGAACTGAACTGAGTCTCTAATGAGTGACATGGACAGAGTATCGTATCGTGGCTACACTGAGACATTGAGTACATGGCTTACTGCTGAGTTTTGAAGCTAGAGGGTCAGCTCATAAGTAACACTTCCTCCATGATAGATTCATCAAAGAAAATGACATGTCTAAATCAAGGAAGTTTGGGGGCTATAGTGTATCTCCCCCTTGGGACACTATGTCCCTTGAAGGATGTTGGAATGACCTTGCTGAGATATTGAGAAAGTTGAGGTGATGCACAAGGCACCTAGGTACGAAATCGCGACTGATTATCTGAGATCCGAAACTGAAGCGTGATGCACGAATGCATAGACATACTAACTTATTTGATTAACTGAGTAACTGGTAACTGAATGCTGGGTATGCAAGCCTGAATTGTACTTAATATGAGTAGTTGGGCTGAGGCTATAAAGTATTATGCATATGAGAAGGGACTGACTGAGTAACATGAGGTAACTGATCATGGATTTCATGAAAGCTATATTGTCTGAAAATGCAGGACCAAGCGTATTACATGATTTGGAAACATTCCATAGACTGAGGTATTGGAATACCTATAACTGAGTAGTTGATAACTGTATGCTATGGTCAAGCAAGTCTAAAACTAAACTAAATTTCTGAGCTGAATACAGATCTGAAGCTGACACTATAACTTAAGACTGTTACTGGGATCCATACTAGAACTAAATGCTGGGTCCCGATAACTTAATACTAAAACTGAGGTTTTGACTGATACTGAAGTGCTTAATTCTGAGACTGAGCACTAATTACTGAGTGTTGAGTACTGAAACTATAACTGAGATGTCAACTAAGTTATGATAGTAGCACCATGAAGGCTGACATAAGTCAAGGATCTGAATATACATTCACACTCTGAAATTTTTTTTATTTTTTTTTCAATTTATAAGTACTACCTCTTGCTAGCCCTTTGTATGCATACTAACAGGATATTCAAGCCTATCTTCGTATCTACACCCTCGTATAAAACATGCACGCAATAATCTGCTCTTAACATAAAACATTAACTCTCTCCCATCTAAGCAATTTCTCAACACTACACTATTCTCATAAAGAGAGCTCATGAAGGGTTAAATCAGGAGAACCTGAAATATGAATGGATACTGACTGAACTTGACACATGACTAAAACCTGAGGAATAGAATATCAACAACATGGATTTACCAAAAAGATCTGAACTGAGTATACTAGGGAGCATGATACGTGTACATGAGTCATGAGCTGCAGACCTGAGTCTGGAATTTCTGAGTTCATGGAACATAATTTGTAACACTGAGTGATCTAGAATTGAACTTCTTATACTGGGAACTAAAAGCACACATAATTCTATGGAATACGTGTGAATATAAGCTATCTCCATGGAATTTGAGACATGAAGCATGCATAGGCACTATGCTGACTGAAGTACGAAGCTTTACGCTGAGATAAGGATAGGTCGGGAATCTCCTTCCCTAACTGCTTTTCTGTACATACTGGCACTACTAATGGAATCTGAGAGCCTAACTTGGGTACTTGATCTACTATCTCCCCCTTGGATTTAAGCCATCATCATAAGTCTGTGAACACTAAACTAATCTTTGAACTGCACTGAAATCACCATTACATACTTACACTCTAATCAACACATGCTCGCCTTACTAAATACATCATCTTCCTCTGTTTCCTCACATACTACTAATATCACATCAACACCTTCATGCCTAATTTCAAGTCAATAAACTTAAATTTCTAACTCCTACTGTTCAAGCCTACTGATTTATTCTGGCACAACTATCCCCATGAATACATAATCTATTCAATCTGAATATCGTATCCTAACTTGTCTACTGCTAAACTCCTGGGTTCATACTTATAACTCTGGATCACAAGCTATCATAGGATTTTGAGAAGGGATCTGATGACATATGTAAATCTGGGTTCGAGAATGAGTTCTCATGATCATGAATGAGATCCATACAACTTTGAAACATAACTTAACTGATGGGATACTGTCTGAGAAAGCCCTATCTTTAGGACTTGAGCATCACTGTTTCTCTTACCTTGAAAGTAAGGTGGAATTAACATGAGTGAAGCATGATAAGAATCTACATAAGTTTCTTAGAGAACCTTGCTATAGCACGATCTGAGATATGAAAGAAGGGAAACTGTTCCTAAAATACCTCATAATCTCTTGCACATAAGTGTGGTGCACAACACACGCATGTACAAGGATCTACTAGATGCGGCTTTCAGACTTTCTAGGACTCTAATAAACCTTAGGCTCTGATACCAAGTTTGTAACACCCCAATTTTCTGAACTGAAATGCTACACAGTGTTCATGACCCCGAAGTACCACAAGCTAACCCATGATTGATATTTGTACTTGTATACTGCATAATATATCATACTATACAGAAACATGAATATGAAAGGCCATAAGGTTCGAACTGAATAAACGTGATGTCAAGACACAATATCCATATGGGGGAAAGATACCCAAAACAACTAAAAATTGAATCAAATCTAAACTAAATCTGAATACTGAATTTGAAAGCCTCTAAGTACTGTCTGAATAAAGAGTTGAAGGAACATGTCTCCAACTAACTTCGTCTAGCAAAACTGAGTTGAAATAATAAATGAAATAAAATAATATCACCCTCGAATGGATGAGGACTCACTGCAACTCTGCGGCTGGATGCTACTGCTGATCTGGAGCTCGTGTCTCTGAACCTATAGTGTAACATAAAAGAAAGTAGCATAGCGCAAATGCGTCAGTACATCTGAATATACTGAGTATACAAGTGAGGTAGGCTAAATGCGAAGGGTTATATGCATGAACAATACTGACTGATATGAATGTGAGAATACATACATGCATAAGCAACTATAACTGAACTCGTGGAGATACTGAATACTGAGTCTGAATATTGACAACATGATTGTACTGATACTGAGATACTGAATAGATAAACGACTATTTTTGACAGTTCAAATTATGAAGAACTGGTCTGATTGATTGTGTCTAACAGTACTGACACTGAGTACTGATAGCATGAGTGACTATATCTGATAGCCCTGATACTGATTACTGATAACATGAGTGACTGTATCAGACAGTCCTAAATCTGATGGAACTATCTGAGTCTCGTATTGCATCTAAGTTGATTGTATCTGACAGTCCTAGTATACTGAAATCTGAAGAACTATCTGAGTTCTTTTACTGAGACTGAGACTGAAACTATGGGAGGTAGTTGTCATATTTTCCATTATGGCTAAGCTGGGGTCCAATCTCTGCCCTGACTAGAAGGGTGTCAATACCGCACCACTGGTAAGGACAACGTGTGAGCAACCCTCATATAACAGGTAAATCTAGTGAGAATGGTGGGAACCTTCATATAACAGGTTAAGCCACCTCATCTACGCTCATCTAACAGGCTGTGATATCTCAACCTATGTTGGTTACATAGTTCTGGAATGCAAGGATGACTGCTAAGAATCACTCCCTCATATAACAGGTGAGTTCCCATCCTAGGGTTCACTCGGTGCTAACTCCTACTCCCATCTGAAGAGACTGAACATGATTTAACTAACTGGGATGATTGACTAAACTAAACTAATTTATTGAACTGAACTGATTGACTGAACTGATTAAGTGAACTGATGTTAGTGAGATTGTTTAGCGGAGCTAAACTAAATTTACTGGATTTCGATGACTGACGGAGTACTACTAATATCTGGTAGCTAACTGAGTTCATGAGATTACTAATCTTACTGAGTACCAAGTTTGTGAGATTTCTGAAAGTACTGAATTACGGAGATTTCTGAAGTTTTCGATATCACTGAGTACTGAGATTAACTAAATTTAACTAAGATTGACTGAGTTACTGAACTTTCCTGAGTCACATGACTAACTGAATTCTTTGGAACATGGCTTGACTGAGAGTATCGTGAATACATGACATGGCTCTAGGCACACAGCTATATTTTTCGGGTACAAGTACCCCCAGGACTTGATGGAAGGAAACTGACAAACATGACTTTCTTGAATGCATGACCAACATCAACAATCCATAATATCATAACTTAGGGAATTTCATGAAGTACACAGTTATCATACATCTTTTACATAAGTAGGATCTTTGCAAGTGAGTATGGCATAATCTCATAAGAATAGTTCATGAACAATCCAACAATATTTACAAGACACAACATCAACATGAAAGTCATTGGAACATAGGGGCATATCATGAATCCTTCACTTAGTCACAATTTAGCTATATTTCATGATTTCTAGTTCCTTAGGCATTTTATCAAACACCTTGCATGCACTCTTTAAGGCATAGGTATATTCATAAGTTTCACCATATTAAACCACTCAAATTCATGAGTTCCAACTAACATGATCATAATCTCCATGAAAATACATCAAAATACTACTTTACAACATAAATAACAACCCCCAACATGTATAGAATTATATCACCATGAAACAATCATAGTTTAATATTTAAAGATTGGTTCTTGAACTCCACGGATGAAAGAGATCCGTGGATGAACACTACACATACCTTAGTGATTGAATCTTGAAAGAGATCTAATATTTTTGAAGGTTCTTGAAGAAATCCTTAGGCTTTCTCTTGAGGAGATGATCTTGAGAGAAAACCCTAATCTTGTGGTTGAGAGTGTATGAGAGAGCTTTTTGAGATGTTTAACTAAAGAGAATGGAAGATAATATATTTCTTGAGGGTTATGCCATGGGAAGTGAAGGAAAAAAACCAAAATACCCTTACTAAAATGCCCCTCAATTGTTGGGAAAAATAGCTGATGACATCTGTGACAAGCCGTCATACTGGTGATAGGTCTTCACGAATTGTCGTCACAAAAAGGTGAAATCTTGGTTTTCTGGTTAAGTTTGACGACATTGGTGATAGGCCATCACGGACGTGATGGCTTATCACAAAATATCATTACTGGGGGTGAAAATCTGCCCAGGGCTGACGACATTGGTGATAGGCCGTCACGGGCGTGACGGCTTGTCATAAAATATCGTCAGTGGGTTTCCCAGCCTGACATGCTGGAGTAAAATGGACATAACTCCTTGATCCGATATCGTATTTAGGTGAAATTGGTATCGTTGGAAATATAATTCAAAGAGATTTCATTTGATATATAGTAAGCCACCCAGTTTTTCATATACAACGAGTTATAGTTGATTGAAGTTGACCCAAGTTTTGATGCTCACTAAAACTTAAATGATAGGAAAGCTTTCAACTTTTACTTGAGTTAGGGGACCTCTATGATTTAAATTCATTCTCAAATAGATTCCCACACTACATAATTGATTAACACATTAAATTTACATAGGATTCGAGGCTTTTGAAATGTCTATGCATAGGAATGATGGATTTTCATCCTAGTCCAAAATGTGGGGTATTACATGTGAAGAGAGTTATTGATAATGTTTGTTGTGCTAGAAAGGTATAAGTTATTGATGAAAATACTTGATAGATAGTAATGATGTATAGAAGGAGGATGTGTTAATGGATTTTAAATAAGATAGATCATAGGGTTGTGATTAATCCTTATTGTTATGAGGTTTTAACAGACTAGAATCTTTGGATGTTTGACAGGTAAGAATAATTGACAAGATTGTGGTTAATCATAGAGAGAATGAGATACTAAGTTCGAATAGTAGATGATGAGCAAGGTGGATATAATGATTGATGTATTGTGAATGTTAGATGTACGGGAATAGTCTAGTAGGCTTAAACAGTGTGTGAAAGAGCTTAAGTTTATTTGATTCGTAATCAAGTCTAATGTTGTAAGCATGATGTAGAAGTACGCCCAAGGTTCTATGGGGCTGCATTATTTTTAGGATCATTGAATGTTGTGTGGTTAGTAGTACCGTTGAGTTGCTAGGTGGAGAAAGACTCGTTGGATAATATACGATGTTCTTGGTAACTAAGTTAAGGAGTTATGATTGAAGATGTTGAGCCTGTTAAGTATGATTTTGATTCTTATGGTTTAGAAATATAAGCTTATAGGCATGATATTGGTAGGCTATGACAGAAGTAGTATTGTCCGTCAAAAGTTTGGAGATACCCATGTTAAGTGTTAGAATCTAATTTTGAAAGTTGGGAGACTGAGATAATATAAATAAGAGTTGAAGCACTAAATGGTGTGCACTTCGACTATGGGGATGCTTATGTGGATTCGAATTTAGTAAGTTTTCAAGTATTATATGATGACTTTTAGGGCTATAGAAAGAGAGGGTGTAGCTCAGAAGGTAGTATTAGAAGTTGGTCTTACGTTTTCAGGTGTAGTCATTTGGGTTAAGTTCTTTTGTTCATGTGCATTGTTATACCCCAGACTCTAGAGTAAAGTGATTGCAGTTAGACTAGAGTTTACATAGTGATTCACAGCCTTAGAGTGATGGCTTAAGTCTAAAGGGGAGATGATAGCACAAGTAACCAAGTCAAGCCTTCAGATTCTAGTAGATGTACCAGTAAGTTGTAGAACAGCTGTAAGGAGTCATGATGCCCGACCCAATCTCATTTCAGTATTTTAGTTGTCCCAATACCTTCTCATGCCTTACGTTCAGTTCCATGATCTTAATTTATGTCCATGCATATGATAGAGAATTTTGTACTTCCTTAATTCCCAAGAATAAGGAGTTCCAGTTCTTTCAACAGTTGGAATCACGTTCCATAAGTTATGAACTCCAAATTTAAGTCATACAACTCATGACTCATGTACTCAAGCTTTACGGTATGTTCAGTTCAGGTATTCAACCAATACTTTTAATGATCAGCGAAATTCAGGTTTATATCATGTATGTCCTCGGGTTAGACCTCTTTGATAAGTTCATGATGCTAATATTCTATTCCTCAATCCTCAGTTGAGTGTCTGGTTATTCATAGTATCCCTTCATATTTCAGGCCCTCATGTTCTAAACTTCTATTACCTTTCCTTCGGTCAAGATAGTGATGATGATCAGTTATCTGGATGGGAGAGAGTAAATATTTCTTGTTATTGGAAGATAGTTGTATGCTTATTTTAGCTAAGGCAGTAGACTGTGAAGTAAGATTGAAGCCAAGTCTTTAATACCCGTCATGGTTAGTCGAAGTTTTATATGTGATGTTTGGGTAGTTGAAATCTTATGTATGTCTTCTTAGAAGTAGTGCATGGAAGTTGTTCTTGATATAGGTTTGTAAGTTGTGACAAAGGTATTTTATAGGAGTGTGTTTAGAAGTGCATATGTGGTTATAGAAGTAGGCTTGAACATCTTGTTTGTATATATATCGGGATGAATGTATTGTGTGCTAGTAAATTTCTAGTACGAGGTCGAATGTGGTTGTTGGAGTGGTGATGAGAATTTTGCATGAGATGAGAAGTTGTGAAATGCAGGGTGTGTTGAATTTATGGTTCAGGCTAGTATTATAGTTTTATGTGGTGCATCCTATGATTTTGAGTTAGGTTTGAAGATGGTGAGAGAATTTAGTTCAGTCTAGACATCAGTAGATGAAAATATTAGTGCTATATGAGAATTATATGTTGAATCGAGCGAGTATAGTATTTAAGGGGAATAGTATAGATGAGGGAGTATTCGAGAACTGCTGCTAAGCTTGAAGGTAAGAAGTTGCATCGCCTAAAGCCTGGTAATTCTATCCTAGTTTATGAGTTATATGTCTATATTCCATGTTATGGAGTGTTGAAGAGATACTCCAACTATGTATAAGTTTCCAGTGTAATTCAGTCAGTATAGCCAGCAATTCAGTTTTACGGTGAGGCAGACAAGATCATTTGGTTTTACGCCTTTTTCACCCAGGCCTACTATCTGAAGTCTCATGCATATGACCATTCCAAGATATAATCTATTCTATCCATGTAAATTCTGAATTCAGTTCAATTCGTACATCAGTTTCAATTTCAGGATTTGGGTATCTAGTCATGACTTAGTTCATAAGTATTCATTGAACAACCTTCGTTTTCCAAGTATTCTAGTTCAGACAATGTGATATCCATTATGTAATCTTAGCCTCGTTTTCTCATGATTATGCATGCACAAACAGTCACTTCGCAGTCTATAAGTACGATCATTCCAAGAGCTCATTAAGAGAATTCTAAACTCTCAACATGAGTCAGCTCCCCATGATAAGATAAAGCAAGTTAGCTCAGATCCAGACGAAGATAATAGCCTTCCTTAATTCAGTCCTTTTTTTTAATCAAAGATTCAGTTATATGACTATTCTTATTATGAGTTCATGCATTCTATGAAGTACCCAAAAGTCTAAGATGAAGTAGAGTTAGTTTAGCAAGTTATTTCAGCTGTGAATCCTTAGTTTTCTCTGTACTCTTAGCCTTATGAGCGACATTCGAGGATGAATATTACCAAAGAGGAGATATTGTAAGACCCCGTAAAGTTCCGTCGTTGTTAAGGCTTTCGAAACGAATCAAAAGAAGTCTTACACTTAGAAATTTTGCTAAGTGCTCAACACTTAGTTTATTTTAAACCTTCAAACTTCAGAAAATTATTTATCGACCTTCCCGACCTTCGTTTATTGATTTTTTTTGTTGCGTTGCGATGGGGCAAGGTAAGAGTGTATCTCGGGTGATTTTTAGAATTTTTAGACGAGCCTAAGGGCGTGTTTGGGTTTCAGAAACAATAGCTAAAGGCTATAGGGAGGCGCCGCCCAGCTTAGCAAAGGCTCTGGGCAAGGCGCCGCCCTGGCCATAGCCTTTTTGCCTAGTTTTCAACTTTTTCCCTCCGTTTCATTAAGGGTAGAAATGGTATTTTTCACCCCTTTATCATCCTTAACATGGGATTAAATCCCCAAGACACCAAAATAAGTTTATTTTCTCTCAAAATCACCAAGGACATTCATTAGGATTTCAACCTAAAGATCCAAATATCTCAAGATTCAACCATAGATTTTCGATAATTTTTCAAGATTTGGATTCCCCATTGCGGAGGCTACAAGAAGCACCTATAAATTGTACGTAGCATCTCAAAAAACAAGAGTCCATAATTTGAGGTATGTGGAGTTTGAACAAGAACACTCTTTCGTTCTTGTGCCCAAAAGATTTAGATTTTCTTAAAGAATTTCGTATTTCCAAGATGAATTCATATTATTTTGCTATATTTCAAATTTATTAGATTATGAAATTGTTCAAGTCTTGAATTGTATGATTATTTTGTTCAATTATGATCTAAATTGAGAGTTCATGATATAAATTGCACATTCCTATATTGATATCATGTTTCCAAGAATTTCCAAGAGTTGTTGTCATGAGTTGAACTTTATTTTGAAATCGTGAGTCTTTGAGGATGAATTATTGATTCTCCAAGAAATGTACTTATATTTCCATGTTGTTGAGATTTTAAAACTTTGATGAAAAGTCTATCAAGATTTCAAGAAAAGAATTGAGTTTTGATCCTAAGCTAAGAAAGAAATCCACATTATTTGTTTGATTGAGATAAAAGGGAAGCATATTGGCTCCCATTACATATTGTTGAATTGTTTAAGGTGAATTTTCTTAAAGTTCTAAGCTAAGTAAGGGAGTAGTATTTAGCACCGAATTGGGCTTGATTCCGAGGTTTCATGCCCAGAACTACGTGCCCTCGTAGGTTTTTTATTTACTCCAAGTGGGTTAAGCTAGTGATCACTAAAAGTTAAAGGTTCTACTCCGATGGCAAGGATAGAACAGCTCTTCCCAACATGGAAAAAACGTTGGACTCCATGTAGCTCATATAGTTTATGTCGGTTAGAAGAAACTCCCAAAGTTATATAATCTCGAGTCCCAAGTGTCCCAAAGTTATATAATCCTGAGTCCCAAGTGTCCCAAAGTTATATAATCCTGAGTCCCAAGTGCCCCAAAGTTTTATAATCCCGAGTCCCAAGTGTCCCAAAGTCTCTTAAGTTTTCTAGAGTCTCAAGTCTTAAAGTTCCTAAAGTATCAAGTTCTTGAGTTTTAAAGAAGTTTTACTATCCTTAAGCTAAAAGTGTAAGTTTGAAGGTATATTAATTTTGAAGGCTATGACCCTATGATTCCTAAAGTTTTCAAGTGGCATGTTTATTAAGTTCCTAAGAAGTTTCTTACTTTCATGAGATTATAGCTTATGTCCTGAAAGTTGATACTTTAAGATTTCATCTAATTTACATTGAGAACAAAGAAAGAATACAGATCCAGAATAAAGTGAAACGACTCATGTGATTTCTATTATCTATTTCCTGACCACAACTTATGAGAATTTTATTCAAGCTATGAGAGTCATTTACATTTAGCATGCATGATTTCTATAAAGATTGATGATCTTGTTTAACTATTGCATACAACCCCATATACTCAGTACATCCTCAAAGTACTGATCCACATATACGTCTATGTGCTACATTGTCTCATAATGTAGGCATCAGTTCAGTTATAGCACACATACTATATTCAGACAGTTGTAGCTTCCAGCCAGCAGATGATGAGGCCTTTTGATTCAAGGGCTCGAGTCAGTTCTATAGTTTGATATTTTCCTTATCCAGTCGTATTGATTTAAGATAGTTGGGGGTCATGTCGCGGCTATCTAAAGTCAATGCTAGTAGAGGCTTCATAGACAGTCAGTAGAACTTGATGTATTCAGTTTCAGTTTTGTTTCTAAGAGCAGAGTTGTAATCTTGTAAATTCAGTTTTGTATAGTATGGATTCAGAAAGAGTTATTTTCCGTTGATTTTGTACATTTTTATGTATTTTATTCAGTTGAGTATGAGTTATGCCAGTAGAAGGGTTAGCTTGGGGTCACTTGTGACCCTAAGCACCGTGTGACGTCTCAGGACCCATTTTCGAGGCGTTACACGGTACCCTACAGCCCATGGGTTGATCGGGCCGGGTCAAACCGGAGCGGTTTTCTTAAGTGGACCGGTTCGGGTCGGGTTAACCTGGCCCGTTTGACAGGTTTATCATTTAACAGAACGAATATTCTTAAAACAACCTCTACGTCTTCAAATAAATAACGATCAAACAAGTTGATAGTGTAGATACATATATACATGCAGACTCTGCAATGTGATATTTAAGCACCGAAAAATAGTTGTGGTATATGTTAGAATTTATGTTTAAATTAAATTAATAGTTATAAGTTTTTATGAAAAGGTATCTTTTAGTGAAAGATTGTGTCTTTTAGATAAACTTTTATGAAGAGATGTCTCTTAGATGAAAGGTTGTGTCCTTTAGTATTATTTGGTTTCCAACAATTCTATTTAAACTCCGTCTAACTATTTTCTAACGTAACTTTTTCATAGAATATCTTTCTTTACGACATTCACCAAAGAGTTATTTTCTCCCCCAAAAAAGCAAGTTTCAGAGTTCTTGCTTAACAGAAGAATCTATTCACTATTTGCTTAGTGCAGAATTCAATTGGTTTGTCATATCCACTAAAACTATTTGTATATTCTCCCATAGCAATCTCGCAGAGGAGATGGTGCAAATATCATTTTTAGGAGAACGTTTCGCACGTGTTTCAAGCCTCAAATCTTGTATTCATTCTTCAAATTATCAAACATTTATCTTTGTGTTCTTCTCCGTATTTTTGTGTTCATAAAATATATTTTTCAACAATATATATACACACACAATAATTAATGCAAAAGAAATTGAAAATGAAATCTAATTTCTTCAATTCTTTTATTGGTACGAAAGGTTTACAAGATTCCACGTATGGTCGGCATTGGCTGATGGGTAGAGTCCCTTTTTGTGGTCTGATCTTGTTCTTACACGGCCTACCTATTTATAGATACAGCCAACGGTACGTGAACCAATCTAATGTAGATTCACCTTTATTTTTCATGAAAGTTGTTTTTTCTCTTAAAAATGAAAACGTTAAACGTCCTCACTTTGTCGAGGAAATAGGTTGTTGTCTACTTGTATAGTTATAATTAAGCAATTTTCAACCCGGGACTTAGATTTTGGGATTAATTTAAAGAGCACAACTTTGATCCTCAACTTTAGTTCTTAGTATACCCGATGTCAGACTTCAAGCTATATTATTCACGCTCTAAATATTCAATTCTTGATGTGCAGAAGGTGTGAAGTGTCCCCATAACTGGTTGAGGGAATCCTTATATATGTGCCGTACACATTTTGGGAGGAGCTTTTCCAATAAATCACTTAGAGAAGTATTCTTGTTACTTCTTCCAGCTTCACTTTTCATAATATGTTGAAGGTCCTTTTTCGTATAACAAATTTAAGATTGATTAAACAGGTGCAACGGGCTAAGATTTATGGGTGGATATTGAATTGGTACTTCTGGAACTGGCAGATTTAATAATGCAATTGTCAATTTGCCATCTCACACAAATTGCAAGTGCATTTATTTTTATATATTACCATTGTCTAGTCCATCCCTCAGAGTCACAGCTGCTGACTCCTAGGAATCAGGTCTGAAACTGACAAATGAGGACCATTAATATTATCTATGTCAAAGTTTTGTCCATGACTAGCTGGAACAACCTTAATTATATAGTAGATAACTATACCTTATATTTAATCACAATTTATATCATTATTTTAAATCTTCACTTATAAACTGTATACATATTGCTTTCTTATTTTCAGTTGCTTATTTTGGAAATGAGAACGAATACGATTCCATAAATGTCATGAGCCGGTTCACTTCCGTCCTGGTTCAGCAACAAGGCAATACTAACCATAAGTATTTTTTAATTTTTTGGAAAACTATTTCATTTTAGTGAAAATTGGGGTATTTGGCCATGAGAAATTCAAATTCAATTTCAAGTTATTTTTTAAAACTTGTTTTCACTTTTTTCCAACTTCAGTTTCATCTTTATTTATTGTTAGAAATGACCCATTTTTTATTTTTTTTACAAAAACACTCTATTAACTCACTCTGCAGTAGTGTATTGCCAACGGGAGTAACTTAACCGTACTTGTAGTTTGGTTCAAACTTAAGCTACAATGTTGAGCTTTTTCAATAAATTTACAATGTGCTAACATTGATTTTCATCTAATGGATTCACTATTTTTCGCTTACTAATATGTTTATTGCCTTTATAAATTTATTAGACGTTATTGTGTGTTGCATTATATTTTTCTCACTTTAATTTTTCTTTACTTAATATTTAATATATAATCGTATTTTAACTTTTACCCACTTTTTATAGTAAATTTACCCTATACTCTATTTGAATTATAGGTTTCAAATGTTGATGTGTGACATTATGTAACGATAGAATATGATACAATCTATCTAAACGTTATAGCAAGAGTGCTAAGATTTTCTCTCCTCAACATGTATATATTTTTGTTACAAATTTCATTATTTACTTCAAAGTGTTTTGATCTGATCCATGTATGCCACACTATTTGAGAGGCGAATTAGTTGGGCTCCTTGCCTCCATTCTTGCTTGTTTTGGCAAGAGATAATACTCATTGATCATATATGGACTCGGCGTGGATCACGTTGTGATTATACATATAGAATTTATTTTAATATCAATTACTATTTTTAAAATAATTTTGTTCTATATATATAATTTTATTATTATTGTGAGACACACGTGCAAAGAACATACTCTAAACTAATTAACGATAAAATACGAGAAAAAATATATTGTAGATTAAAATGAATGAGTAGGATACATGCTTAGTAAATAACACTCAACTTCATCATGAATAGTTTGTCCTTTGGTTCATGAAGAACTCACTGACACTATGAATAAGAGCGGAATGTTCTCAAAATTATTGTCTTCTCTCACATTTAGTTGTATCTCGTAGGTAAATTAGTTAAGTTGGTGATTTTGATATTATTTAAAACTTGTAGGTATAAAATTATATTTTAAACAGTCTTTCCAAAATTAAAAAAAAAAAAAAAAAAAAAAAAATGGTCAAACACAACTCCAACTCAAAAAATATTTAGTTTTCATGGCCAAACACCTACTAAAGATAGCACAAGTAACCTTATTAACAATACATATACGGAGAGTTGAATCTTCTTATAGCAGATCTCAACAGCGATGATGGAATAGTTGTATCAAGCTTGAGAGAAGCGAACTAGACCAAGCAGCACATAAATTTGTTTGAGCTGAGTTTGCCAGTAGAAAGGGGAAGGAAACAACACCCCATTATGTTGCACAGTTGTGGTCATAGCAAGTCTCGAGATCTCCAGAATGGAAAATTCAAGACAACTACAGGCTCACTTGAACGATTAGATGGTATGCAATTACCTGCACTACTGCACGCACGACGATGTCTCTCTAATTTGAACAGCAGACTTGCTGAAGTTAAAAGAGTTCAAGATAAGATTACTTAACAGTTATCGGAGATTCAGAATCACCAAGAAGGATGCTGAACATAATAAATAATGTGATACACACGTAGGAATTTCAAACGTTAGTCAAATATGTATCACAGGGCAAGAGATTGCTATGTAGATGAAGTAAACAAAATTGTCCAATTCAATCATAGAAACTACCATCAAGAGAAAGAGCACTATGTGAATTGAACATTATGCAAAATACAAAGGAATCATATGCAACAAAATTCTACATCATGTCGTCATTTTAGTTGTGAAACCTATCAAACTTGATCAGCACTTAGCAACTCAATGAGCTCTAGCTTTTTCAGTTTGGAGTATCCCCTCAAACCACGGGACTTTGCAATTGCTCGCAGTTCTGTTAGCTTCATTTCAGCTAATTCGTCATGTCCAACATGGTTTTCTTCTTCATCGTCACTAGCATCAACACTTTCATACATTTTGGCAGTATCATCATCAGCCATCTCATCAAACACATCCTTATCTGAGAAAATCGGATGAGTGTCAGAATCAACCTCACTTTTGGGAATTTGGCCAAGTTCAGGGTCCAGATATATGTCCTTTTCCATCTTATCTGTAGCAGTAGATGCAACAGGGTTATCCGTACCTCCCTCATGATAAACAGGCTGAAATTTGATCCGCGGAACTGGAGACCTACGTTGGAAGTTTGACTTCGGCCGGTTAACAGCTGGGTTGCCAATTCCTTGTGCCACATGGTTCACATTGCTATTTAGCTCAGTGAAATTGCCAGCTCTCTCTTCAGAGAATACATTGCTTTTATCTGGCTGGTCAAGGACAAAGTTGCTGCTTCTACTGTTACTGGTTTTCTTCCCTTTCTGAACTGAGTGTTTTCTTAAAAGCTTGAGAAGGGAATCAACTGTTTCACTCTCTTTACCTTTTCCTTGCGACTCATCAGACTTTTTCTCCTCTTTGATCGCAGCTCTTTCCCGGAGCTGAGCCTGGACCTTTCTAAATAGTTCAACAATCTCCTTTTCCCTTGGACCTGGAGTAGCTGTAGCTTGGAATTTGGAAGTGTTTGATGTAGTAAGCAGTGGCCCATTTCTCGAAGATAACATTTCAGATTCTTCCATATTGTCATAACCATCTCTGTCTTCATTTTGCCTGTTCCTCCCCCTGGAGAACCCATGCTTATTTTGCCTCGAAAATTCTGGATTTCTTTTATGATTGTTGAAGCTACTAGCATTACATATATAAGATGTGCTCTTGTAAGGAGATTTCAAGTTCAAAATCTTGACCTTGGAAAAGTGCAGATATTCACCATGAGAAGTGACTGTCCTCCCTGACAGTCCTGAGCAGGGAAGACATCTGCCTTCTGGGGAACCAATCCCTGAAATAGAATAATAGCATATATCTGAAGTGTTATAGTCCATTTTACATATATAACAAAAAATTAACTTATGCATAAGACAATGTTTCTCTGAGGCCATTTCATAGTCAAGGAAATGATCAACATGTAGGTCATGACAGATGCATTCACATTGCAGCTGAAGCTAAAAAACATCTTGTCCTCCATGTGGAAGGGTGACTAAAGAATGGGATCAGAGGTGCATGGTGAATATCAGAACAGATTTATTGACATCTTTTTCCAAGTAAGCATTTCCATTTACCAATTAAAAAGCATTCTTTGGGATAATTGTACAATGTTATTTCAGATTCCTTTCTATGCCTTACAGATATGTCCTACAGCTATCTAGAAATAAGAAGTTAAAAAATATCATGAATCCTGCTTCCACAAGAAGCATTTACATTTTAAATATGATATATACTGTTGTCACTACCAAGAATTAGTAGTATTAAAGATTAACAAAAATGATGATTGCAATGAAAATAATCCTGAAGTCATCATGTCAATCGACATCAACAATGCACATAAATCTACACTAAAAACAGAGGGGCAAAGGCTTCTAGAAACAGCGCAAACAGACAACAAAAAATGGAGCATAAAGAAATATATTGTGAACAAGACAAGATTTGTGCCACTGTTAGCACCTTGCGGGAAGATAAAGAAGTTGGGAGAGTTCTTGGCATGACAAGGGAACCTATGAGAGTTTTCTTAGGTCTGCGTACACACTACACTCCTCGGATCCCACTTGTGGGATAACACTGGGTATGTTCTCATTGTTGATGTTTTGGTGTGACCAAGCTGATGTCTGAACTTCAAGTAAAATTGGAAGAGCAGAAAACTAAAAAGGATCTCAAGAAAATATAAGTTCCACTAATAGGAGCTTGAGGGGTTTGAAAGGAAAAACTTTACTTCAAGAACAACTGATATGGAAGACCCAATAAGTTGCGATACATACCAATAATTCTGCATATTTGTCACCTCAAAACCCCACAACACCACAAAAAGAAATTCACATTTAACCATATTTTATGAACAATGTAAATGAAACCACTGCTTAAACTATTCAAAGAAAAGCTCAACCACTTTAGCCAAATCAAATGCAGTCAAAAATAAACTGTCTTGACATTAGAACCCGCAACGAATTCTCACTTATTTATTTATCAATAGCACCAACAATAAACATCATTAAATTCTTCTTTGCTAAATGAGAAATTACTGAGTATCATAATGAAAGCGTTCAACTAGAGCAAAACGGATACAAAGGATTCAAATAGCCGACCTCACCCAGTTGAGGAAGCAGGAATTTCCCTGAGGAGTTCAAAATATGAAGAAGTAAACACATGAAGCCGAAGGGGGTTCAACATCTGCTAGATATACGTACAAAATAATTTTAACCATATATAAATAGTATAACTTTCCGTTGATAAACCCCCTTGGCCCTACCCAGCTCTGCCAAGGCGGAGCCAAGCGACGAGAAGGGATTGACGAAAAATTACACTGTATATACAAGGTTAAACTTATTCCTATAGTACATATAGTAGAACCCATGTTGTGGAAATACGCTGGGTATGTTGTTGTTATTGTAGTTGTAGTATGTATAGTAGATGTTAAAATAAACCCTTGGCGTCTTCATGTGTTTACCTTTTTATATTTTGAACCCCATGTGATTCTTCCCATCTGTCCTAGCCTTGGTGAACAGATGACCTGGTATTTGTTCATTCTGGGAGGTGGGAGGTGGCAGGTATCCCATGGATTTAGTCGAGATGCACCAAAGCTGACCCAGAAACCACGGTTATTAAAAAAAAAATCCTACTCCGCCAATGAGCTTCACCCCTGACCTCAACTAATTCTAAATTGAAACATAGTTGTTGGTTGCAGTAATTAATAAGTTTTCCCTTATTAGATAGTATTCTCACATAGCTATGTCGTTAATAATAAGCAGAGTAACTAAAGCGGCCGCAACTTTTTAACTCAGACATTTCATCAAACACGTTGTAGGCACATCGAGAAAATAGAAACATTCAGAAAATAAGAACATTCCTACATTTTCCCAATCAAAAGAACATAGTACAATAGTATTATCTGTCTCTTGTTGAAATTTGGGCATAAGGTAGTGTGCACAGAAGTTGGCCCGAACAGCACAGTTAAACTAATAAAAAGAGAACTCAGCCACAAAAAGAATCACCTGGAAGGTTCTTGGGAGTGAAATCAATGGCGCTTGACATTTTAGGAACTTGAGAAAACATAGGGAAGAGTTTTCAGTGTCAATCAATATTTTGCATTTTGGAAGTTCGACGCTGTACGAGCTTCTTGTTGCCGTTTTATATGTCCTGCACACTGATAAGGGGGTTTTATTTTTTTGATATATTGACCATTTCGTGGGGTCAGAAAAGAAAAGTGTGAAATTTCAAAATCTAGTCAATTGCGCCCGTTTTGGGTTTGAAATGTATTACTTTACCCCCTCATAGTTTTGGCTTCTTACAATTTTAGGTCTCTTCATCTATTTCTTTTTTTTTTTTTTTTTGGGGGGGGGGGGGGGGAGGGTGTTCTTCTTTAAAGGTGTAAAATTAATTTTGTAATATTCATCCATCATTGATTTTGGAATACATTAAGGAGTTATGTGGTAGGATATATTAGAAAATTGAATATATTTTCAGCCTATGTATAAGAGTGTATCACTAATATATAGCAAATTATAATGTTAGTAATAAATACATGGATAAGTATGCTAAAGACAGAGAACTTTAGTACATCAAACCAAGCAATAAATAGAAATAACCAGAGCATAATGAATCTAAATATTACTAATTTCAGCATTACTAATAAATCATATTTTGTACTTTCTTATACTCTATCAAACAACCCCTAATAATAAAATAAACAAAAATATGGCATAGTATTTGTAAAGATCGAGAGATGCGACTGTTGTATTTTTATCTCTTAAAAAAAATAATCTTTTGATGTCACAAACAGATATTCTCTTATATAAATAAGTTTTTTTTTTAAATAATAATTAATTTGTTGTATTGTGATCTTTGCTATAAAAGTTAAGGTACAATCTTTCCACATTCATAACTACTTATGTTAGCCATTATTATCTTTAATTGACTTAAATTTAACATTATTTTGATTAAAAGCAAAATTTCATTCAACCAAGTATAAACGCTTACAAAATTGGCTAGCTCTATTTGGACTTAGAGGTAGCTCTCATAAACCTCTTGTACAATCATAAACTAATAATTGAAAAAAATAATATAAACAATCTATACTAGACCGGATATTGTTGTAGTCGAGTCAAGAGTACAATCTGTTTACTATGGCGTTGCCCTTCAATATGCATCTGTAGAGTTATGTCTCGAATTCTTCTGGTGCTTTCAAGTTTTACATGGTGAAATTTTCTACTATTCCTTTCATTCCATACCTGATAGATTGGTACTGCAAAACAGAAACTTAGTATAGCCACCCTAGGCCTGTTGTTCCTAATATATTTAATAAGACATTCTACTTCTTTGCTTCAAGTTGCAATGGATCTGTTATATCCTAGCCACTTCAATAATGACCCCCAAACATATTTTTAATAGTTGCATTCAAAGAATAGATGTCCAACAGTCTCTTCAACATGTCTTTTGTATAGAACACAATCAGATAAGACATTAATATTCCACTTTATGAGTCTGTCAACAGTGTCTAATCTCTCATGCATAGTATGAACTAGTATCTTGGTATTTTCTCCACCAGCATAATTAATCTACTCCATATAACTTTCGAATATTGTGGAGTCATTGCTAAATAACCTTTCTTGATGCCATAGTTATTTTTAAGTCTTGATTCTTTATATAGTATGAGTGTGCTCATATGACCCACAACTTGTATTTTCTTTGCTCCACTTCCCAGAGTTATTTGTAGATTGCTATCTTGTTCCAAGTAAGTAGATCAATTATATTTAGGCCTCCAGCTGACCGGGGTTTGTATATTATTGTTCGTACTACTAATGCTTTTCTTGATCAGTTGTTGCTCTTAGTCCACAAGAAATTTATGCAAACATTAGTAACATTGAAATAATTTTCCTGGGAATTAGGAAGATTTGGGACAATAGGTCTGCATTTCAAAGAGTACACTCTTCACAAGTTGTAATCTAACATGATAAGACAATAGATTAGTTGACCAACATTTGACCCTAAAAATTATTTTCTCCAGAATAAGTAAACACCGACTTATGGTAAGCTTTTTGTAGAGAGAGGGACACCCAAGTACTTGAATAGGGGTGCTTCTTTAGTCAGCTTGAGGTCTCCCTACATCTAATTTTTAAAATGTGCACCAACCCTTACAATGTACATGAAGTTTTTCTTCATATTGGCATACAAACCAGAGACCTGAAAAAAGTGTTGGAAGGTATTGAAAAATAACTTGATTGACACCTCATCATCTCTACAACACATCAACATATCATCTGCAAAATAAATATGAGTAATGCCCAACTTATCACACCTAAGGTGATAGTTAAGCTAGGGATGGTCTCAATTGTTAAAGTGTTCTTGCATATACTCCATTATAAGTATAAATAGGTAAGAGGGAAAAGAATCTCCTTACCTCAACTACTTTTTTGCCTGGAATATGATTGTTAGGCCACCATTGATTAATAGGAAAAAATAAATAGTGGTGACATACTCCATCACTAACTCACAAGTCGTACAGGAAAACCAAACTCCAGAAGCACCATCTTTAAGAAAGGCTATTCAACTGTAACACCCTGAATCTGGTACCCAGAATGCTACATAGTGCTCATGACTCCGAAGGACCACAAGCTAACCCATGACTGATATCTGTACCTGAACACTGCATAATATACTGTATAAATGCGGAAATAAAGGCTGTAAGGCCGTAAGGTTCAAAACTGAGACATAATATCTGTTAAAATATAACATCTGGATGGAGTATGAAATACCCAAAAACAACTGAAATAACTGTCTGAATATGCTAGTCTGAAAAACCTCTAACTGTCTGAATAAGGAGTTGATGGGACATGTCCCCAACTAACTCCATCTACTGAAAGCTAAACCTAAATTAATGAAAAAACTCATAATATCATCCTAGAATGATGAGGACTCACTGCTAAACCTAGCTGCTACTGATGCTCTGGAGTTCGTGCTTCTGAACCTATGGTATAAAAACACCATAGCGCAAATGCGTCAGTACGATTGAATATACTGGTATGCATGTCAGGTAGGCTAAATGCAAAGGGTTCACATACATGAACTATACTAACCGGCTGGATAACATGAACGTGAGAATGCATGCATGAATACGTAATAACTATAACTGAGATTGTGACGACATGATTACTGAGCCTGAGTGTTGATAACATAAGATACTGATAGTTGTATAACTAAAATAACTGATACTGAGAGATTGTATATGATAGTCTAGTTTCTGATGGAACTAGCTGAGTTCTATACTGTTCTGAGTTGACTATATCTGACAGTCCTGAATTCTGAAGAACTATCTGAGTTCTCTTACTGAAATTGTATGACTGTATCTGACAGTCCTGATCGTATAACTGAAACTGTGGGAAGTAGTTATCTAACCGACATGCCCTAAATAATCCCAATATAACTGAGTTGGGGTCCAATCTGTAACCCCAATTGGAAGGGTGTCAATACCGCGTCACTAGTAAGGACAATCTGTGAGTAACCCTCATATAACAGGTAACTCTAGTGAGAACGGTGGGTACCCTCATATAACAGGTTAAGCCACCTCATCTACCCTCATATAACAGGCTATGATGTCTCAACCTACGCTGGTTACGTAGTTCAGGAACACAAGAATTGCTTCTAAGAATCACACCCTCATATAACAGGTGAGTTCCCATCCTTGGGTTCGCTCGGTGCTAATTTCTACTCCCATCTAAATAGACACTGAACATAATTAACTGAACTGAACTAGACTGATTTCATGGAGTTCCGTTGACTGACGAAATACTACTGAGATTTCTAAATTTACTGAGATTTCCTGAGTCACATGACTAACTGAGTTCTATGGATCATGGCTTGACTGAGGATATCGCGAAACATGACACTGGCTATAGGTACACAACTATATTTTTCGGGTACAAGTACCCCCAGGACTCGATAGAAGGAAATTGACAAAGCATGACTTTCTTGAATACATGGCCAACAGCAACAATTCATACTACGACAGTAGGGGATATTTCATGAAGCACATGGTTATCATAATCTTGTATATAACTTAGAATGCACATGATCATATCTTAACTTCATCATTTTAATATCATAATTATATCATCATGCAATTGTATTATACAACAATCCTCATGGAAATCATTTTAAACATAGGGGAACACGTATATTCATAACTTGGGTCACAGTTTAACTATCAAGCGTAATTTCTATTTTCCTAGGCATTTTATCAAACACTTAGATTGCATAATTTAAGGCTTAGGCATGAGCATGAATTTAATACAACCTTACTTCGCAATTCCACCCAATTTCATGATTTCAGTTCACATATTAGTGTAATTTCATAAAGACATAATAAAGGTTCCATTTTGGAATTCATACAACAACAACACATGAACATAATTCAGTTTATAGAATGAACATCACAATTAGTAATTTAAAACATGATTCTTGGGCTTCATGGACGAAAGGAGTCCATGAATGAACAATATGCATACCTTAGATGGAAGATTCTTGATGATTCACAGAGAAATTTGCTTGAACTTGGATCCCTAATTGAAAACCCTAAGTGTTCTTGAGAGGATTTTGAGAGAAAAGGGTGAATTTTGGTGTAAATGAGGCTTAATCCCGCGTTTAAGCCTTATATAGGATTGGAAAAATTACCCATTTGCCCTAGGGCGTCGCGTCGAGGGCTGCGACGCTATACCCAACGCGGCGCGCCATGAACGCGTCGAGCCTCAGTTGTTTTGGCTCTGGCAGTCTGCACAACTGGTGACCAACGTGATTGGTGATACGGCGCGCCAAGATCGCGCTGGTCCACTATTTTGGACTTCCAATCTTGATCTAAACGAGTTTCCAAAAAAATCCAAAACTTATCAGGGAACACCTATTGACCTTCCTGATCATGAATCAATAAAAATACGGACCATTAAAGGACATTAAGGTAGCGAAATAAATTTTCCAACTTTTGAAGGCCAAAATTAAGCTAAGTCTGAAATGTAGCTAAAATTTTCTAAGTCTAGGACCCCCTTGACACGCTTAAAGGACTGTATTAAGCTTTAGAATTTTACGGGGTCTTACACTGAATCATAGGCCTTTCTTATATCCATTTTAATAATACATCTAAGAGAGATGATGCCTTTTTAGACAGTTTTTGAACAATTCATGAGCAATCAATACATTATCCAAGATGTTCCTACTTTCTATAAAAGATGCCTGATAAGAGCTCACAATATGATCCATAACAGTTCTAATTTTTGTGGTTAAAATCTTGGGGACCAGTTTGTATAGTGTAGTGCGACAGGCTATTAGTATATATTCTCTAACATAAGTAGGGGCAGTTACTTTAGGAATCAGTGTTATAGTGGTAGTGTTTACATCTTTGGGCATCTTTCCAGTTTCAAAAAATCAAAATACACCAGTTATGACTTTCTCCCCTACTACCTCCCAATTTGACTTAAAATTTTTGCATTGTATCCATCAATACCTAGGATTTTATCATCTGACGGATCCTTTAAAGACTTCAAAATATCTTTCTTTGTGACTAGCTATAATAATTTTTATTGTTGTGCAATAGTCAAGCAGTTCCCATCCCTATCCATACACACATTTAGGTGTAGTAATGTATCAACAGCCTGCCCCAAAAGTTTTTGGAAAAATTACATAAATTCATACTGAATAATATCAGAATCGGTAAGTTTAATACCCTGCTATGTGTATATAGAATAGATTCCATTTCTAGCATGTCTAGAAGAATTGGAGAAGAAGAAATGAAAAAGAAGAAGAAGAAAGAAAAATAATAATTAAAATTGTATATATTTATTTAAAAAAATATTAAAAATAATTTTTTAATAAAATATTTCCGTTCTCACTCTCTTTAAAGAGAGTGAAACACACTCTCTTGCCATGTCAGCGTTGGAGGGGTATTCATTTTAAAATAGTTCAGGGAGTCATAGGACCTTCTCAAAGTATAAGTGTGTAGTTGAAATTTGGGGTAAAAATTGGAGGGTATTTGACCATTTTCTCTTTAAAATATGTCAACCATAGTCTTTTGAAAAACAAAGCTCATTGTATCTTAAAGATATTTTATGTAACTGGAAAAAAAAATTAATGAAAATATTAAAGATGACAATTAACCTCTTGAATATGAAGAGGAAAGAAATGACAAATATTAATTGTAATAAATTCATCAATCAAATACTATAGACATATAAATACATTATGATAAAGAAGAATTGTGAAAATTATGAGATAAATATCTGATTGTTGTGAACTTCTGCTATTATCTATTGTCTCTCGTATTTCGATTATTTTATTAGATTTGTAATATGAGGTAAAATCATTTTCTTCTTTTATCACCTGTTGTTTTCTTTAATTTGTTATTTAGGTGATTTAATTTAATAGTTTTTTTAGACTCGATAAAATGCTCAATCGTCTAGAAGAATTGAATGATAATCGGCTTGTGAAGTGAACGTCGACGAGAGTTTGAAAGATTGTACATTTTCTTCATATTTTTATTTTATTTTTTAATGATAAAGATTGTAATAATGACGTGTTCTTAATTAGTTTTTATATATTCTCTTTATGTTTTTATTTTTATTTTGTATTTTATATGAATTTCTAATTGGTGTGAATTCATAATTTCTTTTGGTTCAAAATAGTATCTCTGACCTTATTCAAAATATGCCAACCATAGTCTTTTAAAAAAAAAAGTTCATCGTATCTTAAAGATATCTTATGTAACTGGAAAAAAAATTAATGACAGCATTAAAGAGGGAAGAAATGGCAAATATTAATTGTAATAAATTCATTAATCAAACACTAAACATATAAATACATTAGGTTAAAGAAGAATTGTGAAAATTATGAGATTAAAGCTCATTGTATCTTAAAGACATCTTATGTAACTAAAAAAAAAATTAATGACAATATTAAAGATGATAATTAACCTCTTGAATATGAAGAGGAAAAAACGACAATATTAATTGTAATAAATTCATCAATCAACCACTAAACAAATAAATACATTATAATAAAGAAGAATCGTGAAAACTATGAGATAAATATCTAATTGTTGGGTCCGAGACAAAAGAACAAAGATGTAAGAGAGATAAAACGAAGCCATACCAAAGTCCCAAAAATTGTGACCTTATTGTTTTGGTTTCACTGTATTTTTTTTTCTTTTGTTTTTTTTTTAATTTCCTTTTAGGTGTGTATTTTGATGGAATATTAATGTTGAATTTTGTAATATAAATGATGTATGTTTTTGGGGATATTAATTTTGCAAAGAGAAATTATTTTCCTTTTTTTTTCTTTTCTGTTCTTATTTCTTAAATTGTCGATACTTTTATCACCTCTTGATTTTGCTTTCAAATAATATATTTAAAAGAGAAAAATACTCTATTACCACCTTGAACTATACATGAAAAGATTGAGACAAACCTGAACTTTAGAAGGGTCCTATTACCCCTGGATTAATTAAAATCGTTTGACAACATTAGTGCCTACGTGGCACAACACACTGAAGGATCCCCGTAGGCACACGTGTGTGCCACGTATGTGCCACGTAGGCACTAAGGTTGTCAAAAATACGATTTTAATTAGTCCAGGGGGTAATAGGACCCTCTTAAAGTGAGTGTGTCTCAGCCTTTTCGCGTATCGTTCAAGGTGGTAATAGAGCATTTTCCCTATTTAAAAAGAACGGAAGTTATACAATATATATATAAATAAATATTTTAAACCACATGTAGGTACTGATCAATATATAATTTTTTTCAGTTCTCTTTTTAAAAAAAAAAAAAAAATATTTAGAATTACGAGAAGCGTGGATGCGTTCACTAGTATATTTTTATAGCCTCTCAATTCATTGAGTTTTCTCGCAATTATAATATGCTTCTCAAGTTATGATTAGTTATTACATTACATGCATCTATTCTTCTTTTTTCTCATAAAGTTGTTTATATAAGATATTAAATTACTAGTTAGTTGAATCTTCTCAATTTTCTATCTTTATTTGTTTTAATTTGTAAACTAAGCAAAAAAAAATTGATCTCCATATTTCAAATTTTCAACACAACAATTGAAAAGGAAGTACTTTAATTTCTTCCGTAATGATGTGATCTTTGACGTGATGAAGAAAGTTATTAGTGAACGTTAAACTATCGCAGGCGAAGAAGAGAATTTTCAATTTTTAAACTTCAGAGAATTATTGAAGTAAAAAAATTGAGCAAAATCTTGACAAAAAACTAAATTAAAACTGGATAAAACTGATCAAAAATTGAATTAAAACCGAGCAAAATCTAGAACAATTGATTGGTAACTCCAAAATAATAAATAACCTACGAGAAACGTATTCCTTACTGATTCTTGTCAAGACCTCATTAACGTTCACTGAACCAAAAAAGATAAGGTGAAGGTCAAACTCTAAGGTCACTTTAAGTTTACAATATTTCAATTATTGAAGTTATTAGCATTTAAAAGCAAATAATATACGTTTTAATTCGTTGTCTCCTGATCTTCACTGACCAAGACAACCTTGAAAAAAAAAAAGCTAGAGGTTGATTAGGGATCTCAATTGAGATTGAAAAAACGTTTTAAAGAGGATGGATCCTAGTTGAACAACCGAGGTGGAAGGGCATATCCTATGGTCAATTTTAAAAAATTGATCAAATATATCCTTCATCATTTTTTTACCATTGTTGTTAACAATTTTGAACAAAACAAATATTTATTAGTGAAAAAATTATACTATTTCTAAAAGAATAAAAAGACAAATTGTTCACATACATAAGAATTTTTTCAGAAATATTAACAGTGTAATGTTTAATCAATTATCAGTCGAATATCTCAGTGGAAGAATCATAATTCGCCTAAATAAAAATAGTTTACCCACAACAAATGAACAAACTATTAAAAAAAGATTTATGAGAACATGATTTGCCCATTTTGGGCAAACCATATTAATATTTATTTTCCCTCAACAAACATTTGTCATACGATATTAGTAGTAGTTTACTCATTTTTGAACAAACTGTCCGTTTTATTACATTAAAAAAAAAAAACTGCCCGTTTTGACTCTTAAGCTTAAAAAACTGTCCCTTTTAGCTCGAAACACATTTGCAATCACCTCCATTAACAAGAAGGGTAATTTTGCTACCAAAATAAAGCGAAGGGTGTACGAATCCAAATTGAATAGTTTGAGGTACTTTTGGCCTTTTCCGTTTTTTACAATTATGAATTAATATATAGTTTTTATTTCTATTTTAGTAATTTTTCAACAAATTGGAATAAATCACCTAACATTTTTTTCCCTCAAAGCTACTGCAATAAATAGCCCTGTGTGTCAATTTTCTCCAACCTGGATGAATATTGAAAATCTTTACAGGTCCCAAACTTGCATGCTATATTTTCAGCCTCGAAGTATATCCTAAAATAGAACTGAAGGCCTCAAAGGTTTACAGTTCACTCAGTGCCTCATTAAGAGGAAAGAACAATACTTGGGAAAATGTACCAAAATCACTACTACAACTTTTATTTTTTCTAATGAATTTGCTCCGATAAATACGAGAAAACCAGAAGGGTACAACCAAATCAGTGATCCTATGGAAATCCTTTCAAAGCACAACCTATGCTTTGTGACCTTTCGCCATCTCATCGACATCCAGTTCAACTTCAAGGACTGGTGAATCCTTCTGCATGCTAAATTGACTGATAAAGCAAGAGACGGATGAATCACGATCAATGTGAAAGCTCTATTTGATGCAATAAGAAAAAAAAGATGAGCAATGACAAAACAAACCTGTTGTTAACAGGACCATGGTCCACTGCCGTCCTCAGGCAATATATAGCTCTGCCGACAATGTCTGTCAAGGAAACAGGACCAAAGGCTCTGCTATCCTTGGCTTCCTGCTATTGAAAAGGCAAGAAAATATAATCTATAGTCAGTTAATATTTCTAACATATAGAAGAGCGAAGGTAAGCTGGTTAGAATCGTCCTGCCAGCTTGCCGTCTTTCACCTAATTTTACTATATCACTCCTAATTAATTATTATAAGTTATTTAAGTGTTAAGAAAAAATAATAATATTTGATAAAAAAAAGTAAAATAGACATAAAATGATAAATTATCTCTTTATGTTTTAAATTAACTTGACGCGTTACTTTAATCCCACTTAAATTTTTTTCACAAGTATTTTTTTATAGTAATTTTTCTATATCACTACTAATTAGTTATTATAAGTCATTTAAGACATATGTCTGATCTGCTGCTTGAATTGTGATTTTACTATATCAACTCTAATTAATTATTATGGTCCTCTAAGCATTAAAAACAAATAATATTTCATAAAAAAGGTTAAAATAGACACAAAATGATACGTCAACATAAAAAATTTGATTAACTATCGAAATTATATTAGTGCCACATAATTTTTAAGATTGGACCGAGGAAAACATAAAATAACATATATTATTTGAAAATGAGATAAAAAGTATTGTAAATCACAATAATTAAGAACTTATATATATATATATATATATATATATATATATATATATATAATATTAAAAAAAAATTATTGACTGTCGAAATTTTATCCGTGCCACATAAACGGGGACGAAAAGAGTATTCATATCTTATTAAAAAAATTATGTAAAAAGCATTATAGGTCACATAACTAACAACTTAAAAAATTCAAAAGATTTGATATATTTGTCTGACTCTCGAAATTATATCTAAAATTTATTTGTCACATAAATTGTGACAAAAAAAAACATATATTGGGCCTATGCTAGCACGGGCCGTCGATATCTAGTATTACTATAAAAATTATATCTACCCAGCTGCTATCTATCCCCTACGCAAGCGCAACGATGACTATAATATGGATCACCTCAAGCATTACAAATTCTTTGCATGCTTGTTAGGTAGCTGAGGATTTTGGTAAAGGCCTAGCTCCCCCCGACCTGTACTTCTTGTGAATATTCTATTATTAATAAAATTAGCTACTAGGCGCACTCCCTAGTGGTATATTAGCCTGAAGAAAAAGCATTACGAGTTCAAAACTTTCGAAATTTTACTCATTGAAAGTGCTGAAGTTTTAGCCCAAATACACATCCTATTAGAGGTTTGTTCAGATTTACTACTTACTTTATGCAAGCGCCTTACAAGACTCTATAGAGAAGCGTAACTTGTTGGTTCACAGATTTTTTTAGATCTCCAGCATGTCCTTAATGCTGAGGAAAAGAATTTACCAATATCAAAAAAAAAAAAAAAAAAAAAACGGTAACCTAAACTAATACACAAGATCACCACTAAATTAAGGTTTCAGCCAAGAAAAAAGAAAACTTGTTACGACTCATCTAAACTTCAATACTTTATGGTACATACAACTTTTGCTTCAAAATAATGGTATCGAAATTATGCAGTGAATGAGTCTGTGTTTGTATGGAAGAAAATTATTTCTGGAAAATGTTTATATCAGTGGGATGTTGTTGGTTGGTCAAAATATTTGAAAAATATGTTCTCTGGTAAACAAGTTACATAAGTGACATTGCAAGTTCATTTATCTCTTCCCCACCCACTAAACACCACCACCACCCTCCCCTTGACCATCCCAACCCCTGTCACTCCCCGAACCCCCACTCCCCGCCACATCCTACCCCTGCCACCCGCGAACCCCCACTCCCCACCACATCCCACCCAATAATCTTTTGCTAGGTAACCATTTAAATACAGTTGAGATTAAAAAAATTGCTTACCTACCAAACATTAGAAATTAAGTAACAAAAACCACTAGTTTTCCAAGAAAATTTTCTATGGAAATATTTTCTACCAAACACACCGAGTATCAAGATTCGGGTCAGATATGCAGAAAATACAACACAAACATGATGCAGAACTAGATACTGAAACCAAAGACAAGGATTGCACAACATACTATGGGACTGTTGGCCTAAAATATCATATTGTAATAAGCACATTTACAATTTGACAAAAAAAGGATTTGAGAGAACATCACAGGATAGAAGACAGAAACAATCTATCGTGAGGATCATATACCTTAGGTTTCACATTTTCATTGTCAGCCAGCACCCAACATTGATCTTTTTCAAGGACAAAAGGTTCATCCTTTTCATCAGTGGACACCATCTCATAGCCTTCAACGGCAGCCAATCTACGGACAAGAAAATCATCTGATTTTATAGGGTCCTTGAGCACCACAACATCCCCAACAAATACTTTCCTATGGAAAGTAGAAACATGAAGTCAGCAATAACAAAGGAAAATGGGCAGAAACAAATCCATATAATTGCTTCCATCAGAAGGAAAACTACTAAATTTTTAAACCAAAGGTGAAAATTGAACATAAACAATAAGTACAATGCAATCACCTCCCTACAACAATTTATGGTTGTATGATTTCCTTGCGCATTTGTCCAGGAAAAAAAATGAAAACAGTCTCACTCGACGTCAATAAAATCATATATGCCATTGAACCCCCAATTTAGTCTATAATTAGCAAGCCATGTGTTAAAACCAATCCTGATCATGACATATGAGAAATTAGAGGGAAAAGAGAAGAGAATTTGAGAATTTGTGTCTTGATTATTCCCTCAAGCTAGTGGGATGAGAATGTGTCTTGGATTATTCCCTCAAGCTAGTGGGATTAAATAGTTTTACAAAGAAAGTAAATAAGGAAGGAAACTAATAAGAATTATTACACAATAATCCAAGTGCCTAATTATTGGAATTTGGGGATAATCCCACATCTACACTATCTAATTATAGAGATATTCTCATATCTAAATTATCTAGTAATGATATCATGTTTAACACTCCCCCTCAAGTTGGAGCGTATAAGTCATATGTTCCTCGCTTGCCACAAATATAGTCAACTCTGGATCTTCTAAGTGATTTTGTGAAAATATCTACCAGTTGATCTTTCGAGTTGACAAAACTTGTGGAGATATATCCAGACTCAATCTTCTCTCGAATGAAGTGACACTCTATCTCGCTGTGCTTTGTTCTTTCAGGAAACGTGACATTAGAAGCGATGTGTAGTGCAGCTTGATCATCATAAATCAATTTCTTGGTTCAACTCCTCCCATCTTCAATTTCTGGAGAAGTTGTCTCAACCATATAAGCTCACACGTAGCCAATGCCATAGCTCGATACTCCGCCTCTGCACTTGATCTAGCCACAACATCTTGCTTTTTACTTTTCCAGGAGAATATATTACCTCCCATTAGAACATAATAACCTGAAGTGGACCGCCTATCGGAAGGAGATCCAGCCCAATTTGCTTCAGAATACCCAACAATGTCGGTGTGTCCCTTGTCTTCATACAATAAACCTTGTTCTGGAGAACTTTTGATATATCACAAAATGTGCATTCCAGTGACTATCACAAGGTGATTGCAGAAACTGGCTAACTACACTAATAGCAAATGAGATGTTTGGTCGTGTGATCGTAAGGTGGTTGAGTTTACCAACAAGTCTCCGATATCTGCTAGGATCTTTTAGAGGTTCCCCCTATCCTGGAATAAGTTTAGTATTTGGATCCATAGGAGTGTCCACATGTTTGCAATCCAACATACCAACATTTTCCAAAATGTCTAAGGCATATCTTCTTTGCATAATAGCAATACCATTACCAGATTGCTCCACTTCAATGCCCAGAAAATACTTCAGCTTGCCTAAATCCTTAGCCTGAAAGTGACTTGAAATGTGTTGTTTGAGTTGAGAAATACCTTCATGATCATATGTGATAACAATATCATCAACATAAAAAATTAAAAAGCTATGTTTGCCATAAGATGAATGCCTATAAAATACAGAGTGATCAACTTTTGTTCGAACCCATCCAAACTCTTGGACAACAGCTCGAAAACGATCATACCTTGCTTAGGAGATTGCTTGAGACCATGAAGAGATTGGTGAAGTCTACATACTACTCCAAACTCCCCCTAGCAGTACTGTTGGTGGTTGCTCCATATAAACCTCTTCAGCAATTTCTCCATGAAGGAGTGTGTTTTTTATGTCTAGCTGGAAATGGGGCAATGTTTCATTGCTGCATTTTTTATGTCTAGCTAGAAAAGAGACAATGTTTCATTGCTGCATTTTTTATGTCTAGCTGGAAAAGGGGTCAATGTTTCATTGCTGCCACAGATATGAGAAGACGAACTGAAGCCATCTTGGCAACTAGTAAGAAAGGATCTCCATAGTCAATGCCATAAATCTGAGTGTATCCCTTTGCAACCAGTCTCGCTTTGAGACGATCAATAACTCCATCTGAACCTACTTTAACTGTGAATACCCAATGACAACCAACCGCGGTTTTGCCTTTCGATAAAGGAACAAGCTCCCAAATACCATTATTATGCAAAGTAGTCATTTCTTCAATCATAGCCTGACGCCAACCTGAATAAACCAATGCTTCTGCCACAGTCTTAGGAACTTTGACGTGGATAAGCTAGCAATGAAGGCATGATATGAAGGTGACAAACGATGATAACCTAAATAAGTAATGAAGGCATGATATGAAGGTGACAAACGATGATAACCTAAATAAGTAATGAAGGCATGATATGAAGGTGACAAACGATGATAACCTAAATAAGTATAAATAGGAGCTTGATTAACATTAGGTTCTAGTACCTTTGTGAAGAGCAATTGGAAAATCATCTAATGAGTGCTCGACCAGAGCAGGAGACATTGTTGGAGCAAGTAATGCGTCACCAAGGATATTTGTGTACCTATATCAGAGTTGCTCAGGAGGAGGCTGGGGTCGTCGAGAATAGACCTTAAGAGAAGGAGGTGAAGCTGGGGGTGGAATAGTTGAAATTGAAAGGACTGTTGATATGGTCTTTTGATTTTCCATTTTAGGAGAAAAATACAGAGAAGACTCAAGAAGGTAACATGAACCGAGACCAAGTACTTCTTAGTAGAGGGGTCAAAACAATTGGAACCACTTGTAGACGAGAATACTCGAGAAAGATACATTTAAAAGACTTGTGTTGAAGTTTGTCTTTTACAGGGGTAAGGTTATGAACAAAACAAGTGCAACCAAACACACGTGGAGGAAGGGGAAATAAATTATGGTCCAAATAGAGGATTGAGTGTGGACTCTTGTACCGCAAAAAAGAGGAAGGCATACAGTTGATTAAATAATAGGCAGTAATAACGACATCACCCCAAAAACATAAAGGGACATGATTGTGAGCCAGCAATGTTCGAGCTGTTTCAATTAGATGTTTGTTCTTACACTCAGAAACTCTATTTTGTTGAGGAGTATGTGAACAAGAAGACAAGTGCAATATGCCATGAGATGACATAAAAGAAGAGAAAGAGACAGAAATATTCTCGGGCATTATCAGTGATTAACTTCTTAACTTCTTAATGGCAGCACAAAATTTTCGAAAAATAGAGAATAACTCAAACCTATTTTTCATTAAGAATAACCACGTGCATCCAGAATAGTCATCAATGAAAGTCACAAAACAATGAAAACCTAAGGAAGAATATATCAGAATGAACAATTTCAAACATAGAGGTGGCCCTATTATAGACGCGCTTTGGGAAAGAGGAACGAGTGTGCTTCCCAAGCTGACATAACTCACATTCTAACAAAGATAGACTAAATAAACTAGGAATCATCTTTTGTAGTTTCAAGAGACTCGGATGACCTAGTTGATTATGGAGCAATTCAGAAGGAGTAGTGGAAGTGAAAGCAACATGTGGTTGTGCGGAGGATAGCAGGTACAATCCCTGTGACTTATGTCCTTCTCCAATTATCAGTCCCCGTATTCCGGTCCTGCAGAAGAACAAAATCATCAAGGAAGGTTACAACACATTTCTTGTTTTTGGTTAACTTGCTAATGGAAATAAGATTATACGGACATTCAGGTGCAAAAAGAACTGATGTGAAATGTATGGAAGTCAGCGGGCAAGATATAACTATCCCTTTAACTACAACCTTTGATCCATTAGCCAAAGTCACAGTAGAGAGGATAGAAGAGGTAGTAAGAGAAGAGAGAGTACTTTTGTTACCAAAAAATATGGTCCGAAGCACCAGAATCAAGAATCTATTGTTCCTGAGATGAAGACTCTGTGACAAAGCAAAAGGAGTTACCAGGTTGCATTATGCAAGCAGCTGATGAAGTTGATAATTGTTGCCTTGATGCTGTCCTGTCAATACAGTTTGCTGCAGTTAAAGGGATAGATATAGATGATCCATCCCTGAAATCAGGTGTGGGCAAAATACCATTTCCGTTATGAGCCACATTTGTTGTGTATCTGGGGTGGGGTGGTCATTATCGTGTGGAGGCATGATTTATCACCAAAAAGATGCAGAAACCAGTTGTAAACAAAAAAAAAGTGGCAGAGGTTTTTTTGTTGTTTCTACGAGATTCTGTTCTGCAGAATTTGTTTTTGCAATTCTGTGTTTTGCAGAACTTTTTTTGATTACTGTGATTCTATTTTGCAGGATCTGTTTTGAGAAAAAGAAGAAAAATTAGAGAAAGGAGGGCTCTAATACCATGGGAAATTAGAGGGAGAAGAGAAGACAATTTGAGAATTTGTCTTCATTATTCCCTCAAGCTAGTGGGATTAATTAGAGTTACAGAGAATGTAAATAAGGAAGGAAACTAATAAGAATTATTACAAAATATTCAAGTGCCTAATTATGGGGATCTGGGGATATTACACTATATAATTATAGAGATATTCTCATATCTAAATTATCTAGTAATGCTATCATATTTAACAACTTAGGCAGCAACAGCTATAATGTTAACTTTGATTTCCTATATGCCAGAACAATGTAACGTTTCCTTCAGTAAAATGTGAGACTAGGATGTTGCTGCAAACCTAAATGTAACAAAGCTCTAGCAAGGAGGTAATCAATTAACTAGTAGATGACAATTACTCATTAAAAGCCCCTTGCATCAGTTGGCAAGTGGCTCTTAATCCAGGATACATTTTGACCAAAAGCCTCCAGAGAAGGGGTTTAACTGTGCAGAAATACCTACACATGCAGTACTAATTTGGAGGACAGCAACCATCTCTTTGTACAACTGCAGAGTGGCTAGACATCTATGGGAACTATTCCTGCGGACATCTGAGTAGAGTTTGATAATGCATAGATCCCCCCAAACAACTGATCCATTTCTGGGGAGGCTGCAAGCTAACAAAAAAATACCATTCCCGATCGCATTGTATGGTATTGATAAAAGGAACCAGAGATGTTTTAAAGGAAGGTTTATGACTGTTCAACCTTTGAGGTTCAAGTGCCGTAATTTACTAGGCCTCTAGTTTAGAGGATAGCATGAAGCATGTTACAAGACATTGACCTCTTTAACTGTAAGAACTTTGTAAAGAATGGGATACCTTTTGTAACACCACCACCGACTAGTGCCAGGCATTTGTATCAATTGAATAAAGATGTTTGGCAACTGATTAAGAAAACATGAGGTAGTAGCCAATCTCTTAAGATAATTAGCATCATACACACCTCTCAGATTTTAAGTCTTTAACATAGTGATACTCAAATTGTATCCTCGACAAGCTTGATGTTCTTTCACCCTTGCTGGTTAAAGAGAGCACCGTAGATTAATGATCCACTATGCCAAAACTAATAAAACCATCCCACTAAAATGGATAGGGAGAAACATCCTAACTTAACTAGATCATGGGAATGTCCAGTCACCCAAAGCTACCACAATAGTGTTTTCAGAAATAATCTAAAGCAAGGGCTACTGACCCAAATTTAATTTAAAAAAAAAGGCTACCTACCAACTTCAGGTGAGTACAGTGTAATCGCAACAGAAGGTGGGCAAGGAGAAAATGCATACAACCTAAACGATAAAGTCAATTTGAGCAGAATGAATATACAAAATAGAGTTCAACCTTACCAAAAAACAAACAAAATAGAGTTCAAGAAAAATCACTTTGTTACACCAAAAGGCGTGACCAAGTAATCAACCAAGATAAAGCCGACTATGAAATATTAAGGTTCAAAGCTAAAAAAAAAGCTAGGTGATTTCTTCCCATCTGTCTAAACTTTAGTGACTAAATGTTATTCGATACATGTGTATACACTAGCCTGGACACTATCGTTATCCAAAAAGAAAAATTACTATTAGCACTACAAAACCTATATATGTATAGTTTCCTCTTGGTATAACTATAATAACAACAACAAACCCAGTGTATTCCCACACAGTAAGGTCTGGTTGGTATAACTATAATCAAGAAAAAAAAACACTATAAGCAAGAAAACCAGTTCTTCAGTTGAAAATGCCACAAAATTATAAAAGAAAGTAGCAACAAAAACACGATATTACTAATTGTAAAACAGCTCTCCCTGGCTTGGTAATGATTGTCAAGTGCATATTCGAATTAAAACAAAAGAGAACAAAGTAAAAATGTGTTCAAGCATAAAAGCTGAGAAAACAAAGCATAAGTTAATGACCACATAGTTGCAACAACAGAGAAATTACGTTGGATCAACCCAAGGTATCTTCCTAACAAGAAGTGTGCCGCCCTGAGCTCCGAGGGTTGGTGCCATTTCCTCTCCCTTGTTATAGTGCATGAATGTCAATTTGCCCTGAAAGAAATTCTTCCATATGGTATCACCTAATTCTCTATCTGTAATTTGACCTCCTTTGTAGTGCTGCACAGAATTAATATATGGTTAATTTTTTCCCCTCTTTCCCTGCAGGGGGATATACTCGAGCAATAAAGGTAAATATATAGAAGCTCAAAATATAGAAGCTTGCTTGATTTTAAGTGCAAAAAAACACACGATAGTTCAATACATGGAAGCTTGCTTGATCTCATATAGCTTGTGTCTTTGACTCTTAAAATACTTAACGTAGTGATGGGTTTCTAAAAAAAAGATGGACTTGCATGTTGTAGCTTTATATCCATCAGTTTAGCAAATGTCTAACACTATGATAAGGTCAGGCCCTTTCTTGTTTTTCACTTAGTCTTGAGAGGTCCAGTCAGTATCACTTAAATTTCTCTTAGTAGTAATCTTTCCTAGACTAGGTTCACTGTTCCTTTTAAGTTGGGGAAGGTTTGGATTCCATCAGCACCACTGCCCTCCTATTCAACATAGGCAAATTACTCGACTATTCCACTAGTTACTTGCTACTTGCTACGTTCCACCAACATAGGTACCGGGTAACTCTGTCCGCTAAGGCTTAGACAGAAAGGAAGAAGTCAATTAGCATTTTTTGCCTCCTTTAGGTCTTGAGCCTGAGATCTCATGGTTCTCCTCCCACTTCATTGACCACTAGGCCACCCCCTTGGGTGCGTGAAGACCTGTATTATTTAGCTTTCCTCTCCCGCATTGGAATCAACTTTCTAAAGTTTGATCATCAAGTTCAAATCTATGCCAAGACATTATTTTACCATAATATCAGGTTGTTTTTCATGAAGATAAAGTTAATGTAATTGCCGATGTCCAATTATTTAAGGAATGTCTTTTTACATAGAACATTGCAACTTAAGTTGGAACATGTCACACTCTCACACCATATAGGGGGACACATGTTTCCTTCTTGTGCTCCGATTCTTGCAAGATTACCTCATACTCTCAGTAACATGGTTCAAATGTTATCAGATAGCAACTCTTCTTTCAGTTGAACCATCTCAACATAAAAGCATTATAGCAGAAAAAACATACAGCTACTCTAGATTCATGAGAAGTTTCAAGTGGAATCCAAGGACCCAAGTCTCAGATGGAAAATAGAAAGTTGCTCCGGTCACTTTTGCTAATTTTCATCAAAACATTTAAAGAGCAATATGCGTTGGTTGAACTAATATAGTAGCAGACAACTAGTCAGAAAAGATAATAGCAAAAAGAGCCAAAAACAAGCTCATAGAAAAAAACATATTCAGTTATTCAGACATGACTCGACATGATTTTTTCTATGAATTGAGAAATCTCACTTAATGAATTTTGAGGACGTCACATCCCCAAGAGAGTGGAGAGGGGTGAAAGACCTCAAAGCGTCCAAGAAAGCTTGGAAATGGTTATGGAAATCCTCCAGGGGGAGAGGGGGAGCATGCTCCTTGTAGGATGGTGATAACAGAAAAGATGGGATTATTGAGGGGAATGGAGGACTAACAGTATCAGGTTTCCATTTGGAAGTGATTTTTGGATGAATATTATGAAGGGATGGGAGACTTTAGTGGCCACATTACTTTCAATGTAGTTGATGGAAGTAAAATTAGTTTTTCAAGACATAATGCAACGAGAGGATGCTGAGACTCGCCAAGTGCGACGAGAGGATGCTGAGAATCGTCTTTGTTAATACATATTTAATATACAGTCTCTCAAGCCAGACATAAAACAACAGATTTGAAGAATTTAAGAAGGGCAAGTGCATTGGGATATCATAGTTAGAAGGAACCTACTGGATTAGGAGGTGGGTAGAATTCCAAAGCCTAGTAAGGTTACTATATGTGAGAATTAATGGAGAAAAAATATTATTGAATTGTGTTTACATAATTACATCGAGACCCTATTTATACACACTATAGTACAATCCTTTTCCAAGTAGGATTTTTATATACTATTCCTATTTCTACTCATATTCTAACACTTCCCCTCAAGCTAGTGCATACAAATCATATGTACCTAGCTTGTTACAAATGTAATTAATACGAGGATAGTGAGGGACTTGGTGAAGATATCCGCAAGTTGATCACTTGACTTCACAAATTTGATAACAATATCTCCAGAGAATACTCTGACAAAGTGACAATCAATCTCTATGTGTTTAGTCCTCTCATGAAATGAGAAACACTGGATTTGACACGATATGAAGGGTTGTTTGATTATCACACACAAGTTCCATCTTACAGGTTTCTCCAAATTTTAATTCTCTCAGCAACTGTTTGATCCAAACTAGCTCACAAGTTGCTACAGCCATTGCTCGATATTCTGCTTCCGCACTAGATCGAGCAACCACACTCTGTTTCTTACTCTTCCAAGACACCAAATTACCTCCTACTAAAACACAATATCCGGAGGTAGAACGTCTATCAGAGGGTGATCCTGCCCAATCAGCATCTGTGTCTCCAATGATATGCTCGTGACCTCGATCCTCAAAAAGTAGTCCTTTACCTGGAGTTGATTTTATATATCGCAGAATACGAACAACTGCATCCTAGTGACTATCATAGGGGAAGTCATAAACTGACTTACAATACTCACACAGGTATTGTCACAGTGAGATAATTCAATTTTCCAACCAACCGCCTATACCTTTTCAGGATCACTGAGTGGCTCCCCCTGTCCAGATAGAAGTTTAGCATTTGGATCCATAGGAGTGTCAATGGGTCTACATCCCACCATTCCCGTCTCCTCAAGAATGTCTAAGGCATACTCGTGTTGAGAAATAACAATGCCTGATTTGGACTGAGCAACCTCAATACCTAGAAAATATTTCAGTCTGCCGAGGTCTTTCGCCTGAAAATACTGAAAGAGATCTTGCTTCAATTTAGTGATACCATCTTTATCATTACTGGTGATAACGATATCATCAACATAAACCACCAGATAAATACACAGATTTGGTTGAGAATGTCGATAAAACACTGAGTGATCAGCTCCACTATGAATCATGCCAAACTGCTGAATTACTGTGATGAATTTTCCAAACCAAGCTCGAGGGGACTGTTTCAGACCAGAGTGACCAGCGTAATCGACATACAAGGCTACTAGACTCCCCCTAAGCAACAAAACCAAGTGGTTGCGCAATCGACATACAAGGCTACTAGATTTCCCCTGAGCAACAAAACCAAGTGGTTGCTCCATATAGACTTCTTTCTCAAGATCACCATGCAGAAAAACATTCTTAATATCTAACTGATAAAGAGGCCAATGACGAACGACGGCAATGGATAGGAAAAGACGGATAGATGCTATTTTAGCCACTAGAGAGAAAGTGTCACTACAATCAAGCCCAAATATTTGTGTGTATCCTTTGGCAACAAAGCGAGCCTTAAGCCGATCAACCTGACCGTCTGGACCAACTTTGACTGCATAAACCCAACAGCAACCAACAGTAGATTTGCCTATAGGAAGGGAAACAAGCTCCCAACTACCACTCGCATGTAAAGCAGACATCTCATCTATCATAGCCTGCTTCTATCCTGAATGAGAAAGTGCTTCACCTATAGTCTTAAGGATGGAAATAGAGGACAAAGATGATACAAAAGCATAATGAAGTGATGATAAACGATGATAACTCAAGAAAGTATAATGTGGGTTAGCATTACGGGTGGAACGCATATCTTTTTGAAGTGCTACTGATTGGCCAAGAGAAGGCAAGTCCGCAGTAAGAGCAGTGTCCGACGCATGACATGAATCATCTGGGACTAATAGTGGACGCGAACGACGATGATAAGTTAGAAGTGGTGGCACTGCAGCTGGAGACAAAGAAGTAACAGTTGATTCTTCAAAGGTTGGTGCGGCTAAGTCTGGAGATACAGGTAAAACCAAGAATGGTGCGGGTAAGACCGGAGATATGGGTAAAATCTCAGAGATATCAGGATGATCAGAAGATATATAGTAAGGTCTAGATTCAAAAAAAGTGGCATCAACGGACATAAAGTAGCGACGAAGATCCGATGAATAACAACGATACCTTTTTTGAACTCGAGAGTAACCAAGGAAGACACACTTGAGAGCAGGAGGGGCTAATTTATCTTTTCCAGGGGCTAAGTTATGAACAAAGCATGTGCTCCCAAAGACACAGACACGAGGGGGATAGAGTAAAGATGTGACTGTGGAAACAATATAGAATGGGGAACCTTATTCTGAATGGAAGATGATGGCATTCTATTAATTAGATAACAAGATGTGAGGACTGCATCGCCCCAAAAATGCAGCGGAACATGGGATGCAATGAGAAAAGTGCGAGCAGTCTCAAGAAGATGACAATTTTTTCTTTCTGCTATACCATTCTGCTGAGGAGTGTATGGACAAGATGTCTGGTGAACAATTTCTTATGAGTCATAAACTCCTGAAACTGAGATGATAAGTATTCTAAGGCATTATCACTACGAAAAGTACGAATAGAAACACCAAATTGAGTTTGTATTTCAGCACAAAAACTTTTGAATATAGAAAATATCTCAGAACGATCATACAAATAGAATACCCTGCATATCATGTTGGATACATGGAGATCGGAAACAGGAAGAGGGGGACAATTCTGGTCAAATCATATTAGCGGAAACTATAAGTGAAGGATGAAGGGGAGTGCTGGTATTTCTTTTGATTTATATACCCGAGGCACCCACGAGAGTTTGCTTCTTTGCATAATTGGGAGATAGGGGAGTGATACTATCGAGAACTAGTGGAAAAGTCTGATCATATTTATCAATTGGTGTTATATTGTAGATGCTCAGGAGAAGATGTAAATAACTACTTCTTACATTATCAAGCTAAGTTGCTCGAACTCTCCAAAAACGTTGTCGCACCCATGTCGGATCCTCAAAAAATGCAATACTTTTCAAGGATCCGACACGCACTTGATGATATTTTTGAAGAGTCCAAGCAACATAGTTATCAAGTAACTACACTTTTATGAAGAGAGGAGGAAGAGCATGAGATATAGCTCTTTTGTGGGTAATATTGAAGGAGAGGAATAGGGGTGTTTGAAGAGGTTGAGAAAGATATTGTACATGCAAGGAATGGACTTACATCTTCAGTTTCTTTTTGGTGCACCAGAAGGTTCTTGTTTGTTTAGATGATGGGATAACTTTTATAGAGAACAATACTTCGGTCCAAGTCTCTCTACTTTTTGGGTATATAACTTGTTCATGGGGTTTTTCCCAACATCAATTAAAGGATCAACTTTAGCAAGAAAAGACATGTTTAGTTATGTCGTGGGAGTTGGAGTTCCCAGGAGCCGATTAATGATTACAATAGCGATATGACTTCAACAGCGCCTATGATGTAGCCTGCTAAATGAACTCTGGAAAGAAATTAGAGGTGATTTTGCCCTCAAGAGATGGAAAATTTAGCATTGTTCAGATTCTCATAAATAACAAGCTTCTGATCCAAGATACTTCACTAGTTGACTTTGTTTTGTCATACAGATGATGAGTAATATGATATCTTCTTCTAACATCTTGGCTCAAGGTAGAAACTACTCCTATAATCAAAGATAATCTCTTACTCGAGATGACACTTCAAACAATCATAATTTAGTGACTACCTTGGACTAGGCAATATAATGTAATCCCACATATGGTGCCTGTAAAATTATGACATAATTGGGAAGACTTTTTCATCTTTCCTTTCCTTTTTATTTCATTTGAAGTCCCTCAACATCAAAATCCACACCACAGCCCCTAGCTCTTTTTTTTTTTTTGATATAACATGTCTTCATTCAATATGATAAGAAAGTAATCTACAATGTTACTATTCTCAAAAGAAGTACGAAAGTAATCTGGCCTTAGATCACGCAATTGTCATTCATTCCTCTTTGTGGTGTAACATGGGATTGCCATCAATTCCAACAACTATACACTAAAGGGAGCCCTACAATATCACGCATCAAAACTTGAAAGGGGTTGTGCATGTATTTGAACTGAGAAGAGAGGAAAGCATATGCAAGCACCTACCATTTTCTAAACAAGAAAAATCTGAGGACCAATGGCGCACAGTTCGAAACTAGATGAAGAACATTCCTCTACTTAAATACAAGGATTCTGCCTGCAAAAAGGTTCAAACCCGTAACGTGCCCCTAACCCACATCATGTGGTATGCTTCTTACCACTAGAACAAACCCTGGAGCCACCATTTTTGTACATCATGTATATGAGAATAAACAAACTATGCAGACAAGGGATGGATAATCCAGTCAAAAGTGAGTGGAACTCTCCAACTATGAGGTTGGGCAACTGAGTCACTAAAGAGCAAAGTTGGTAAGTGGTACTGTTTTTTTTAAAGTAGTAACAGTGCATTCATATATCAGTACTTTGGAGTACTGAAATCCTATTTACAAGGGAGTGTACAAAAAAAGCTATGATCCTATGTCTATAGTGAGCCTAAAACATCAACAATAGAAACAGGATCATTAGAGTAAATCTGATTACACCAGGAATGCAAAGTCAAGATACGGTTCTGCTTGACATGTTGCATGTTATTCTCTATATTCTCAAAACACCTACAGTTTCTTTCCTTCCAGATTGTCCACCATATGCATGCAGGGATAATTCTCCCAGCTTTGTAGTGCTTCTGTAATATTCTCAGGCATAGAGCAGGAGACAACTTTGAGGCTTAAGAATAATCTCCACGGTTGTCCTGGAATCCTGCAGTGTAAGAATAGATGATTGACAGTCTCAGCTTTCTCCTCGCAGAAGTAACACCTTGAGACTAGTGTTAACCCTCTTCTCATCAAGTTTTCCTGTATTAAAACTGCCTCCCTTGCAAGCAACCACACAGAGCATGATACTTTGTGGGGTATTTTACTTTTCAGATGTATTTTCCAAGGTCACCTGACTTGCTGCTGGTTGTGTTGATTCAACCTTTTATAGACCTTGTTTACCTTGAATTTTTTTTTGAAAAGTGCTTGCCCTGAAATTTCCTGCATCACAACCCTGTCATTCCAATTCATCCTCTACATCTTGGAGCCCACTAAATTGATCTATTATACCAAAAACTCAGCCACTCTTCGTAGTTCCCAGTCAATTAGTTGTCGTCTAAAGGTGAAACTCCAGCCTTCAGGAGACCACAACTCTGCTATGGTGCTCTGTTGATGCATCACCAAATGGTGAATGTCAGGAAAGAGTTGACAGGTTCCTGCCTCATGCCAATCATCTTTCCTGAAAGAAGTCATCTCCCCATTGTTCACTTTGAACTTGGTGTTCACCTTTAACTCCTCCCATAGCCTCTATTGCTCTCCATAAATTGACCCCATAAGGAGTGTAAATTTCCTTGGACATCCATTTACTCTCTTTTTCACACTTTGCTTCAATGACCTTTCCCCACAGTAACTGTTTTTCTTTTGAAAACTTCCAACGCCACTTCATTCCCAGAGCCTTGCTATGGTTATTTAGGCTCTCAATTCCAAATCCCCCATTCTTTTTATCTACAATCATTCCTCCCATTTAACCAAGTGGAAGTCTTCTCTTTCTTTGTTCCCCTCCAACAGGAAGTTCCTCCTGATGATGTCTAATCTTTTAATGACTCCTTTTGGTATTGGGAAAAGAGACATCATGTATATTGGCATGACATCCAGGACTGATATGATAAGAGTTAATCCCCCCCCACCCCCCACCCCACCGAGGACAAGTACTGTCTCTTCATCTGGCGAGTGTCCTAACACACTTCTAAATCACATTGTTCCAAATTCCTTAAGACTTGGAATTAGCTCCCAAGGCCATTCCAAGGTATGTAGTGGATAAAGAGTCAACTTCACCACCTAGTATTGCATTTAGAACCTCCATATTTTCCACCTCAGAATGGGGTATAAGAAGCTTTTGCTCTAGTTAATATGAAGTCCAAAACTCCTTCAAATAGCACCAGAATAATCCTGAAATATTTGAGTTGCTCTTCCATCACAGAAGATGAGTGTGTCATCCGCATATTTAAGGTGGGTCACCTCCAAACTTTACTTGCCTTCTCTAGCCACATCAAAACCTCTAATCCAACCACTGAAATTAGCAGATTTCATATTGTTCAGCTTCCATAGCTAATAGGAACAAGAAAGGTGACAGGGGATCACCTTGTCTGATTCCCTTTTGTGATCTGAAGAAGCCTGCTGGAGTGTCCCATTTATAAGAACTAAGAAGCTTACTGTTGATATGCAATATTTGATCTAAAGGAAGTGGTACTGTTGGCTTCTAGAGAGGGGAGGTCTACCATATCAAAGAAAAAGGATAATAGATTATACATCAAAGGATGTAGAAGTTTTTTTATATAATGATGGTGTTCCAGAAAGCGCCACGCCGCCACCTCAAATATTCCATCAAAACTTGCTTACCTCTCACCAGTACAAGTACCGAAAACTCTACCAACCAAAGTTTAGGCAAATAGAAAGAATCACCTAGTGTGTTCCAGAAAGTGCCACCTCAAATATTCCATCAAAACTTACTTACCTCTCATCGCTACAGGTACCGAATAACTCTACCAACCAAAGTTTAGGCAAATGGAAAGAATCACCTAGTGCTCTTTATCTCTTCTTAAATTTGAACCCTGATCTTGACAACTAGGTGGCATAGAAGTTATATAAAACTAAATAAGGGTTTTATTTTTTATTTTTTTATAACCGTGGTGTCTGGGCCAGCTTATGCGCACCTCGAATAATTCCATGGGATACGTACCAGGTAACTCTGTCCACCAAGGCTAGAACATATGGGAAGAAATCTCCTAGTGTTCGTCTCTGTTGAATTTTACTGACGATTTAACAGCACAATATGTGATGATATGAAAAATCCAGCATTTTTTTAAAGTTCACACTTCTCCCCCTTTATTGCAGGGGTAGTCTTGTTGGTGGTGGTGAATGAGGGCTCATCTGAGTCAATTTTAAAATTACTATATTCAAAGATAGTTAAGATCTCCATCATCCAATAACAATTTGTGTCTTCTACCATGAAGGCCTAAGCATGATCCAGAAGTTTTAGTACTGTTGCATTCTCCAACACAGCTGAAAGTAGATGCTGCTACATTTTAATTTTAAGAACTTGGGTATACACAGCACTGTTAATAATTCACTTCAAAAGGGGCCTCTAGGATTTTTATAAAAAGCAGTCTGGCTATAGTTTTTATGTTGTTCCCTCCCCTGAAAGTAGGCCACATTTATCCAGAGCTTAAAAGATAACTAAAGTTGCAAGCTTTAGATTCCCAAAGTTTATTTTAGAACTCTGAACTGAAATTGATGCATACTCCTTTTTTTGCATTTTATGATAGTTCCACGGCTGACACTAAAATTTTTTTTGTTGGTTTGAGACAAATCATATAGAAAACACATTAAAAGTACGAATCTACAAATGCCATGACTCATCTGAAATGTATAGAGTCAAAAACATGAACAAGATCTTGAAGAAAGTTTCTTCCTTTCTTTGCCACCAGTCTTGATCATCACAAAAAGCAATAAACTTTAAGCTCATAATTTCTAACTTGCCACAACAGTTAATTAAAAAAAAGGGTAGCTTGTTTCACCAAAGCTCCTGCAATGCGCGGGTCAGGGGAAGGACCGGATTGCAAGGGTCCACATTTCTGCAAGAGATAGTTTCCACAGCTTGAACCCCAACAACTTTACTAATTACTCCAAGGTGCCCTTCATCAAAAAAAGATCCATACATACTAGAAGCCTCTAATTCACTCAAAGTTACTATCTCTCTCTTTTCAAAGACCTAATCTTTTAGACAAAACAACAAAAACCCTTTACCCTAAACCACACATACTTTCTTGATTCAATACTTTCAACTCTACAATCACAATATACAAACAATCAATTGTAATTTTCTGGGAAGATGAGACAGTTACAGCAAAAAATAGAAAAGGGGGATTGACCTTCCAGCCAACAGAGGCAGAGTATTCAAGTTTGCCGACTACGTATCGGATCCAAGTTGCTGCTGAAACCATGACTCAATGGGGCTTGCTTCTGCTGCTGCTTGTTCTTGCCGTCGTCGTATGTCTGTCAGTGTTGTCAACCGGCGTAGAGTTTTAGCATTCCCTTTTTCTTCTCCTCTTTCTTAAACCCTCATATCCCTTTTCTTCTTACTTATTTTTTACTACTCCCTCCGTTTCAAACTTTCCTTTTTTTTTTTTTTTTTAGTTATGATACATTTGATACTAACTTTAATTTAAAAAGCTTCATGTTATATTTGATATAATTTTAATTTAAGAATATAAGATTTAAAATTTTTCTTTAGTTTTTTAAACTTATTCAGAAGTCTTTTTTATTTTTTTAAATTTTGTGTTAAATCAAAGTAAGTTATTCTTTTTTAATCAGAGGAAGTATATTAATTTTTTTATACAATTTTAATTTAAGATTACAAGATTCAAAAATATTTTTTATTTTTTAAACTTTATGCTAAATCGATCATTCTTTTTTAAATAAAGGGAATATATTATTTTTTTTCGGCCTAAGTTGTAGACCTCGATGGGCACTTACTGATGCGTAGCGTCTCAACGCCTCTAAAACATCCAAAATAAAATATAGGTTAAATATAAGGATTGAAAATAATTTAAAAATTTCTTTCTTCCACTTTTAATTTTTAAAATACCTTTTCATCCATTTGTATGGCTTTAAAATACTCTCTCACTCATCTATATGATTCTAAAATACCTTTTTACTTAACGAACAAGTAATTAAACTTCTAATTTAACATAACTTGTTATTGATTGGAAGTTTATTTAATTAAAAACTAATTATTTTTCAAAATTCAATCCGATTCCCACTAAAATTATCCAACCCAACCGAGAACTAAAACAATTAAATTATAATCACTATCTTATCATTTGAAATTATTAATTTTCACCATTATAAAGAATTACTTATAGTCAATTTTTAAAGGATTAATAGTGTGAAAAACACATTATAAACTAGAAGGGGAAAAGGGGGACATAAATTGTTCGGTTTAAATCAATGAGTCAATGCCATCAATTTCAAACTCTTCGATCAAATTGCCCTCATAAATAAAGCGTTGAAGAATTCTAGAAACTCAACAATCAAAACCCCCAGTTACAGTCAAGATGGAAGACCCAATTATCTACGGGAAGCTCTGAAACAGAATTAGGAAATGGAGATTGGGTAAAAACTTATATGCACCCGATGTATACACTAAATTAAGATTTTATACCACGATTAAGGGAGTATTATTTGGATTTTAAAAATAATTAGTTTTAATTAATTAAACATCCAACTAATAACAAGTTGTCACGTGTTAAGTTAGAAGCCTAATCATTTGTCCCTTTAAGTGGAAGGGTATTTTAGAGTCATATAGATGGGTGGAAGGGTACCTTAGAGCCATATAGGTGGGTGGAAGGGTACCTTAGAGCCATATAGGGGGATGAAAGGGTATTTTAGAGTCTAAAGGTGGAAGAAGGATATTATTGAACCATTTTCAATACTTGAAGGGTATATTAAGCCCTTTCTCGAACAAATGAATCACGAGATACTTTTTCTATCTATTTATATATACTTAGGATTGTTTGGTCATGAAAATATTTTATTTTTTTCAAAAAATTATTTTACTTTAGTAAAAATTGTAGTGTTTGGCCATGAGAATTTCAAATTGTATTTCAAATTGCATTGTTTCACTTTTTGTTCTTTCACAAAAAGTCAAAAATAATTCTAATTTATATTCATGGCCAAACATTATAATTTTTACTAAAATAAAATAATTTTTCAAAAAAATATAAATATTCTCATGACCAAACACAACTTCAAACTCCAACTTCAACTCTAACTCTAATTTCAACTCTAAAAATTTTAAATTTTCATGGCCAAATACCTACTTAGAATAAAAGCTCGTGCGATATATGCTTCTTTTTTAGCAAATGCATTATTTCATTTCTAAACTTATCCGCATAATTTACTTTAGAGCATAAACTACACAGGCAATTATATACCCTTAACAATTTTAAACTGAATTAAATTCAATCTCGTGAAGTGCAACTGAAGTCGCGTACTGACACTCACTGTTGGGCATGTTAAATAGATAATTTTGCCTTTTATTTTTTTAAAAAAATTAAGAATCACCTTTAAATGCATGTAAGATCATAATCCCCAAATCATTCTACCCAAAAGCTCTCCTTAAGAACCCTAATTTTCCTCTTCTTTTCTTCTTCAATCTACCCAAAATCTGCTCCATCAATGAAATTTATGCAAAAATTGAAATCAATTTCTCTTCCTTTTAAAATTTGAGCTTACGAAACATAATTGAATCAATCTCCTTCATCTTCTTATGCTATTGTTTGTCTGAAAATGTATAATTCATCTCCTTCGTCTATTTTTTTGTTAGAAATTTCTTTCCTTTTTCTTCTACTTAATTTTATTTTTGCATTTTATGTAATTTGTTAGAATAAATTTCTTGTAGCACACAATGAGGTCAGTTAATTTGACTAAATTTTATACGAAAGAAAATAATTATATTTTGAAGCAAGTTCGTTGTAACCATAAAATTTATTGTATTTGAAGACATCTTGCACTTTGAGGAATTCCAGTAGAAGATATTGGACATGTCCTTATTATGGAATAAATATCAAATTTTGCACTTTTACTATTCCGACAGATTTGATTCAAGACTAATTCATTCTTTATTTGTCACTATTGAAGGTTCCAAGATTTTACGATTTTTGGTGTTGGATGAATAGAGAAAATGTCGATTCGAGGTCTGATATGCGATTCTTAAACTAATAGAGAAATTAAGTAAGCTTAAGAATTTAACTGAGTCTTCTCAATATATTGACAATCACGTATCAGTTAATGAAGTTGAAAAATTGATTGAGTTGAACAAATTAATTGAGGAAGCTTCTGATGAAGTAGACAAGCCTAAAACATCTAAACAAGATGATAATTGGATATGAAATTAAAGAAATTGAAATAGGAGATTGAGAAGATCAAACAAAGAGAGAAGAATTGTTAAAGGAATGACTGGAGAGAATATACACTTCTTTATTGTGTTTTATTCTTGTATACTACTAATAGCTATAAGCTATTGACTTGGAATGATACATATGAAGAAAGGTTTAATGAAGTTTTCTTAGCACTAGTTTGTTGTTAGATAATATGTAGCATATTCTTGTATTGAATTGTGCAATTTCTTTTGTAATGTACTTTGGTTGGTGGTTGTCTTTTGATATATATGAAGAAAGCTTGTTGAATTAATTGTATTTGAAGCATTTTTGTTCTTTTAAATGGTGCAACTTCTTTTGTAATGAGTTATCTTAGTACTAGTAAAACAAGTGTAGTGTCAGTTGGTTAATAAAGCTAGACCACACTTTATAATGCTATTTAAAATTGCATAAAAATCTCACACAATCTACCAAAAATGATGCAGTCACAGTTGGAAAAATGCCTCCTACAAATATATCAAAATAGTGCAGCCTCAACTGCTTAAAATTATAGTCAAATTATATAGACACAACTATAAAAATGCTTCATATAGACATTTCAAAATGGTGTAGTTACAACTACTCATATTTCTACAAAAACATATAGCCAAAAGTATAGTCACATTTGCACCATTAGTATTAATAATCAAAATACATTAAATTAATGCAGTCACAATTGTATAGTTGAAGTCACTACTATTTAATCAAAATAGACATTAACTAAGTTAAAGTCACTATTATTTCAGTACACAACATCAAAACACAAAAATAGAAATTAGATTTCTTCTACTGAAAGGTTGATGAACTTGTTTGGTTTAAATGATTCATTTCAGTAACATTTAACCTTGTCCTCAACCTTTTTCGTTCCCTCATATCTTCAAATTCTTGTTGGATCACAATTTTCTTTTATTTTTATTTCACACATGATCATGATTTGTGATGTACAAGATGTTCAGTCACTATGGAGGAGTTCATAGGTATTCCAGGCTTACAAAAATAAAAGAGAACAATTAACTTAAGAATTTTAAAAACCGTCTTTAAATTAGACAAATATAATCAAATTTAACTTATATTGAGAATTCTATAACCACTTTATGTTTGAAGCATCCCCATTCCAACTTTCCTAGCTCTTTTAAGAGATGTCCATCTACCTCTTATAACATCAATGCCACTATCAATAGAAGCAGCAACAACATTAGCTCATCTTTCTTTATTAGCACCAACTCCTCTTCCTCTACCTCTAACAACACCACCAACAGTAGAAGTTATAGGTCCTCTACCTCTACCAGTACCACCTACAATAGAAAATGCAACTTCTATACTTATACTATCACTATCAATAGTAGAAGGTGTGTCTTCTCTACTTCTACCTCTGCCAACTCCATCAATAGTAGAAGTTGCAACCTCTCTTTCTCTACTAACACCTCTCATAATAGCAGTAGTAAAAAATCCTCTTCCTCTACCAACACAACCTACAGTAGCAACAACATCTGCTCTTCTTCCTTTACTAGTAGCTGCAGCAGCAGTAGCAACAACCTACAATTTATAAGAAAATGTAAGAAGGTAAAAGAGAATTTACTAGTAAATTACAAGTCAAATGTTATATTTGTAGAATTTTTTGGTCTTCCTCTTCCTCTACTTGTACTTGTGCTGCAAGAGAATCCACACTTGATCTTGTTGAACTTATAGCCAAAGGACAACCCCCTTTATTATAAACTTTGCATGACATGTGTTGCAGGTTATCTCAAAGCCATATTTAGATAACTTTTCAGTCTTATTTTTTTGCCTTTTTTTCTGCATTTGTTGGGTTTACTTGGCATCTTTTTTTATTGTTAGTGGTAAAACAAAATGGTTGGTTGACTTTAGTCATATTTGCATATCAGTAACATGTTGAATGAAGTAACTATAGGCCTTGAGGTAGGTTTTCGTGGTATATCAATTTGCAATATAATGAATTGGCTTTAATCTTCTGTAATATGATGCAGCTATGACATGGCAATAAGATATACCTTTAAACATCCAAGACCTATAAATAGAAGTTATGTCTCTCAAATTCACTATGAAAGTATTGTACTATCTATTCTTAACCTCAAAATCAAACTCACTATTCCACTCAAGGTTACGCATCATTGATTTTGATGTGTTATCTTGAAATACTTTTAGTGTCATTAGAAAAATATCAGTTATCCAAGTATCAACAAACTTTCTTAATTGCCATATTATTCTCATCACCTTAACCCTTATTTCTTTAAGTATTGTGACATAGTCTTTCTCCTTAACCCCAAAATTCATGAATAAACATTCAGCCATATTATTGTCAATACTATTACAACAACTATGATATTTGAAGTATACTTTGGATCACCTTTGAATATTGTAATATAGTAGGTCATGACAGATGTTATCCCCCAATAGCTCCATGTGATCCAAGTTTTTTGTCAGTTCCTGCTCATATGTAGACTTGGCACATCTCATAAAATAGTTTCTCCTTTCAATCTTTAGATCAGTTGGCTAGAACATGTCTTGCACACATTCTTTGTGATGCATTTGACAATAACTCTATAACTGCATTGTCAAGACTCTTCAACAAATAATCAATATTGCAGTTAAAAATAGATAATATAGTTAAAAGACACGAATAAAGAAAATGAATAAGAAAAACAAAAAATACATTACCTTCTGCACATCAGTAATATTTTCAAGCCCAAGATTATGCTTCACAAGTCTAACAAATCATCTTCAAGTGAAGTTATTTTCAGCTTCAATACTACCTAAGGTAGTTGTAATGAGTCATTATTCGTATTCTTACCTATTTCACCCAATAGAGCTTTTTTATAGCCATCCTAAGTCGTTAGCGACTTGAGGGGATCGATAGTTCGATTACCTGGCGGTTTATTTGGTTCCTTGAATCACTTTCTTAATTTGAAGTCTTCATTGGTCCCAATTTACCACTAAGAAAAAACCTTTATAAATCGACCTTAAATGTGAAATTTGACTTTGCCAATGTGTTCGGAACATTGAAAACTATGTGACTACATATCTTGTTTGTTCTAAACGGACCCCGGATACTTCTCGAGCATTGGTCGAAGTTCCAAGCTTCAGCCATGCCGCAACCATGGAGGCTAGGGTGTGACCGCGGTGTCACGATCGTGGTGCCACGACCGCGGCTATGCAGAGGACACGACTGCGCTACCCGAGACTGGGTGAAACCTATTTTAAGTTTGCTTTATCCAAAATTTTGCCCATTTGTGCCTCCTTCTTGAAATTTAAAACCCTAATGGAGTGTGAAATCTTATAACCAAGTCTTGTGGGTTGAATTGGAGCTTAAACAACTTGTGAAATTGAATTTTGCTATAATCTAAGGTAAAATCTCTTCTAGTTTGGTATTGATTACATGATTTCTTGACTTAAAACCCCTAAATCATTGAGGCTCAAGTATATTCCCAAATTTGATTGATTGACTCAAATTTCTTGAGGGTTATGACTCCCTAAAAGTAGTTGAATAATGGGTTAGTTTTGGAAACTTATTTTCCAAAGGTGAAACCCACTTGAGGTTTTGGTGTTTTCTTGAATCCATGGCACAATGGTTCCATAATGGGTATTGCTAATCTTGTTGAAATTCTTAGATTATATTGCTGATATCTTTGATCGTGGATGAAGGAGCTTTAACACAAGGAAAGAAAAATCTTGTTGGTTCGTGAGTTACTTGGACTCAAGGTAGGTTAGGCTTACTTGTAGTTAGATTGAGCTTGATTGTAGTATAATTGTTGATATCTTGTGAGATTGGGCATTGTTTAGATAATAAATTATTAAGTAGTGATAATTGGGATTAGTTGGTTCTTATAGGTTATTAAATTTGCAAGGTGTTATGGTTGACCCTTAGCGTAGAACCTTGGATAGTCTACTTGTAGTTTCATGAATAGTATGATAATACTATAGTTTCTCTAATAAATGAGAATGGTGTTTCTCTCTAACCTTAGGATTATGTTGAGTTGCTAGTGCTTAGTTAGGAAATGACCTTGGTGTTGGATTGACTTAGGAGGAATACTTGAAGAAGGTTTCCTCGATAGGCTTAGCAAGGATTGATAAGCCCTTATGAGATAATATAGATAACTTAGCCTAATCCGGGTAGATGTTAGACTTGTGATGGTGGACTTTGGTATTCTTGGAATTTAGGAGTGAGACTTAATCCACCTTAAGCTTGAACTATGAAATCCCTTAGAGACCTAGATACTAAATAAATGTCTAAATTATGTTGAGATTATTAATGGTTAAACCTAGGTTGTTGGGTTATATATGTGGATAATGGTTGGTTAATATGTATACTTGATGGATTATCTAGTGGTCATGATATGGATAGCCTTGGGAAAAGTGATGATTGTATAAATATCATATGGATACTCATGCTCATGTTATGTGGTAATGCTTATTAGAAAAGTAGGATGATACATGTTCCCTTACACCAGTATTACTCTATTATTGTGAGCTTGTATTTACTTATTATTTTAGCTATGTACGCGTATGTTTGTTGATTGCCTTGAGAAATGTGAAATGGTTACCAGGGTGCTCAAGGTGGTACTCAGGCAGGCAGGGCAGGGGGTCTCTTAGGTGCCCGGCCAGGTGTCGGGCATGGTTAGTTGTATGCAGTACATGCTAGGCCCGAGGTTGAGACTTCGGATGCTGTAGTCATAGCTGCAATTTTGGTATGCCGCAAGTCAGCTCTTGCTTTATTTGATCCTGGATCCATTTATTCTTATATATCTACATATGCACCACGGTTGGAGTTGACTTGTGATTTATTAGCTGTGTCATTGTATGTATCTGCTCTCGTAGGTGATTCTTTAGTAGTGGATTGGGTATTCAGATCATATGTTGTGACAGTTAGTGATGTTGATACTTATACTGATCTTATTATTCTGGATATGTTGGATTTTAATGTGATTCTGGGCATGGACTGGTTATCCCACTATCATGTGGTCATGGATTATTTTGCCAAGACCATTACCTTAGCCATGCCCGGCGTACCCCCAGTCGTGTGGCAAAGACCGATTAGTCGTGAGTCGATGAGGATTATTTCTTATATTTGTGCTAGATAGCTTATGTCGAGGGGTTACCAGTCTTATCTTTCCTATGTGTGCGATACCCATGTAGAGAGTCTGACGCTTGACTTTATTCCTATTGTGCGTGATTTTTTTGATGTGTTTTTTGATGATCTGCTTGGTATCCCTCCTAACCATGAGATTGAGTTCGCTATTGACCTTGAGCCTAGTACCCAACCTATTTCTATGGCACCTTATCGTATGGCTCCTACAGAGATTAAGGAGCTGAACTCTCAGCTCCAGGATCTTCTTATCAAAGGGTTCATTAGACCTAGTGTGTTCCCGTGGGGAACACCTATTTTATTTGTAAAGAAAAAAGATGGCTCGATGCGGATGTGTATTGATTATAGGCAGCTTAATAACGTTACGGTGAAGAACCGTTATCCTATGCCTCACATTGATGATTTATTTAACCAGCTTCAGGGTGCAGCTGTATTTTTGTAAGATAGATTTGAGGTTCGGTTATCACCACTTGAGGATTCGGGCTGAGGATATCTCGAAGACAGCCTTCAGGACCCATTATAGTCACTATGAGTTTTTGGTGATGTCTTTTGGGCTGACTAATGCCCTAGCCGTGTTTATGGACTTGATGAACCGTGTGTTTATACATTATCTAGACTCCTTTGTTATTGTGTTCATTGATGATCTCCTTATGTATTCGAGGAGTAGTGAGGAACACGCCCAATATTTGAGGTTTGTGCTCCAAGTTTTGCGAGAGCATGTGCTTTTTGCCAAGTTCTCCAAGTGTGAATTTTGGCTTGAGTGGGTGTCTTTTCTCAGACACGTGGTGTCCAAGGTGGGCATTATGATAAAACCGACTAAGATTTCAGCCATTCATGATTGGGCTAGGCCTACGTGTCTGACTGAGGTTCGCAGTTTTATTGGGTTGGCCGATTATTACAGGTGTTTTGTTGAGAGCTTTTCTACCTTATCAGCCCCTATGACTAGATTTACCTGGAAGGAAGTTCCCTTCTGATGGTCCGAGGAGTGTGAGTTGAGCTTTTAAAATCTCAAAGATTGTCTCACCTCAGCCCTGGTGTTAGCTCTTCCAGTTGAGGGCGAGGGATTTACTGTGTTTTGTGATGCTTTTGGTATTGGTCTTAGGTGTGCTTTGATGCATCGGGGTCGTGTCATTGCCTATGCTTCTAGACAGGTTAAGGTGCATGAGTGCAACTATCCCACTCATGTTTTGGAGTTGGCGGCGGTAGTTTTTGCGCTCAATATTTGGAGGCATTACTTGTATGGTGTGTGTTGTGAGTTTTTCACCGATTATCGTAGTCTTCAGAATCTTATGACCCAGTAAGATCTTAATACTCACCAGCGTCGTTGGATGTAGTTGCCAAAAGATTGTGATATGTCTATCTTGTATCATCCGGGTAAGGCGAATATTGTGGCGGATGCCTTGAGTCGAAAGACAATGAGTATGGGTAGTTTGGATTGCATTTCAGTTTCTCAACAGCCCTTATCTTGGGACATCCAGTCCTTGACCAATTTGATGGTTCGTTTCGATATTTTAGATCCTGCGAGGGTCTTGGCTTATGTGGAGGCGAGGTCCTCCCTGTTTGAGCAGATTCATGACCGTCAGTTTGAGGATAGTAAATTGTGCCTTCTCCGTGATCAAGTAGTGAGTGGTGAGTCTAGGAGACACACCGTGGATTCTGAGAGTTTCTTGAGATTTTAGGGTCGTATTTGTATTCCCCGACTCGATTTGATTTCGTCGATTCTACACGAGGTTCAGAGTTCTAGCTATTCTATTCATCCCAGTACAACCAAGATGTATAGAGATTTGAGGCAGTTGTACTGGTGGGATGGTATGAAGAAGGATGTGGCAGACTTTATGGCTCATTACCTATGTTGTCAGTAGGTTAAGGCCGAGTATTAGCATCCAGGCGGATTGACTCAGAGATTACCCATTCCCGAGTGGAAATGGGAAATGATCACCATGGAATTCATTAGTAGGTTGCCTCGTATTTCCCATGATCATGATGATATTTGGATTATTGTGGATCGCTTGACCAAGTCGACGCACTTTATTCCTATTCAGATGACCTTCAATGCCGAGAGATTAGCCTAGATTTATGTTTGAGAGATAGTTCATTTGCATGGGGTCCCTGTGTTTATCATATCAGATTGTGGTTCTGTGTTTACTTTGAGGTTTTGGAGAGCATTTCAGGAGGAGTTGGGTACTCGAGTGAATTTGAGGATAACCTTTCATCCGCAGATGGATGGTCAATCCGAGTAGACTATTCAGGTGTTGGAGGATATGCTCCGAGCTTATGTTATGCACTTTGGAGGTCAGTGGGTTAAATACTTAGCATTGATAGAGTTTGCCTACAATAACAGTTATTATTCGAGTATTGAGATGGAACCTTATGAGGCATTATATGGTAGGCGGTGTCGTTCCCCCGTAGGATAGTTTGAGACTTCCTAGGTTAGACCCTATGGTATAGACTTGCTTCAGGACTCGTTGGATAGAGTCAGGGTGATTCAGGATAGGCTGAGAGCAGCCTAGAGTAGGCAGAAGGCCTATGCAGACCATAGACTTTATACCTTGAGATTTGGAGTTACTGACCGTATGTTCCTTCGTGTTTTATCTATGAGAGGTGTGATGAGATTTGAGAAGAAGGGTAAGCTTAGCCCTAGCTATATTGGCCTTTTTGAGATTCTCCGAGTAGTTGGTGAGGTGGCCTATGAGTTGGCCTTACCTCCAGACTTTACTATTGTTCATCTAGTTTTCCATGCCTCTATGTTGCGAAAATATATTCCTGATCCTTCTTATGTTCTTAGATGGGACTCAGTCTAGTTGGACAAGCAGTTGACTTTTGTGTAGGAGCCCGTGCTTATTTTGGATAGTAATGTAAGGCGACTGCGTACCAGGGAGATTCCAGTTCAAGGTTTAGTGGAGGCATCGCCCAGTAGAGGAAGCTACTTGAGAGATCAAGAGTGAGATGCTGGCCTAGTATCCTCACTTGTTCGAGACTTCAAGTACTTTCCTGACTTTAACTTTCGGGGACAAAAGTTCCTTAGTAGTGAATGTTATCCGTATTCTTGCCTATTTGCCCCGTTAGATCTTCTCCATAGTCTTCCCAAGTTGTTAGTGACTTGCAGGGACCGATAGTTCGGTTACCTGGTAGTTCGTTTGGTTCCTTGAACCACTTTCTCAATTTAAAGTTTTCATCGGTCCTAATTAACCACTAAACAAAAACTTTAGAAATTGACCTTAAATGTGAAATACGACTTCGCCAATGCGTCTGAAACATCGAAAACTATGTGACTACATATCTTGTTTGTTCAAAACGGACCCCGGATGCATCTCGAGGCATTGGCCAATGCTCAAAATCAAGTTCCAAGCTTCAGCCATGCCTTGTGTTAACTATGATGCTGCGACTGCGGAGGCTAAGGTGCGACTGTGGTGCCGCGACCATGGCTAGGCGGAGGGCACGACCGCTCTAAGGTTGGGTGGAACCTATTTAAAGGCTGCTTTGTTCGAAAATTTGCCCATTTGTGCCTCCTTCTTGAACTTTAAAACCCTAATGGAGTGTGAAATCTTCTAAGAAAGTCTTGTGGGTCGAATTGGAGCTTAAACAACTTGTGAAATTGAATCTTGCTACAATCTAAGGTAAAATCTCTTCTAGTTTGGTATTGATTACATGATTTCTTGACTTAAAACCCCTAAATCATTGAGGCTCAAGTGTAGTCCCAAATATGATTGAGTGACTCAAATTCCTTGAGGGTTATGACTCCTTAAAGGTAGTCGAACAATGGGTTGGTTTTGGAAACTCATTTTCCAAAGGTGAAACCCACTTGGGGTTTTGGTGTTATCTTGAACCCATGGCACAATGGTGCCATAATGGGTATTGTTAATCTTGTTATAATGCTTAGATTGTATTGTATATAGCTTTGCTCGTGGATGAAGGAGCTTCAACGAAAGGAAAGAAAAATCTTGTTGGTTCGTGAGTTACTTGGACTCAAGGTAGGTTAGGCTTACTTGTAGTTGGATTGAGCTTGATTGTAGTATAATTGTTGATATCTTGTGAGATTGGGAACTATTTAGATAATAAATTGTTAAATAGTTATAATTGGTTTATTGAATTTGCAAGGTGATATGCTTGACCCTTAGCCTAGAACCTTGGATAGTCTACTTGTAGTTTCATGAATAGTATGATAATACTCTAGTTTCTCTAATAGATGAGAATGGTGTTGCTCCCTAACCTTAGGATTATGTTGACCTTGCCAGTGCTTAGTTAGGAAATGACCTTAATGTTGGATTGACTTAGGAGAAATACTTGAAGAAGATTTTCCTGATAGGCTTAGCAATGATTTATAAGCCCATATGAGATGATATAAATAACTTAGCCTAATCTGGGTAGATGTTAGACTTGTTATGGTGGACTTTGGCATTCTTGGAATTTAGGAGTGGGACTTGACCCACCTTAATCTTGAACTATGAAATCCCTTAGAGATCTAGATACTAAATGAATGTCTAAATTACGTTGTTGAGATTATTAATGGTTAAACCGCAGTTGTTGGGTTATACATGTGGATAATGATTGGTTAATATGGATACTTGATGGATTATCTAGTGTTCATGACATGGATAGCCTTGGGAAAGTGATGATTGTATATATATCATGTGGATACTCATGCTCATGTTTATGCTCATGTTATGTGGTAATGCTTATTAGCAAAGTAGGATGATACATATTTTCTTACACCCTTATTACTCTATTATTGTGAGCTTGTATTTTCTTATTATTTTGGCTATGTATGTGTATGTATGTTGATTTCCTTGAGAAATGTGAAATGACATAATGATGTTTGGTGAATTCGAAAGATGTGTCGATGTGATGATAATACCTGAATGTTGATTGCCTTGAGAAATGTGAAATGGCATGACGATGTCCGATGAATTTGAAAGATGTGTCGATGTGATGATAATACCCGGTAAATCCGAAAGAGGTAATGATGTATGATGTTTCCCGGTAAATTCGAAAGATATGTTAATGCTATGATGTTTCCGAATGAATCCAGAGGATATGTTAATGAGATATTGATACCAGGTAAATCCGAAAGAGGTGATGATGTTATAATGATACCCGGTGAATTCAGAGAATATGTTGATATTATGTTGATACCCGGTGAATCCGAAGAATATGTTGATGATATGACTAATACCCGGTGAATTCGGAGGATATGTTGATGTTATGTTGATACCCGGTGAATCTGGAAGAGGTAAAGATGTTATGATGCCGTGTGGGTAAAATTTACATAAATGCATCGATACTTGTGAGATTAGGCCGTGTGGGGCCAAACCGCTTATGTACTAGTGACATGATGTCTTCTTTGGTAAATGGTTATTCATTCCTTGTTGATAACGCTCAATCTACAGCTCTCGTAAGAGTGTAAAACGGTCGTTAGCAAATATAGAACCCAACTGGGTTAGGTATCGATCCCACAGGGAATAGCTTGGTCAACAAGTAAGTGAAGATTACTAGACTTTTAGTGAAAGTCTCGAAAAAAGGGGGGATTCTTGTTGTGCAAGTAATGTAACCAAATAGTAGCTAAAAACGGCAATAGCAAAGTAAAAAGAGAAAGAATGTTTTAGTAAGATGTAAACAATGGGAATTGAGGAGTTGGGGTTATGTCCACCTTCTGAGTTATACGTCTCTATTGACTATGAGTGTGTTGAATTCAGACATGCATGTGCTTATAGAGAATTGTATTCGATGGTAAATCCAGACGTCTTTCGACCTATTCGAGGATTATTTCACTTTAACTCTTTCGAGCTTAAAGCGTATCTAACGGTACGAATTCTCCAAGAGGTTAATCCAGTTACGACACTAACTTTTTAATAGGAGATGGGACCCTACTACCTTGACATTATCTCTTTTCCAGACAGATAACCTTTCTTTCGAACAGGTTAAATGTTATACTGGCGTATTCTTGCGTTTGCAACCACAAAGAATTTAGATTAAGATGAATAGAATAATGATATAAGCAACATACGTGTCACGAACTCACAAACTCACAGCAATAGATAGTCTCTCATTCGGCTTCCATAACCCCAACAGAGAAGTTTAGTTACCCATGAGTGCGAAGGAAATCACAATTGACATTGTTGTTATACCACAATAAAGATTTCACGTTTGTAATGGTGTGGTAGGCGTTAGGCGTGAATCCCTTAGCAAAGTAACGTTTCTCTTGTTGTGGAATTTAAGAATAGATGAATAGAAGAAGAAAAATAGAATTAATGGAAGAATGATTGTTTAGAACTAGAATGTCTTAGAAGTAGAATAGAATAGAATTGAATGTAAGAAGATGTAAGAAGATGTAAGAAGATGTAAGAAGATGTAAGAAGATGTAAAAAGATATATCTAGCAAGATAGGGTATTTATAATACCCATATCCTATTCCTACTAAGCTAATGAAATGCTTAACCAAATCCTACTAAGCTAATGAAATACTTAACCCAATTGTACTAGGTTAATGTATCATTATCCTAATCCTAACAAGCTAATGAAATACTTAACCCAATTGTACTAGGTTAATGTATCATTATCCTAATACTAATAAATTACTGCTAGTCCCCAAAGTCTTCAGAAATGCTGTTTTAGCCTGGGACAGATTTTCCATGCGCCAACTTTAGTCCTTGGCGTCCAAGATTGGCTTTTCTCCTTTCGTGAAGCTTTCTTTGGCGTCAAGTTATCCATAAAATGCTGAATTCTGCATCATTTATACCTGAAACTTTGCTAATCATGTTCGTTAGCTCACTTACAGGAAAAAGGACTAAAAGTGCATGAAATATATAATTTGTTCTCAAAACTAGGCTAAAATATGGGCAAAATATAGTGCTATAGGCGTGTAAATTCGCCTATCATCAACACCCACACTTGAAGCTTTGTTCGTCCTCGAACAAAATACCATGTCCCTCTAAACATCAACTTAGGGTTTCACAGCAACAACACAAAATATTCGTCAAGACAAGCACAACAATTATCAACAAAGAGTAGTTTTTTGATCATTAGTAGAAACAGTTTAACCTCTAGCATAGACTCGTGATGGTGGTCAACTCATATTCAAAGGTTAAGGCACAAAGAATCATACGCGACTACCCAAAACTCATCAACCATGTGTGTCTCACAATATATTACCCATAATCACTCACAAGTATAGCATATTTTTCAAACATGGGTATCAAAATATCCTTGCTCTCACTCTCACAAAGAATTCATATGCAACAACTGATGACCATAGGCTTGCCCTTAGTGTAATGCTCCACTAAATGTCAGAATGCTAAGCTTAGAATCAAATAGGTCTTTTGATGGTTGTAATGTAGGCTAAGGGACGGGTAGGACTATTTTGGCCAGAAATAGTGACTATGTTCCTAAGCGCTTTAATACATCACATTGTGTCATTAACACTTTTCTTTCTAACAACCTTTCTTTCATTTATTGTACCACCCCTTTTCTCCTCTTTTGTTTTTCGATTTTAAACATGACTAACTTTTCAGTTTTTTCTTCCTTTTTCTTTTCATAACATACCTCTTATGATAGCACTTTTTTTTCATAGCAATTTCAAGCACCAATGCATTCTAAAGCATCATACTCACCCAATTTCCTCTTATTTTGTCACATGACTTTACACTTTAAAGCACTTAGGAATTTGGATCAAATTATGGTCTTGAAAAAAATGGATTAGGCTTACATATGAGGTTGTCAAAGAAAATAGGCTAAAGGCTCAAAAGGGTTAACTAGGATAATATCCATGGGTAGGTAAAAATGAAGGTAAACAAATATAGGTTGCCAAAGAAATGCCTAAATTATCTCCTAAACTTACACTCCTTATTTTCGCTTTACATACATACCAGGCAAGTTCTAGTATCAACCACAAGCACAGAATATACTATTAGCTCACACACACAAGGCACATGGTCGACTTTATTGAGAGTAGTATAGACTCTTGTCCCAACAGGTGACGGAATTGAACCACCCAATATCACATAGTGAGTCACAATTAGAGCCTAAATGTCTCAATAGTCATGATTTTAGCACAAACTCTTGTCATAATCTCATGCTGCCTATCAAAATAATTTCATGTGAAGTTAAATTTTTTTTACTACTAACAATGAAAAAAACCGAAACAAAAACAAAGCAAAACATAGATGCGAGTAATGAAAAAAAAATGAAACAAAAACAAAGCAAACAAACATAGATGCGAGTAATGAAAAAAATGAAACAAAAACAAAGCAAACAAACATAGATGCGAGTAGAGAAGTATAGCATGCAATACCACCACCCCACACTTAGTCGGGACACTGTCCTCAGTGAAAAATAAATACGAAGAACCTGGTCAGTCGGACTCCTTCTCAATGTCGGGGGTCATACCCCCTTCGTCGGAGTCGTCGTCATCAGAATTCTCCTCCATGTCGAGTCTGGCATTCGTCGATCATCATCGGTCGGCACGTCGTCATCCAGAGGTTCCTCAAAGTATGTACCTACTCCACACATCTCCCGTGCATGAATATTCATTGGATAGTCATGGTCCAGCTGTTGGAGCTCTGTAGCAGTGGGAACACGACCTCCGCTTATCATTGTAAACCTCATCATGCCGTACATATGGCGGGAGAAACTCTCATCCCGAGCATGTCTCTCTGCCGTAGTAAGGTTGATGCCATGTGTTGATTCAGCATCTTTGACCTTTGTGAGGTCAACTTTCTTCGGATTGTGTGGGAGTTTATGATCAGCTGGTTTCTCTTCGATGTCTTCCTTCCTCAAGATTGCAGTCAACAGATTTCCGAAGCTGAAATGGGACCGCTTGTGTAGCCTAGCCTTCCGCATTGTAGATCGAATGATTGTCCCAATGTTGATAGGGATATTCGTCATCAATGCGTATACCAAGCACACTCTATCTCTTGTTATTTTTGTGTATTGCATCCCTGGAATGAGGCAACAGTTGACCATGCGCAACCATATCCTTGCTTCACTATTCAAAGAAGCATATGTGAAAGTGTTGTGTCGACCAGTGTCCTTGTGTCTACTCCAGCGTGCCATGGATCTTGTTCCACAGAGTGTGTGTCGAATTTCTCTATAAGGAGGTCTGCTGTACAACTCTTTTAATGGTGCTGGATCGACTGAAGGCAAGCCAAGAAAGGAGTTGAAGAAATCCGCATTGAGTTGTAACACTTGGCCCCGAATCTTGACTTCGCTGCCTGTGGTTTTCGGCGACCAGTTGGCATAAAATTCTCTTGTCAAATCAAGATTACATTCTCCCATGTCGCGGAAGATGAAATCCAGATTTAATGCCATGATCTTTGCCAACATGCGCGGCTCCTTCTTCGTTAGGCTTTCCTTGTTTATCAAGTCGACATGAACATATTTTCTTTCCTTGTTGTTCCTATACCATTCCTTGGCTTCCTCCTCAAGAACCCATTTTATTCCAAATATACGACGTGGTAATTGCATTGAGGATGATTCTCCTTGCTCCTTGCGGCCTCTTTTCTTGCCCTTTTGGGAAGTGGTAGCCTTCTCCTTGCCTTGTCTCGCTTTGGGTGCCATTGTACTTACGTGATTGAAGCCTTTGGAGATGTTCTTGTGAAGTGGGAGAGCAAAAAGAAAAGTTTTGAGATGATTTGGAGAGTATGTGCGGCGCCTAGGTCAAGTTTTCAATGTGTTTGTATTTCAAGACTAAGTCTCCTTTATATAGGAAAAGAATGGGTCGGGTTTTGACCCATTTAAAATCGGTTTTGGAGACAAAAAGTGACCATAGGCGGTGCCTTTAGCTTTGCCTATAGTGACCATAGGCGGCGCCTAATGCAAAGCCTATGGTGAGCATAGGCGGCGCCTAGTGCAATGCCTTTAGTGACCATAGGCGGCGCCTTTAGCATGGCATATGAGATTCAGAGACCAAATGCTTTAGCATAGGCGGCGCCTATGCTATGGCATACTTGAGCATGGGCGGCGCCTATGCTATAGCACACTAGATTCCGAGACCTTGGGCTATAGTATAGGCTTTGCCTTGTTCGTGGCCTAGTTTTACCTAGGCCTAGACTTGCTCGATGCCTATTTTGTCATGAGCAATGCTCAATCCATAGCCTTATGCATCTTTATGCCTAACTTACCACCTTTACCATGCAATACGTCCAAATCAAAATTTGAAACCGATCTCCTCGTTGAATACCTCTTGCACCTACATTCGCTCAAAACCAATGAAAACGATTAGTACGATGGGTTGCCTCCCATCAAGCGCCTTAGTTTTGGTCGTGGCAAGACTCTTATTTTTGGATTTTTATGTATCAAAAACGAAACACGTACTAGACAAAAAAATGAAAAACGATAAACGATAAACGATGGGTTGCCTCCCATCTAGCGCCTTATTTATTGTCGTGGCTCGACATAGTTACCTCGAGTACTTAGACTTCGTCGAGATAAGTGATGGCCATGAAGTTTATCGAATCAAGAGGACCGATATAAGGTTTCACACGTTGGCCATTCACTTTGAAGATAACACCATTATTATCTTCCAATTCAACTACTCCAGACGAGTAGACTTGGATAACTTTGTATGGACCAGACCACTTGGACTTTAACTTACCTGGGAAGCGCTTCAATCTGGAGTTGAAGAGAAGTACCATATCATCCTTTTGAAAGTTTCGACGAACAATCCGCTGATCATGATACTTTTTCATCCGCTCCTTGTATAGGTCTGATCTTTCATAAGCATGTAGACGGAATTCATCCATCTCGTTCAGTTGCTCCATCCTCAACTTCATTGCATCATCCCAATTCAAATTCAATTGCTTCAGCGCCCACAATGCCTTGTGCTCGAGCTCAATGGGTAAGTGACAAGCCTTCCCATAAACTAGTTGATAAGGGGACATGCCAATTGGCGTTTTGAATGCAGTCCTGTACGCCCATAGTGCATCGTCCAGCTTCCGAGACCAATCCTTCCTATTATCATTTACCGTCTTCACAAAGATTTGCTTGATCTCTCGATTGGAAACCTCTACCTGTCCACTAGTTTGTGGGTGATAAGGCGTGGCTACCTTATGTTGCTTGACACCATATTTTGCCAACACAGACTTAAATAGCTTGTTGCAAAAGTGAGATCCTCCATCGCTTATGATAGTACGTGGTACTCCAAAGCGAGAGAAGACATTCCTCTTCAAGAACGCTACAACACGCTTTCCCTCATTGTCGGCCAATGCTACAGCTTCAACCCATTTCGAGACATAATCCACAGCAACTAAGATGTATTTCATTCCAAACGAATTCACGAATGGACCCCTGAAATCAATGCCCCATACATCAAAGAGTTCTACCTCAAGAGTTTTCGACATAGGCATCTCATGGTGTTTCGAAATAGCACCTTGTCGCTGGCATTGGTCGCATCTTCTAACAAAGTCATGAGCATCTCTAAATATGGAAGGCCAATAATATCCACTTTGCAATACTTTTCTTGCCGTCCGATTACCTGCGTGATGTCCCCCAACTTGGGAAGTGTGGCATGCTTCCAATATATTTGGAACCTCTTCATGGGATATACATCGTCGGATAACACCATCCGCGCATCGTCGAAACAAATATGGCTCATCCCAAAAGTAGTGTTCTACATCATGCATAAACTTCCTCTTTTGATGGTAAGATAAATTTGCAGGTATCACATTACTCACCACAAAGTTTGCAAAGTCGGCATACCATGGTAACTCTTCTATTATCATGGCTAAGATCTCCTCATCAGGGAATGCATCATCAATCTCGATTTCAGGTTGCGCCACATGCTCGTTCTCGAGTCTAGAGAGATGGTCGGCCACTTGGTTCTCGCAACCTCTTCTATCTTTTACTTCGAAATCAAACTCTTGCAGCAGCAATACCCATCGAATTAGTCTTGGTTTTGCATCCTTCTTTGTCATTAGATACCTAAGAGCTGCATGGTCTGTATGACCGATCACCTTAGTACCCAATAGGTAGGCACGAAACTTCTCAAACGCATACACAACCGCTAGGAGCTCTTGTTCAGTAACAATGTAGTTCCTTTGGGCTTCATTTAGGACCTTACTCGCATAGTAGATAGGATGAAACAACTTTTCCTTTCTCTGACCAAGTACAGCACCAACGGCTACACCACTAGCATCACACATGACTTCGAACGGGAGAGACCAATCTGGTGCTACCATGATAGGGGTTTCAATGAGTTTTCCTTTGAGGCATTCGAATGCCTTCAAGCAATCGTCATTGAAGTCAAACTTCGTATCTTTCTCCAAGAGTTTGCACAATGGACTAGCAATTTTGGAGAAGTCTTTGATGAACCGACGATAGAAACCTGCATGGCCGAGAAAACTACGAACACCCTTCACCAAAATTGGAGGCGGTAGCTTCTCAATGACTTCAATTTTCGCTCGATCAACCTCCATTCCTCTTTCGGAGATTTTGTGCCCAAGAACAATACCTTCTTTTACCATGAAGTGGCACTTTTCCCAATTCAGCACTAGGTTGAATTCTACACATCTTTGCAACGCCATACTTAGGTTTGTCAATCACGCTTCAAAAGTCTCACCAACAACTGAAAAATCATCCATGAATACCTCCAAAGTGTCTTCAACCATATCAGAAAAAATGGACATCATACAACGTTGAAAGGTGGCTGGTGCGTTACATAGCCCGAATGGCATACACTTGAAGGCAAACATACCATATGGGCATGTAAACGTTGTCTTCTCTTGGTCTTCGGGGGCAATACAAATCTGATTATATCCTGAATAACCGTCTAAGAAACAAAACCATCCTTTCCCCGCTAATCGATCTAGCATTTGGTCCATAAATGGCATTGGAATGTGATATTTGAGCGTCCAAGAATTCAGCTTCCGGTAATCCATGCATACTCTCCATCCAGTGACGGGTCTGAGTGGAATAAGTTCATTTTTCTCATTTGCGACCACCGTCATGCCTCCTTTCTTGGGAACACATTGTACCGGGCTTACCCATGTACTGTCAGAGATTGGATACCCAACCCCTGCGTCTAACCACTTGATAATTTCTTTCTTCACCACTTCTTACATAGGTGGGTTTAGACGTCTTTGATGCTCAATGGTTGGTTTGCAATTTTCTTCAAGCTGAATCTTGTGAGTACAAATCCCAGGTGGAATACCAATAATATCCGCAATGGTCCATCCAATGGCTCTAATATACTTCCGTAGAATAGAAATAAGAGCTGCAACTTGTTGCTCACCCAAATCTGCTGCCACAATGACTGGAAGTGTGTTCCGCTTCCTAAGAATGCATACTTTAAATGACTTGGCAGCTCCTTCAATTCTAACGTGGGTGGCTCTTCAATAGATGACTTAGCTGGTGGTGTGGGTCAATTTTTGAGATCAAGGTCCAGCTTCTTGGGAGCATAGCGATATGTCCCTAATCCTGATAGAGCACAAATAGCTTCTTTGCAATTTTCAGCATCCTTACTCTCTCCATTCATGAGCACAACCGCCAAAGGGTCAGCAATAATTTGCTCTTCTTTAAGTAATTCTTTCGGATCATCAAAGAAAACATCATCCACCGAAAATACACTTGGATCTTTGGGTTGCTTCATTGATTTGCAAACATCAAAGCGAACCACTTCGTCATTTATTCAGAATGAAAGCTCATTAGCTCTTAAATCAATGAGCACACTTCCTGTAGCAAGAAAAGGGCGTCCCAAGATTATGGGAACCTCTGAGTCCGCTTCACAATCCAAAATAACAAAGTCTGCTGAAAAGATGAATGAAGAAACCTTTACCAAGACATCACATTGGATACCAACAGGTCGTTTTACCGACCTATCCGCCATGACGAGCCTCATATTGGTTGGAGTAGGATCACCCAACCCCAACTTTTTATAGATAGATAATGGCATCAAATTGATGCTGGCTCCTAAATCACATAATGCTTTGGCAAAATTCAAAGATCCAACGGTGCAAGGAATAGTGAAAGCTCCGGGGTCAGCCTTCTTCTGAACTATTAATCGGGTAGCGATTGCACTGCAGTGATGGACATCTTCTTTCAACTCATAACTTGCTGCCCGCTTCTTTGTCAAAAGATCCTTCATAAATTTCGCATACCCAGGCATTTGTTCAAGTGCTTCCACCAATGGAACATTAATGGTCAGCTGCTTTAACATAGTCATGAATTTGCTGAACTTCGTATCATCCGCCACCTTCTTCAATCTTTGGGGAAAAGGTGGTGGTGGGTATGGAATTATTCTCTCCACGGCTTTCTTCTCCTCTTGCTTCCGGTTTTCATCTTTTCCAGGCTGCACGTCGTGAAGAGTGACGTTAAGGACGTTAGGATCGGCTGCTGCAACATCTTTCCCTTTCACCTTATCATCAATTTCAGCTTCTTCGTCAACCACTTGCTTGCCTTTTTCTGAAGTTTCCAGCACCTTACCACTTCGGGTAGTGATGGCCATGCATGACCCATCATTCCTTGGGTTTTGCACAGTATCGCTAGGTAAAGTACCAACCTTTCTTTGATTGAGTGTTGCTGAAAGTTGGCTCAATTGCTGCTCTATTTGCTTGATTGAAGTGGAATGAGAATCAACTAATTGCTTCATAGAGGACAAATCATTTATTACCTCCGTTACTCCTGCGCTCGTTGCTTCCACTCCTTTCAGTAGTTTAGCCATCATGTCTTCCATACTTCCAGAACTAGATGTGGTGGCGTCAGGTCTTCCAGGGGAACATACAAACCACTACTGTCATTCTTGTTCTTCCAACTACCTTGGTCCTTGTTTCCATATTTATCATAGTAGTTCCGACCTTGGTTTCCTTGGGTATTACCTCGGAAACCCCCCTGATTGTTTAAGTAGTTGGCTTCTTCTTCCGAATCAGATTCGTCTCTTCCTTTTGACGCAATAGCTTTCACTTTTTCGGTCTTCACTGATAATAAATGCTTTGTAAGAAGATCCACTTGTGTTTTCATGTGCGCCATATCTTGATCACGTTCTTCTTGTCTTCTTCTTTGGTCTGCAGTCATGCCAATAGATAAAGTGGGGCTTGCTACCTCAGAATCCCTGGTATGCCAAGCTCTACTTTGTTTCGTCATACGATCTAGCATATTGCTTGCTTGACCAAAGGTGAGATCCATAAAGGATCCTCCAGCCGCATTATCCACCACTGGTTTAGTTATTGAATTCAGGGCTCTATATAATATCTCCATTAGGTGAACATTAGTCATATGATGGTTTGGGCACCTCGCTAGCTTTGTCTTGAGCCTCTCCCATGTTTCATGAAGAGCTTCAGTGGAAAGCTGACGAAAGTTGTTGATTTCATCTCTCAATTATGCTCTTTTGGATGGCGGAAAGAATCTTTCTAGGAAAGCGTCTCTCAATTGCCTCTAATTTGTAATAGAATCAGGAGTCAGCCTATTTAACCATAGAGTTGCCTTCCCAGACAGAGACAATGGAAATAGACGTAATCGAATTGCATTCTGACCAACTCCAGGATTGTCAAATGACTTGCATGTAGAAATAAAGTTGATGAGATACATATTCGGATCATCGCCTGCTAGTCCACCAAATAATCCCTTGAGTTGCAATAACTGAATCATGGTGCTTGTGATGTTGAACTTGGCTCCGGGCGCTAATGGTAGGGGAATAATGGCTCCTGTGGCTCCGGCTCTATCAAGATCATCATCATCATCGTCGAAAACTGGCTGCATAGCTTGGCGTTCAGGCCTAAACCTAGCTTGACGATCTCTTTTGTTGGCAGGTGTTGCGATCTCAGCGGCATGCCTAGGGTTTAGTAGCTCGTCATCACCTAGATCTTCATCGTCAGGATTTGTTGCTCGCCCAGGGTTATCAATATTCTGTTGATGCACTTGAGCGGCGGCTAGCGCAGCTAGTCTCGCCTGTTCCTGTTGAGCAGCCATCCTTTCAATTGCGTGTTGTGCCTCCATTCTGCGAATACGTTGTGGTTCAGGATTGATAGGTAATAACGGTTGACCAGAACTTCGGGTATGGGGCATGCACTAAATAAAAACCTGCAGTAAACAAAAACAAAAACTAAAAGTAAAAGTACGAGAATCTTTGACCAAAGGGTCTAGTAATTATTACGAACTTAATTGACACTTGTATTCCCCGGCAGCAGCGCCAATTTTTGATAACGCTCAATCTACATCTCTCGTAGGAGTGTAAAACGGTCGTTAGCAAATATAGAACCCAACTGGGTTGGGTATCGATCCCACAGGGAATAGCTTGGTCAACAAGTAAGTGAAGATTACTAGACTTTTAGTGAAAGTCTCGAAAAAAGGGGGGATTCTTGTTGTGCAAGTAATGTAACCAAATAGTAGCTAAAAACGGCAATAGCAAAGTAAAAAGAGAAAGAATGTTTTAGTAAGATGTAAACAATGGGAATTGAGGAGTTGGGGTTATGTCCACCTTCTGAGTTATACGTCTCTATTGACTATGAGTTTGTTGAATTCAGACATGCATGTGCTTATAGAGAATTGTATTCGATGGTAAATCCAGGCGTCTTTTGACCTATTCGAGGATTATTTCACTTTAACTCTTTCGAGCTTAAAGCGTATCTAACGGTACGAATTCTCCAAGAGGTTAATCCAGTTACGGCACTAACTTTTTAATAGGGGATGGGACCCTACTACCTTGACATTATCTCTTTTCCAGACAGATAACCTTTCTTTCGAACAAGTTAAATGTTATACTGGCGTATTCTTGCGTTTGCAACCACAAAGAATTTAGATTAAGATGAAGAGAATAATGATATAAGCAACATACGTGTCACGAACTCACAAACTCACAGCAATAGATAGTCTCTCATTCGGCTTCCATAACCCCAACAGAGAAGTTTAGTTACCCATGAGTGCGAAGGAAATCACAATTGACATTGTTGTTATACCACAATAAAGATTTCACGTTTGTAATGGTGTGGTAGGCGTTAGGCGTGAATCCCTTAGCAAAGTAACATTTCTCTTGTTGTGGAATTTAAGAATAGATGAATAGAAGAAGAAAAATAAAATTAATGAAAGAATGATTGTTTAGAACTAGAATGTCTTAGAAGTAGAATAGAATAGAATTGAATGTAAGAAGATGTAAGAAGATGTATCTAGCAAGATAGGATATTTATAATACCCATATCCTATTCCTACTAAGCTAATGAAATGCTTAACCAAATCCTACTAAGCTAATGAAATACTTAACCCAATTGTACTAGGTTAATGTATCATTATCCTAATCCTAACAAGCTAATGAAATACTTAACCCAATTGTACTAGGTTAATGTATCATTATCCTAATAAATTACTGCTAGTCCCCAAAGTCTTCAGAAATGCTGTTTTAGCCCGGGACAGATTTTCCATGCGCCATCTTTAGTCCTTGGCGTCCAAGATTGGCTTTTCTCCTTTCGTGAAGCTTTCTTTGGCGTCAAGTTATCCATAAAATGCTGAATTCTGCATCATTTATACCTGAAACTTTGCTAATCATGTTCGTTAGCTCACTTACAAGAAAAAGGACTAAAAGTGCATGAAATATATAATTTATTCTCAAAACTAGGCTAAAATATGGGCAAAATATAGTGCTATAGGCGTGTAAATTTGCATATCATCACTTGTCCTTATTCACTAAATGAGAGGTGTGACCCTTGTTAACCCTAATTGGTAACTAGAAGTAACTTATGCCTGTTAATACGTTAAGTCTAATTTGTATGTTTAATCTTATGTAGAACCAAAGGCCTACCTAGCAAATCTATTCAACTTGGAGTAATGGTTATGTTACGGAATTTCGCCTAATAAAGTTGATTATGTGATAAATAGTTATTTCTAATAAATAATTATGACTTGTAGGCTAGAAACCTAGTGAATTAGTTGGTGGACCTTACTTTCTTAAAATATGGGAGCTAGTACTTAAAGTTGGACTTAGTATTGCATGATGAATTATTAGGTCGACTTCTAATATATGATGTTGAGGTGGTTTAATTGGTGACTTATACCATGGAAATGCTAGTTAGAGAATTGCCTTGGGACAGATGAGTAACGAATAGTATGGGTAACTTGTAGCCATTCCTTAATTGATGACTAGTAACTATAAGACTTGTAGTCTAGTGGCTTATGGAAGTGGAGGTTAACTTTAATAGACTAAAACATGGAGTTTATCAATGAACTAGAGATTTAGTAACTATATAGCTATGCTATAACAATATTGGTTTCGTTGTGATTAAATTATGGTATGAATATTGGATGTGATTCTCGGTAATAAATCATGGAGGGGTTGTGCTACCCCCGGCTTCGGCAAGCGTGGAGTAGTTGTGTTTTATTGTATTATTGGTTGATATTTTGGTGTACTCTCCGGTGGTATGGGACGCCGTGGCGAGTTCTTGGTTGTGTTCTTTTGTGTGTACTTCCCGACGGTATGGGAAGTAATGGTAAGTCTTGTGTTTTATACTTTAGTGATGTGTATGTGTTGATTATAAAATGACATGATTGATAGTTGGTATGTGACTTTATGCTTCACTTGAAAAATATTTCTACGCCAACATGCTTAAATAAAGATAAAATTCAGATCCTTGTAATCTTTTACAATATTGTGTCAATATTATATCAAAGATATTATCGATGATATATCATTTTGCATCGGTTCACAATGTGATCACTTCATTATTTTTAGGTACCTGAACCTTTCATAAGGTTTCATGAAGTGTTATGTCGAAGGCTCTTCAAAAACACATTGTCTTTTTATTATGATCATTTACTCCTTATCCTTTGCAAGAATTATTTCATTTAGAACCGATTGGTCTACCATGCTTCACACATGCATAGATTTTATCCTTTAAGGACATGAAATAGGAGCACTTGCAGCTTAAATATGAGATGCTATGAGAATGCTTTCGGTATTTGACTTGAATTATCTTTTGAATGAGGATCTGCTGATAATTCTTAACATATTTCATAGCTGCTTATAATCTCCCCCTTATGCTAGGAAAACTAACATACATTCTCCATCTTCTTTGAGGAATCCATCTTTGTGTGTTATGGTATATTCATTAATTGTATACTACACATCAAAATTATTAGATGGACAATGTGTGGTTTCTGACTCAGAACCAACTTTGTAGGGGAATTAATCACAATTAATTGGTTTGATGTATACAATTTCTTTTGTATATAATCATATTTCAAACCAATACATGAAGCTTTGTTCTCATTAGTAATAGTTTAGCTATTTATCAAAGGCATTCAATGCCAAACCATCATCATCAAGATGAATTGTCTTGATTATACAATCTAAAAATTATGCTCTTAACTCAATTTTATTGAACAAGCAACTTTATGAATGTTAAACTGCAGGTTGACAATAAATGTATAAGTGATCATCTTATATCGATGCATCTTAATAGATCACATGACAGGTGAATGGGCCAGTATTCACCTTTTATGCTTTTCATATTTTGAGGGATCAAATTCCAATATTAGTTGGTCCAACTAACTTATCATGAGAACAAGCAACATTAAAAGTTCATGAAGAATTTTCTAGTTCTTCAATATATGTTTAATACTCACTATGCACATCTTTGGGATGTCACAATCGTTCATGTCAATTTATGAACTTTTATACTAGTAAACTTTAAGTTTACTATGACATGTACCTTTTAGTTTAGTAAATTTTATATTTACTATTACATGAATAAATTTCAGATTTACTACTTTACAAGTAGATTTCAAAATAACTCTTCTTAGTTATTCTGCCTCTTTCGAAGGTGAGTTGTGATACCATTACAATCAAGTGTACGTTTGCATTAATAAGCTTCTTATTCCCAAAGAATGGAATATAATCGTGCCTTAAGTCTATCAAATTTTGATAGATTATAAACTCTTTCATGATACTGCTACTTCAGGTGCACATCGAGGCATACATATCTTTCAAAGTATATCATATATTGCTACAACATTCACTTCAAGAATAGAGCAATTTGTACTTTCAGACTTATCATATATTGCTACCACATTCACTTCTTGGAATAGAGCATATTCAATGGGATAAGTTTCACGACTTTTGACCATATCTCCATTATTTTGCCTTAGCCATCATAATATCATCAATATGGTGCATTGAGATTCAAAATAAATGTCTTATCCATATATAGGCGTCTTAGGCATAAATCAAGTTATAACAATAACAAGCCTATAAAAATATCACCACTTACCGTAACTTCCGATCCTATGTAGCAATGTGTTTAATAACCCTTGATTGTTAGTCCAAAACCCTTGTCATAATAAACGACATGAGTAATTTCTCTATAACCATAAAAAGAAAAGTTGTCATTAGTTAATTTCCATTAATACAAGTAGTATATCTAAGTTCCAAATATAGGCGTCATCAAAACAATACCATAACTTTAATTATGATACAACGAAATATTATTAAGTAAATACTTATCTTCCACTCTCCAACTTCAACAACTGCACTTGAAATAGAAAATCAAATATATGGAAGAGTCTTGTGCAACTTTACCAATCTCATACGAAATACAAAAATAAATTCAAGATAGTAGAGTCTCGTGTTGATAACATATTATGAAATATAAAATAGAGAAGAACAAGAGTAGAGAGAGAAGAGAGAGAAGAGAGAGAAGAGAGAGAAGAGAGAGTAATTGTTATTTCTCTTGAAGGATTCTCTTTTTGTCCTTGAGGATGATTTACAATGAATAAAACCCCTCTATTTATAGGGAAAATTACTCCTAGTTTCTTTGTAAAAGATAGATACTTCAAATTCTGATAGATATCAACTTGATCTTGACAGATCTTGATAGATCTTATCTTTATTCTTGATAGACATTCACTATAATGTAAATACATTTAAGTGAGTTATTCATTTTGTTTTAACATAACTCACAAAAAAATGAGTTATATGCATAACTCACTTTTTTTGTGAGTTATATGTTAAACATAAATAGAAGATCCGAAAAGATTTTATGTTTAACATATAACTCACAAAAAAAGTGAGTTATGTACATAACTCACCTTTTTTGTGAGTTATGTTAAAACAAAATGAATAACTCACATTTTTTGTGAGTTATGCATTTCTCAAAAAGTTAATGCCGTTTACTATTGTGTCGTTTACTATTGTGCCGTTTAAAAAAAGTGTATAACTCACAAAAATGTGAGTGAAGAATATTTATGTACCATTTTAAATATATGACATATTTTGATATATTTTTTTAAAAGATGGCCTATGTTGATTCTGGAATCACTTTAATGTAAGGGTGAATTGATAATTTTGCTTCTTATGATGAAGCAGACATGTTGACCCCAAGTAAGTCATTTCATGCCGCTTCTATATAAGGAGAATATATATATATATATATTATATTTTATTATTATTAACACATCCCTTATAAACTCCTCAGTCCTAGCAAATTAAAAGTGATTTTACTAATATACTCCTAATTAAATACATCGAAAAAGAAAGATTAATCAATAATCTTGGCAATTTGAACAAGAGTATAATATGAAGATTTTGATTAAACTATTCTTGTGGTATTAATCGTACACTTATTTAGGAATAAAAATACAACTTAAAAGGAGCATGTAAAAAGAAATGTAGGGAGTAGATTACATCGGTAATATAATTTGGTGTTAACACTGAATTATGTGTACATTTTTAGTGTGTTTAAGAATAATTAGTATCACCTAGCAACCTCTCATGCTAGGCAAAGAATGTTTAAATCCCCTACAAAAATGAAAGAAAATAGAAAGAGAAAATAAGAAATTGGTTGAATGATCAGAAGCAACAATTACATAGATAATTACAAGTGACATAACTTTTGTATCCTTTTTTAAATAGCAAAATTTATATCACTTTTAGCATGCATTTATTAATAATAAATATTTATACGTAGTTTCAGAAAATTAGAGATTCATATTATACATTTTTATATAATGGAAGTTCTCTCTCATGTATTAAAAAATAAATATGATTTCCTTATTCTTGTCTATTTTCCTTTACCCTTCTGTCATTCCTTTCTCCTTTTGTATATATTTATGTGCATAACATTTACATTATGGTGTGTGTTTCTATTTGTATGCAGTATATTTTATTTACATACAATTTATAAATACTATGTATATTTTTATTTACATACAATTTATATTATAAATGCATTATATTTTTTAGATCTCACATATTTGAACATATTATGGCCCCGTTTGGCCATGAAAACAAAATTTTTTCGGAGTTGGAAATAGAACTGGAATTGAAGTTGGAGTTGGAGTTATATTTGACCATGAATATAAATTAAAGCTGTTTTTGAAATTTTGTGAGAGAAGTAGGAGTGAAAACAAGTTTTTCTTGTTTTTACTTTTTTAAATGCAATTTCAAATTGTATTTTGAATTTTCAAGGCCAAACACTGTTGTTCACTTTTTTCACTAAAGTGAAATAATTTTTCAAAATAAAGTGAAAAAATACTCATGGCCAAACGGCTACTATATATGCATTTTTGGAGATCTCACATGTTTATAAAAATAAAATATGAAGTTTTGTATATTAATATATTTTATCGAATTCCTGTAGTGTATATGTTTATATTCCAATATGTGTTGTATATTTGTACATTACACATGTATACTTTCTTGAGGTAGATACTGATGACTCAATGGTGACTCAAGTGTGAAGTGTTGCGTCCAAACACACACGCTTGTATACGCGGTCGTACAAGAATAAAGTGGTTCTTGCGAGTCGGGTATCGAACCCACAAAGACTGATGACTTAGCAAATACTCCAATTTAAGTCATACTATAAAATTAAACAAGTGCAATTTGTAACCCAAGAAAGTGTTAGAGTTCTGTGATTCGAACCATAACAATGAAACTAGAACGAAATTAAAAGTATTGTAAACAATATCGGGGAGGATCCCAGGGTCAAAGCATTATTTATAATCATGTATAGCAATAATTTATTGTAGTCTAAGTTATTTATCTTGCTGGTTGATTCACGAGGCTAATAATATGATCATGGTCTTCCAAGCCTCTAATCGTTTTCCTAAACTAGCGTCACAACGACATCGTTGAGCGGGGAAATGAAGATCTAATTTAAGTGCATTTATATATCTTCTGGTAAATCGAACGAGGAGTTCTAAGGGTGCATTTATTTTTTTAAGATTAAGACGTCTGAATCTGAATGGATATCTGAATGATTAAGATGTCGTTTCTAGATCTGAATACTGAATGATTGAGACTGTTTGTTTTTCAACATCTGAATGTACCTAATATATTTATTCGTAATAAATATGCAATTCAAATTTAAAAAGTAATAAAATATTATATTATATGAAATTAAATATTAGATAAAGTATTAATTTAACCATCCCAGATTATTATTTAAGTAATAATTAAAATATTTAAAGATAAATATATTATGTTATATATAATTATTGAATTATTTAAATTATTAAAAAAATATATCAATTAAAAATTATTGTGTCCAAATAAATATTTGACATAATAATACAACGGAAACACTCATACACATTAAAGAACGATACAAAATATAAGCAAATATAATCAAGATCACTATTTTTTAACATAACAAAAAACCCCAAAAAGCTCAAAAAGAAAGCACAATAGTAAGTAATCAAGAATTTATTAAGAGACAAAAATAAAACACACCCTAAAAAAAAAAAATATTGAAAGAAAAAGAAAGAGTAAAGACGGTATTACTCGGCAGAAGAAGAGGATCAAGAAACAACAGGGGAACTTCTTGTCGTTCGTATGAGAATCCATGTATCAGTGTTTCTGTTCAATACATAGACAAATTTTGTAATCAAAACAAAAAATTACAAGCAGAAATTTAAAGTTTTTAAGCAGCAAATAATGATTATACAAATTGAAAACTAAAGTATTTATAAAAAGTTTTGGTGAATCATACCTTTCAGAGAAGGAAAGACACATAAAGAGGAAGAGAGAGAGAGAGAGAGAAACGTGAAGAGAGGGAGAGAGAGTAACGTGAAGAGGGAGGGTAAAGATCAGCGTATATAGAGAGGTAAATAACGAAGTGAGAGAGTTTTGAGGAAATAAATTATTTTAAAAAGAGTCTGAATAGTATTCAGACTCTTTTTCATATCTGACTGATTCAGAGGTTTTCAGATGCATAAAGAGACTTTAAAAAAAACAAACAAATGCACTTAATGGACTGAAGTCTGAACCATTCAGATTTAGACATCCATTAAGTGCAAACAAATGAGGCCTAAGTATATTCTTATCTTGCTAAACAGATTTTCACTTTGTTAATGATAAGAACTCATCCTTCATATTTTCATGATATCCTAGTGTTTCTCCTTCTAGGCCTCCTCAACAATTAAAGATGTATTTCAATGGTCACAAATCATTAAAATAGTAATTGCAAGAATATGAGAACAACCACATATGAAAACAACTTTAGACAACTTTACATTAAGCTATACAATCATTTTCATAGCCTGAATCCTGAAATTAGGATTCTTAGCCACTAATACTAATGACAAAAGCACAATAGTTTGATGTTTTCATTAAAAGAAAAGACTAAGAAATTAAAGAGAAGAAGAAACCTAATGTTGAACCTTTATCTAAGTTTTTAGCCTCCAAAAAATAACAAACAATGCCCAAAAAACATGTAGAAGAAATATATAGAGTAATAGGAAAAGTAACCCTAATCCTAGTGGGATTCAGACTTGAAACAAATGGAATTCCCATCTGGGCACACCCTGGCACCCAATACCTCTTATAGCATGTCGCATCCTAGCGCCATGTGCCTCTGGTAACACCTAGATGGTGTGGCTGAAGTTTATGGTTAGTCGTCCTGCGCCAGTGCAGACGCTAATGGTGTCCATCTGGAGTTTGGGGTCTAGGGCTAGGTACCCATAGCACCAACTATGTTCTTGCCCAAAAATTCATCCAAAGTTTCTTTAGAAGCTCTGAACCTTCCTTCATGCTTTCCTAGGTCTATTTCTACTGCCATTTCCTACAAAACACATAATCACATTTTTTAGTTTGCTATCCAGAATATTCAAACAAAATACGAAACTATATATGTCATTATGATTCTTAAAACTCAATCAAATGCGAGTAAAAAACTACAAGCAAGTTTATAAAGTACCCAAGATCACCACCCGACACTTAAGTCTTGTTCGTCTTTGAAAAAATCTTTTATATCTCATGTTACACGAAATGCTTTAACATAATCAATCGACACAAGATTACTCAAGCTAAGGCTACAGTGACTAACATAGATGACAAGTTCTTAGCACACATGATTTTTTCAAAAAATTCACACTCATGAACAATTACTTCAAAACCTCCTAGCCTTAAGAGGTAACTCTACGATATTAGCAAACTCATGCAAGTCACTCAACTAAGAAATCAAATATGGAACCTTTCTTTCATCAATCATGTGCCCTCATAATAATCGAGTTACCCATATTTTACTCAAAAGTATGCAATTTATCACAAGAATGGGTATAGAAATAAAATTACACTCACTCTCACAAAGAAGTTCACATGCTGCATACGGTGAACTATAAGATTTCCCTTAGTGTACTACCCTACTAATTTAAGAATATCAAAATTTAAGATCAATTAGGACTTTTCAGATTGTAATGTAGGCTAAGGGATGGGTGAGAACTATTCTGACCAGTAATAGTGACTGTTTTCTCTAAGCGCTTTAACACATCACAATTTTCTCATTAATTACATTCTTTGATTAACCAACTTCTTCCTATAGTCTTCCCATCCATAGACTTTCTTTATTTTCCTATCTTTTTAAGGAAGTTTACATAGCACTAGTAAGGAGTTCTCAACTATTACCTACTTTTTTTTACTCCCTGCCAACAACACATGACTTGGTAGTCATTTGCACCCTTAATCTTTGCTACAAGCTTCCATATTCAACCCTCTCCCTTCTTCAATTTTCACTCCCTTTAACTCATATTTTTCAATAAAAACACTTAAGATAGATTAAATTAACAATCAATTGAAAGAAAAGGAATAAGCTTCATACATGGCTACCAAAGAATAGGATAAAGGTTCAATGGGTCTAGCTAAGAGTGTATTTTAGGGCGGCTAGAATAGATAATAAAAACATGTCTAATAAAAGAAATATCTTTACCATATCCTGTATTTGACATTCTTTATTTTACTTTGAAAGCATACAGGGCAAATTTTAGACATCAATATGAAAGCATGGATTATCACAAACACCTAATACTCATAGCACATGTCAAATCAAGAAGGATCCATATAGACTCTCGATCAAGCAAACATAAGAGTTCAAATTTAAGCCAATATCATATAAGAGTCAAATAAAAGTGCCGAGGTGTCTCAACTAAAGTCATTCAATTTTCACTACATGCTTTAGAATTCAAAACCAACTTGTATCAATTAATCACGTGTAGCACCTAACAAGAGCACATATATTTATTCCTAATGACTAATTTTTATTTAAGACGGTTGTCACCCATCCATCATCAGAAAAGGTCCCTAACTATGACTATAAATAAAAAATAATTCCTAGAAGTGAAAAAAAAAGTAGGTTCGAAAGGTGTCACCTCAAAAAATAATAAAAAATAAAAATCAAGGAGTGGGTGAAGTGTGCCTCTACTATAAAACTGAAAAGCAAGTAAAACCAATTAAAATTATAATTTTTTTTTTGTATTTTTAATTTTATTTTTGTTTTCAAGTAGCTAAAGGAGTAAAAGAAAATCCCGTAGCACACTTTACCCTAAATAAATTGAAAGATTCTCACCCCACTTGAAATGATGATATGTCCCCAAAGAAAAATTCAAATTTAAGAACAAGGGTTAAGAATACTCCCTGAGGCCTCTGGGCCTAGCTGGCAACATGTCATTTTTTAAAATTTTCATCATAGGGGACAGAGGGCCCCACACTTATGATTTTACCATGCTTATTAGCATAGATTTCAGGTACTATGACTTTCCCTAATCTGCAAAATAAATAAACAAAACTATACGAAAGTGACATTATAAAAATTAATAAAACTATCTCTATTAAAACTTGGGTTGCCTCCCAAGTGGCGCCTGATTTAACATTGCAGTACAACTATGTCACAACCAAACTCAATATTCTCTCTTTTCCCTTTTGGTCACAACTTTATTCTCTTCATCACTCTACCTAGAGAACCATCAAAATTGAGCCTCTTTCTCTATAATTTAGACCAGTCGATGGAAGAGTTCGAATGATGAACATACATACTCTTTTACACCCCACACTCATCCTCTTCCATCTTAATGATAATGCATAAATCTCGATAGTATGTAAGCTTGTTAAGTGCTTTGTACACTTTGATAGTAACCTCTTTATCTTTCACTCTCAGATTTAAGTGGCCCTCTCTCACATCAATTAAAGGTCCACCAATGGTTAAAATAGCTGTCCTAATATAATTGGTACCTTGTCATCTGTTTCATATTCAAGAATGATAGAATTAGTAGGAATTACAAACTTACCTACTTTAATGAGAATATCCTCAATGATTCCCTTAGGAGCTACCCTCGACCTATCCCCAATATGCAAAACTACATTGGAAGGCCTCAATTTCCCTAATCCAAGAGTATTAAACACAAATAGGGGCATTAAATTTATACTTGTCCCCAAGTTATGCAAAGCTTACATCAACTCACTTCCACTAACTTATATAAAAAGGGTGACACTCCCATAGTCTTTGAGCTTCTTGGGATGTTTTCTTATTACCCTTGAACTGCACTCCTCAGTGAGTGCCACAGTCTCCAACTTTCTAAGTCATTTTTATTTTCACCACATCCTTCAAGTACTTAGCGTATTTGGGCATTTACTACAAAACATAAAGTGGAGGAATATTGATATGTATTTATTTTAAGATGTCAAAAAATTTCATGAAACATACATCCTTTTAGCCTTTTTGGAGCCTTTGAAGGAATGGTGGTGATAGTATCTTATTTCTATTGACTTGACCACCTTCTTCGTGGATGGGCTTAGTCTAGTTAACTTTGCTTATGCCTCATGATTTCTTGCTTCAAAGGTATATCATATAATTCTTTTCCACTCCTTAAGGTGATTACCATCACTTGCCTCTAGTTTTGTTTAGTTTTACTTAGCAGATCCCCTTTAGGTTTTGTATTCTGAGCTTCAACTAATTGATCCATTTGGTTTTTTAGATTCTTTTGAGCCATTTGTTGATTCTTTATTTCTACAACCATTTGGTCTTGATTGGACAATATATTTTTTAGTATCTCTTCTATATGGTTGGCCTGAGTGTTGGTATGATTTCCTTGATGCTGCAAAACTGCTGAATTTGGCCCTGATTGCTACCGCATGAATAGTTAGGCTGACTTTTGTTATGATTGTAGGAATTACCAAAGTTTTGATTTATTTTCTATGCATTTCCCACAAAATTTACTAACCCCTAATTTAATCCACATAAATTTACAAGTTGACCACTGCTTCCATAAATTTTGCACCAAGTTTGCACTTATTGAACTGCTTTCACTAGGGCTTGAGTTTGAGTAATACTCAACTCGTTAAATTAGGTCATCATCTGGTTCTGAAAAGAGGCCAACTATGTCTCCAATGCTATGATGTTATCCGCTTCTCTCATACATGTAGGATTTTTTCTATCTCTTTAGATGCATCACCATGCCACTCTAGATTACTTTGTGCGATACGACTGAGAAGAGTATATAGCTCATCATAGATTTTCTCCAAAGCCTGACCACCTGCTGTAAAATCTAACAAAATATTTGTGTTATGATTAAGACATTCAACAAAAGTATGAGCTAATACCTTATTTGTCTATTGATGGTACATGCAATTTTTGGGAAGAGACTTGAATCATTTCAAATCATGATATTGATGTTCATTTGGCTTCTGCTTAAAACTTGGGATCTCACTTCTCAATCTCGTAGTTTTTCTAGATAGGATGAATTGAATTAGGAACTTTCTAGCAAGATCGTTACAAATAGTGATTGAATTTGAAGGTTCTACCTTCAACCATTTCTTGTCTTCTCCTAATAGTGAGAATAGGAAAAACGTGATCCTTACATAATCCGTGGAGACTCTAATGGGAATAAATGTGTTATTAATATCCAAGAAGTTCTGCAAATGTTATTGTGGATCTTTATATGATAGGCTTTCAAATTGCCCGCTGGTGTGCAACAATTGCACCATATTATGTTTTAACTTAAATCTATCTCTTGGCTCTGGTCTAAGGATGATATGGGTTATATTTGTAGTGAGTGGGATTGCTACATCACAAACTAGTCTTACTACCTTTGCTTTAGGAACAACCTCATCCTATTGATCCTATTGAACTTGTGGTAGAAGATAGAGAAGTGTTGCTTCTCTCCTTAACTGATGGAAGCACCGCCCAGATTTAGAATATGGTTCAACCAAATCCCTTTTCTTACTAGCTTGCTATAATTTCAAACCTGTATCTATAAGTCAGTGACTAAGATCAAGTTGTTAGTACTTATCAATTAAAACAATAAGGCTAAAAATTAGATATTTGCTAATTTTTCTATTCTCTGGCAACGACATCAAAGACTTGTTGCATTCAAATACACACGCAAGTGTACGTGGTCATACGAGTAATTAACTGGTTCTTGCAAGCTGGATGTCGAACACACAAAGACTTGTTGATTAACTATTCACCAAATTATACTAATGCTGATTATTTTTTCAAGCAGTAGATTCCAAGATATTTTTTAAATTAACTAAAATAAAATTAAAAAGAAAAGAAAAGAATTAATGAACAATTAACTAACATGAAGAGAAAATTTTGCGCAATCAATGAATAAATCAATCTAGAATCATGGATTCTCTAAAAATCATGTCGAATATCAATTTTATCAACCTTTTTGATTCTCTAGTTGTTTATTAACGGGGTTGATTATATGATCACTACGAACCTATAATAGTCTATTTTGATTAACCTCACAACTACATCGTTGAGCGAGGATGTGATAACCTAATCTGAATGAATTATATATCTTACCATTTTTGTAACCAAGTAAGACGATCTAGGTATATTCCTATCCTAGCCGCAATCAATTCTTTATTTTACTAAAATAAATATCTTACTCCCTATATTCTTTCATTCTATCTCATTGATTATTCTTTCGAGTTTACAATAAGAATATAAATTTATTTTAATAGTATCTAAACATTAAAATAGTAGGCACAAGAATATAAGAACAACTATGATGATAATCAAACAAATTAAAAATTACTAAGCAATCACATTGTCAACTACCATAATCCTAGAACGAGAAGTTTGATTCCACAAAGATGTAACAATTATCTCCGGCCTCCACTACGACTCCTAGCTCTCTCTAGGTCATAAGCTATGTAAAAACTAATTTTTTGAAATATTTATAGGCGTATAAAAAAACACTAAAATAAAAACAAATGAGTCCAAAATGGACTAGAAAAAAAAATTAAGATTTGGAACACAACCCCCTCCGTGCCACGGAGACCAATGCGTGAAATTGTTAGTGTGCCACACCAATATCGCGTCAAGCCACTGGTTTAGCAGGAGGATTTCAATTCACTTTGTGTCACTTTTGATTATTTTATTAAATTTATTTCATTAAGCTTCCTACTTGATTTCCTTTTATAATCTTCTATCTTTAATCCGTTTCGGCTCCAAAACTCTTCATCTTCACAAAATTTTAATCCTATACATCAAAATATAATATTAAGTATAATCCATAGAACTAATGCTAAAAAAAGATATATAAAAATACTAAATGTGAGGCAAATAATAACTAAAAATATATAATTTTGGCCATAAATCATAACCCCACGCTTAGAATCTTGTTCATCCTCGAGCAATCATTAAAGCTCATCTCAAAAAATTAAATCTAGGATTGCTACTTTGATTAATGCAAACAATTAGTCCATGTAAAAATTTAAAGCTCCAGTACACTTTCCGATCATTATGCAAGTAATACAATCAAACAACAAACCTCTAACCTCCTAATGACAAAGATGGACTCCAACTCATCAAATTTAAGCCCACTTACCTACTCTGTCAAAGAAAGCTTATAACATCACCTATTTATCATGAAATAAGTTCCCTCACACAACGAAATAGTCCGCACACTCAAATCAATGAATTGAATATAATTTAAGGACTTAAAGTCTATTTGGACAAGCTTATAAAATCAGCTTATTTTAAGAAGTGGTTTTTTTCTAAAGTGCTTTAAAAAAGTACTTTGGTGAGAAGCAGTTTCTGTTTGGCCAATATCTTTATATAACACTCTTGGGCAACAATTTGTATTTCGCCAAGTTTTTAAAACTACTTTTTAGTATATTTTTTTCAAAAGTACTTTTGTAAAAAGTGATTTTATAGAGAAGCTACTGTTTTTAGTTTATGAAAACTGCTTATTCTACTCCCCCAAAACACTTATTTTCTTTCATAAGCTTGGACAAACATCTCGTTTTTTAAAAAATAAGCACTTTTGAGAAAAAATAAGCACTTTTGAAAAAAAATAAGCTTGGCCAAACAGGCTATTAGCATGAAAGAGCAACTCTTATGCTCACAAAGAGAATTCATATATATGCAAAAAGAACCATAGGCTTGCCCATTATGTATATCTCTACTAATTAAGCATGCTAGAATAGAATCAAATAGGACTTTAAGGAGTTGTAATGTAGGCTCGGGGATGGTTGAAAAATTATATAATAGTGACTTCACTTCCCGAAGTACTTTGCACTTTATTAGACTTCATCACATATTATTTTCTTTATTTTTTCAGCCCTCTCTTCATCATTATTTTTATTAGTAATCTCATTATATTAAGAATACTTCAATCAATTCTTTTGAACACATTTTTTATGTCACATTCTTTCAAAGAGGGTATTTTCATAACTTTATACCTATCATTGGTCACTATTTACGCCCAACCATCTCTTTTCTTTAGATTTAACAATTATAACCAGTCTATGCTACAGTGCTCAAGAAAGCATGATGGAAAAACTAAGGATTCAACAAAAGAGTCAAGGCAAAAATATGACTACCAACAAAAAGCTACAGACTCAAAGCAGTAACTAGTGGTATAATATCTTAAAAGGCTAAAATTCATAAGATAAATTAAAAAAACCTATTATCATCTTCTAAACAGAGTAACACTTTTATTTCACTTTAATAACTTGAAGAGAAAGTTCTTGACTAAGATGCAATACATGGAATATGTAAGAAAACCTCACCACACATGACACAAATATCAATCAAGATGGATCAATTTCACTTCTACGAGAGACAGGGTCATAGCAAATTATAAAATAAGAATAATCTATACATAAAGTCCAATCATGAGCCTAGGTGTCAAAAAATCTGTTATTTTATTTTACACTCAAGCACTCACAGGAAAGTACTACTCAAGTTCTGGCCTAATTTGCTAGTATCAAGCAAATAAAAAAGGTTTTTTCCTTTCTCTCCTAAAGAATAAATAAATTAAAGAAAAAACTACTCCTAAAAAATAAAAAGTTACTCGGTTCAAAGGAATTCTCCTAGGGAAAGAACCGAAAAGAAAAACCAAAGGGAGGGAGAGGTATGTTATGTCACCCAAATCACCTCGCGATGAGATATAAAGCAGTTGCTATCAAATATAAAACCCAACTAAGGTTAGGATGGATCCCATACAGAATAGGTCAAAACATCAGCCAATGTATAGTCGAGACAATCATTAACAATATCTAATAGAAGAGGGGAATTTTATAAGTATTTAATTTAGTAGTAATAGTTATTGAATTTATAATCAATATGAGAAAGGCACTAGGACTGTGTTCCTCATGAGTTCATAACTCCACAAGCTGTTTGCGCTGAAAATTTATGTTGTGCATTACATGTAAAATCTAACAAGAAGGTTAATCTAAATGTCTCTCAACCTTGATTAGATAAATATCACTCTTATCCTCTCTGTCTCTTAAATGTTGCACTTCTAACCCTTGTTCTTAATCTTAATTTAACTTTCCCTGCTTTGGCTAAAATTATTAGATGAAGATTGGTAGCTTCAAATATCTTTCTCTCAAAATCAAGTCCAGAATTCAGGAAAGTTATAATTTTGCACCCCATTAGAAAGCCATCATAACAAAGAAAATACCAATACATGCATGCACACCAATCTATAATTATCACGCACTTAACCTGCTTTGTTAATTCATCATTGTTCCCACAATTATAGTTATCGTGTATAGATACTCATAATTGCATGAACAAAAGAATAAATTTAATAAGTAGACATATTCATGCACTTATAATAATGAGAAAATAAACTCCAAGATCTCACAATGAATAAAAACCCTAGAATTCGATGTTTGTGATTTAGAGACCAAGATTTTGCCTTTGAATCTTACAATAATATAATAGCATGTAAACTAATAAAATAAAATAAAATGAATAAGAGTATTTATAGAAAAAACAAAACCAATCCTAAATAAAACAAAATTTATGTGTTGATTAGCTTAGACAGATGAAGGTACAAACATGGTTTGATTCCACGATCGTCAGTGGTGCTCGTGGTTCGCTCATGGACTTGGTCATCTTCTGGTCTTATTTGGTATGGTCCTTAGTATGACTTTGTATCTTCTTTCTACAACTATAAAATCTGGTCATTTGATCTCCCATACATCATCTCTTTCTGATTTATTTTCAGGAACTGTCTCCCACAACTTCTTGTTATAATTGTTAGTTCTTGGTATGGTCGTAGGATCCTCTCTTCACTTGGGTCCTGCAACTCTAGGTAGTCTTTTCCATGATTAGGTTGTATGATCGTGAGATAAATATATGATTGTGGGAGCTTTCTTTTGGTTAGTTCTTGAGGGATGTCCTCTGCGCTCTTTCTATGATGGCTTTAATACAATCGTGGAAGACATGGGCTTGTCTGAAGCATAATTAGTCCAAAATCGGACATTTCATTCTTCCAAACCTATTTGACCTACAAACACAAAAAAAGTTCATTAGTTCCACATAAGAATACTCTTGTGATGTCACCCAAATTATACCTCCAAGAAATATAATGCTGTCGTTGTCAAATATATAACCTAACAAAGGTTGGGGTCGAACCCATAAGGAATAGGTCGAATATCTATCACGAATTTGCTGATATAGTTGGAAAAATGCAGAAAGTTAAATGGCGGGATTTTTTGAGAACAATATCAATAGTAACAAATCTTAGTCGCTTTGGTTGAAATCAATATGAGATTATTACTAGGACTGTGTTTCCCGTGACTTCCTAACTCTGTAGACTTATTAAGCTCCACCGAACTATCCCAATACCTTGCATGCAAAATCTGATAAGATATGTATCACCAATCATCTTATGGACGCCTTTAGTGAATTTCACTCCTTAGCTTTTGAGTCTTAGAGTGTCACCTTACTAACCTTAGCCTAGATCCTAGATTAACCATTACCTTTTGAGTGTCAAGTTAATTAGAAGAGGGTTGGTAGCCTTAATTTACTATTGTGATCTTATTTTCCTAATTTCTACCTCTCTTTTGAAGTAAGTATTGAATACAGGTAGGTTCTTAACTTTTGCAGTCATTAAGAAACTAATCAAACCAAAGAAGATCACAATATATGCAAGAATATCGATCAAGAATGACTTTATACTTCATCTACTTCATTATTCCATTAGAGTTTCCACAAACCTAGTTAGTTGGTTTGGCCCCTCATGGTTGTAAGAACATCCATTGAATTTAAGAAAGAAAGAATATAAATAATCTTACAATAAAGAATATAAATAATCTTACAATAATTTAAGAACAAAATACAAAATCTCAAATTAATAATCAACCATAAAATCAAGAACAATGGATTTCCTGATCAAAAGTCGAATCTTAGAATCAATATAGTATTGTGAATGTAAAGAACGCGTAAGCTAATACAAAAACATCAAAGGGGTATTTATAGTTTCATAAAATAACCTAGAAAGCCTAACCAAAATACAATAACAACAACAAACCCAGTATATTCCCACCTAGTGTGGTCTGGGGAGGGTAGAATGTATGCAATCCATACCACTACCTCTAAAGAAGTAGAGAGGCTGTTTCCGATATACCCCTGACTCAAGACACAAGACAATATACAAAAATATTCAAAGAATGAAACATGATAAAACTAAGGTCGACAGTGGCTACGCCTCAGGCAATGAGTCATCTAGACAGACTACAACTCGTTGTCAGCTCTATTTCCTGACTTCTATACTCTTTGGTGATGACTCGTCATATCTCCCTATGAGTCATTAGTTGGAATCATTTTCTCTCCACTGAAAGTTTAACTTTCAGATCTTTTTTCATAATTCTCAGAATAGTCTTCACAATAAGTTGTAGTTAGATCCTACAACTCGTTATTAGCCTCATTTCCACTGGGCTCTAAGTTGTATACTTTCAGGACTTTGGCCAAACTTTACTCAAAATGATCTACTTAACAACTCATAGTCAATCCCTACAAGTCGTAGCCAACTTCAACATTATCTTCATTCTCAGATTTATTAACTGTTCACCGTACGACTTGGACAACGAGTTGTAGCATCACCCAATGACTCATTGTCTAGGCAAAGAGTTTAATTTTTGGAGCTTTTTCTTCTTATTATGTTCCACTAATTTCCAATCCCATTTTCCTACAACACAAGCACAAAAACACATCATATCTAATAAAAAAGACCTAAATACTTGCATATTTTCTGGCTTTAAGCATCAAAAGTGTCATGAAACCATGGCAAATCAACACCCTAAACTTAGAATGTTTGCATGTCCTCAGGAAACACAAATAATAACAAAACAACACGCCGATGCTTAACCAAGAGAAACCTAAGGCACCTCTGGCAGTCAACTTAATTTCAGCTCAAGAACTCTTTTACCCTCTCATATTTTTAACCTTTTCAATACCAAGTGTATGGATCTATGTAGAACAATAATGCGACACAAAGTAATTAAGTTATGACATTACTTTAGCAATAAACAACCAAGCAAACATGCAGTATACACTACCCAAATAGATAAGCAGCTTGCAACACAAACCATGCACCCTCACAACAAAGAAGTACCAATCTCATGATATGATCATGCATGTCAATGTGGGGCTGATATCAAGACACTCAAACTCATAATAGAAGTTCCAATCAATATGCATAGAGTACCATAGTCTTGACCTTATCTTCTTTACATTAGTTTTCCGGACAGTTGGACTAGGATCACTGTAGGATTTTATTCAACTTGTAATGTAGACTTGGGGGCTAGTATGGTATATTTGGGAACTAGTGACTCACCATCCTTAATACTACAATTACATTTAGGGTCTATGTCTCAAGCCACTTCTTTATTTCTTCCTTTTTCTCTTTTATTTCTTATTCAGGTTGGGTGTGGTTTCTTTATTCTCTCTTTTTATTTTTCTTTTCTTTTTGCTTTTCTCTTTTTCCATTTTTTTCGTTTTACCACACCCAACCCTACTTTTTTTTCTCTTATTCAAACCTTTATTCATACCCAATTTCAACTACACACCACTATGATAGCCACCGTCAACTTAGGTGATTTGCCTGAGTTGAGATGCACAATGTCTAAGGAGGGACTAGGGCCAAAACAAGTTCATTATAATTAATTTGGGAAGGAGAAAGGCGAGAATAAGAAAATAGGTCAACATAGGATTAAATTCAGGGATCAAGGGGTACTTATTCACATTTGTATGGTCATTTAGGCTAATAATGGACTAAATTAAAAAACGGTATATATTCATTTCCTAACCAACTATCCTACAACCTAGGAAAGACTAACCGGGAAAGTTTTGGATTAGATGAACAAAGGGAACTAGGTAAGTATCTCACACATATATGGTCCAAGGTTACATTACCATCTAATACCTATTCAGTACATGCAATGCTAAGCTATGATTATTTTATCCTAATCCTAATGTCATATCAAGATTCACAATAGTCACAATATATATTCATTTCATAAAATTGTTTTGAAGGGGTATTAATTTTCAAAAACACTTAAAAAAACACAATATTTCAACTACCCTTAGGCTCCTAATTTTTTGCCTAATTAAACATAAACAAAGCAAAACACAAAACATAAAACAAAACACAATACGATATAAAAATGTCAGTTTTACTAGTATGACGTAGTCGATTGAAAAAACATGGAAAGAAAAACCCTCAGTTGTGGCACACCCCCACCCCTAAATAAAGACTATGAACTATCCCCAGTGCATAAATATAAAGTGAAAACAAGGGATGAAGATATACCTAGGCGCATTAGGCACCGAATCATGATGTCTCAGCAGGTGGGGCCTCAGAATAGGCTGTACTATCATCAATCATGGTCCCAACAGTCACCGAGACACTCTCATTAGTAGTAGAACCAATGGGGGTCGATGCGCTCATAGGTGTCTGGCTCTTGGGCAGCAAAATAGTGCCCCCACTCATATCTGCTACAACTACAACTGTCATCTCAGCTATTCAGAAACTACCAGCTCTCACTCCTATCTCATGGACCCTAGTTAGATGGTTCTGTGATGTCTGCAGGCGAGCTACCCAAGCTGTCTGCATAATATCTTTCTCTTTTCTTCCCTTTCTTCTCTTCTTGATCTCTCTCTACCTTCTTTTTAGTAGTTTTCTTCTAACCTTTAGTGCCCCAAATATTTGGCACATCATCATTAGGGATATCTTCAATAATAGAGTAGGTCGGGAATGACCTCATATGCATATCCTCAGGAGCATATCGGAGTGCGGGTAGTACCTCATGCACGCCTGCCAGATTGAACACCCATAAAATTTTGGCTAATCCACCGCTCAAAACTATTAAACCAGGTCTTTATAACCTATATCTCACCCCTAATATTCTTCCTCACCCAAGGCTACACCCTTTTCTCAATATTTGTCACTCGTCGCTCAAGGGTGCCTAGTCTCTTCAGCATACTAGTAAGGAAATCCTAGGGGACTAAATTGTAGCCACCAAAACGTGGCCTAGATGTGAATGGTATCATAGTCAGAGGTGGGGGCCTATGAGTACCTTGAAGAATCAGTAGAGGTCTGTGGCTCAGCTCAAGCAGTATCTTCGAGTGTGTTTCTAAGATTGGTAAAACCCAAAGCATTAATGTCTACTTGCTTGCTGGCCTGGAAAGCAACCTGAAGAAGCAAAGCGCCAACCTTGTTCTTCAAAATTGGGTTGGTAAGATCATGAATCAATAAAAAATCTATGGTCATGTGGACCGTAAAAAATTGATCAACACCTAAAATTTATAAGACCCCCCTCAGCTAAATAAATCTACATCAATAGGCTAGGGAAGGCTAGATTAGTGTCAGTACTAACAATCCAATCTTAGATATCCCTCACTAAAATCTTGGATACATCTATTGTAATGCCCCAAGACTATACCCTGGGTGTCACATGGTGCTTACTACCCCGAAGGATCACAAGTTAACCCATGATTGGTACCTGTTGTGAGAACAGAATAATACTACTAAAAGTATTTACGGAAGATATGCCGAAAATGCCATAAGGTTCACAAACTGAAAACAGATACTGAATACTGATAAAAATACTGAAAATACTGAATATCTGTCTAAAGTAATCTAGTTTGAAAGCCTCTAACTGTCTGAATGTGGAGTTGTGGGATAAGTCCCCATCTAACTCTGACTACTGAACATACTAAATCTGCTGAAATACTGAAATAAAATAATATCCTCGATGGATGAGGATCACTATTGAATCTGCCGCTGATATCCTGAGCTGCTAAGTATGATCAAGAACCTGTGCGTCTGAACCTATGAAATAAGACATCATAGCGCAAAAAAGAGTATGCATCAGTACGTGGAATATAGTTGTATTCTAAGAGAGGTAAGGCTGATATACATGGGTTCATATGCATGAGATAATGACTGACAGAATGACATCATGAAGTAACTGGATGAGTGTACATGCAAAACTATAACTGCTGAACATACTAAACATGCAATACTGCGTATGTAGATATACATCATGTATCTAAGATTATACCAAAACTAAGAACTAAATTTAAATGGCTGAGTAACTGATATCTGATAGCCATAGTTTTGTAGAACTGACTGAGTTCTTTAATGAATACTGACACAGAAATTGTAACTGTGGGAGTGTTCATCTAATCGACATGACCCGATATAAATATATTTGGGATCCAACTTGTGGACCATGTTGGAAAGGTGTTAGCACCTTGCCAAGGGATACTAACAATGCTGGGTCAACTATAATTTGGCAGGAAGACTAATGAAGTATATATATGATGGCGTCAATCCTAGTCTAGAAGAAGGACGACTTACCCTTGCTGGCTACGTAGTTCTGTAACTCAGGGATTGCTAGTTAGGATTAAACCCTCTACTGGCAGGAATGCACCCATCCCTGGGTTCGCTCAGTGCTGAATCCTACTCCCAACTGAATCAATACCTAACTGATCACTAAACTGTACCAGGCTTGACTAAACTGACACTGATCGTATTGACTGACTGAACTGGACTGAGTTCACTGAGTTATGTTACTGGCCGAGTACTACTGTTCTTGACCTTTACTGGTACTATTTTATAACTACTGCAACTATGTAAACATCTAGAATTCGGATAATAAATACCCCCAGGACTCGATAGCATCAATAATAAAACATAATAAATCTTGAATGCATAACAATAGTCAATTGTTCACAATTTATTCGCTGAGACATTTTGTCAAACACTTGGAGGTTATGAACTTGTACATGAATGAGAACACATAATAATATGTCATGATTACACTATTAAATTCACATGGACATTCTATCAAACACTTGGGGAGCATAATTAATGCACATGGTAATGAACAACACATAAGCATCACGACTAAAACTTAAACTTGTAATTTCAAGGGTTTTAACTCGAGAATTACATCAATCAACATACATGCTATCTTATGTTCATGAAACTTATAATTAAATCTTAAATTGAAACCCATACAACAACACAAACATGAAAACAACTCAATTTGCGTATGTAAATCATGAATTTGAAAACTTGTAGTTTTAAAAAGGTTTCTTGAACTCCAAGGGTGGAAGGAAACCCAAGGATGAACACCTAACATCCCTTGATTGTTGATTTCGTAAAGATTGTTGGGGATTTCTTATAATTTGGACTTGATGAACCTAGGGTTTTGTTCTTGAGAGGATTTGTGAAGAATGAATGTATTTTGCCCTTTTGGGAGCTTAATTTCATGTATTGGCTGAATTGGGTGAGGGGAAAAGGACCTAAATACCCTTGAAAACTAGTAAGTTAATAAGAAAAATTATCCAGTGACGCGATAGGAGACACGTCGCGTTGATAGGGTTGACTCGATTATTGATGCATCGCGTTAATAGGTACAACACGATAGCCAACGCGATGCATCAAGATCACGTTGGTTTGCAGTTTTGGCCATCCAACATGACTCAAATGGTGTCCAAAATTTTCGAAACTCACCCAATATGACCTCATTACATCCCTGATCATGAATTAATTTAAAAATCGACAATCTAAGGTCAAAAATATTGTAAATGATGTCATTGAAATATCGAGGCCAAAATGAGACTAAGTGTCAATACTTAGCTGAAATTTTCTATGTCTGGACCTCTTTTGGCATGCTATATAGGACTGAAATGACTAGGACTTTGCGGGGTCTAACAATATTCCCCCTTGGGAACATTCATCTTCGAATGAGACTGACTTAAACTGATGAGCTGTACTTACACTGACATGCATAACTGAGGCATGACTGAATTCTAGATACATGACACATGACTGAACTGTTTCATGAATCCATGAATGATATGAGAATGTTATGCAGCTATAACTGAGCATGGAATAGAGTAAATCTAAGGAATACTGTTACCTTAGGTTGAGTCTGAGTTTATGGAGATGAGGTGAGGATACTTGGTTCGCATGTCTGCCTCTGCTTCCCAAGTAGCTACCTATATGGACTGATTTTGCCAAAGAACTTTGACCAAAGGAACTTCTTTGTTCCTTAGTCTGCGAATCTGACGATCAAGGTTTTCGACTGGGACCTCCTCATAAGAGAGACTGTTCTGAATATCTACACTCTCTATAGGTACTACAACTGTTGGGTCACCTATGCACTTTTTTAGAAAAGATACGTGAAACACTGGGTGCACTGATGCTAAGTCTGTAGGTAACTCAAGCTCATAAGCTACCTTACCAAAATGACTTAGGATTCTATAAGGACCAATATATCGGTGACTAAGCTTTTCCGTCTTACCAAATATCTTCACTCCCTTCATGGGAGAGATTTTCAAATACACAAAGTCGCTAATTTCAAACTCGAGATCTTTCCTTCTCACATCTGTATATGATTTTTGTCGGCTCTGGGCTACCCTAAGCCTCTCTCTGATTAACTGCACTTTCTCTAAAGCATCAAATACCAAGTCAGGCACCATTATCGCGTCCTCACCTACCTCAAACCAACCAATAGGAGATCTACATATTCTCTTATAAAGAGCCTTAAATGGAGCCATCTAAATACTTGAATGATAGCTGTAATTATACGCGAACTCAATCAAAGGCAAGTGGTCATCCCAACTGCCCTTAAAGTCAATGACACATGTTCTCATCATATCTTTTAAAGTCTTAATGGTCCTTTTTACTTGACCAACTATTTGAGGGTGGAAGGATGTACTGAGGTGAACATGGGTACCAAAACCCTTTTGGAAGGCTTTACAAAAGTGAGAGGTGAACTGTATACCTCTATTTTAAATAATGGATAAAGGAACATCGTGTAACCTATCAGACTCTATGATATAGAGCCTGACATAGTCCTCGGCTGAATAAGAAGTCTGACTTGGAAAGAATTGGGTTGATTTGGTCATCTTGTCCATAATTACCCAAATCGAGTAATGCTGACGAATTTAAACACACACACTACCCTCATCCAAATTGAGTAATTCTGGTTCATGAAGGAATCGAGATATAGTCTGAGTTAATATGTTCATCCAAACACGTCGGACAAGCACTAAATTTAGTGGGTCACCTCCCTTTCATATAATCTTTTGCAGAAGAACCGATTTAATTGCATCTAGTATGCTGCATAAAACTCCTGTACCAGTGTCGGGCTGTATCAACCTAGATACCTTATCATCCACTCAAAATTATATTTATTAAATTGAGCCTTGAACTCTGGCATCTCAGACATGCCCACCGTGCTCAATTTGGGCTCAAGGTAGAACCTTCTCTTCAGCCGTTGAGTAGTGAGGATGATGGCACTATCCCGCTTATATAGTTCCTGCATCTTGGTGTAACCCCACTAATTAACAATAGGCACTGAGGCATTCTCAATCTTTAAGGGTTGAGTTCTTGGTGGAGGAGGAGGTATCTCAACTGGTTCACTCTTACTCGATTCTCTTTCCTCATCTTCCTCTCTGTTCTCTGAACTCGACTCTAAACTGCATCCACTACTAGATATAGTATCATCTTCCTCATCGTGACTTTCTTCCTTATTTTAACCCTTGGTGTCTACTTCAGACTCCTCTTTCTCTGTAGACTAGGGAGGTAAGTGTGGGTTGACGGGCTTGGGTTTTTCACACGAGGCCTAGCCTGTGAAGAGAATTGTCCTAAATATGAAACCTTTGTTCCTTGATTAAGGATGTTCCTTGATTCCATAGGTTTGGTAATTAGATATTTCTCCATAAAACTGCAAGAGACATCATCTGTGGGCTCGTTCCTAAGATACCGGCAGAGGGCCGAACCTACTTCTTAGGTGTTTGCTTGGTGGAGTCAGGTTTTGGTGCCATTTGTACCTATTGAAAAACCTATATTAGTTACTCATATGAAAAAAAAGAAAAAAAGCAAAAACTAAATTATGAATAGTGGATGGGCACCCTGCGAGTTAGGCTACGACTCATTACCAGAGGTTATGAGTCATCCTAACACTTGTAGGGTAAAATATCATACATGGTATGGGGTTTTAGTCACCCTAAGAGCCTACCCAATAAGTCATTGGGTCACCCGATAAATCATCAGGTAACTCGTAGCCTGATCAGTAGATAAGTGGTTGGTAATTATTTTTTCCCAGTCACTACAAGTCTACGTTACGAGTCGTTATTTGAGACAATGACTCGTAGTGTGTCAAGAGAAACTTCATCATTATCCACTCATATTATCTTTGGATATGAGTAACTTAACGACTCATTACGTCACCCTAGGAGTTATTACGAGGCTTATAGCGACTTCAACATAGGTAGTCAATGATGGATTTTTATTCAAACAAATCTCTCGAGGGTACTTAGACTTCCCCTTGCATTTTGATTTACATAATGTAGATCGTAAACCATTAACCATCAAGTTCTACCCCAATTTTCAATAATTTTAGCATTCTCAAGAACCCTTGCATTTACTTAAACCCATTATCAATTAGAATCCAAAGCATATTGTACATTAAAATCAAGACCAACAGATGAATTAGAAACAAAAACTAGTATACTTACTTCGGATTTGAGAAAAATGCTTATCTTCCTTACTTGTTATTAGCCGTGTTCTTGAGAATGAGAGATTTTACCCGTTTGGTATGTTGTAGAACTTGGTTGGGTGTTTAAGAATTATTAGAAGTCTATTTATGGGAGGAAAGTCATTTAAGAAAAGTGGAGGGAGTTTACGCTAAAAAAAGGGGAAGTGGAATCATTTGAATTAACTTCCTTTTGTATTTCACGTAAGCCAAGTTGGGTCAACCCTTAGGGTCCACGATGTCGAGCTTGACGACAACTCCTGATGATGACTTGTAGCTAATGGCTACATGTCATAGTATCCCCTCTCCCATTTAGATCTATAGCCTTAAATGGATATTTAGTCGTGATGACTCAAGGGGATGTGTCATTGTCACAGACAACGACTCATTCTGATAGTCATCAAGACTCTAAGGACCACTTACCTGAAGGTGTGCACCTGGACTCCTCCTGAAAGGTATGGTGATAATTTGTAGGGTGTCTCTATGAATCGTAGGGTCCTGCACACTAAAATTTTTTCTAGTCTTTTCCTTCATTTTTCAGCCCTTCACAGTAAACACACAAGTTACCCAATAATGTAATATGTACAAAACATAGGTTGCCTCCTATGCAACACATGATTTAATATTGTGACATAATGTGGCTATGTTGGATACTCAAACTTTACCAACAAGCCCATGGGTTGCCTCCCCCACAATGCCTAATTTAACATCGCGGCAGGACTCAGTTGCCTTGGATACTCAGACCTCGCCAAAGCTTATATTAACACATACTTTCACTTCGTCCACATTTCCTATATAGTGCTTAACACGCTGCCCATTCACTTTGAATGTGGCTTCTCTATCTCACTTTAGCTCAATTGTACCATGCACACTCTAACCACAGTGAATGGTTTATAACACCTAGACTTCAATTTGCTAGGAAAAATACGAAGCCTTGAATTATACAACAAGACCATATCACCGAGTTGAAATACTCTTTTCTCAGTCCTTTTTTCATGATACAACTTCATCTTCTCCTTGTACAAAGTTTAAGTCTCATAAGCTCAGACCCAAAATTCATCCAACTCATTTACCTTACTCCTCCTCAAATTTTTAGCATCACTCGACTTAAAATTTAGCTTTTCAATGCCTATAGTGCCTTGTGCTTAATTTCAACCGCCAAATGGCATGCCTTTCATAAATAAGCTTATATGGAGAGGCACCTATGGGGTTTTAAAAGTTATTAGGTAGGCCCAAAGTGCATCGTCTAGTTTTCTTGACCAATCAGTCTGGTTGACATTCTCAATCTTAACCAATATGGACTTGATCTCATGATTGGAGACCTCAACCTGCCCAATCGTCTGCGGATGGTAAAGTGTTGCCACCTTATGTTTCATACTATATTTTTTGTGTAGGGCTTTAAATAGATGGTTATAGAAGTGGGACCCAACATCACTAATAACAGCACATGGAGTGCCAAACTGAGAAAAAATACTCTTCTACAGGAATGCGGTGACACTTTGTCCCTTATTATTGGGAAGCGCAACCCCCTCCACCTATTTGAAAACATAGTCGTCTAATACCAATATATACTTCATTCATAAGAACTCATAAATGGACCCATGAAATAAATTCCCCATAATCAAACAACTCTAACTCTAAAATAGGTGTCATGGTGATCTCATGTTTATGTAATATATTTCCTTACCGCTGACACTATCACAGACCCAAGAATAATCTTGGGCATCTTTGTAGATAGTCGGCCTATTGTATCCACACTGCAGAATTTTATGGGTTGTATGGGTACCACCATGATGACCCCCAATTGGTGATAAATGACAAGCCTCAAGAATGCTCATAATCTCCACCTTAGGAATACATCTCCGAATAACTCCATCCACACATACCCAAAATAGACAAGGCTCATCTTAGAAAAAGTTGGCATACCTCATGCATTGCTGAAATGACAAGTCTTTCGGGGCAAAGTCACTTGCCAAATAGTTAGAAAAATCAGTAAACCAGGGGATTAAGTCTTGACATGCTGCTAATACCCACTCATTTGTAAAATTATCATCAATTTCAAGCTCATCCCCTAATTTCAGTATTGCCTCTTCTGGCGGGATAGGTGGTCTGCAACCTGTTTTAATGTTTTTTCGATCTTTTACCTCAAAATCATATTCTCGTAGAAATAATACCCAATGAATCAACCTTGGCTTGGCATTTTTTTTGGTCATCAGATACCTTAAAGCTATATGATTAGTATGAACAATGACTTTGGTCCTTATCAAATAAGACCAAAATTTCTCAAAAGCAAAAACCACCGCGAGTAACTCCTACTTAGTAAATGTATAATTTTTATGCATAGGGTTTAATTCTTTGTTGGCATAGTAGATTGGGTTAAGGATATTATTACATAAGTGTCCTAGGACATCTCCTAGAGCCACACTACTAGCATCACACATCACCTCAAAAGGCAAGGACCAATTTTGAGACACAATAACAGGAGCCGAGATCAACCGCTCCTTAAGGCACTCAAAGGCCTTGACATAAATATCATCAAACATAAACTTCACCTCCTTATCTAAAAGCTTGCACAATGGATTAACACTGTTAGAGAAGTCATGACCCTCCTATAAAACCTACCATGACCTAAGAAATTTTTCAATCACATCTATCTTCATCCTATTAACCTCAATACCTCTCTTTGAAATCTTATGTTTGAGAACAATCCCTTTTTAACCATAAAGTGGCACTTTTCCCAATTTGCAACCAGGTTAAACTCCTAAATCTATGAAGTGCATTGGCTAAATGGGCCACACAATCTTCAAACGATTCTCCAATAATTGAAAAGTTATCCATAAAGACCTTTATTGTGTCCTCCACCATATTAAGAAATATCAACATCATACAACATTAAAATGTGGTGGGAGCATTGTAAATTCCAAAAACATCCTATTGAAAGAAAAATTGCCATATGGGTATGTAAATGTTATCTTCCCTTGGTCTTCTAAGGAGATAATAATCTGATTATACCCAGAATAACCATCAAGAAAAAAGTACCAACCTCTGCCTGCAAGTCTGCCTAGCATATGATCCATAATGGTATAAGAAAATGGTCCTTTTGTGTCTAAGTGTTGAACTTTTGGTAATCCATGCACACTCTCCATCCATTAACCAGTCTCATGGGCACTAACTCATTTTTCTCATTTGGGACCACAGTGATCCGTCCCTTCTTAGGTATGCATTAAATTAGGCTCACCCATTTACTGCCAGCAATAGGATAAGCCACACCTGCATCCAACTACTTTATAATTCTTTTCTTCACCACCTTTTCCATAGTAGGTTCAAACTCTGCTGGAGCTCGATGCTGGGTGCAAATCCAATTCAAGCTAAATTTTCTGAGTATAAATATCTAGTAAAAGCCCAAAAATATCTGTAATAGTCTATTTGATAGCTGATAACGCTCAAACTACACCTCTCTAATGAGAATGTAAGCGATCATTGTCAATATAAAACCCAACTAGGTTGGGTCCGAATCCCACAGGAAATATGGTATGAAACTTAAGTTGTTTGCTGTTTGCAATTTAATCAACTGATAGCTGGATGTTTCCTGAAATGGGGGCTTTTTAGTTTAGCAAGTAATTGTTGATCACTTTAGTTACAGTGTTTGTAATCAAGAGTTTATGGAAAAACTAGAATTATGTTCACTAGGGGTTTTGGTACTTGACAGATGCTAACGGTGGTTCAAGATTCTCACAGTAGGTAGGACAACAAGTTATCTTTATCGAAGTTATGCCTAAATATCTCTCGACCTACTTAAGCATTTAATTACCTAATCCTCTCGGACTTGGGGAATTTATATTCCTGACCAGATTTTACCTCAGGTTAATCAACCTTGTTACAACATCAATTATTAAATAGAAGTTTTTAGTGCTTCTTAGTCCCTGTTAATAATTTACTTCCCACTATATTTGAATTCTCTTTGAATTACTTCAGATTTCAACTCCTTTGCTTCTATCCTTGTTGGTTCTCTTGCATCATAGCTTCTACTACAAAATCAAACATAAAACAATCAAAAACGACAAAAGTTGTTTAAGACTTTGCAATTATTCTTAGTTAAAAGCCTCAAATGTGTTAGCATTAGCTCACACATCAATACCCTCAACTTACAACAATTTCATGTCCTCAGTAACTCAATACAACTAAGAGAATACAAAGTACATTTGGCAGTTAATCATCCATATCATTTCATAACACTATCACCCTCTCCAAGGTCAGTCAATTCAAGAACAATGAAGAACACCAATGCAACAAACAGAAATCAATATAAGGCATTAATTATTTTACATTAACCATACATATACTAGTATTACACTCTCAAAACGAGTTAGGAACTAGCAACATATCTGGTGTGCCCTCACATCAAAGAAATCCCCCTCATCTCATATCAATAATCCTATACGTAACCATAGGGATAATCAAAACACTCACTCTCAGAATGAAGTTCCAACCAATGTATACTAAGTACCATAGGCTTGCCCTTATTTTCATTACCCAGATCTTCAGATAGGTCATCTAGGATCACTATAGGTCTTCTCTTAGGCTTGTGATGTAGGTTAGGGGCTGGTATGATACTCGATGGTATTTAAAGTGACTAAGACTCCTTGATACTACATTATCTTTTTGGGGTTTCACTCATTAGCCTTTTCTACTCTTCTCTTTTATTGGTCATACTTATTTAGGATGGGTGCGGTCTTTTCCACAATCACTTATTCTTTTTCACAATTTTTCTTTTTCTTGCTCTTTTTCTCCGCACCTAGTTTTTTTTGTTCTTTTCTTTTATGCTACCTTTATTCATACTCATTTTGTATCATGCACCCCTATGATAGCCACCCTCAACTTAGGCCATTTGCCTAAGTCAAGATGCACAGTGTCCAAGGAGGACTAGGGCCAAAATAGGTTCATTGTGATCTAAATGGGAAGGTGACATGTGTCATAAAAAGAAATAGGCTAATCAGGCTCAAAACAGGGATCAAGGGATATTATACATATAAGAAAGGTCATTTAGGCTAAAGTGAACTCATATCAAAATGGCCTATGATCCTTTCCTAACCCCTATCCTTCAACCTAGGTAAGACTAACTGGGAAAGTTCTGGCTTTAGCAAACAGAGAGAACTAAGTAACATCTTACACACACTTGGCACACAGATATATCACAATCTACTACTCATTCAGTTCATGCAGCTGTTTAGCAATGATCATTGTGTTACTATAACTAATGCCATACAAAGATGTACAGTGGTCACACTTAAATGCAAATCACATAGTAAAAGAAGTAGACCGCTTAAAGAGGTGTACAAAAATCACCAAACAATTCAATTGCCTCAAGTACAAGTTTTTCTCCTAGTTGGCTACAAAATTTTACAACAACAATTTAATCTACACCCTCAACTTAAAATCAAAGAAAATCTAAACTTAGCATTAGAGTATACTTAGAATAGATCAATCCCGGGGGTCATGGGTTACTAACCCTGCTGCCGTATCCTTAGTTGCCCTATCTCCATCAAGAGCCTTGCTCTGTTCTGGTGCAGCTGGTCTATTAGTCTCTGAAGGCCTACTAGTAGAGGCTCCTGTTGCTCCTTCTTGGATGGATGCCTCCCATCTCTCATTGTCCACTAAGGACTCAATTCTTGCCTTCTTTCTCTCCTCTTTTTCATACTTCTTTCTTGCTCCCTTCTCTGCTTTTTTTTCTTTATTATTGTTGGGACTCTCTCTCTTACCTTTTCCTTTTCTCTCACCTTTCTTCTTTTTTTCTTCACTAGCTCCTCTGTGAGATCAAGCATCGAGATTTCTCCCTCAGACTCCTCAGCTATCGGATCTGCTGACACCATAAAGGTGTGTTTTTGTTGCTTCCCAACCTCTGCCTTTATGTTGTCTAGGTCTAATCTATATAATTCCATCTCTGGAGTTGACCTCTCTTTCGATTGTGGAATTGAAGCGGTTATCCAATTCATCAATTTGACTCGACAGAGCCTTGTAGGGCTCGAGTGCTGCCTTAACCCTCTTGTCTACTGCTACAATAAATTTCTTGGCAAAAATTTAAGCTGAGCCTCGCACCAATTGGACTGCTTTGCTACTCTTCTGAAATTCATAGGGTTGAAGGCAAATTCTGTCGTAGGCACCATAGCTGAAGAGTTTGTCTCAGTGCCAGACACTGGACCTACTCGTGTTGAAGATGTTGGTGGTGCAGCCTCGGAATCCTGTACTTCTACATTAGGCACTGAGATGGTACCTGTAACTGGTGGATCAGCTAGAATCTCTGCACCCCTGTCAAACATTAGCCTCGGCTAATTTTCCTCATTTCGGATAGGATTGTGGGTCTTCTTGGCAAGGAGTTCTTCTTCTAACCCTACAATCATAGACACATTGGCTGCCCTTACTTCAGAAAAATCCACCATTACACCCCGTACCAGGACTTTATCCAATTAAGGTTGGTCAGTTGCTTTCTCCCCTTCTCTACAAATGTTTTCCAAGCGAGCTTGGTAGTTTGCATAAAACTTTCTAACTAGTGTAGGGCAAAATGAATTTCCTCCTCTTGTTGTCCATCCCAAATTGTATTCATGAAATTTCTGCTCCATCTCGGGGTATCTTCTCAAACCATTAATGATGATTCTCTTCTCTTCTCTTCGAAGATTGGCCTCTTAATAACCCTTCTATTAGTTTTGCGAAGCCCATCAAAGAAATTTTTTTGAGTTTTGGAAATCTGCCACCTAGTGCAATCTCGGACTTCAGGATTCTTGCATTTAACCATAGTTCCCCTAATCGGAGATTCTTCCTCATCTTGTGGCTCGAAAGAAGGGGACTCAGTTGATGGTTCTGCAGATTCAAGTTGCCCAGACTCATGCTCCCTGGAATCAGGATGATTTGAATCATGCTCTTTAGATTCAGTATGTTCAGAATCTTGTTGCTCAGAGGCCATCTGCTCAGAAGCTGTATGTTCAGATGTTGTTGGCTTAGTGTCACTCTCTTAACTCTCCTCCACTTTAACTGGTAGAAGTGGTGAAGGATTTTTATTCTTCTTTTGCTGCCTGAGCAGAGGCTCTTCCTCTTCATAATCATACTCTTCATTGAAGAGTCTCCGAGGTACACTTCCCTTGGTCACTTTCTTTGTAGATTTTGAGTTCTTTCCTTTAGGTTCCATTTCACATCCTATAGCAAGAGAAAAACCATTAGTCAACCCTCAAGAGTATAAACAAAAACACATCAATCATTTTAAGTTTCACACCCCTTGAAAGGGCTTATTCATGCTTTAGATCCCAGGTGTGACGTCATTTATGATAAGCCATCACAAATGTGATAGCTTATCACAAATGTCGTCAGCTCTAAACAGAACCCACAAAATTGTATCAACTTCTGACGATATTTCTGATAAGCCATCACAGTTGTGATAACTTATCATGAATATCGTCATCTCTAAACAGAACCCACAATATTTTTAGCAACCTTTTATGACATTTCTGATAAGCCATCATAGTTGTGATAACTTATCATGAATGTCGTCAGCTCAGGATACAATTCTAACTCAACTTTAACTTGCTTTTTAATCCGCTTTCTCCCTAAAACCTCATTGATTCTCATTTTTGAGTTGAGCTTGTAAGTCCCAAGCTTGCACAACAAACAATAGTTCCTAATTTTCAGCCATTTGCAAGATAACTTGATTCAAGCTTCTTGGGAACTTGGGTTCACCTCAGTTTATCACTTACCAATTGAAAAAAAGGGCTAGGTTTCGAGCATACCTGGTGGGTACCTTCACGTTGATTACACGAGCAAGAGGAAGTAAAGAAATATTCTTGATTTTGATTGCAAACCCACACACACAAGGAAGCTTTCTTTTGTTTTAGTTGGAAACACTTTGAAAAATGGAAGAAAATAAACTAAGTATGGAAAGATAATAAAACTTTAAGTGAAATAGAGGAAATAAGCGGGAAGGTGGAAAGACAGTGTCTTGGGCCGGGTCGGATCTTTTTACCTGGGCCCAGACTTTCAGCTAATTTTGGGGTTTTTTTACGACGACATTTGTGATAAGCCGTCACAAATGTGATAGCTTATCAAAAATGTCGTCAGCCTTAACAAACCCTACCTCAAAGCTGATGTCTCTGACGACAAATCTGACGGCTTATCACAATTGTGACATCCCATCAAAAAATATCGTCAGGAGCACTTGGCTGAATACATTTATTCTACCTTCTTTGCACTAGAACCTAACTACAGAAATAAATAATTTGTTGGAACATAAAAATTTTGGGTTGCCTCCCAATAGCGCCTGATTTAATGTCGCGGCACGACTTGGTTATCTTGACTACTCAGACTTCACCAAGACAACCTGTTGATACCTCTTTACCATCTTCGTAGAATATGTTCACAATTGAGAAAACACTCATCTCTTTTTGCTGTGTCATAGATGAGTGTATTTTGAATTATGCTTCGTTATCATTTAGCCTGAACTTCAGCTTATTCATCTCCATATCTACGATCACTCTCCCGGTTGCAAGGAATGGTCTACCCAAGATGATGGGCACTTTAAAATCCACCTCATAGTCTAGGACTACAAAATGAGCAGGCAGAATAAAGTCGGCCACCTTTACCAATACATCATGTAATATGCCCACTGGCCACTTTACAGACCTATCTGCCATCATCAATCACATGTTCGTCGGGGTAGGATCCCCCAAACCCTATCCTTATTACCATTTCTAAATTTTGGCATTGGAGCACTGGCTGAGGACGGAGCTGTAACTGAAGATTTTGGGTGGAATTGAGGACGATTACCACCCTCTAACTAAGGCTTAGTGAAGTCAAAACTACCTATTCTATCCCTCTTATTCTCTCTCTCTTTCTTCTTAGTTTTCTATTGCTCAATCTGCTGAGCATAGACCATCAACCTAGACAAGTCCATCTTCTTAATCAGTATTGTGGTCCTACACTTCTTGACCACATTGTCAGATACACTAGACAGGAACTTACTAATCTTAGGCCTGCTATCAGCTACCATGTGAGGAGCATACCTGGCCAACTGAGTTACCTGGCCTACAAGTTTTAGGATGACTCGTAACCTCTGGTAACGAGTTGTAGCCTAACTCGTAGGGTGCCCATCCACTATTCATAATTTAGTTTTTGCTTGTTTTTTTTTTCTTACGAGTAACTAATATATGTTTTTCATCAGGTACAAATGGCACCAAAAAATGACTCTACCAAGTAAACACCTAAGAAGCAGGTTCGTCCCTCCGCCAGTATCTTAGGGACGAGCCCATAGACGATGACTCTCGCAGTTCTGTGGAGAAATATCTAATTACAAAACCTATGGAATCAAGGAATAGCCTTCCTCAAGGCACAAAGGTTTCATATTTGGGCCAATCGCCTCCACAGTCTAGGCCCTATGTGAAAAACCCAAGACAATCAACCTTGTAGGAGATACGTAGCCTGACCAGGAGATAAGTGTTTGGTAATTTGGGTCACCCGACAAATAATCAGGTAACTCGTAGCCTGACCAGGAGATAAGTGTTTGGTAATTATTTTTTCCTTGTCACTACAAGTCTATGTTATGAGACGTTATTTGAGACAGTGACTTGTAGTGTGTCAAGAGAAACTTCATCATTATCCACTCATATTATCTTTGGCTATGAGTAACTTAACGACTCATTACGTCACCCTAGGATTTATTACGAGGCTCATAGCGACCGCAATATGGGTAGTCAATGATGGATTTTTATTCAAACAAATCTCTCAAGGGTACTCAGACTTCCCCTTGCATTTTGTTATTCACAATGTAGATCGTAAATCATTAACCATCAAGTTCTACCCCAATTTTCAATAATTTTAGCATTCTCAAGAACCTTTGCATTTACTTAAGCACATTATGAATTATAATCCGAAGCATATTGTACATTAAAATCAAGACAAACAGATGAATTAGTAACAAAAAGTAGTATACTTACTTCGGATTTGAGAAAAATGCTTATCTTCCTTACTTGTTATTAGCTGTGTTCTTGAGAATGAGGGATATTACCAGTTTGGTATGTTGTAGAACTTGGCGGTGTGTTTAAGAATTATTAGAAGTCTATTTATGGGAGGAAAGTCATTTAAGGAAAGTGGATGGAGTTTACGCTAAAAAAGGGGAAGTGGAATCTCTTGAATTAGCATATACTTTGCCTTGGCTACTCAGACTTCGCCAAGGCTTATATTAACATATACTTTCATTTCGTCCACATTTCCTATATAGTGCTTAACATGCTGCCCATTCACGTTGAATGGGGCTTCTCCGTATCACTTTAGCTCAATTGCACCATGCACACTCTAACCACAGTGAATGGTTTATAACACCTAGACTTCAATTTGCTATGAAAAATATGAAGCCTTGAATTATACAACAAAACCATGTCACCAAGTTGAAATACTCTTTTCTCAGTCTTTTTTTCATGATACAACTTCATCTTCTCCTTGTACAAAGTTTAAGTCTCATAAGCTCAGACCTAAAATTCATCCAACTCATTCACCTTACTCATCCTCAAATTTTTAGCATCACTCCATTTAAAATTTAACCTTTTCAACGCCTATAGTGCCTTGTGCTTAATTTCAACCGCCAAGTGGCATGCCCTTTATAAATAAGATTATATGGAGAGGCACCTATGGGGTTTTAAAAGTTATTTGGTAGGCCCAAAGTGCATCGTCTAGTTTTCTTGACCAATCAGTCCGTTGATATTCTCATTCTTTGCCAATATGGACTTGATCTCATGATTGGAGACCTCAACCTGCCCAATCGTCTGCGGATGGTAAAGTATTGCCACCTTATGTTTCATACTATATTTTTTGTGCAGGGCTTTAAATAAATGGTTATAGAAGTGGGACCCAACATCACTAATAACAGCACATGGAGTGCCAAACCGAGAAAAATTACTCTTCTTCAAGAATGCAGTGACACTTTGTCCCTCATTATTAGGAAGCGCAACCGCCTCCACCTATTTTAAAACATAGTCGTCTAATACCAATATATACTTCATTCATAATAACTCATAAATGGACCCATGAAATCAATTACCCACATATCAAACAACTCTAACTCCAAAATAGGTGTCATGGGGAGCTCATGTTTATGTAAAATGTTTCCTTACCGCTGACACTAATCATAGGCCCAAGAATAATCATGGGCATCTTTGTAGATAGTCGGCCTATAGTATCCACACTGTAGAATTTTATGGGTTGTACGGGTACCACCATGATGACTCCCAATTGGTGATGAATGACAAGCCTCAATAATGCTCATCATCTCCACCTTAGGTATATATCTCCGAATAACTCCATCCGCACATACCCAAAATAGATAAGGCTCATCTTTGAAAAAGTTGGCTTACCTCATGCATTGCTGAAATGACAAGTCTTTCGGGACAAAGTCACTTGCCAAATAGTTAGAAAAATCAGTAAACCAGGGGATTAAGTCTTGAGATGTTGCTAATACCCACTCATTTGGAAAATTATCATTAATTTCAAGCTCATCCCCTAATTTCAGCATTGCCTCTTCTGGCGGGATAGGTGGTCTGCAACCTGGTTTTAGTGCTTTTTCGGTCTTTTACCTCAAAGTCATATTCTTGTAGAAATAATACCCAATGAATCAACCTTGGCTTGGCATTTTTCGTGGACATCAGATACCTTAAAGATGTATGATCAGTATGAACAATGACTTTGGTCCTTATCAAATAAGACCAAAATTTCTCAAAAGCAAAAACAACCGCGAGTAACTCCTACTTAGTAACTGTATAATTTTTCGACAGAGGGTTTAATGATTTGTTGACATAGTAGATTGGGTTAAGGATATTATTACATAGGTGTCCTAGGACAGCTCCTAAAGCTACACTACTAGCATCACACATCACCTCAAAAGGCAAGGACCAATTTTGAGACACAATAACATGAGCCGAGATCAACTGCTCCTTAAGGCACTCAAAGGCCTTGACACAAGCATCATCAAACATGAACTTCACCTCCTTCTCTAAAATCTTGCACAATGAATTAGCACTTTTAGAGAAGTCATGACCCTCCTATAAAACCTAACATGACTTAAGAAATTTTTCAATCACATCTATCTTCATCCTGTTAACCTCAATACCTCTCTTTTAAATCTTAGGTTTGACAACAATCCCTTTTTAACCATAAAATGGCACTTTTCACAATTTGCAACCAGGTTAAACTCCTAAATCTATGAAGTGCATTGGCTAAATGGGCCACACAATCATCAAACGATTCTCCAACAATCGAAAAGTCATCCATAAAGACCTTTATTTTCCTGACCAGATTTTACCTCAGGTTAATCAACCTTGTTACAACATCAATTATTAAATGGAAGTTTTTAGTGCTTCCAAGTCCCTGCTAATAATTCACTTTCCACTATATTTGATTTCTTTCTCAAGCAAATCAAAGTAGGTGTTATCTATTGTTTGCAACCAATAGACGATAATTAAAACCTCAGAAGTATCAATGAATCCTACAACCTTTTGAATCTTGAGCACTCAGCACCTTATCAAGACTTAACCCTAGATCCCATAATTCAGGTTAAAGGAATTTAGCCGCTCATGATGTAACAATCGAAATAACTAGTTATATTCATGATTTGAAAGATAAACTTACCACAAGATAAATTGAAACTAGAGATTCTCAGATTAGATCACAATAGTAATCCCAAAATAATAATGATAATCTCTTCAAAATAATTGCTTGTTCAAGTCAGGAAACTAGAGAGAGAAAATATCAAAATACGTGTGTCTCCAAAAGATGATCGCCCCTCCTAAGAAAACCCTCAACAAGACTTTAAATAGTTCAGCCTAAATAAGGAAAAAAAAGTCACAGAGTTTAATAATCCCTCAAATTAGGTGACGCCATTCGTGATAACCTATCAAGAGGCTGACGACTTGCAACAAATGTTGTCAGTTCCTCTTAGCTTTTGATACTCGCTGCCTAAAGCTGACGACAATCGGTGACGTCCAATCAACTCCTTGACAACTTATCACAAATGTCGTCAAGTCTCTACCTCAACCCTCACGCTCTGCCTTAGGCTGATGACAACTTTGATGACCTATCAGCTCCTTGATGGCTTATCACAAATGTCTTCAAGTCTCTATCTCAACCCTCATATTCTACCTTAGGATGATGACAACTTTGACGACCTATCAGCTCGACGGCTTATCACAAAATATTGCCATAACTCTCAACTCAGGTGCATTCTTTGTCTGAGGATGACGATGAAACTGATAACTTATCACAAGGTTGACGACTAATCAGAAATGTCGTTAGCCACACTTCTCTTCGAATTACTTCAGATTTCAACTCCTTTTCTTCCATCCTTGTTGGTTCTCTTGCATAATAGCTTCTACTGCAAAATCAAACATAAAACAATCAAAAATGACAAAAGTTGCTTAAGACTTTGCAATTATTCTTAGTTAAAAGCCTTAAATGTGTTAGCATTCGCTCACACATCAACACCCTCAACTTAAAATAATTGCTTGTCCTCAGCAACTCAACACAACTAAGAGAATAAAAGGTTCATTTGGTAGTTAATCATCTTTATCATCTCATAATACTATCACCTTCTCCAAGGTCAATCACTTCTAGAACAATGAAGAACACCAATGCAATACACAAAAATCAATATACTTCATTAATTCAGCTACATTAACCATGCATATACCAGTATTAATCTCTCTAAACAAGTTAGCAACTAGCAACATATCTGGTGTGCCTTTATAGTAAGGAAATCCCCCTCATCTTATATCAGTAATCCTATACGTAACCATAGGGACAATCAAAGCACTCACTCTCAAAATGAAGTTCCAACCAATGTATGCTAAGTACCATAGTCTTGCCCTTATTTTCATTACCCAGATCTTCATATAGGTCAGCTAGGATCACTATAGGTCTTCTCTTAGGCTTGTGATGTAGGTTAGGGGCTGGTATGATACTCGATGGTATTTAAAGTGACTAAGCCTCCTTGATACTACATTAGCTTTTTGGGGTTTCACTCATTAGCCTTTTCCACTCTTCTCTTTTATTTTATTTCTCACACTTATTTAGGCTGGGTGCGGTCTTTTCCATAATCACTTATTCTTTTTCACAATTTTTCTTTTTCTTGCTTTTTTCCTCCGCACCCAGTTTTTTTTGTTATTTTCTTTTATGCTACCTTTTTTCATACTCATTCTGTATCACACACCCCTATGATAGCCACCCTCAACTTAGGCTATTTTCCTAAGTCAAGGTGCACAATGTCCAAGGAGGACTAGGGCCAAAATAGGTTTATTGTGATCTAAATGGGAAGGTGACAGGTGTCATAAAAAGAAATAGGCTAATCAGGCTCAAAACAGGGATCAAGGGATATTATGCACATAAGGAAGGTCATTTAGGCTAAAGTGAACTCATATCAAAATAACCTATGATCCTTTCCTAACCTTTATCCTTCAAACTAGGTAAGACTAACCAGGCAAGTTCTGGCTTCAGCATACAGAGAGAACTAAGTAATATTTCACATACACTTGGCACACAGGTATATCGCAATCTACTACTCATTCAGTTCATGAAGATGTTTAGCAATGATCATTGTGTTACTATAACTAATGCCATACAAAGATGCACAGTGGTCATACTTAAATGCAAATCACACAGTTAAAGAAGTAGACCACTTGAAGATGTGTACAAAAATCACCAAACAATTAAGCTGCCTCAAGTACAAGTATTTCTCCTAGTCGGCTACAAAATTTTACAACAACAATTAACCCTACACCCTCGACTTAAAATCAAAGAAAATCTAAACTTAGGATTAGAGTATACCTAGAATAGATCAATCCCAAGGGTCATGGGTTGATGACCCTGCTTCCGCATCCTTAGTTGACCCATCTCCATCAGGAGCCTTGGTCTATTCTGGTGCAGCTGGTCTATCAGTCTCTGAAGGCCTACTAGTAGAGGCCCCTGTGGCTCTTTCTTGGATGGTAATAGAATTCATGATGTGCGTGTTAGAATCATCAGTTGGCTAACCAGCAAACACACATTTCTGATTCAGCAACTGGATAGCACTTGTAATATCAGACTTCATCCCCTGAAGTAACTCAGGAGGAATAATATCTCCTATTTCAACATGCTCAATTTAACCTATATTTAATTTCGGATCATTACATGCTGCAAGAACGGGAAAGCTAGGGGGTATTTGAGCTTTCTCTCTTCTAGCTATGTTGAGTTCTGCTCAGAGATATTCTTTTTGTCTCACTCTATTTTCTTAAGCTACACGATAGACAACATCATGCCGACTCATATTTTTTTGGGACAGTAATTATGTAGTGGTTTATGCAGTTGACTGTTGAACACCTTATGGAGATGGAGGAATCCGATTAGGGTCGACCTCTGTCCTCCTGATCTTCCATCTTATGATTCTGTTGTAAGATCTTCTCCAGCTCAATATCAAGTGGGATCCAGATATTTCCTGGACTCCAAGTACTAGGCATACACCGGCATACTCCTCAGAAACAAATAAAACCCAACAACCTTAACAACTTTAATCAATCAATCTATAACCATATTCCCCAATAATGGTGCCAAAATCTGATGTCGCCCAAATTATACCTTCAAGAAACAAACTATAGTCGTTGTCAAATATATAACCCAACAAAGGTTGGGGTCCAACCCACAGGGAATAGGCTGAATATCTATCATGAATTTGCTGAAGTAGCCAGAAAAATAAAGTACCGTAAATGGGGGAATTTTGTGAGAACAATATCAATAGTAAAAAAAATTGGATGCTTTGGTCAAAATCAATATGATATGAATACTAGGACTATTTTTCCCTTGACTTCTTAACTCCATAGACTTATTGTGCTCCACCAAATTATCCTGATACCTTACATGCAGAATCTTGAAATATATGTATCACCAACTATCTTGTGAACATATTTAGTGAATTTTACTCTTAACCTTTTGAGTCTCAGAGTGTCTCCATACAAAACCTTATCCTTGATCTCAGATTAACCATTACCTTTGTAGTATCAAGTTAATTAATTGAGGGTTCGTAGCCTCAAATTACTATTGTGATATTCTTTTCCAAATCTCTACCCTTCTTTTGATGTAAGTATCGAATACAAAAAGGTTCTTAACTTCTAGAGTTGTTAAGAAGGAAATCAAACCAAAGAAGATCACAATACATACCAGAATATTAACCAAGAATGATTTCACACTTTCTTTACTTTGTTATTCCATCAGGGTTCCCATAACACTAGTTAGGTGGTTTAGCCACTCATGGTTGCAAGAACATCCATTGAATACAATAAAGAAAGCATATGAATAATCTTACAATAATTTAAGAACAAAACCTAAAATCTCAAATTAATAATCAACCGTATAATCTAGAACAACAGATTCCAAGATCAAAAGTCAAATCTTAGAATCAATATAGTGTTGTGAATCTAAAGAGTGCATAAACTAATAGAAAAAATCAAACAGTTATTTATAAAATAACCTAGAAAACCTAACCAAAACAAAATAGAAAAATAAGGTCGGCAGTGGCTACGCCTCAGGCATCGAGTCATCTGGACTAATGACGACTCATTGTCACTCTATTTCCTGACTTCTACACTCTTTGGTGATGACTTATCACGTCTCCCTATGAGTCAATGGTTGGAATAGTTGTCTCTCCAATGAAATTTCATCTTTCAATCTTTTCTCATAATGTTCAGAATGGTTTTCATAACTAGTCGTAGTTAGATCCTACGACCCATTACTAGTCTCATCTCTATTAGGATCCAACTTATATACTTTCAGGACTTTGGCCAGATTTTACTCAGAATGATATAACCTATGACTCATAGTCAATCCTTATGAGTCATATCCATCTTTAAGGTTATCTTCCTTCTCAGATTTATTTACTGTTCACCATACGGCTTGGACGATGAGTCATTGCAGCACCCAATGACTCATTGTCTAGATAGAGACTTTACTTTCTGGAGATTTTTCTTCTTATTTTATTCCACTCATTTCAAAACCTTTTCTTGCAACACAAGCACAAAAACAGATCATATCTAATAAAAAACCTAAGTACTTGCTTATTTTTTGGTTTTAAGCATCGAAAGTTCCATGAAACCACGACACATCATCTTGTGCTTGCAAATATTCACCATTTTAAGTGTATAAAGTGACATAAATGGCACATCAACACCCTAAACTTAGACCATTTGGATGTCCTCAATTAATCGAAACAAAACTATACTACAATGATTCTTAACCAAGGGAAAACTTAGATCATTATGGCAGTCAAGGTTTCACAAAGTCAGTTTCAGCATGATTTTTAACAAAAAATCATTTCAACACCCTCCATGTCATCAAAACCTAACTATTATAGTGCATATACATACCATTCACCATAACATAACGAGATCAAGAAATGGCATCACATTATCTATAACCAATTTAACATTACACTAATGACATAACCTGAACAAGTAGTAACCATAATATAGACGTTATGCTCTCACAACAAAGAAGTCCCTCTCACTCAGAATATTCAATTATTGACAACTCAGGGATGGAAGGAATCTCTCACTCTCACAAAGAAGTCAGTCCATGTGCGTTTGATACCAAAGGTTTGCATTATTTTCTATGTCTTAGTCTTTTATTCAATCGGATTAGGATCACTATAGGATTTTTTGGGCTTTTAATGTAGGATTAGTGTCAAGTATGGTACATATGGGTACAATGACGAACCCTCCTTGACACTACACTATTTTTGACTTTCATTTTTTTTTACTTTCTTTGATTCTTTCCCTCTTCTGACTCTTTGCGACTTCGTGTGCAGTTTTATTTTCACAACTTAATTTCTAGCTCTTTTCTTCATATATATATTTTCCTTTTCTTTGTGATTTTTTTTTCTTACACCCCATACCTCACCTGAACTCTTTTACTTTTTTCTACCTTTTTTCTTTATACCCCATCTTTTACTCACTCTTAGTATAACCTACCCTCAAGTTAGATAATTTGCCTGAGTTGAGCTGCACAATATCTAAGTAGGGACCAGGACCAATGCAGGTTCATTGTAAAAACTAGAAAGGTGAATAGTCTAGTTCAAAGAAAAGGTCTGCTTAGGCTAAAAATCATGATTAAGGGATACTGTACTCATTCAGGACCAATGTAGGTTCATTGTAAAAACTAGATATTACTTGATAGATGATTTTGGGGACTAGAAGTGGGCTCTTCGATCCACCTTAGGCCAAGACTTGTGATAGTTATTGATGACCCTTGATACGCTTATGTACATTTAGGAAGAGGGTTATTTCAGTATTATTTAGATGCCTTGGTATTTGTTGGTCATAATGAATGACTTTGTAAATAATGATTAATGAGTATGCTATAACTAAATTATTATGAGCTATTGAATATGCTATTGATTTGGCTATCGTTTGGGCTATTGATTATAATATTGAATAATTCCTTGATTATCATATTGGCCAAGCCATAAATTATGCTATTGATTGAGACAATGAGTGAGCTATTAACTACGCTAGTGATCATGCACATCAATAAATTAGTATTTACATTTTTTTTCATACTAGAGGCCATGCATATTGACTACATTGGTGATTAAATCATTGAATATGCTATAAATAAACTGTAGATTATGCCATGGATTAGATATAACAAAGCTAATTGTATTACCCCATATTATTCTTGGCTCGATTCAACTTTTATTTGCATGCGTAAGGGGTCCAAGGCTTGAAAATTTCACTAAGTGTTGGGGACTTAGTCATTTTCAAGACCCCTAAACTTTGAGGATTTTTATTTTGGTCTTCTCGACATCGAGATGATAGTTTTTTAGTTAATTCATGTTTAGGGGTGTAAGAAGTATGCCCTAGAGGAGATTTGGATTTTTCGAACAAGGTTTTGGGCATGTTTGGATCATGAAACTAGTGAGTCACCGTGATAAGACTGCGTCATGGAATTAGACCCGACCTTATGCTGACCACGTCGCGGTGAGTGATTCCTTCAACCATAATAAAATTGCATTGTGGTGAGGATGTTGCATCCAGTTCTTAATTTAAATGATTGATGAGCAATTGGGTATTTTCCCCCTAAACCCAAATTGTCCATAACATGACTTGGGGCATCTTTTAGGGAATTATTTGCCCTTCTTCTCAAAATCACTCTCAAGAAAACCCTTCTCCTTTCCTAAGAACAAATTCAATTCCTTTTCCCAAAGAAATCAAGAATTCAAGCCCCCAAGTTCAAGAACCTTAAAGAAAGCATCAAGAATAGGGTTTCTTTCCCAAGCTAAGAAGCTTAAGGTATGTAGGGTGTTCATACATGGGCCCTATTCACCCATGGATCCCAAAAACCTTACTTTGATTAAAGATATGAGTTTTCTCCTTTTATGAAGTTTCACATGTTCAAGATGAGTTTAAATCATGTCTTCCCTTAGTAATTTGAATCAATTCATGACGAAGGATGATTTCATGAAAAGTTAGGTTATCTCATGCTTCAGGTTTCAATCTCCCATGTTATATTATCAAGTCATGATCTTAGTCATGTAACCATGCTATTTTCCCATGTTTTAAGACATTCCCATGTTAAGGTTTATGATTCTCACATATTTGATGAAATGTCTATGTTTTGGGATCATTGAACCTTAATTTCATACTACAGTTTTAAGCCTTAACATTGTATTTTATGATCATTCAGTGATAACGGGTTTTGAACACCCGATACCTACGTATTTTATAGGATTTAAGATCTTTCAAGTAATGACTTCAGGTAAACCATGAATATTACCATTTACTCAGTTGTTAATATCATGATGAGAAAATATTAGTTGTTACATTCACTGAAATTTAGTTCAGTTCACTCCCAATGTCAGTTCAGTTGGGAGTAGGATTTAGCACCGACCAAATACAGGGATGGAAACTTCTCCGTCATCTTAGGTAGAGTCGTTAGTAGCAGTCCCTGTATTCTAGAACTACGTAGACTTCATAGGATATAAGGGGTTACCCATAAGTTTAGGCTTGACTTTCTCTCAGGGGTCACCCATTAGTTTTGGCTTGACACCCTGGTCCTTCGGGACACTAGTTTAGTGGATCCACACAGCCAGTATTAGTACCTGTGGCATGGTACTGACACCCTTCCAACTAGGGTTACAGGTTGGATCCCCGATTAGCTCAGATTGGGGCATGTCAGTTACATGATACCTCCCACAGTTTCAGTCAATACTCAGTATGTCTCATCTTAGGTTTTATTGACCAAACCATGTAGATTTTCAGTTATTCAATTATAGAAAATTTAGTCTTTCAGATTACAGATTATCTTAAAAACATGTTTATGCTTGGTTTTGTATTCTCAGTTTTATATGTTCATGTTATTTTTCATGTTCAGTACCCATACATGATCTTCAGTCCAGTTTTACAACATGTTTAACTTTACATGAGATTTACATACAATATTCTTGTTTTACCGCTTCCCAGCTTCAGTTCTACTTATTTTACAAAAGTAAAGAATGTAAGAAACTAAGTGTAGTAATTCACCATCTAATCAGATTATGTTTGTTACTCGTGTTTTAAGATACTTTAGCTTTTAGTTTATTTTAGTCTCTTGGTGAGTCTACCTGCACTCAGCATACATGTTTTAAGATTATGTTCAAAATTAGTTTTACTTATTGCATTCACCCCTACCTACTCAGTACATTCTAAAGTATCGATCTACATATACGTCTATGTGCTACATTGTCTCATAATGTAGGTACCAGTTGTAGCCTACACGTCAATATCAGATAGTTTGCAGCTTACAGCCAATATGTGATGAGTTTTCTTATTTCGGGGACTCTAATCAGTAGTAGTTCATGTACTTTTCTTTGATTATTCATATGTATTGATTTGTGGTAATTGGAGGCATGTCCCATCTATTTATAGTTAGTATAGTAGAGGCTTCATAAATAGTCAGTTAGAGTCATGAAATGTAAATTCCAGCTCTCTCTTTAGTTTTATCAGGATGTAAACTTTATCAGTATTATAATTATCCAGATTATTCCATGATTATATTTCTACATAGCAAACTTAGCTATTTTATATATTCTAAATCAGTTGCTCAAGTAGTATGTAGTTCATAGGTTAGCTTGGGATTACCTGTGGTTCCAAGAACAATGTTACAACTAGGGGGTAGTATCGGTTCGTGACAAATGTGGTATCAGAGATTCCAGAGTTGAAGTGACCAAGGGTTTCTATAAAGCTGTGTCTGGTAGAGTCTTGCGTAATGGTATGGAGATGTCTGTACTTTTCATTGAGAGGCTATAGGGCATTTAAGAAATATTTCCCCTTTTTCATGTCTCAGATCATGCAGTAGAAGTTTTCTCTAAGAAACTTATCCAGATTCTTATATTAATCCATTCGTGCCATCTGTGCCTTATTTTTGAGGCAACAGAAATAGCCAACTTAAATTCTTACAGATAGAGTTTTCTCAGACAGTCCCCATAGATAATTATGGGATTTCACACAGGCTCAAAAGTATCCTATTAGTGCTTTTATGTTCTGAAGTTTGAAAATTTTTATTCATGTTTATGAGTATCGTGCACTATGCTAAAGTCATATGTACCCTCATATCCCTTCTTAGAATCCTATGACAACATATGATCTAGAGTTAGAAGCATAACCCAAAAGTTTAGCAGCAGTAAAATGGGGATAATATTTATCTAGATTTAGTAGATTGTGTATCCATGGGGCTAGTTGTACGACAGGTGAATCAACATGCTTGAAATATTGTATGTAAGAATTTAAGTTGTTGATTCAAAATTAAGAATGATGATTTGTGTATGATTTGGAGGTGTACCCAAGGTGATATGGGATTGCATTATTTCTAAATTTTAACATTGTGTGCTTAGATAGTACCCTTGAGTTGTTAAGTGTAAATGAGGCTATGTAAGATATGATGTTCGTATCAGTTAACTTATGGGTTATAGGTTGATAATGTTGGGTATATTGGTGTAATGATAATTCTCATGGTTTAGGAAAAAAATATAAGTCTAGCAATGTGATATTAGTAGGCTATGAAGGAAATTAGTATGGTTCATTAAAGGTTTGGGGATAGCCATGTTAAGTGTTATAATCTAAGTTTAAATTATGGATGGTTGAGCTAATAGAAAGAAGAATTAAAATTCTAGATGGTGTGAACTCAGGGTATGGTGATACTTATGAAGATTCTAAGTTAGTAAGTGTTTGAGTTATTATATGATGACTACTGAGGCTATAGAAAGATAAGAGTTGTATCTCAGAAGGAAGTACTAGCAACAGGTTTTACACTTTTAGGTGTAGTCTTTCAAATTGAGTTAATTATTTAGGAGTATTATTATATCTCGGACTCTAGAGTAAAGTGATTGTAGTTCAGTTGAGAGTTTAGGGGTCCACAGACTTAGAATGATAGCTTAAATCTAAGGGAAGATGATAGAACTAGTAACTAAGTCAGGCTCTTAGATTCTAGTAGTGAGGCTGGTATGTTGTAAAGCAACAGTAGGGGAGGAAGATGTCCAACCCATTCTTATCTCAGTGCAAAGTTGTAATGCCCTGAAACCTGGTCTCGAGATGCTACACGGTGCTCAAGACTACGAATAGCCTCAATCTAACCCTTTAAGCCTGCTACTAAGTCTATAACTCCCATTAAGGTAAACAGGTCAAGCATCAATACTAAATTATATCATAACTGTCTGAGATCAACTGAATATATTGTCTAGATAACAAATGCGGAAAGTCTAAAAATAATAGCTAGTAGTCCAACAAGCCTCTACTACTAAGGAACTAGATAGCCATTGGGACAGACCCCCACTGACTCGGATAATACTGAAAACAATAAATCAAATACTATGAATGCTGGAAATCAAGATAAATAGGCCCTCGAACCATGAGGACTCACCAACTGTAGGGGTGTAGATAGAGATGCCCGAAATGACTCATGTTGCTGAGACTGAGCACCTGAACCTACATTATGAGACAATGTATCACATAGATGTATATATAGATCAGTCCTTTGAGGATGTACTGAGTATATGGGGGTGAATACACAGTAAATCTATATCTTAACGTCATAAAATTTATAGAATATGTATGCTGTATGTAATGACTCACTTGGCTAGAATAATTGAAAGCTAAGAATGACAAATCATGAACAATTAAACATACTATATAAAACTGGTGAGCCATCACCTTTAAAGACTAAAAATTGTACTTGTATACTATTTTCAAATCATGCAAGCTAAGGGTAGAAAGAACTCACTTTTATCATCTGAAAACTGAAATCCAATAACTGAAGTGCTATGTAAGATAATATCTAAGTAAAATGTGAGCCCTTACACCTAGTTTATAAAGGCTTTTCAGTTATTATTTTCTATTAGGGAGGTTTTTCTAACCGACATAAACCATGCGAGCTATCATGGAGTCCAACGTCTTGTTCTTCTAAGGTAAAAACCTCATGTTGGGGAGAGGTGTCATACTCTTGCCAGGGAGTATAACCTGAGCTAAGTGATCACACTTGTAACTGTCATCCATATAAAAATAGGAATACTGAATCTGTACCGACATTGGCTCATAGTTCTAGGAAAGTAGGATGCGCTAAACCCATACTTTCCGCTCGGTGCTAAATAATACTCCCTTAATTATATGCTCATTCTGTAGGAAAATCCACTTTTAAAAGTCATAATGTTTCATACTGAAAACTAACTGTGCATCTGTTCATTCAAAAGTGAATTTAAGTTGTAAAGTGGATTCCATATCTTAGCTAAAGATCAATAGATCAAATCTTTATTCAAGTTGTCTATAAGCATATCATGGGATGCTTAAAAGCATAATCATTCTTGAAATAGCAATATTCATCTAGGGCTTGATAATCCATGCTTCAATTCATGTCAAAACATCATAATGTTCATGCTTGATAATGTAAATATTCATAATTCAACTTAAAATCTGGAAAATATAATCATATGTATCAATTTACGAAAGTAGACATGTAATTTAACATAAAAAACTCTTAAAACATCATAATCTTCAAATAGCAGTAAATGGGTATGAACCCTAAATTGTAATTCATGTAAATTCATGTAAATTTGAAATTTAAAACTAGTTTTGGACACAAGGATGGAAGATTTATCCTTGTTCAAAACCCCACATACCTTAATTGATAAACTAGATGAAAAAGCTTGGTTTTGAGATCCTATTTTTGGTCTTGAAGATTGATTCTTGGAACTCTTGAATTTTGAACTATTTTGAGAAAAGAATGGTGGAATTTTGGGAATTCTTGAAGTTGAATGTTGAAGCCTAGGGTTTTAATTGAGAGGGATTTGATGAACAATGAGCATATTTTGCTCAATATTATGATTAATCTTCTGTTTACATGATTTGGGGGTTTGATGAAAGACAAGATTGCTCTTGGGATTTAAAATCCAGTAACTGGAAAGTCGATTGAGGCTTCACCGCGATGCGGTGAGTGGGTCATCGAAATACCCACAGCGATGCGGTGGAATCACAGTGACTTACTGGATTGTTACAATTTCTATTTTGGGATTCACCGCGATGCGGTGCAATTGCGGCGATCCTCTAAAAATTAATAAATGCCGATTCGGCCTCCAGCGCGACGCGGTGGCCTCCTCATTGTGATACTCACTGCGACGCGGCCTAATCGTGGTGGGCTACTATTTTTCCAATTTGAATGTGATCCAATCCTCGTTTGAAAATTCCAAAACTTACCCGAGACATGCTATTTTCACCCCTAAATATAATTTAACTCACAAATCATTATCTCGGAGCCCAGAGGGTCAACTTAGAAATCTTTGAAGTTAAAAGGGAGTAAAAATAACGAAGTCCCTCAACTCTTAACTTTATTTTTTAGATTCTAAGTACTACAAGTACGTACTAAGGGGTGGACCGAGATAGAAATATTCAGGGTATTACAATATCTCCCCCTTGGGAACATTCGTCCTCGAATGAGGCTAACGAAACTGAGATGCTGAAAACTGTGGCTATAACTGGTATGCACAATTGAAAGCCTGACTAAACTGATTTGTAAATGCAAGAACTATCTAATGAACGACTATATAAAGCTGAAACTTTGAATGAAAAAAGATGATCTTGGGAAACTTGTTACCTTGAACTGAATCTGAATCTACAGTGAAAAGATGAGGGTACTTGGTTCGCACATCTGCTTCTGCTTCCCATGTGGCTCCCTCATCGGATTGATTCTACCAAAGAATGTTGACCAAGGGATCTTCTTTGTTCCTTAGTCTACGAATCTAGCGGTCAAGGATCTCGACTGGAATCTCTTCATAGGAGAGGCTATCATGAATATCTGTACTTTCTAAGGGTACTATAACCGCTGGATCACCAATCCACTTCTTTAACAAGGACACATGAATACAGTATGTACGGATGATAGGTCTGTAGGCAACTCAATCTCATATACCACCTTCCCAACACGACTCAATATCCTGTAAGGACCAACATAGCGGGGACTAAGCTTCCCCTTTTTGCCAAATCTCTTCACCCCTTTCATGGGTGAAACTTTTAAATAAACTAAATCACTAACGTCGAACTCTATATCTCTTCTGTTCACATCTACATATGATTTTTGATAACTCTGAGCTGTTTTCAATATTTCTCAAATCAACTGTGCTTTCTCCATAGCTTCTAACACCATATCTGTCCCTAACAACGTGGCCTCACCCACTTCAAACAAACCAATAAATGATCTACATCTCCTCCCATAAAGTGCCTCAAACGGGGCCATCTGAATGCTAGCATGGTAACTATTGTTGTAGGAAAACTTAATCAATGGAAAATGCTCATCCTATCTACCCTTTAAATCGAGCACATATGACCTCAACATATATTCTAGAGTATGAATGGTCCTATCTTCCTGACCATCTATCTGATAATGAAAAGCTAAACTAAGATGGACTTGGGTACCAAGACCCTTCTGAAAGGCTTTCCAAAAGTGAGAGGTAAACTGAGTACCCCTATCTAAAATGATAGATGATGGAACTCCATGCAATCTAACCAATTCTTTAATATACAACCTAGCATAATATACAGCTGAGTAGGACGTATGAACTGGTAGGAAATAGGCTGATTTAGTCAACCTATCTACTATAACCCAAATCGAATCATGCTAACATCGCGAACGAGGTAACCCTATTATGAAATCTATGTTCACCTCTTCCTACTTCTAAGTAGAAATACTGAACTCTTGCAAAGTACCACCAGCCCTTTGGTGCTCTACTTTAACCCGTTGACAAACTGAATATTTAACTACGAACTCTGTAATATCTTCTTCATACCACTCCACCTATAGATCTCCCACAAATCTCGATACATCTTAGTGGCACCAGGATGAATGAAGTAATACACACCATGCACTTCATCCATAATCCGCTGTTGAAATTCATCAACGCACGGTACACACATTCTACTTTGGTATCTTAACATGCCATCTCCCACTTGGGAGAAAACCTTCACCTTCTGATCTCTAACCAACTCCTTTAACTTAACTAGGATGTGATCCTAATCTTGTTTCTCCTTCACCTCAGAAACTAAGGAAGATTCTGCACTACTCTGCACCCAAACACTACCCTCAACCGAATCAACCAAATGAAAACCCAATCTAGCCAATCGATAAACTTCCCAAACTAACTCTTTCTTATTACTCTCCACATGAGTAACACTACCCATAGGTAGTCTACTAAGGGCATCTGCCATAATATTGGCTTTGATCGGATGATACAAAACACTCATGTCATAATCTTCCAATAATTCTAGCCACCTTCTCTGACAAAGATTTAACTCTCTCTGCGTAAACACATAATGCAAACTTTTGTGATCCGTAAACACATCAACATGCACCCCATAAAGATAATACCTACATAGTTTCAAAGCAAACACAACAACAACTAATTCAAGATCATTTGTAGGATAGTTCTTTTCATGAGGCTTAAGCTGTTTAAAGGCATAGGCTATGACCTTACCTCTCTGCATCAAAACACAACCCAAACCAACACTAGAGGCATCACAATAAACAACAAATCTATCTGTACCATCAGGTAATTCTAATACTGGGGATAAAGTGAGTTGAGTCTTCAACTCCTGAAAACTCTTCACACAAAATTTGACCACTGAAACTTAACTTTCTTCTGAGTCAATCGGGTCATAAGAGATGCAATGGATGAAAACCTCATAACAAACCGTCTGTAATATCCAGCTAAACCCAAGAAACTTCTGATGTCTAATGGAGAAATGGGTCTAGGCCAGTTTCTCATGGATTCAGTCTTTTGGGGATCAACTCTAATGCCATCACTGGAAACAACATGACCGAGGAAAGCTACTGACCTTAGCCAAAATTCACACTTATTGAATTTGGTGAACAATTGGTGATCTCTAAGAGTTTGCAACATAATTCTAAGATGGTCCGCATGATCCTTCTCACTATGGGAATAGACGAGGATATCATCGATAAAGTCTATGAAAAACATGTCTAGATACTGTTTGAACACATGGCTCATCAAGTCCATGAAAGATGATGGGACATTTTTTAGCCCGAAAGATATGACTAGGAACTCAAAACGACCATAATGGGTTCTAAAAGTTGTCTTTAGGATATCACATTTCCTTACTCGAAGCTGATAATAGCCGAATCTAAGGTCTATCTTGGAGAAATGACTTGCACCTTGGAGTTGATCAAACAAGTCATCGATTCTAGGAAAAGGATATCTATTTTTAACTGTGACTTTATTCAGCTGACAATAGTCGATGCACATTCGTAAAGAATCGTCTTTCTTACGCACGAATAGTATGGGAGTGCCCCATGGAGAAATACTAGGAATTATGAAACCCTTATCTAAGAGGTCTTTGAGTTGCTTTTTCAACTCTTTAAGCTCAACAAGAGCCATATGATATGGAGGAATAGAGATGGGCTGAGTATCAGGGAGAAGATCAATTCCGAATTCTATTTCCCTAGCAGGAGGTGCCCTTGGAAAATCTTCAGGAAACACATCAGGAAATTCATTGACTACATGAACTGACTGAACTGTGTGAGTCTCAGACTTAGTATCTTTGACTCAAACTAGATGATAGATACACCTTTTAGATATCAACCTCCTAGCCTTTAGATAGGATATGAAATGACTCATGGGAGACACTGAATTTCCTTCCCACTCAAAGATTGGCTTATCAGGAAACTGAAACTTTACCACTCGAGTGCGACAATCTATGGATGTATAATAAAAATGGAGCCAATCCATACTAAGAATAAGGTCAAAGTCAACCATGTCTAATTCTATCAAATTTTCTAACATGAACTTGTGAAGGACAATAATGGGAAACTTTATATAGATCTGTTTGGCAATAATTGACTCACCCATTAGAGTAGAAACCAAGAAGGGCTCAGGGATTTTTTAGGACTTATTTCAAAATTAACTGCAACTAGTGGGGTCACATAAGAGAAAAATAACCCAGGGTCCAACAACACATAAACGTCAAGATGAAAGACATGAAGTATACCAGTAACAACATCTTGGGAGATCTCTTGCTCCTGACGGGATGGTAAAGCATAGAACCAATTCTGGCGCTGATCGCCACTAGTACTGGATGATGCGCCCTGAGGTAGGGTTGGGCGAGCTATGGGAGCTGGTGCATTAGTAGCCTGAGTCTGGAGACAAACATCCCTACTTTATTGCTTAGCATACGGTCATTCCTTGATACCTTGGTCCAACTAAACACATCCAAAACAACCTTTCTATCCTAACAAGCACTCACTAGGATGATTCTTACCATATCTAACATATGAAGGATAACTAGGACTTCCACCCATACTATTCTGAGATCTGGACATAGAAGTCCTACCCCACTGTTCCTGCTTAGTTTTGGGTGCAGGGTCACTAGCTGAAAATGGCGCTGGAAAAAGAGGACGACTCTAAAATTGTGAACGATTTTCTCCTGCAGACCTTCACTGACCATACTCAAACTGTCTAGTTCTGGCCTTTTTATTTCTTCTATCCCTTTCTTTCAACTTTTCTGCCTTAATCTACTGGGCATGAGTCATTAATCTAGCAAGATCCATATATCCAATAAGTATGGCAGTCCTACATTTCTTGACTACCAATCCATATACTCCGGTAACAAACTTACTCATACTAGATCTAGTGTCAGCCATCAAATTAGGAGCATACTTGGATAACTGGTTGAACTTAAGGCAGTACCCCTTCACTATTATTGAGCCCTGCCTCATGTTCATGAACTCCTCAATCTTGGCTTCCCGTAACTCACGCAGAAAGAACCTATCTAGAAAAGCATCCTAAAATACCTGCCAACTTATGGGAGCTGCATTCTTACCCTTACCTTTCTTCCATATAACAACACAATCATAAGCAACATCTTTCAACCTATGAGAATCCAATTCTACACTCTCTCCTTCAGTAACATACATAACTTGGGTGATATTTTTCACCTCATCAAGATACAACTGTGGGTCCTCACCTAGATTTGACCCAAAGAATTTGGGCAAATTTATCCTCATGAAGTCACAAAGTATGGCTACAACTAAATTACCTTCTTGCGAATGCAGAACTGTAGCCTGATTATTGGCCTAAATATTAACAGTCACATCTTGAGCTAATGCCTAAAAAGAAGCCCAAAATTCATCATGAGACACATTCTCATTTAGGGGATCAACAGGTTGGGGTGGCTGGTTATCATTTCTACGGGCATTAGCTCTTTGAGGAGGCATATTTTGTCATGAAAGAACATGAGTTAATAGCAGATAGAGATAGTTGTAAGAACTATGGATTATGAAAGAAAGAGATGATTTTCATAAAATATCCCGTAGTCTCTTTCTAATAGATGTGGCGCGCTTCACACCCATGATCAAGACTCTATGTAACAAAGCTTGCCTAACTCCCTAGGACTCTCTAAACCTTTAGATCTAATACCAAGATTGTAATTACCCAAAACTTGGTCTCGAGATGCCACACGGTGCTTAAGACTATGAGTAGCCTCAAGATAACCCTATAATCCTGCTACTAAGTCTATTACTACCATTAAGGTAAACAGGTTAAGCATTAATACTAAATTATATCATAACTGTCTGAGATCAACAGAATATACTATCTAGATAACAAATGCAAAATGTCTGAAAAAAATAACAAGTAGTCCAACAAGCCTCTACTGCTAAGGAACTAAAGATCCATTGGGATAGACCCACAACTAACTCATACTAAATTGAAAATAATAAATCAAATACTATGAAAGCTGGAAATCTGAATAAATAGGCTCTCAAACCATGAGGACTCACCAACTGTAGAGGTATAGATAGAGATGCCCAAAATTACTCACGCTACTGAGACAGAGCACCTGAACCTATATTATGAGATAATGTAGTGCATAGACATATATGTGGATTAGTACTTTAAGGATGTACTGAGTATATGGGGGTGAATGCATAGTAAATCAATATCTTAACATTATAAAATTCATAGAATTTGTATATTGTATGTAATAACTCACATGGCTAGAATAATTGAAAGCTAAAAATCACAGATCATGAGCAATTAAACATACTGTATAAAACTGGTGAGCCATCACCTTTAAAGTCTAAAAATTGTACTTTTATACTATTTTCAAATCATACAAGCTAAGTGTAGAAATAACTCACTTTATCATCTGAAAAGTGAAAGTTGAAATCTAATAACTAATGTGCTATGTAAGATAATGTCTGAGTAAAATTATGAGCCTTTACACCTAGTTTTTAAAAGCTTTTCTGTTATTATTTTCTGTTAGGGAGGTTCTTCTAACTGACATAAACCATATAACCTATCATGGAGTCCAACGTCATGTTCCCCTAAGGGGAAAACCTCATGTTGGGGAGAGGTGTCATACTATTGCCAGGGAGTATAACCTGATCTAAGTGATCACATCTGTAACTGTCATCTATAAAGAAATAAGAATACTGAATCTGTACCTACGTTGGCTTGTAGTTCTAGGAAAGTAGGATATGCTAAACCCACACTTTTTGCTCGATGCTAAATACTACTCCCTTAATTATATGCTCATTCTGTAGAAAAATCCACTTTAAAAAGTCATAATGTTTCATACTGAAAGCTAACTGTGCATCTGCTCATTCAAAACTCAATTTAAGTTATAAAGTGGATTCCATATCTTAGCTAAAGATCAAACGATCAAATCTTTATTCAAAGTTGTCTATAAACATATCATGGGGTGCTTAAAAGCATAATCATTCTTGAAATAGCAATATTCAACTAGGGCTTGATAACCCATACTTCAAATTCATGTCAAAATATCATAATGTTCATGCTTCATAAGGTAGATATTCATAATTCAACTCAAAATCTGGAAAATATAATCATACACATTAAGTTACGAAAGTAGACATGTAGTTCAACATCAAAAACACTTAAAAACATCATAATCTTCAAATAACAGTAAATGGGTATGAACGCTATATTGTAATTCATGTAAAATCATGTAAATTTGAAAATTAAAACTAGTTTTGGGCACAAGGATGGAAGATTTTTCCTTGTTCAAAACCCCAGATACCTTAATTGATAAACTAAATGAAAAAGCTTGGTTTTGAGATCCTATTTGGCTCTTGAAGATTGATTCTTGGAATTCTTGAATTAGGAACCTTGAATTTTGAACTATTTTGAGAAAAGAATGGTGGAATTTTGGGGATTCTTGAAGTTGAATGTTGAAGCCTAGGGTTTTAATTGAGAGGGATTTGATGAAAAATGAGCATATTTTGCTCAATATTATGATTAATCTTCTGTTTATATGATTTGGGGGCTTGATAAAAGACAAGATTGCCCTTGGGATTTAAAATCCCGTAACTGGAACTTTGATTGAGGCTTCACCACGATGCGGTGAGTGGGTCATTACGATACCCACTGCGATGCGGTGGAATCGTAGTGACTCACTGGATTGTGACAATTGGTGTTTTGGGATTCACCACAATGCAGTGCAATCGCGGTGACCCTCTGGAAATTGACAAATGTCGATTTGGCCTCCACTACGATGTGGTGGCCTCCTCACCACGATACTCACCGCGATGCATCCTAATCATGATAATCTACTATTTTCCAATTCAAATTCGATCCAATCCTCATTTGAAAATTCTAAAACGTACCCAAGACATGCTATTTTCACCCCTAAATATAATTTAACTCACAAATCATTATCTCAGAGCCCGGAGGGTCAACTTAGAAATTTTTAAAGTTTAAAGGGAGTCAAAATAACTAAGTCCCTCAACTCTTAACTTTATTTTTTAGATTCTAAGTGCTACTAGTATGTACTAAGGGCTGGACTGAGCTAAAAATATTTGGAGTATTACAAAAGTTTTGTACTTCAGTCATCACGATATCTACTCATGCCTTACATGTCATCTCCATGATCATAGCTCATATTCATGCAATTTCTATAGAATTATGTATGCTCTTAGTTCCTAGTATGAGGAGTTCTAGTTCACTCAACAGTACAAATCTTATTTCCTAAAATTAGGAACTCCAAACTCAGGTCTTGCAGATCATGACTCATGTACTTATGATTTACAGAATGTTTAGTTCCACGTACTCATGGTACACCCATAATGACCAGTAAAATTTAGATTATGTTATGTATATCTTCAGTTTTTATCTCGATAATTAATCTATATTGTGGATACTCTATTCCCCAGGCCTCAGTTTAGTGTCAAGTTATGCATAGTATTCTTTCATGCTTCAGGTCCTCATGTTCTAACTTTCAGTGACCTCTCCTTATGTAAAGATAGTGGTGATGGACAATTGTTTAAATGGGAAAGAGTAAATGTTTCTTCTGGAGAAAATATTATTATATATTTGTTTTATGTGAGGCTATAAGGTTGAAGAAAGATTGAGGCAAAGATTTTGTTATATGTCATGGTTAATTAAGAATTCTAGGTGTGTCTTCTTAGGAATCGTGCAAGAAAGTTATTATTGATAGAGGTTTAGAGAATATGAGGAAGATACTTTTATGGTGTTTGCCTAGAAGTTCATAGGTGTTTATAATTATAGGCTTGAATGTCATATTAGTATATAAGTGGATGGGTGCATTGTGCACTAGTAAATTCCAAGTAAGAGGATGAATTTAGTTGTTGAGGTGGTAAGAAGAATAATTCTTGTGATGAGAAGTTGTGAAAATTCATGGGGTATTGAATTCATGGTTCAGACTAGCATTATGGTGTTATGTGTAGTACCTTGTAATTTTGAGTTAGGCTTGAACATGGTGAGAGTAGGTAGTTCAACTCAGATTTTGGATGGAGTAGTTATATATACCCATGCGAGTATTTAAGGAGCGAGGATAAGATCGAATTGGGCAATTGCATTGCCTAAGGCCTAGTAATTCTATCCCATCTTATGTTTCATAGGCCTATGTTCCATGTTATAGAGTTATAGCCATATTAAGATTCCTTATTCAAATATCTCACTTAGATCATGCCGAAGATTCTTTGCTACCTAATGTTATTATAACTTCTTGCAAAGAGTGTTGAAGAAATACTACAGTTGAGTATAAGCTTTCAGCATAATTCAGTCCATATAACCAACAATTCATTTTAGTAGTCAGATAGACAAGGTCCTATGGGTTTTCCATCTTTCAATCTAGTATTACTATATGAAGTTTCTTGAGTATGGCCATTCAAAGAGGTAATTTGTTTGAATCCATATAAATTGTGAATTCAGTTCAGTTCATGCATCATGTTTCAGATTTAGATATTCAGTCATGATTCAGTTCATAAGTGTTCTGTGCATCATCTTAGTCTTTTCTTAATATTTTAGCCAAGTCAGTATTATTCGGGAGATGAATGATCCCAACGGTAAGATGTTGTAATACCTTAAGTTTTTATGTCCTAAACCTCTCAACTTTTCTTTATGAAACCAGATCCAGCCTGAGGTAATGGTTTCTCATAAGTTGACTCTCTCGTTTCAATCTTAACCTTATAACCATTCTCATATCATTACATGTACTTGCAAAATATGAAACCAGTTCAGTTCATGAATCATGTTTCAGACTCAGTTGAGTAATCATGATCCAAGTAATTCATGTTCAGTATATGATCTCAATTGCCTTAGTATAATACTCTCAGTCTAGCCAATCTCATTTGAGGAGGAATATTACTAAGAGGGAGATATTATAATACCCCATATTATTCTTGGCTTGATTCAACTTAATTTGCATGCATAAGGGGTCCAAGGCTTGAAAATTTCACCAAGTTTTGGTGACTTAGTCATTTTCAAGACCTCTAAACTTTGAGGATTTTTATTTTGGTCTTTCCGACCCTGAGACGTTAGTTTTTGAGTTTATTCATGTTTAGGGATGTAAAAAGTATGCCTCGGAAGAGTTCTATATTTTTTGGACAAGGTTTGGGGCATGATTGGATCACGAAACTAGTGGGTCACCGTGATAAGCCCGGATTGCGGCATCAGTCTGGACCTCATGCTGACCATGTTGTAGTGAGGGATTTCTTCAACTGCGATAATACCACATTGCAGTGAAGATATTGCATCCAGTTCTTGATTTAAATGATTGAAGTGCAATTGGGTATTTCCCCCCTCAACCCGAATCATCCATAACATGACTTGGGGCATCTTTTAGGGCATTATTTACCCTTATTCTCAAAATCACTCTCAAGAAAACCCTCCCCCTTCCCCAAGGACAAATTCAAATTCTTTTCCCCAAGTAATCAAGAATTCAAGCCCCCCAAGTTCAAGAATCTTCAAGAAAGCATCAAGAGTAGGGTCTCTTTCCCAAGTTAAGAAGATTAAGGTATATGGGGTGTTCATACATGGGTCCCTTTCACCCATGGATCCCAAAAACCTTAATTTGATTAAGAATATGAGTTTTCTCCTTTTATGAAGTTGCATATGTTCAAGATGAGTTTAAATCATGTCTTTCCTTAGTAATTTGATTCAATTCATGCCCAAGGATGATTTCATGAAAAGTTAGGTTATCTCATGCTTCAAGTTTCAATCTCCCATGTTATATTCAAGTGAGTTTTATGTTGTATTATCAAGTCATGATCTCAATCGCATAATCATGTTGTTTTCCCATGTTTTAAGACATTCCCATGTTCAAGTTCATGATTCTCACATGTTTGATGAAATTTCTATGTTTTAGGATTGTTGAACCATAATTTCATACTACAGTTTTAAGCCTTAGCATTGTATTTTATAATCATTCAGTGCTGGCGGGTTATGAATACCCGATACCTACGTGTTTTACAGGATTTCAGATCTTTCAAGTAATGATTTCAGTTAAATCATGAATATTACCATTTACTCAGTTGTCATTATCATAATGAGAAATGAAAGTTGTTATATTCCTTGAGTCTAGGAGACACACTATGGATTCTGAGGGTATCTTGAGATTTTAGAGTTGTATTTGTATTCCTCGACTTGATTTGACTCTGTCGATTCTACACAAGGCTCAGAGTTCTAGATATTCTATTCATCCTAGTACAACCAAGATGTATAGAGATTTGAGGTAGTTGTACTGGTGGGATGGTATGAAGAAGAATGTGGCAGACTTTATGGCTCGTTGCTTATGTTGTCAGTAGGTTAAGGCCGAGCATTAGCATCAAGGTGGATTGACTCAGGGATTACCCATTTTCGAGTGGAAATGGGAAAGGATCACCATGGAATTCATTAGTGGGTTGCCTCGTACTTTCCATGATCATGATGGTATTTGGCTTATTGTGGATCGCTTGACCAAGTCGGCGCACTTCATTCCTATTCAGATAACCTTCAGTGCCGAGAGATTAGCCTAGATTTATGTTCGGGAGATAGTTCATTTGCATGAGGTCCTTGTGTCTATCATATCAGATCGTGGTTCTGTGTTTACTTTGAGGTTTTGGAGAGCATTTGAGGGGAGTTGGGTACTCGAGTGGATTTGAGGACAACCTTTCATCTGCAGAAGGATGGTCAATCCGAGAAAACTATTCAGGTGTTGGAGGATATGCTTCGAGCTTATGTTATGCACTTTGGAGGTCAGTGGGATCAATACTTAGCATTAACGGAGTTCGCCTACAATAACAGTTATCATTCGAGTTTTGAGATGGAACCTTATGAGGCGTTATATGGTAGGAGGTGTCATTCCCCCATAGGATAGTTTGAGACTTCCTAGGTTAGACCCTATAGTACAGACTTGCTTCAGGACTCGTTGGATAGAGTCAGGGTGATTCAAGATAGGCTGAGAGCAGCCTAGAGTAGGCAGAACGCCTATGCTGACCATAGACTCCATACCTTGAGATTTGGAGTTAGTGACCGTATGTTCCTTCGTGTTTTATCTATAAGAGGTGTGATGAGATTTGGGAGGAAGGGTAAGCTTAGCCCTTACTATATTGTCCCTTTTGAGATTCTTTGATTAGTTGGTGAGGTGGCCTATGAGTTGGCCTTACCTCCTGACTTTGCTTCTGGTCATCCAGTTTTCCATGCCTTTATGTTGTGGAAATATATTCCTGATCTTTCTTTTGTTCTTAGATGAGACTCAGTCTAGTTGGACGAGCAGTTGACCTTTGTGTAGGAGCTTGTGCTTATTTTGGATAGTAATGTGAGGCGACAGCGTACCAGGGAGATTTCGGTTCAAGGTCTAGTGGATGAATCTCCCAGTAGAGGAAGCTACTTGGGAGATAAAGAGTGAGATGCAGGCCTAGTATCCTCACTTGTTCGAGACTTCAAGTACTTTCTTGACTTTGACTTTCGGGGAAAAAAGTTCCTTAGTAGTGGATGTTATCCGTATTCTTGCCTATTTCCCCTGATAGAGCTTCTCTATAGTCGTCCCAAGTTGTTAGTGACTTGCAGGGACTGATAGTTCGGTTACCTGGCAGTTCGTTTGGTTCCTTGAACCACTTTCTAAATTTAAAGTCTTCATTAGTCCTAATTGACCACTAAACAAAAACTTTAGAAATCTACCTTAAATATGAAATATGACTTCTTCAATGCCTCCGGAACATCAAAAACTATGTAACTACATATCTTGTTTGTTCAAAACAGACCCCAGATACATCTCGAGGCATTGTCCAAAGCTCAAAGTCAAGTTCCAAGATTCATCCATGCCTTGTGTTAATTATGATGCTGCGACTGCGGAGGCTATGGTGTGACCGCGGTGCCGCAACCGTGGCTAGGCGGAGGGCGCGACCACTCTACCCGAGGCTTGGTGGAACCTATTTAAAGGCTGCTTTGTTCGAAATTTTGCCCATTTGTGCCTCCTTCTTGAACTTTAAAACCCTAATGGAGTGTGAAGTCTCCTAAGCAAGTCTTGTGGGTTGAATTGGAGCTTAAACAACTTGTGAAATTGAATCTTGCTACAATATAAGGTAAAATCTCTTCTAGTTTGGTATTGATTACATGATTTCTTGACTCAAAACCCCTAAATCATTGAGGCTCAAGTGTAGTCCCAAATATGATTGAGTGACTCAAATTCCTTAAGGGTTATGACTCCTTAAAGGTAGTTGAACAATGGGTTGGTTTTGGAAACTCATTTTCCAAAGGTGAAACCCACTTGGGGTTTTGGTGTTATCTTGAACCCATGGCACAATGGTGCCATAATGGGTATTGTTAATCTTGTTATAATGCTTAGATTGTATTGTATATAGCTTTGCTTGTGGATGAAGGAGATTCAACAAAAGGAAAGAAAAATCTTGTTGGTTCGTGAGTTACTTGGACTCAAGGTAGGTTAGGCTTACTTGTAGTTAGAATGAGCTTGATTGTAGTATAATTGTTGATATCTTGTGAGATTGGGAACTATTTAGATAATAAATTTTTAAATAGTTATAATTGGGAATAGTTGGTTCTGATAGGTTATTGAATTTGCAAGGTGATATGCTTGACACTTAGCCTAGAACCTTGGATAGTCTACGTGTAGTTTCATAAATAGTATGATAATACTCTAGTTTCTCTAATAGATGAGAATGGTATTTCTCCCTAACCTTAGGATTATGTTGACCTTGCTAGTGCTTAGTTAGGAAATGACTTTAATGTTGGATTGGGTTAGGAGAAATACTTGAGCAAGGTTTTCCCGATAGGCTTAGCAAGGATTGATAAGCCCATATGAGATGATATAGATAACTTAGCCTAATCTGGGTAGGTGTTAGACTTGTGATGGTGGACTTTGGCATTCTTGGAATTTAGGAGAGGGACTTGACCCACCTTAAGCTTAAACTATGAAATCCCTTAGATACCTAGATACTAAATGAATGTCTAAATTACGTTGTTGAAATTATTAATGGTTAAACCGCAGTTATTAGGTTATACATGTGGATAATGATTGGTTAATATATATACTTGATGGATTATCTAGTGTTCATGATATGGATAGCTTTGGGAAAGTGATGATTGTCTATATATCATGTGGATACTCATGCTCATGTTTATGCTCATGTTATGTGGTAATGCTTATTAGCAAAGTAGGATGATACGTGTTTTCTTACACCCTTATTACTCTATTATTGTGAGCTTGTATTTGCTTATTATTTTATCTATGTATGCGTATGTATGTTGATTGCCTTGAGAAATGTGAAATGGCATAATGATGTTCGGTGAATTTGAAAGATATGTCAATGTGATAATAATACCCGAATGATGATTGCCTTGAGAAATGTGAAATGTCATGATGATGTCCGGTGAATTCGAAAGAGGTGTCGATGTGATGATACTATTCGGTGAATCTGAAAGAGGTAATGATGTATGATGTTACCTGGTGAATCTGAATGATATATTGATGCTATGATATTGCCCAATGAATCTGGAGGATATGTTGATGAGATGTTGATACCAGGTAAATCCGAAAAAGGTGATAATGTTATAATGATACCCGGTGAATTCAGAGAATATATTGATGTTATGTTAATACCCGGTGAATCCGGAGGATATGTTGATGATATGACTGATACCCGGTGAATTCAGAGGATATGTTGATGTTATGTTGATACCCGGTGAATCTGGAAGAGGTAAAGATGTTATGATGCCGTGTGGGGAAAATTTACATAAATGCATCGATACTTGTAAGGTTAGGCCGTGTGGGGCCAAACCGCTTATGTACTTGTGACATGATGTCTTCTTTTGTAAATAGTTATTCATTCCTTGTCCTTATTATCTAAATGAGAGCTGTGACCCTTGTTAACCCTAATTGGTAACTAGAAGTAATTTATGCCTATTAATGCGTTAAGTCTAATTGGTATGTGTAATCTTGTGTAGAACCAAAGGCCTACCTAACAAATCTATTCGACTTGGAATAATGGTTATGTTATGGAATTTCGCCTAATAAAGTTGATTATGTGATAAAGAGTTATTTCTAATAAATAATTATGACTTGTAGGTTAGAAACCTAGTGAGCTAGTTGGTGGACCTTACTTGCTTAAAATATGGGAGCTAGTACTTAAAGTTGGACTTAGTATTACATGATGAATTATTAGGTCGACTTGTATTATGTGATGTTGAGGTGGTTTAATTGGTGACTTATACCATGGAAATGCTAGTTAGAGAATAGCCTTGGGATAGATGAGTAACAAATAGTATGGGTAACTTGTAGCTATTCCTTAATTGATGACTAGTAACTATAAGACTCGTAGTCTAGTGGCTTATGGAAGTGGAGGTTAACTTCAATAGACTAAAACATGGAGTTTATCAATGAACTAGAGATTTAGTAACTATATAACTATGCTATAACAATATTGGTTTCATTGTGATTAAATTATCGTATGAATATTGGATGTGGTTCTCGGTAATAAGTCATGGCAGGGTTGTGCTACCCAGTGGGAAAAAATCTAGTGAAGAAAAAAGAGTACACATCTCTAACAATAAGCATATAGGCTGCCTCATTAAAAACCTTACAAGGAAAACCCAATGGGACAAAACTTCGTAAGGGGAAAGAGTACAAAGCATATTAACTCCCCCTAATGAGAATATCCTTGAACCTTTGCATCCCGATCTTATGCACCATCTTCTTGAAAGTTGCAGTTGGAGGAGACTTGGGGAATAAATCAGCCACATTGTCACTTGAACGAATCTGTTGTACGCTAATATCACCATTCTTTTGTAGCTCATGTATGTAGAAAAGCTTTGATGAAGTGTGCTTCATTCTATCTTCTCTTACGAATCCTTCCTTAAGATGTGTTATGCATGTTGCATTATCTCTGTATAAAATTATGAATACATTGCCACATTTCAAATCACATTTTTCGAATGTGATGTATCATGGACCTCAACCATATACATTCTTAGCTTTCTTAATGAATACCTATTAGTTTAGCACGGTTTGATGAAGTGCTAGATAGACTGCTTTGTATATCTCTAAGATATGGCAGTTCCCCTACATATGAACACATAACTTATTTGACACCGAGTTTTATACGGGTTAGATAAGTACCCAGGATCATCATAACCAATAAGATCGGAACTACAATCTTTAGAATAAAATAAGCTCATATGTTTGATCTTATTCTGATGTCTCCTAGTAGGAGCAGAACTATACCTTGCTAACAAAATAATTGAAAAGGCTAAATCAGGCCTTGTAGTATTTGCAATATACACGAGTGCACCAATTGCACTAAGATATAATACTTCATAATCAATCCAAATTGGTATATTTCTTATTTCAGCAAATAATCTATTGCTTTTAAAAACTCTCCAAGAGTTTCAATAATTTTCAAGCTATAAACTTATACAATATAGGGATTCTAAATAAGTTTTTCAGAAACTTTTATATGATTCAAACATTTTGAATCCTTAGAAAGTTTTCATTTAAATTTTGTCAAGTGACAATATTCATCATTTCATATGTGACATCTTCAAGTGTATGGACTGCAAATCAAATAAGTTTTACACTTACCAAGATGCATGCTTTCATGTCACTTGAAAAATATTTCTATGCCAGCATGCTTAAATAAACATATAATTCAGATCCTCGTAATCTTTCACAATATTGTGTCAATATTATATCAAAGATATTATCGATGATATATCATTTTACATCTGTTCACAATGTGATCACTTCATTATTTTTAGGTACCTGAACCTATAAGGTTTCATGAAATGTTATGTCGAAGGCTCTTCAAGAGCACATTGTCTTCTTATTATGATCATTTACTCCTTATCCTTTGCAAGGATTATTTCATTTGGAACCAATTGGTCTACCATGCTTCACGTATGTATAGATTTTACCTTTAGGGACATAAAATAGGAGCACTTGCAACTTAAATATGAGATGCTATGAGAATGCTTTCGGCATTTGAATTGAATTATCTTTTGAATGAGGATCTTCTGATAATTCTTAACATATTTCATAACTGCTTATAATCTCCCCCTAGGAAAACTAACATACATTCTCTATCTTCTTTGAGGAATCCATCTTTGTGTGTTATGGTATATTCGAACATCAAAATTATTAGATGGACAATGTGTGGTTTCTGACTCAGAACCAACTTTGTAGGGGAATTAATCATAATTAATTGGTTTGATGTATATAATTTCTTTTGTATATAATCTTATTTCACACCAACACATAAAGCTTTGTTCTCATTAGTAATAATTTAGCTATTTATCAAAGGCATTCAATGCCAAACCATCATCATCAAGATGAATTGTCTTGATTATGCAATCTAAAAATTATGATCTTAACTCAATTTTATTGAACAAACAACTTTATGAATGTCAAACAACAGGTTGACAATAAATGTACAAGTGATCATCTTGTATCGATGCATCTTAATAGATCATATGACAGGTGAACGGGCCAGTATTCACCTTTTATGCTTTTCATATTTTGAGGGATCAAATCCCAATATTAGTTGGTTCAACTAACTTATCATGAGAACAAGCAACATTAAAATTTCATGAAGAATTTTTTAGTTCTTCAATATATGTTTAATACTCACTATGCACATCTTTGTGATGTCACAATCGTTCAAGTCAATTTAAGAACTTTTATACTAGTAAACTTCAAGTTTACCGTGACATGTACCTTTTACTTTAGTAAATTTTAGATTTACTATTACATGAATAAATTTCAGATTTACTACTTTAGAAGTAGATTTCAAAATAACTCTTCTCAGTTATTCTTCCTCTTTCGAAGGTGAGTTGTGATACAATTACAATCAAGTGCACATTTGCATTAATAAGCTTCTTATTCCCAAAGAATGGAATATAATCGTGCCTTAAGTCTATCAAATTCTGATAGCTTATAACCTCTTTCATGATATTGCTACTTCAGGCGCACATCGAGGCATACATATCTTTCAAAGTATATCATATATTGCTACAACATTCACTTCAAGAATGGAGCAATTTTTACTTTCAGACTTATCATATATTGCTACCACATTCACTTCCTGGAATAGAGCATATTCAATGGGATAAGTTTCAAGACTTTTGACCATATCTCCATTATTTTGCCTTAGTCATCATAATATCATCAATATGGTGCATTGAGAGTCAAACTCAATGTCTTATCCATATATAGGTGTCTTAGGCATAAATCAAGTTATAACAATAACAAGCCTATAAAAATATCACCACTTACCGTAACTTTCGATCCTATGTAGCAATGTGTTTAATAACCTTTGATTGTTAGTCCAAAACCCTTGTCATAATAAACGACATGAGTAATTTCTCTATAACCATAAAAAGAGAAGTTTTCATTAGTTAATTTCCAGTAATACAAGTAGTATATCTAAGTTCCAAATATAGGAGTCATTAAAACAATACCATAACTTTAATTATGACACAACAAAATATTATTAAGTAAATACTTATCTTCCACTCTCCAACTTCAACAATTGCACTTGAAATAGAAAATCAAATATATGGAAGAGTCTCGTGCAACTTTATCAATCTCATACGAAATACAATTTTTTTTTTTAAGATAGTAGAGTCTCGTGCTGATAACATATTATGAAATATAAAATAAAGAAGAACAAGAGTAGAGAGAGAAGAGAGAGTAATTGTTATTTCTCTTGAGGGATTCTCTTTTTATCCTTGCGGATGATTTACAATGAATAAAACTCCTCTATTTATAGTGGAAATTACTCCTAGTTTCTTTGTAAAAGATAGATACTTCAAATCCTAATAGATATCAACTTGATCTTGACAGATCTTGATAGATATTATCTATATTCTTGATAGACATTCACTATAATGTAAATATATTTAAGTGAGTTATTCATTTTGTTTTAACATAACTCACAAAAAAATGAGTTATATGCATAACTCACTTTTGTTGTGAGTTATATGTTAAACATAAATAGAAGATCCGAAAAGATTTTATGTTTAACATATAACTCACAAAAAAAGTGAGTTATGTACATAACTCACTTTTTTTGTGAGTTATGTTAAAACAAAATGAATAACTCACATTTTTTGTGAGTTATGTACTTCTCAAAAAGTTAACGTCGTTTACTATTGTGCCGTTTAAAAAAGTGCATAACTAACAAAAATGTGAGTTAAGAATATTTATGTACCATTTTAAATATATGACATATTTTGATTTTTTTTTAAAAAAGATGACCTATTTTGATTCTGGACTCACTTTACTGTAAGGGTGAATTGATCATTTTGCTTCTTATGATGAAGCAGACATGTTGACCCCAAGCAGGTCATTTCATGCCGCTTCTATGTAAGGAGAATATATATATATATATATATTATATTTTATTATTATTAACACATCCCTTATAAACTCCTCAATCCTAGCAAATTAAAAGTGATTTTACTAATATACTCCTAATTAAATACATCAAAAAAGAAAGATTAATCAATAATCTTGGCAATTTGAAAAGAGTATAATATGAAGATTTTGATGAAACTATTGTTGTGGTATTAATCATACACTTATTTAGAAATAAAAATACAACTTAAAAGGAGCATGAAAAAAGAAATGGAGGGAGTATATTACATCGGTAATATAATTTGGTGTTAACACTGAATTATGTGTACATTTTTAGTGTGTTTAAGAATAATTAGTATCACCTAGCAACCTCTCATGTTAGGCAAAGAATGTTTAAGTACCCTACAAAAATGAAAGAAAAGAGAAAGAGAAAATTAGAAATTGGTTGAATGATCAGAAGCAACAATTACATAGATAATTACAAGTGACATAACTTTTGCATCCTTTTTAAAGTAGCAAAATTTATATCACTTTTAGCATGCATTTATTAATAATAAATATTTATACATAGTTTCAGAAAATTAGAGATTCATATTATACATTTTTATATAATGGACGTTCTCTCTCATGTATTAAAAAATAAATATGATTTCCTTATTCTTGTCTATTTTGCTTTACCCTTCTGTCATTCCTTTCTCCTTTTGTATATATATGTGTGCATTACATTTACATTATAGTGTGTATTTCTATTTGCACGCAGTATATTTTATTTACATACAATTTATAAATACTATGTATATTTTTATTTACATACAATTTATATTATAAATGCATTATATTTTTTAGATCTCACATATTTGAACATATTATGGCCCCGTTTGGCCATGAAAATATAATTTTTTCGGAGTTGGAAATAGAACTGGAATTGAAGTTGGAGTTGGAGTTGTATTTGACCATGAATATAAATTAAAGTTGTTTTTGAAATTTTATGAGAGAAGTAGATTGAAAACAAGTTTTTCTTGTTTTTACTTTTTTAAATGCAATTTCAAATTGTATTTTGATTTTTCAAGGCCAAACACTATTGTTTTCACTTTATTCACTAAGGTGAAATAATTTTTCGAAAAAAAGTGAAAAAATACTCATGGCCAAACGGCTACTATATATGCATTTTTGGAGATCTCACATGTTTATAAAAATAAAATATGAAGTTTTGTATATTAATATATTTTATCGAATTCCTGTAGTGTATATGTTTATATTCCAATATGTGTAGTATATTTGTACATTACACATGTATACTTGCTTGAGGTATATACTGACGACTTAATGGTGACTCAAGTGTGAAGTGTTGCGTCCAAACACACACGCTAGTATACACGGTCGTACAAGAATAAAGTGGTTCTTGCGAGTCGGGTATCGAACCCACAGAGACTGATGACTTAGCAAATACTCCAATTTAAGTTATACTATAAAATTAAACAAGTGCAATTTGTAACCCAAGAAAGTGTTAGAGTTCTGTGATTCGAACCATAACAATGAAACTAGAACGAAATTAAAAGTATTGTAAACAATATTGGGGAGGATCCCAGGGTCAAGGCATTATATACAATCATGTATAGCAATAATTTATTGTAGTCTAAGTTATTTATCTTGATAGTTGATTCACGAGGCTAATAATATGATCATGGTCTTCCAAGCCTCTAATAGTTTTCCTAAACTAGCGTCACAACAACATCGTTGAGCGGGGAAGTGAAGATCTAATTCAAGTGCATTTATATATCTTCTGGTAAATCGAACGAGGAGTTCTAAGGGTGCATTTGTTTTTTTAAGAATAAGACGTCCGAATCTGAATGGATATCTGAATGATTAAGATGTTGTTTCTAGATCTGAATACTGAATGATTGAGACCGTTTGTTTTTTAACATTTGAATGTACCTAATATATTTATTCGTAATAAATATGCAATTCAAATTTAAAAAGTAATAAAATATTATATTATATGAAATTAAATATTAGATAAAGTATTAACTTAACCATCCCAGATTATTATTTAAGTGATAATTAAAATATTTAAAGATAAATATATTATGTTAAATATAATTATTGAATTATTTAAATTATTAAAAAAATATATCAATTAAAAATTATTGTGTCCAAATAAATATTTGACATATTAATACAATGAAAACACTCATACACATTAAAGAACGATACAAAATATAAGCAGATATAATCAAGATCACAATTTTTTAACATAACAAAAAAACCCAAAAAGCTCAAAAAGAAAGCACAATAGTAAGTAATCAAGAATTTATTAAGAGACAAAAATAAAACACACCCACAAAAAAATAAAAATGAAAATATTATTGAAAGAAAAAAAAAGTAAAGACGGTATTACTTGGCAGAAGAAGAGGATCAAGAAACAACAGGGGAACTTCTTGTCACTTGTATGAGAATCCACGTATTAGTGTTTCTGTTCAATACATAGACAAATTTTGTAATCAAAACAAAAAATTGCAAGCAGAAATTTAGAGTTTTTGAGCAGCAAATAGTGATTATACAAATTGAAAACTAAAGTATTTATAAAAAGTTTTGGTGAATCGTACCTTTCAGAGAAGGAAATATGCGTAAAGAGGAAGAGAAAGAGAGAAACGTGAAGAGAGGGAGAGAGAGTAACGTGAAGAGGGAGGGTGAAGATCAGCGTATATAGAGAGGAAAATAATGAAGTGAGAGAGTTTTGAGGAAATAAATTATTTTAAAAAGAGTCTGAATAGTATCCAAACTCTTTTTCATATCTGACCGATTCAGAGGTTTTCAGATGCATTAAGAGACTTTAAAAAAACAAAAAAATGCACTTAATGGACTGAAGTCTAAACCATTCAGATTCAGACCTCCATTAAGTGCAAACAAATGAGGCCTAAGTATATTCTTATCTTGCTAAACAGATTTTCACTTTGTTTATGATAGGAACTCATCCTTCATATTTTTCATGATATCCTAGTGTTTCTCCTTCTAGGCCCACTCAACAATTAAAGATGTATTTCAATGGTCGAAAATCATTAAAATAGTAATTTCAAGAATATGAGAACAACCACATATGAAAACAACATTAGACAACTTTACATTAAGCTATACAATCATGTTCATCGCCTGAACCCTAAAATTAGGATTCTTCGCCACTAATGCTAATGACAAAAGCACAATAGTTTGATGTTTTCATTAAAAGAAAAGACTAAGAAATTAAAGAGAAGAAGAAACCTAATGTTGAACCTTTCTCTAAGTTTTTAGCCTCCAAAAAATAACGAACAATGCACAAAAAACTTGTAGAAGAAATATATAGTGTAATAGGAAAAGTAACCTTAATCCTAGTGGGATTAGACTCGAAACAAATGGAATTACCATCTGGGCATACCCTGGCACCCAATACCTCTTATAGCATGTCATGTCCTAGCGCCATGTGCTTCTGGTAGCACCTAGATGGTGTGGCTGGAGTTTGTGGTTAGTCGTCCTGCGCCAGTGCAGACGCCAATGGTGGTCATCTGGAGTTTGGGGTCTAGGGCTAGGTACCCATAGCACCAACTATGTTCTTGCCCAAAAACTCATCCAAAATTTCTTTAGAAGCTCTGAACCTTCCTTCATGCTTTCCTGGGTCTGTTTCCACCTCCATTTCCTACAAAACACATAATCACATTTGTTAGTTTGCTATGCAGAATATTCAATCAAAATAAGAAACTATGTATATCATTATGATTCTTAAAACTCAATCAAATGTGGGTAAAACACTACAAGCAAGTTTATAAAGTACCCAAGATCACCACCTGTCACTTAAAGTCTTGTTCGTCTTTGAAAAACTCTTTTATATCTCATGTTACACAAAATGCTTTAATATAATCAATCGACACAAGAATACTCAAGCTAAGGCTACAGTGACTAACATAGATGACAAGTTCTTAGCATACATGATTTTTTCAAAAAATTCTCACTCATGAACAATTACTTCAAAACCTCCTAGCCTTAAGAGGTAACTCTACGATATTAGCAAACTCATGTAAGTCACTCAACTAAGAAATCAAATATGAAAACTTTCTTTCATCAATCATGTGCCCTCATAACAATCGAGTTACCCATATTTTACTCAAAAGTATGCAATTTATCACAAGAATGTGTATAGAAATAAAATTACACTCACTCTCACAAAGAAGTTCACATGCTGCATACGGTGAACTATAAGCTTTCTCTTAGTGTACTACCTTACTAATATAAGAATATCAAAATTTAAGATCAATTAGGACTTTTCAGATTGTAATGTAGGCTAAGGGATGGGTAAGAACTATTCTGACCAGTAATAGTGACAGTTTTCTCTAAGCGCTTTAACACATCACAATTTTCTCATTAATTACATTCTTTGATTAACCAACTTCTTCCTATAGTCTTCCTATCCATAGACTTTCTTTATTTTCCTATAGCTTTAAGGAAGTTTACATATCACTAGTAAGGAGTTCTCAACTATTACCTAATTTTTTTTAATCCCTGCCCACAACACATGACTTGGTAATCATTTGCACCCTTAATCTTTGCTACAGGCTTCCATATTCAAATCTCTCCCTTCTTCAATTTTCACTCGCTTTAACTCATATTTTTTAATAAAATCACTTAAGGTAGATTAAATTAACAATCAATTGAAAGAAATGGAATAAGCTTCATACATGGCTACCAAAGAATAGGCTAAAGGTTCAATGGGTCTAGCTAAGAGTGTATTTTAGGGAGGCTAGAATAGATAATAAAAACATGTCTAATAAAAGAAACATCTTTACCATATCCTGTATTTGACATTCTTTATTTTACTTTGTAAGTACACGGGGAAAATTTTAGACATCAATATGAAAGCATGGAATATCACAAACACCTAATACTCATAGAAAATGTCAAATCAAGAAGGATCCATATAGACTCTCGATCAAGAAAACATAAGAGTTCAAATTTAAGCCAATATCATATAAGAGTCAAATAAAAGTGCCAAGGTGTCTAAACTAAAGTCATTCAATTTTCACAACATGATTTAGAATTCAAAACCAACTTGTATCAATTAATCACGTGTAGCACCTAACAAGAGCACATATGTTTATTCCTAATGACTAATCTTTCTTTAAGACGGTCGTCACCCATCCATCATCAGAAAAGGTCCCTAACTATGACTATAAATAAAAAATAATTCCTAGAAGTGAAAAAGAATAGTAGGTTCAAAAGGTCTCACCTCAAAAAATAATTAAAAAGAAAAATCAAGGAGTGGGTGAAGTGTGCCTCTACTATAAAACTGAAAAGCAAGTAAAACCAATAAAAATTGTAATTTTTTTTTTGTATTTTTAATTTTATTTTTGTTTTCAAGTAGCTAAAGGAGTAAAAGAAAATTCCGTATCACACTTTACCCTAAATAAATGGAAATATTCTAACCCCACTTGAAATGATGATATGTCCCCAAAGCATAACTCAAATTTAAGAACAAGGGTTAAGAATACTCCCTGAGGCCTCTGGGCCTAGCTAGCAACATGTCATTCTTTAAAATTTTCATCATAGGGGACAGAGGACCCCATACTTATGATTTTACCATTCTTATTAGCATAGATTTCGGGTACTATGACTTTTCATAATCTGCAAAATAAATAACAAAACTATACGGAAGTGACATTATAAAAATTAATAAAACTATCTCTATTACAACTTGGGTTGCTTCCCAAGTAGCGCCTGATTTAACGTTGCGGTATGACTTATTTCACAACCAAACTCAATATTCTCTCTTTTCCCTTTTGGTCACAACTTTATTCTCTTCATCACTCTACCTAGAGAACCATCAAAATTGAGCCTTTTTCTCTATAATTTAGACCAGTCGATGGAAGAGTTCGAATGATGAACATACATACTCTTTTACATCCCACACTCATCCTCTTCCATCTCAATGATAATGCATAAATCTCGATGGTATGTAATCGCGTTAAGTGCTTTGTACACTTTGATAGTAACCTCTTTATCATTCACTCTCATATTTAAGAGACTCTCTCTCACATCAATTAAAGGTCCACCAATGTCTAAAATAGTTGTCCTAATATAATTGGTACCTTGTCATCTGTTTCATATTCACAAAAGATAGAATTAGTAGGAATTACAAACTTACCTACTTTAATGAGAACATCCTCAATGATCCCCTTAGGAGATACCCTCGACCTATCCCCAATATGCAAAACTACTTTGGAAGGTCTCGATTTCCCTAATCCAAGAGCATTAAACACAAATAGGGGCATTAAATTTATACTTGTCCCTAAGTAATACAAAGCTTACATCAACTCACTTCCACTAACTTATATAAAAAGGGTGACACTCCCATACTATTTGAGCTTCTTGGGATGTTTGCTCATTACCCTTGAACTTCACTCCTCAGTGAGTGCCACAATTTCCAACTTTATAAGTCATTCTTATTTTCATCACATCCTTCAAGTACTTAGCGTATTTGGGCATTTACTGCAAAACATAAAGGGGAGGAAGATTGATATGTAGTTCTTTTAAGATGTCAAAAAATTTCTTAAAACATACATCCTCTTATCTTTTGTTGAGCTTTTGAGGGAATGGTGGTGATATTATCTTATTTCTATTGACTTGACCACCTTCTTCGTGGATGGGCTTAGTCTAGTTAGCTTTGCTTATGCCTCATGATTTCTTGCTTCAAAGGTATATCATCTAATTCTTTTCCACTCCTTAAGGTGATTACCATCACTTGCCTCGAGTTTTGTTTAGTTTTACTTAGCAGACCCCCTTGCGGTTTTGTATTCTGAGCTTCAACTAATTGATCCATTTATTTTTTTTAGATTCTTTTGAGCCATTTGTTGATTCTTTATTTCTACAACCATATGGTCTTGATTGGACAAGATCTTTTTTAGTATCTCTTATATATGGTTGGCCTAAGTGTTGGTATGATTTCCTTGATGCTGTAAAACTACTGAATTTGGCCCTGATTGTTGCCGCATGAATAGTTAGGCTGACTCTTGTTACGATTGTAAGAATTACCAAAGTTTTGATTTCTTTTATGTGCATTTCCCACAAAATTTACCAACCCCTAATTTAATCCACATAAATTTACAAGTTGACCGCTGCTTCCATAAATTTTGCACCAAGTTTGAACCTATTGAACTGCTTTCACTAGGGCTTGAGTTTGAGTAATACTCAACTCATTAAATTAGTTCATCATCTGGTTCTGAAAAGAGGCCAACTATGTCTCCAATGCTATGATGTTATCCACTTTTCTCATACATGTAGGATTTTTTCTATCTCTTTAGATGCATCACCATGCCACTCTAGATTACTTTGTGCGATACGACTGAGAAGAGTATATAGCTCATCATAGATTTTCTCCAAAGCCTGACCACCTGCTATAAAATCTAACAAAATATTTGTGTTATGATTAAGACATTCAACAAAAGTATGAGCTAATACCTTATTTGTCTATTGATGGTACATGCAATTTCTGAGAAGAGACTTGAATAATTTCAAATCATGATATAGATTTTCATTTGGCTCCTGCTTAAAACTTGGGATCTCACTTCTCAATCTTGTAGTTTTTCCAGATAGGATGAACTGAATTAGGAACTTTCTAGAAAGATCATTCCAAGTAGTGATTAAATTTGAAGGTTCTACCTTCAACCATTTCTTGTCTTCTCCTAATAGTGAGAATAGGAAAAGCGTGATCCTCACATAATCCGTGAAGACTCTAATGGGAATAAATGTGTCATTAATATCCAAGAATTTTTGCAAATATTATTGTGGATCTTCATATGATAGGCTTTCAAATTGCCCACTGGTGTGGAACAATTTCACCATATTATGTTTTAACTCAAATCTATCTCTTGGCTCCGGTCTAAGGATGCTATAGGTGATATTTGTAGCGAGTGGGATTACTACTTCACAAACTAGTCTTACAACCATTACTTTAGGAACAACCTCATCCTATTGAACTTATGGTATGAGAGAGAGAAGTGTTGCTTCTCTCCTTAACTGATGCAAGCACCGCCCAGATTTAGAATGTGGTTCAACCAAATCCCTTTTCTTACCAGCTTGCTATAATTTAAAACCTGTATCTATAAGTCAGTGACTAAGACCAAGTTGTTAGTACTTATCAATTAAAACAATAAGGCTAAAAATTAGATATTTGCTAATTTTTCAATTCTCTAGCAACGACACCAAAGACTTATGGCATTCAAATACACACGCAAGTGTATGTGGTCATACGAATAATAAACTAGTTCTAGCAAGCTGGATGTCGAACACACAAAGACTTGTTGATTAACTATTCACCAAATTATACTAATGCTGATTATTTTTTCAAGCAGTAGATTCCAAGATATTTTTTAAATTAACTAAAATAAAATTAAAAAGAAAAGAAAAGAACTAGTGAACAATTAACTAACATGAAGAGCAAATTTTGTGTAATTAATGAATAAATCAATCTAGAATCGTGGATTCGCTAAAAATCATGTCGAATATCAATTTTATCAACCTTTTTGATTCTTTAGTTGTTTATTTACAGTGTTGATTATATGATCACTACGAACCTATAATAGTCTATTTTGATTAACCTCACAACTACATCGTTGAGCGAGAATGTGATAACCCAATCTGAATGAAGTATATATCTTACCATTTTTGTAACCAAGTAAGACAATCTAGGTATATTCCTATCCTGGCCGCAATCAATTCTTTATTTTACTAAAATAAATATCTTACTTCCTATATTTCTTCATTCTATCTCATTAATTATTCTTTCAGTTTACAATAAGAATATAAATTTATTTTAATAGTATCTAAACATTAAAATAGTAGGCACAAGAAAATAAGAACAACTATGATGATAATCAAACAAATTGAAAATTACTAAGCAATCACATTGTCAACTACCATAATCCTAGAACGAGAAGTTTGATTCCACAAAGATATGATGCAATTACAATAAATCATCCAAATAAATAAATAAAAATAAATAATAAAGGAGAGGAAAAGATGTAAAAATTATTCTCCAGCCTCCACTACGACTCCTAGCTCTCTCTAGGTCAAAAGCTATGTAAAAACTAATTTTATGAAATATTTATAGGCGTATAAAAAAAGACTCAAATAAAAATAAATGAGTCCAAAATGGACTAGAAAAAAATTAAGATTTGGAACACAACCCCCTCCGTGCCATGAGACCAATGCGTCAAATTGTTGGTGTGCCACACAAATATCGCGTCAAGCCACTGGTTTAGCAGGAGGATTTCAATTCACTTTGTGTCACTTTTGATTATTTTATTAAATTTATTCCATTAAGCTGCCTACTTGATTTCCTTTTATAATCTTCTAAATCCGTTTCGGCTCCAAAACTCTTCATCTTCACAAAATTTTAATCCTACACATCAAAATATAATATTAAGCATAATCCATAGAACTAATGCTAAAAAAAGATATATAAGAATACTAAATGTGAGGCAAATAATGACTAAAAATATATAATTTTGACCATAAATCATAACCCTACGCTTACAATCTTGTTCATCCTCGAGCAATCATTAAAGCTCATCTCAAAAAATTAAATCTAGGATTGCCACTTTGATTAATGCAAACAATTAGGCCATGTAAAAATTTAAAGCTCCAGTACACTTTCCGATCATTATGCAAGTAATACAATCAAACAACAAACCTCTAACCTCATAATGACAAAGATGGACTCTAACTCATCAAATTTAAGTCCACTTACCTACTCTGTCAAAGAAAGCTTATAACATCACCTATCTATCATGAAATAAGTGCCCTCACACAAGGAAATAGTCCGCACACTCGAATAAATGAATTGGATATAATTTAAGGACTTATAGTCTATTTGGACAAGCTTATAAAATCAGCTTATTTTAAGAAGTGGTTTTTTTCTAAAGTGCTTTTCAAAAAAGTACGTTGGTGAGAAGCAGTTTGTGTTTGGCCAATATCTTTGTCTAACACTCTTGGGCAACAATTTGTATTTCGCCAAGTTTTTAAAACTACTTTTTAGTATATTTTTTTCAAAAGTACTTTTGTAAAAAGTGATTTTATAGAGAAGCTACTATTTTTAGTTTATGAAAACTGCTTATTCTACTCCCCCAAAACACTTATTTTCTTTCATAAGCTTGGACAAACATCTCATTTTTTTAAAAAAATAAGCACTTTTGAGAAAAAAATAAGCACTTTTGGAAAAAAATAAGCTTGGTCAAACAGGCTATTAGCATGAAAGAGCAACTCTTATGCTCACAAAGAGAATTCACATATATGCAAAAAGAACCATAGGCTTGCCCATTATGTATATCTCTACTAATTAAGCATTCTTGAATAGAATCAAATAGGACTTTAAGGAGTTGTAATGTAGGCTCGGGGATGGTTGAAAAATTATATAATAGTGAATTCACTTTCCTAAGTACTTTGCACTTTATTAGACTTCATCACATATTATTTTCTTTATTTTTTTTAGCCCTCTCTTCATCATTATTTTTTATTAGTAATCACATTATATTAAGAATGCTTCAATCAATTCTTTTGAACACATTTTTTTATGTCACATTCTTTCAAAGAGGGTATTTTCATAACTTTGTACCTTTCATTGGTCCCTATTTACGCCCAACCATCTCTTTTCTTCAGATTTAACAATTATAACCAGTGTATGCTACAGTGCTCAAGAAAGCATGGTGGAAAAACTAGGGATTCAACAAAAGAGTCAAGGCAAAAATATGGCTACCAACAAAAAGCTACAGACTCAAAGCAGTAACTAGTGGTATAATATCTTAAAAGGCTAAAATTCTTTAGATAAATTAGAAAAACCTATTATCTTCTTCTAAACAGAGTAACACTTTTATTTCACTTTAATAACTTGCAGAGAAAGTTCTAGACTAAGATGCAATACATGGAATATGTAAGAAAACCTCCCCACACATGACACAAATATCAAACAAGATGGATCAATTTCACTTCTACGAGAGACAGGGTCATAGAAAACTATAAAATAAGAATAATCTATACATAAAATCCAATCATGAGCCTAGGTGTCAAAAAATCTGTTATTTTATTTTACACTCAAGCACTCATAGGAAAGTGCTACTCAAGATTTGGCCTAATTTTCTAGTATCAAGCAAATCAAAAAGGATTTTTCTTTTCTCTCCTAAAGAATAAATAAATTAAAGGAAAAACTACTCCTAAAAAATTAAAAGTTACTCGGTTCAAAGGAATTCTCCTAGGGAAAGAACTGAAAAGAAAAACCAAAGGGTGGGAGAAGTATGTTATGTCACCCAAATCATCTCGCGATGAGATATAAAGTGGTTTCTATCAAATATAAAACCCAACTAAGGTTAGGATGGATCTCATACAGAATAGGTCGAAACATCAGCCAATGTGTAGTCGAGACAATCATTAACAATATCTAATAAAAGAGGGGAATTTTATAAGTATTTAATTTAGTAGTAATAGTTATTGAATTTATAATCAATATGAGAAAGGCACTAGGACTGTGTTCCCCATGAGTTTATAACTCCACAAGCTGTTTGTGCTGGAAATCTATTTTGATGCATTACATGCAAAATCTAACAAGAAGGTTAATCTAAATGTCTCTCAACCTTGATTAGATAAATATCACTCTTATACTCTCTGTCTCTTAAATGTTGCACTTCTAACCCTTGTTCTTAATCTTAATTTAACTTTCTCTGCTTTGGCTAAAATGATTAGATGAAGGTTGGTAGCTTCAAATATCTTTCTCTCAAAATCAAGTCCAGAATCAGGAAAGTTATAATTTTGCACCCTATTAGAAAGACATCATAACAAATAAAATACCAATACATGCGTGCACACGAATCTATAATTATCACACACTTAACCTGCTTTGTTAATTCATCATTGTTCCCACAATTATAGTTATCGTGTTTAGATACTCATAATTGCATGAACAAAAGAATAAATTTGATAAGTAGACATATTCATGCACTTATAATAATGATAAAATAAACTCCAAGATCTCAAAATGAATAAAAACCCTAGAATTCGATGTTTGTGATTTAGAGACCAAGGTTTTGCCTTTGAATCTTACAATAATATAATAGCATGTAAACTAATAAAATAAAATGAATAAGAGTATTTATAGAAAAAACAAAACCAATCCTTAGTAAAACAAAATTTATTTGTTGATTAGCTTAGGCGGATGAAGGTACGAACATGGTTTGATTCCACGATCGTCAGTGGTGCTCGTGGTTCACTCATGGACTTGGTCATCTTCAGGTCTTCTTTGGTATGGTACTTAGTATGACTTTGTATCTTCTTACTAAAACCATACAATATGGTTATTTTATCTCTTATACATCATCTCTTATAGGTTTGTTTTCAGGAACTGTCTCCCACAACTTCTTGTTATGATTGTCAGTTCTTGATATGGTCGTAGGATCCTCTCTTCACTTGGATCCTGCAACTCTAGGTAGTTTTTTCCAAGATTAGGTTGTATGATCGTGAGATAAATATATGATTGTGGGAGCTTTTTTTTGGTTAGTTCTTGAGGGATGTCCTCTGCGCTCTTTCTACAATGGATTTAATACGATCGTGGAAGACATGGGCTTGTCTGAAGCATAATTAGTCCAAAATCGAACATTTTATTCTTTCAAACCTATTTGAAATACAAACACCAAAAAAGTTCATTAGTTCTACATTAGAATACTCTTATGATGCCACCCAAATTATACCTTTGAGAAATATAACGCTGCCGTTGTCAAATATATAACCTAACAAAGGTTGGGGTCGAACCCCCAAGGAATAGGCCGAATATGTATCACGAATTTACTGATGTAGATGGAAAAATACAGAAAGTTAAATGGAGGGATTTTGTGAGAATAATATCAATAGTAACAAATCTTAGTTGCTTTAGTTGAAATCAATATGAGATTATTACTAGGACTGTGTTTTCCGTGACTTCCTAACTCTGTAGACTTATTAAGCTCCACCGAACTATCCCAATACCTTGCATGCAAAATCTAATAAGATATGTATAACCAATCATCTTATGGATGCCTTTAGTGAATTTCACTCCTTTCCTTTTGAGTCTTAGAGTGTCACCTTACTAACCTTATCCTGGATCCCAGATTAACCATTACCTTTTGAGTGTCAAGTTAATTAGAAGAGGGTTGGTAGCCTTAATTTACTATTATGATCTTATTTTCCTAATTTCTACCTCTCTTTTGAAGTTAGTATTGAATACAGGTAGGTTCTTAACTTTTGCAGTCATTAAGAAAGTAATCAAACCAAAGAAGATCACAATATATGCAAGAATATCGATCAAGAATGGCTTTATACTTCATCTACTTCATTATTCCATCAGAGTTTCCACAAACCTAGTTAGGTGGTTTTCCCCCTCATGGTTGTAAGAACATCCATTGAATTTAATAAAGAAATAATATAAATAATCTTACAATAATTTAAGAACAAAACACAAAATCTCAAATTAATAATCAACCATAAAATCAAGAACAATGGATTCCCTGATCAAAAGTCAAATCTTAGAATCATAGTGTTGTGAATGTAAAGAACGCTTAAGCTAATACAAAAACATCAAAAGGGTATTTATAGTTTCATAAAATAACCTAAAAAGCCTAACCAAAATAAAATTGGAAAATAAGGTCAACAGTGGATACGCCTCAGGCAATGAGTCATCTAGACAGACTACGACTCGTTGTCAACTCTATTTCCTGACTTCTACACTCTTTGGTGATGACTCGTCACATCTCCCTATGAGTCATTGGTTGGAATCATTAGCTCTCCAGTGAAATTTCAACTTTCAGATCTTTTTTCATAATTCTCAGAACAGTCTTCACAATAAGTTGTAGTTAGATCCTACGACTCGTTATTAGCCTCATTTCCATTGGGCTCTAAGTTGTATACTTTCAGGACTTTGGCCAAACTTTACTCAAAATGATCTACTTAACAACTCACAGTCAATCCCTACAAGTCGTAGCCAACTTCAACTTTATCTTCATTCTCAGATTTATTAACTGTTCACCATACGACTTGGACAATGAGTCGTAGCGCCACCCAATGACTCAATGTCTAGGCAAAGAGTTCACTTTTTGGAGATTTTTATTCTTATTATGTTCCACAAATTTCCAATCCCGTTTTCCTACAATACAAGCACAAAAACACATCATATCTAATAAAAAGGACCTAAATACTTGCATATTTTCTGGCTTTAAGCATCAAAAGTGTTACGAAACCATGGCATATCAACACCCTAAACTTAAAATGTTTGCATGTCCTCAGGCAACACAAATAATAACAAAACAACACGCCTATGCTTAACCAAGAGAAACCTAAGGCACCTATGGCAGTCAACTCAATTTTAGCTCAAGAACTCTTTTACCCTCTCATATTTTTAACTTTTTCAACACCAAGTGTATGGATCTATGTAGCACAATAATGCGACACAAAGGAATTAAGCAATGAAATTACTTTAGCAATAAACAACCAAGCAAACACGCATCATACACTACCCAAATAGATAAGCAGCTTGCAACACAAACCATGCACCCTCACAACAAAGAAGTTCCAATCTCATGATATGATCATGCATGTTAATGTGGGGATAATATCGAGACACTCACACTCATAATAGAAGTTACAATCAATATGCATAGAATACCATAGTCTTGACCTTATCTTTTTTACATTAGTTTTTTGGACAGTTGGACTAGGATCAAAATAGGACTTTATTCAACTTGTAACGTAGGCTTGGGGGCTAGTATGGTACATTTGGGAACTAGTGACTCATTGTCCTTGATACTACAATTACATTTAGGGTCCATGTCTCAAGCCACTTCTTTATTTCTCCCTTTTTCTCTTTTATTTCTTATTCAGATTGGGTGTGGTTTCTTTATTCTCTCTTTTTGTTTTTGTTTTCTTTTTTCTTTTCTCTTTTTCCATTTTTTTCTTTTTACCACACCCAACCCTAATTTTTTTCTCTTATTTAAACCTTTATTCATACCCAATTTCAACTACACACCACTATGATAGCCACCCTCAACTTAGGCGATTTGCCTGATTTGAGATGCACAATGTCCAAGGAGGGACTAGGGCCAAAACAAGTTCATTGTAATTAATTTGGGAAGGTGAAAGGAGAGAATAAGAAAATAGGTCAAAATAGGCTTAAATTCAGGGATCAAGGGGTACTTATTCACATTTGTATGGTCATTTAGGCTAATAATGGACTAAATTAAATAACGGCATATGTTCATTTCCTAATCAACTATCCTACAACCTAGGAAAGAATAAAAGGAAAAGTTCTGGATTAGATGCACAAAGGGAACTAGGTAAGTATCTCATACACATATGGTCCAAGGTTACATTACCATCGACTACCTATTCAGTTCATGCATTGCTAAGCTATGATTATTTTATCCCTAATCCTAATGTCATATCAAGATTCACAATAGTCACACATATATATTCATTTAATAAAATTCACAAAATTATTTTGAAGGGGTATTAATTTTCAAAAACACTTAAAAAACACAATATTTCAATTGCCCTTAGGCTCCTAATTTTTCTCCTAATTAAACACAAACAAAGCAAAACACAAAACACAAAACAAAACATAATACGATGTAAAAATGTCAGTTTTACTAGTATGACGTAGTCGATTGAAAAAAACATAGTGAGAAAAACCCTCAGTTATGGCACACCCCCACCCCTAACTAAAGACTATGAACTATACCCAGTGCATAACTATAAAGTGAAAACAAGGGATGAGGACATACCTAGGCGCATTAGGAATCGAATCATGATGTCTCAGCAGGTGGGGCCTCAGAATAGGCTGTACTATCATCAATCATGGTCCCAGAAGTCACCGAGACACTCTTATCAGTAGTAGCACCAATGGTGGTCAATTCTCCCATAGGTGTCTGGCTCTCAGGCAGCAAAATAGTGCCCCCACTCATATCTGCTACAACTACAACTATCGTCTCAGCTATTCGAAAGCTACCAACTCTCGCTCCTATCTCATGGACCCTAGTTAGATGGTCCTATGATGTCTACAGGTGAGCTACCCAAGCTGTCTACATAATATCTTTCTCTTTTCTTCTCTTTATTCTCTTCTTTAATCTTTCTCTACCTTCTTTTTAGTAGTTTTCTTCTAATCTTTAATGCCCCAAATATTTGGTACATCATCATTAGGGATATCTTCAACAATAGAGTAGGTTGGGAATGAACTCACCTGCATATCCTCAGTAGCATCTCGGAGTGCGGATAGCACCTCATGCACGCCTGCCTGATTTGAGGCTTGAACACCCATAAAATTTTGGCTAATCCACCGATCAAAACTATTGAACCAGGTCTTTATAACCTATATCTCACCCCTAATATTCTTCCTCACCCAAGGCTGTACCCTTTTCTCAATATTTGTAACTCGTCGCTCAAGGGTGCCTAGTCTCTTCAAGATACTATAAGGAAATCCTGGGGGACTAAAGTGTAGCCACCAAAATATGGCCTAGATGTGAATGGTCTCATAGTCAGAGGTGGGGGCCTATGAGTACCTTGAAGCATCAGTAGAGGCCTGCGAATCAGCTCAAGCAGTCTCTATGGGTGTGTTTCTAAGATCGACAAAACCCAAAGCATTAATGTCCATTTACTTGTTGGCCTAGAAAGCAACCTAAAGAATCAAAGAGCCAACCTTGTTCTTTAAAATTGGGTTGGTAAGATCATGAATCAATAAAAAATCTATGGTCATGTGGAACGTAAAAAATTAATCAACACCTAAAATTTCTAAGACCCCCCTCAACTAAACAAATCTACGTCAATAGGCTAGGGAAGGCCAGATTATGTCAATACTCACAACCCAATCTTAGATATCACTCGCTAAAATCTTGGATACATCTATTGTAATGCCCCGAGACTATACCCTGGGCGTCATACGGTGCTTACTACCCCAAAGGATCACAAGGTAACCCATGACTGGTACCTGTTGTGAGCACAAAATAATAATACTAAAAATATTTGCGGAAGTTTGGCCGAAAATGCCATAAGGTTCACAAATTGAAAATAGATACTGAATACAGATAAAAATACTAAAACTACTGAATAAATGTCTAAAATAATCTAGTCCGAAAGCCTCTAACTGTCTGAATGTGGAGTTGATGGGACAAGTCCCCATCTAACTCTGACTACTAAGCATACTAAATCTGCTGAAATGCTGAAATAAAATAATATCCTCGATGGATGAGGATCACTATTGAATCTACCGCTGATATCCTGAGCTACTAAGTATGATCAGGAACTCGTGCATCTGAACCTATGAAATAAGACCTCATAGCACAAAAAAGAGTATGCGTCAGTACGTGGAATATACTGGTATTCTAACTGAGGTAAGGCTGATATACATGGGTTCATATGAACGAGATAATAACTTACAGAATGAACATCATGAAGTAACCAGATGAGTGTACATGCAAAACTGTAACTGCTGAACATACTGAACATGCAATACTGCGTATGTAGATATATATCATGTATCTGAGATTATACTAAAATTGAGTACTGAATTCAGATGGCTGAGTAACTGATATCTGATAGCCATAGTTTTGTAGAACTAACTGAGTTCTTTACTGAATACTGAGACTGAAACTATAACTGTGGGAGTGTTCATCTAATTGACATAACCCAATATAAACAGATTTGGGATCCAACTTGTGGCCCCAGTTGGAAAGGTGCTAGCACCTTGCCACGGGATACTAACAATGTTGGGTCAACTATAATTTGGCAGGAAGACTCATGAAGTATATATATGATGGCGTCAACCCTAGCCTGGAAGGAGGACGACTTAACTTACGCAGGCTACGTAGTTCTATAATGTTGAGATTGCTACTTAGGGTTAAACCCTCTACAAGCAGAAATGCCCCCATCCCTGGGTTCGCTCGGTGCTGAATCCTACTCCCAACTGAATCAGCACTGAACTGATCACTAAACTGTACTAGGCTTAACTGAACTGACACTGATCGTATTGACTGACTGAACTGGACTGAGTTCACTGAGTTATGTTACTGGCTGAGTACTACTGTTCTTGACCTTTACTGGGACTATTCTATAACTACTGAAACTATGTAAACAGCTAGATTTCGGGTAATAAATACCCCTAGGACTCGATAGCATTAATAATAAAACATAATAAATCTTGAATGCATAACAATAGTCAATTGTTCACAATTTATTTACTGAGACATTTTGTCAAACACTTGGAGGTTATGAACTTGTACATGAATGAGAACACATGATAACATGTCATGATTACACTATTCAATTCACATGGACATTCTATCAAACACTTGGGGAGCATAATTAATGAACATGGTAATGAACAACACATAAGCATCATGACTACAACTTAAACTTGCAATTTCTAGGGTTTTAACATGGGAATTACATTAACTTAAACTTGCAATTTCTAGGATTTTAACATGGGAATTACATCAATCAACATACATGCTATCTTAGATTCATGAAACTTATAATTAAATCTTAAATTGGAACCCATACAACAACACAAACATGAAAACAACTCAATTTGCGAATGTAAATCATGAATTTGAAAACTTGTAGTTTTAAAAAGGGTTCTTGAACTCCAAGGGTGGAAGGAAACCCAAGGATGAACACCTAACATACCTTGATTGTTGATTTCATAAATATTGTTAGGGATTTCTTGTAACTTGGACTTGAACTTGATGAACCTAGGGTTTTGTTCTTGAGAGGATTTGTGAAGAATGAATGTATTTTGCCCTTTTGGGAGCTTAATTTCGTATTTTGGCTGAATTGGGTGAGGGAAAAAGGACCTAAATACCCTTGAAAACTCGTAAGTTAATAAGAAAAACTTGCCAGTGATGCGATAGGAGACATGTCGCATTGATAGGGTTGACTTGATTATTGATGTATCGCGTCGATAGGTACAACATGATAGCCAACACGATGCGTCAAGATTGTGTTGGTTTACAGTTTTGGCCATCCAAACATGACTCAAACGATGTCCAAATTTTTTGAAACACACCCAATATGACCTATTGACATCCTTGATCATGAATCAATTTAAAAATAGACAATCTAAGGTCGAAAAGATCATAAATGATGCCATTGAAATATCAAAGACAAAATGAGACTAAGTGTCAACAGTTAGCTAAAATTTTCTATGTATGGGACCTATTTTGGCATGCTATATAGGACTAAAATGACTAGTACTTTGCGGGGTATTACAATATCTCCCCCTTGGGAACATTCATCTTCAAATGAGACTGACTGAATTGAGGAACTGTACTTACACTGATATGTATAACTAAAGCATGACTGAATTCTAGATACATGACACATGACTGAACTGTTTCATGAATGCATGAATGATATGAGAATGTTCTGCATCTGTAACTAAGCATGGAATAGAGTAAATTTAAGGAAGACTGTTACCTTAGGTTGAGTCTGAGTTTGCGGAGAAGAGGTGAGGATACTTGGTTTCCATGTCTGCCTCTGCTTCCCAAGTAGCTACCTCAACAGACTAATTTCGCCAAAGAACTTTGACCAAAGGAACTTCTTTGGTCCTTAGTCTGCGAATCTGACGATCAAGGATTTCGACTGGGACTTCCTCATAAGAGAGACTGTTCTGAATATCTGCACTCTCTACAGGGACTACAACTATTGGGTCACCTATGCACTGCTTTAGCAAGGAGACGTAAAACACTAGGTGCACTGATGCTAAGTCTGCATGTAACTCAAGCTCATAAGCTACCTTACCAAAATGACTCAGGATTCTATAAGGACCAACATATCGGGGACTAAGCTTTTTCTTCTTACCAAATCTCTTCACTCCCTTCATGGGAGAGATTTTCAAATACACAAAGTCGATAATTTCAAACTTGAGATCTTTCCTTCTCACATATGTATATGATTTTTTTCATCTTTGGGCTGCCCTAAGCCTCTCTCTGCGTACCTCTATTTTAAATAATGGATAAAGAAACATTGTGTAACCTATCAGACTCTATGATATAGAGCTTGACATAGTCCTCAGCTGAATAAGAGGTATGAATTGGAAAGAATTGGGTTGATTTAGTCATCTTGTCCATAATTACCCAAATCGAGTCATGCTGATGACGAGTACGAGGCAAGACCATCACAATGTCCATGTTCACTTTCTCCCACTTCTAAGTGGGAATACTAAACTCCTACATAGACCCACTAGGATTTTGGTTCTCAATCTTCACCTGATGAAACATGGAGCACTTAGCTACAAACTCTGCAATATCTCTCTTCACCACACTCTACTAATAGACTTCCCATAGATTGTGGTACATCTTCGTGGACCATGGATGAAGAGAGTAGTGTGCACCATGTGCTTCAACAAGAATTTGCTGTGTCAAGCCATCCACACATGTCACATAAAGCCTACCCTGACAACGCAACACACCATCTTTTCCTTGGGTGAAAATCTCAACCTTCTGGTCTCTGACTGGCTCTTTCAGCTTAACTAAATTGGGATCCCTGTCCTGTTTTTCTTTTACTTTGGAAACCAAAGATGATTCTGTACTATTCTGAACCCAAACACTACCCTCAGCCAAATCAACCAAACAGACACCTAGTCTAGCAAGCTGATGAATTTCCTGAACTAACTTCTTCTTACCATCCTCAATGTGAGAAACACTACCCATGGACAACCTATCGAGGGTATCTGCCACTACATTAGACTTGCCTGGATGATACAGAACACTCATGCCATAATCTTTCAACAACTCCAACCATCTTCTCTGATGTAAGTTCAGGTCTTTCTGTGAATATACATACTGCAGGATTTTTTAGTCTGTGAACACATCAACATGCACATCATACTAATTGTGCCTCCAAATATTTAAGGCAAATGCAATAGTTGCTAATTTAAGATCATGGGTAGGATAATTATTTTCATGGGGCTTAAGTTGTCTAGAGGCATAGGCAACAACCTTACCCTTATGCATTAAAACACACCCCAAGCCAACTCTGGAAGCATCACAATATACAACTAATCCATCTGAACCACCGGGAAAAGTCAAAACTGGGGCTGTAGTGAGTCGATTCTTCAACTCCTAAATCTCTTCTCACAAGAATCTGACCATTGGAACTTGACTTTTTTCTAATTCAATTTGGACATAAGGGATGAAATAGATGAAAATCCTTCAACAAACTATTGGTAACAGGCAGCCAAACCCAAAAAACTCCTGATATTTGATGGAGAGATGGGTCTAAACTAGTTTCTTACTTCTTCTGTCTTTTGAGGATCAACTCTAATGCCTTCACCGAAAACTATATGACCAAGGAATGCTACTGATCTTATCCAAAATTCGCACTTACAAAATTTGGCGAACAATTGATGGGCTATGAGAGTCTGTAATACTATTCTGAGATGGTCTGCATGATCAAGTTCAATACGGGAGTAGACAAGAATGTCATTAATAAAGACTATGACGAACATGTCCAAGTAATGATTGAACACATGGTTCATCAAGTCCATGAAAGTTGCTGGAGCATTAGTAAGACCAAATGACCTGACTAGGAAGTCAAAGTGACCATATCGAGTTCTGAAAGAAATTTTCAAAATGTCACATTCTCTGACTCTGAGCTGATGATAGCCGGATCTGAGGTCTATCTTAGAAAAGTAACTGGCACCTTGAAGTTGGTCAAACAAATCATTATTTCTAGGAAGTGGATACTTGTTTTTGATTGTGACTTTGTTCAACTGATGGTAGTCAATACATATTCTGAGAGAACCATCTTTCTTTCGCACGAATGAAACTGGTGCGCCCTACGGGGAGATACTGGGCCTGATGAATCCCTTATCTAGGAGGTCTTTCAACTACTCTTTTATCTCTTAAATTTCAACTGGAGCCATTCTGTATGGCAGAATAGAAATGCCCTGAGTATCAGGAAGAAGGTCTATTCCAAAGTCAATTTCCCTTTTGGGAAATAATTTGGAAATTCACTTGCTAATGGAACTGACTCAAGGTTGGGAGTATCGAAACTAGAGTCCTTGACTTGCACCAGATGATAAACACACCCCTTGGATATTATTTTTCTCGCTCTAAGGTATGAAATATGTTGAACCTTAAGTGCTGTGGTACTACCCCTCCATTCGAGGACTTGTTTATTTGAGAACTGTAAATAGATAACTTTGTTCCTACAATCAAGTGAGGCATAAAATGAATGGATCCAATCCATGTCGAGAATAATGTCAAAATCCATCATCTCTATCTCTACTAAGTCTGCTGAAGTAACTTTATGAGATACCATAATCGGACAGTTCCTCTATAACCGTTGGGCTACAATAGACTTACCTACTGGGGTAGAGACTGAGTAAGGCTCTGTTAGGATTTTGGGACTGACTACGAATTTTATAGTTATGAGGAGTTACAAAGGACAAAGAAGTTCCTGGATCTAGCAATGCATAAACATGTAAATAGTAAACTTGTAACGTACCAATAACCATATCAGGAGAGCTTTTCTGTTCCTATCAGGACAGGAGTTGATAGAGCCTATTTGGTGCCCACTGGTGGCACTGGAAGTGGTAACCTGCTGAGATAGGCGATCGAACTGAGCTGGGGAAATCTTATGCTGACTCTGTGAACCCACCTGAGGATATTCTCTAATCCTATGGCCTGGCTTACCACACTCGAAACATACATCACTGCCAGCCCTGCATACATCCTGATGATTTCTGCCATATTTCTAACAAAGAGGATCCGTTTGAGCACTGCTAACACTACCATGAGATTTTGAGCCTAACACCCTATCCTTATTACCATTTATGAATTTTGGCACTGGAGCACTGGCTGAGGATGGAGCTGTAACTAAAGATTTTAGGCAAAATTAAGGACTATTACCACCCTCTAACTTAGTCTGAGTGAATTCAAAGCTACATATTCTATCCCTCTTGTTCTCCCTCTCTTTCTCCTTAGTTTTCTGTTGGTCAATCTTCTGAGCATAGACCATCAACCTAGCCAAGTCCATTTTCTTAATCAGCATTGCGGTCCTACACTCCTGACCACACCGTTAGATACACTAGATAGGAATTTACTTATCTTAGACCTGCTATTAGCTACCACGTGAGGAGCATACCTGGCCAACTGAGTAAACTTGAGGGAATACTATATCACACTCATGTTTCCCTACTTTAAGTTAATGAACTCTAAAACCTTGGCTTCTCTCAACTCCAATAGGAAGAACATATCTATAAAGGCAGCAACAACCTCTTCCCATTCTATAGGCCCTGTATCTGCACCCTTATCTACCTTTCACTGCTTAAATCATGAATGAGCCACATCCTATAACTGATAGGAAGTTAACTAAGCACTCTCACTAGAGGTTACCCCTGTAATGTCTGTTACCTTATGCACTATGTCAAGGAATTTCTATGGGTCCTCTTCAGACTTGGACCCTAAAAATGCAGAAGGGTTCATTCGGGTGAAGTCCCAAATTCTAGTTGCAGCAGTATTGGCCACTGGGTTGGCTTGAATAGCAGATGGGAATTTATTCTGGGCTGCTACAGAATGAGCTAGGGGGGTGAAATATACTCTGAATTCTACGTGAGAAACATGCTCATTTAGGGGATCTTCTTGAACGGGCGGAAGTGCTGGCTGGTTCCTGGTCCTTCTTCCGTTGGCCTTTCTGGGAGGCATGTTCTGTAATGGAAGGAGAAGTTAGATTAGACAAAGATTTAACTTGAGCTCATTCTTACTCGCACGATATGAACACTGAAAGAAGGAATTTTTTTTTCCTAAAAATGTCTCATAGACTCTTGTCCATAAATGTGTCGCTCTACACACCCATGCGTAAGACTCTACTTGACGTAGCTTTCAAACTCCCTAGGACTCATTAGAACCTTAGGATTTGATACCAAGTTTGTAATGCCCCGAGACTACACCCTGGGCGTCACACGGTGCTTACAACCTCGAAGGATCATAGTAGCTGTTGTGAGCACTGAATAATACTACTGAAAATATATGCGGAAGTTAGGATGAAAATACCATAAGGTTCATAAACTGAAAAAAAATACTGAATACTAATAATAATACCAAAAATATTGAACAACTGTCTGAAGTAATCTAGTTCAAAAGCCTTTAACAGTCTGAATGTGGAGTAGATGGGACAAGTCCCCATCTAACTCTGACTTTTGAACACACTAAATCTACTAAAATGCTTAAATAAAATAACATCCTCAATAGATGAGGACTCACTACAGAATCTGTTGCTGATATCCTAAGCTGCTAAGTATGATTAGGAACCCGTGCGTCTGAACCTATGATATGAGACATCATAGCACAAAAGAGAGATGTGCCTGTACGTGGAATGTACTAGTATGCCAAGTGAGGTAAGGCTGATATACATGGGTTCATATGCCTGAGATGATAACTGACTGAATGAACATCATGAAGTAACTGGATGAGTGAACATGCAAAACTATAACTGCTGAACATACAGAATATGCAATATTGCGCATGTAGATATACAACATGTATCTGAGATTATACTGAAACTGAGTATTGAATTCTGATGGCTGAGTAACTGATAACTGATAGCCATAGTTCTGTAGAACTGAATGAGTTTCTTACTGAATACTGAGACTGAAATTATAACTGTAGGAGTGTTTATCTAACTGGCATACCCCGATATGAACTAATTTGTAGCACCTTGCCACGGGATACTAACAATGCTGGGTCAATCCTAATATGGCAGGAAGACTCATGAACCTAGGGTTTTGTTCTTGAGAGGATTCATGAAGAATAAATGTATTTTGCCCTTTTGGGATCTTAATTTCGTGTTTTGGCAGAATTGAGTGAGGGAAAAAGGACCTAAATGCCCTTGGAAACTCGTAAGTTAATGAGCAAAACTAGCCCAGTGATGCGATAGGTGATGTGCCGCATCGATGGGATCGATGCGATCACCGATGCATCGTGTTGATGGGTACGACACAATAGCTAACGCAATGCATCAAGATCATGTTGGCTTGCTATTTTTTCCATCCAAAATTCCGAAACTCACCTAATATGACCTATTGACATCCCTGATCATGAATCAATTTAAAAATTGACAATCTAAGGTCGAAAAGATCGTAAATAATGCCATTGAAATATCGAGGTCAAATAAGACTAAGTGTCAACACTTAGCTTAAATTTTCTAAGTATAGACCTCTTTTGGTATGCTATATAGTACAAAAACAACTAGGACTTTGCAGGGTCTTATAATATCTCCCCCTTGGGAACATTCATCCTCGAATGAGACTAACTGAACTGAGAATAACAGAGGAACTGTACTTACACTGACATGCATAACTGAAGCATGACTGAATTCTTAAGACATGACACATGACTGAACTATTTCATGAATGCATGAATGATATGAGAATGTTATACAGCTGTAACTGAGCATAGAATAGAGCAAATCTAAGGAAGATTGTTACCTTATGTTGAATTTGAGCTTACGGAGAAGAGGTGAGGATACTTGATTCACACGTCTTCCTCTCCTTCCAAAGTATCTCTCTCAACGGACTGATTCCACCAAAGAACTTTGACGAAAGGAACTTCTTTGTTCCTTAGTATGCAAATCTGACGATCAAGGATTTCGACTGGGACTTCCTCATAAGAGAGACTGTTCTAAACATACACTCTCTATGGGGAATACAACTGCTGGGTCACCTTTGCAATTATTTAGCAAGGAGACATGAAACACTGGGTGCACTGATGCTAAGTCTGCAGGTAAGTCAATCTCATAACCTACCATACCAAAATGACTCAGGATTCTGTAAGGACTAACATATCGGGGACTAAGCTTCCCCATGTTACCAAATATCTTCACACCCTTAATGGGAGAGATTTTTAAATACACAAAGTCGCTAATTTCAAAATCAAGATCTTTTCTTCTCACATCTGGATACAATTTCTGTTGGGTTTGGACTGCCCTAAGCCTCTCTCTGATTAATTGCACTTTCTCTAAAACATCAATTACCAAGTCAGGCCCCACTTCTGTGGCCTTACATAACTCAAACCAACCAATGGGAGATCTGCATCTTCTCCCATAAATATCCTTAAACGGAGCCATCTGAATACTGGAATGATAGTTGTTATTATATGCAAACTCAATCAAAGTCAAGTGGTCATCCTAACTGCCCTTAAAGTCAACGACACACCCTATCAATATATCTTTTAAAGTCTGAATGGTCCTTTCTTCTTGACCATATATCTGAGGGTGGAAGGTTGTACTGAAGTGAACATGGGTACCAAGACCCTTTTGGAAGGCTTTCCAAAACTGAGAGGTGAACTGCATACCTCTATCTAAAATGATTGAAAGAAAAGACACTGTGTAACCTAACCAACTCTCTAATATAGAGCCTGGCATAGTCCTCATCTAAATAAGAAGTATGAACTCGATGACGAGTACGGGGCAAACCCGTTATAAAGTCTGTTTACTTTCTCCTCACTTCTAGGTGGGAATACTAAACTCTTGCATAGACCCACTAGGATTTTGGTGCTCAATCTTCACCTGCTAACATGTGGAGCACTTAATGACAAACTCTGCAATATCTCTCTTCATCCCACTCCATTAATAGACTTATCGCAGATCAAGGTACATCTTCGTGTCCCCTGGATGAATAGAGTAGTGCGCACTATGTGCTTCAACAAGAATTCTCTGGATCACACCATCCACATATGGTACACAAATCCTACCCTAGAACCACAACACACCATCTCCCCCTTGGTAGAAAACCTCAACCTTCTGGTCTCTGACTGACTCTTTCAGCTTAACTAAATTGAAATCCCTGTCCTATTTTTCTTTTACTTTAGAAACCAAAGATGATTCAAAAATATTCTGCACCCAAACATTACTCTCATCCAAATCAACCAAATGGACACCTAGTCTAGCAAGATGATGAATTTCCTGAACTAACTTCTTCTTACCATCCTCAACGTGAGCATCACTACCTATGGATAACCTACTGAGGGCATCTGCCACTACATTGGCCTTGCCTGGATAATACAAAACACTCATGTCATAATCTTTCAACAACTCTAACCACCTTCTCTGACACAAGTTTAGGTCTTTCTACGAAAACACATACTGTAGGCTTTTCTTGTCTATGAACACTTCAACATGCACCCCATACAAATAGTGCCTCGAAATATTTAAGGCAAATACAACAGCTGCTAATTCAAGATCATGGGTGGGATAATTCTTTTCTTAGAGCTTATGCTTTCTAGAGGCATAGGCCACAACCTTACCCCTCTTCATCAAAACACACCCCAAACCAACTCTAGAAACATCACAATATAGAACAAATCCATCTAAACTGCTAGGCAAAGTCAAAACTTGGGTTGTAGTGAGTCGAGTCTTCAACTCCTAAAAACTCTTCTCACAAGAATCTGACCACTGGAACTTGACTTTTTTCTTAGTCAATAAAGCATGACTGAATTCTTGAGACATGACCCATGACTAAACTGTTTCATGCATGCATGAATGATATGAGGATGTTATGCAGCTATAACTGAGCATGGAATAGAGTAAATCTAAGGAAGACTGTTACCTTATATTGAATCTGAGCTTACGGAGAAGAGGTGAGCGTACTTGGTTCACATGTCTGCCTCTACTTCCAAAGTAGCTCCCTCAATGGACTGATTCCTCCAAAGAACTTTGACCAAGGAAACTTCTTTGTTCCTTAGTCTGCGAATCTGTCGATCAAGAATTTCGACTGGGACTTCCTCATAAGAGAGACTGTTCTAAACATACACTCTCTATGGGGAATACAACTGCTGGGTCACCTATGCACTTCTTTAGCAAAGATAAGTGAAACACTAGGTGCACTAATGCTAAGTCTGAAGGTAAGTCAATCTCATAAGCTACCATACCAAAACGACTCAAGATTCTGTAAGGACCAACATATCGGGGATTAAGCTTCCCCTTCTTATCAAATCTCTTCACTCCCTTCATGGGAGAGATTATCAAATTCATAAAGTCGCTAATTTCAAAATCAAGATCTTTCCTTCTCATATTTGCATATGATTTCTGTGGTCTTTGGACTGCCCTAAGCCTCTCTCTGATTAATTGCACTTTCTATTAAGCAACAAATACCAAGTCAAGCCCCACTTCCGTGGCCTCACATACCTTAAACAAACCAATGGGAGATCTATATCTTCTCCTATAAAGAGCCTTAAATGGAGCCATCTGAATACTAGAATGATAGCTGTTATTATATGAGAATTCAATCAAAGGCAAGTGGTCATCCCGACTGCCCTAAAAGTCAACGACACATGCTATCAATATATCTTTTAAAGTTTGAATGGTCCTTTCTGCTTGACCATCTATCTGAGGGTGGAAGGATATACTAAGGTGAACATGGGTACCAAGACCCTTTTGGAAGGCTTTCCAAAAGTGAGAGGTGAACTGCGTACCTCTATCTGAAATGATTGACAAAAAGATACCGTGTAACCTAAAAAACTCTTTGATATAGAGCCTGGCATAGTCCTCGGCTGAATAAGAAGTATGAACTGGCAAGAAATAGGCTAATTTTTTCATCCTGTCCACATTGATCCAAATCGAGTCATGCCGACGACGAGTACGAGGCAAACCTATCATAAAGTCTATGTTTACTTCCTCCCCACTCCTAAGTGGGAATACTAAACTCTTGCATAGACTCATTAGGCTTTTGGTGCTCAATCTTCACTTGCTAACATGTTGAGCACTTAATGACAAACTCTGCAATATCTCTCTTCATCCAACTCCATTAATAGACTTCTAGCAGATCACGGTACATCTTCATGGACCCTGGATGAATAGAGTAGGGCGCACTATGCGCTTTTTTAAGAATTCACTGGCTCACACCATCCATATATGGCACATAAAGCCTACCCTAGAACCGCAACACACCATCTCACCCTTGGGAGAAAACCTCAACCTTCTGGTCTATGACTGACTCTTTCAACTTAACTAAATTGAGATCCCTATCCTACTTTTCTTTACTTTGGATACCAATGATAATTTTGAACTATTCTGCACCCAAACATTACCCTCGGCCAAATCAACCAAACGGACACCTAGTCTAGCAAGCTGATGAATTTCCTGAACTAACTTCTTCTTACCATCCTTAACGTGAGCAACACTACCCATGGATAACCTACTGAGGGTATCTGCCACTATATTGGCATTGCCTGGATGATACAGAACACTCATGTTATAATCTTTCAATAACTATAACAACCTTCTTTGATGGAAGTTCAGGTCTTTCTACGAAAACACATACTGCAGGCTTTTCTTGTCTGTGAACACTTCAACATGCACCCTATACAAAAAGTGCCTCTAAATATTTAAGGCAAACACAACAGATGCTAATTCAAGATCATGGGTGGGATAATTATTTTCATGGAGCTTAAGTTGTCTAGAGAAATAGGCCAAAACCTTACCCCTATTCATCAAAAAACATACCTAAGCCAGCTCTAGAAGCATCACAATATACAACGAATCCATCTGAACCGCTGGGCAAAGTCAAAACTGGGGTTGTAGTGTGTCGAGTCTTCAACTCCTGAAAACTCTTCTCATAAGAATCTGACTACTGGAACTTGACTTTCTTCTGAGTCAATCTGGACATTGGGGAGGCAATAGATGAAAATCCTTTAATAAATCATTGATAATAGCTAGCCAAACCTAAGAAACTCCTGATATCTGACGGAGAGATGTGTCCAAGCCAGTTTCTCATTGCTTCGGTCTTTTGAGGATCAAATCTAATGCCATCTCTTGAAATGATATGACCAAGTAAAGCAACTGATCTTAGCCAAAATTTGCACTTGCTAAATTTGGCGAACAACTAATGGGCTCTGAGAGTCTATAATACTATTCTGAGATGGTCTGTATGATCAAGTTCACTACAGGAGTAGACAAGAATGTCATCAATAAAGACTATGAAAAATATGTCAAAGTAATGCTTGAACACACGGTTCATCAAGTCCATGAAAGCTGTTGAAGCATTGATAAAACCAAATGACATGACTAGGACTCGAAGTTACCATACCAAGTTCTGAAAGCTATTTTTGGAATGTCACATTCTCTAACTCTGAGCTGATAATACCCAGATCTGAGGTCTATATTAGAAAAGTAACTAGCATGATGAAGTTGGTCAAATAAGTCATTGATTATAGGAAGTGGATACTACTTTTTGATTGTGACTTTGTTCAACTGATGGTAGTCAATACACATTCTGAGAGAACTATCTTTTTTTCACACGAATAGAACTTCTACGCCCTACGGGGAGATGCTGGGACTGATGAATCCCTTATCTAGGAGGTCTTTCAATTACTCAATTAGCTCTTTAAGTTTAACTGGATCCATTTTGTATGGTGGAATAGAAATAGACTGTGTATTAGGAAGAAGGTCTATTTCGAAGTCAATTTCCCTTTCGGGTGGAACTCTAGTAAGATCTTCTTGAAATATATCAGGAAATTCACTTGCTACTAGAACTGACTCAAGGTTGGGAGTCTTGGAACTATAGTCTTTGACTCACACTAGATGATAGACACACCCCTTGGATATCATTTTTTTTGCTCTAAGGTATGAAACAAGTTGACCCTTAAGTGTTGTGGTACTACCCCTCCATTCAAGTACTGGTTCATTCGAGAAGTAGAAATAGATAACTCTCTTCGTACAATCAACTGTGGAATAACATGAATGGAGCCAATCTATGCCGAGAATGACGTCAAAATCCATCATCTCTAACTCAACTCTAATGGGTAGAACCTATCTAAAAAAGTAGTAGAGAACTCTTCCTATTCTATAAGCCCTGCATTTGTACCCCTATCTACCTTTCACTGCTTAAACCATGAATGAGCCATATCCTACAACTGATAGAAAGCTAACTCAGCACTCTTACTAGTGGTTACCCCCATAATGTCTATTACCTTCTACACCATGTCAAGGAATTCCTGCAGGTCTTCTTCAGACTTAGACCCTGAAAATAAAGGAGGGTTCATTTAGGTGAAGTCCCAAATTCTAGCTGCAGCAGTATTTGCTATTGGGTTGGCCTGAAAAGTAGCTGGGCATTTATTCTGGTCTGCTACAGATTGAGCTAGGATGGTGAAAGCTGTTCTGAATTCTTCGTGAGAAACATGCTTATTGTGGGGATCTTCCTGAACAGGCAGAGGTACTGGCTGGTTTCCAGTCCTTCTTTCATTGGTCTTTTTGGGAGACATGATCTATAACAGAAGGAGAAGTTATATTAGATAGAGATTTTAACTTGAAATCATGCTCACTCTCACAATATGAACACTGAAAGAAGGGAACTTTTTCCTAAAAATGCCTCATAGCCTGTTGTCTATACGTATGGCGTGCTAGACTCCCCCGTATAAGACTCTACTTGATGCGGATTTCAGATTCCCTATGACTCTTTAGAACCTTAGGGTCTGATACAAATTTTGTAATGCCCCGAGATTACACCCTGGGCGTCGCATGGTGCTTACGACCCCGAAGGATCACAAGATAACCCATGACTGGTACCTGTTGTGGGCACTGAATAATAATACTGAAAATATAGATGGAAGTTAGGTTAAAAATCCCATAAGGTTAATAAACTAAAAATAAATACTGAAAATTGATAATAATACAAAAAATACAATACATTTGTCTGAAGTAATCTAGTCCGAAAGCCTCTAACTGTCTATGGAGTTGATGGGACAAGTCCCTATATAACTCCGACTACTGAACATACTAAATCTGCTGAAATAAATAATATCCTTGATGGATGAGGACTCACTACTGAATCTGTCGCTGATATCCTGAGATGCTAAGTATGATTAAGAACCCATGAGTCTGAACCTATGATATGAGACATCATAGTGCAAAAGAGAGTATGTGTTAATACGTGGAATATATTGGTATGCTAAGTGAGGTAAGTTGATATACATGGGTTCGTATGCATGAGTTGATAACTGACTGAATGAACATCATGAAGTAACTGGATGAGTGTACATACAAAACTGTAACTGCTGAACATACTGAACATGCAATACTACGCATGTAGATATACATCATGTATCTGAGATTATACTAAAACTTAGTACTGAATTCTGATGGCTAAGTAACTAATAACTGATAGCCATAGTTTTGTAGAACTGACTAATTTTTTTACTGAATACTGAGACTGAAACTGTAACTGTGGGAGTGTTCATCTTACCAACATACCCCGATATAAACTGATTTGGGGTCCATCCTATGACCTTAGTTGGAAGGGTGTTAGCACCTTTCCACAAGATACTAAAAATGCTGGGTCAAACCTAATCTGGCAGGAAGACTCATAAAATATATATATGATGGCGTCAACCCTAGTCTGGTAGGAGGATGACTTACCCTACGTTGACTACATAGTTTTGTAACACAGGGACAACTACTAAAGGTCAAACCCTCTGCTGGAAGGAATGCCCCCATCCCTGGGTTCGTTCAGTGTTGAATCCTACTCCCAACTATATCAACACTGAACTGATCACTAGACTGTACTAGGCTTGACTGAACTAACACTGATTGTGTTGACTGACTGAACTGGATTGAGTTCACTGAGTTTTGTTATAGACTGAGTACTACTGTTCTTGACCTTTACTGGGACTATTTAATAACTACTGCAACTAAGTTAACAACTAGATTTTGGGTAATAAATACCCCCAGGATTCGATAGCATTAACAATAAAACATAACAAATTTTGAATGCATAACAATAGTCAATTGTTCACAATTTATTCACTGAGTCATTTTGTCAAACACTTAGAGGTCATGAACTTGTTCATGAATGAGAATACATGATAACATGTCATGATTGCACTATTCAATTCACATGGACATTCTATCAAACACTTGGGGAGCATAATTAATGCACATGGTAATGAACAACACATAAGCATCATGACTACAACTTAAACTTGAAATTTTTAGGGTTTTAACATGGTAATTACATCAATCAACATACATTATACCTTATGTTCATGAAACTTATAATTAAATCTTGAATTGAAACTTATAAAACAACACAAACATGAATACAACCCAATTTGCGCATGTAAATCATGAATCTGAAAACTTATAGTTTTAAAAAGGGTTCTTGAACTCCAAGGGTGGAAGGAAATCCAAGGATGAACACCTAACATACCTTGATTGTTGATTTCATGAAGATTGTTTGGGATTTATTGGAACTTGGACCTGAACTTGATGAACCTAGGGTTTTATTCTTAAGAGGATTTGTGAAGAATAAATGTATTTTTTCCTTTTGGGAGCTTAATTTCGCATTTTGGCAGAATTAGGTGAGGAGAAAAGGACCTAAATGCCCTTGGAAACTTATAAGTTAATAAACAAAATTGGCCTAGTGACGTGATAGGCAATGCACCGCATCGATAGGCTTAATGCGATCATCGACGCATCGCGTTGATGGGTACAACACGATAGCCAATGCAAAATGTCAAGATTATGTTGGCTTGCTATTTTATCCATCCAAATATGACTCAAACGATGTACGAAAATTCCAAAACTTACTCAATATGACCTATTGACATCCCTGATCATGAATCAATTTAAAAATTGACAATCTAAGGCTGGAAAGTTTATAAATAATGTCATTGAAATATCTAGGTCAAAATAAGACAAAGTGTCAACACTTAGCTGAAATTTTCTAAGTCAGGGACCTCTTTTGGCATGCTATATAGGACTGAAATGACTAGGACTTTTCGGGGTCTTACATCTATCTCATAACTCTTTATGATACCGACGACCAACGCTACTCTATCGGGACCCAATACATTACCCCCATCGTAGGACTCAGCCGATGCTGCACTAAGGTCCACCATGACTTAGCTATGAAAATTAAGGTTTTATTAGTAATATGAGTAGCAGAGCCCACAAAAAAGGCACCTTGTCTTACGCCGAAATAATAATCCTAACAATCCAACAAAAATGTTCAAACTTATCATTCGACCCAATCTGCTTAGTCTTCACCTTTCGTATTTTCTTCATGCGGTGATCAATCTCTAAAGTATTTGTAGAGAGATGGAATTCTAGTTCATAAAGGAATCAAGATATAGTTTGAGTTGAGATGTTCATCCAAACACTTCGGACAAGCACTAAATATAGTGGGTCACCTCCCTTCCATAGAATCTTTTGCGGAAGACCCGATTTAATTTCATCTAGTATGCTACATAAAACTCCTGTACCAGTGTCGGGCTGTATCAACCTGGATCCCTCATCATCCACTCAAAGTGATATTTATAAAATTGAGCCTTGAACTCTGGCATCTCAGACATGACCACCGTGCTCAATTTGGGCTCAAGGTAGAACATTCTCTTCAGCCGTTGAGTAGTGAGGATGATGGCACTATCCCGCTTATATAGTTCTTTCATCTTGGGGTAACCCTACTAATTAACGATAGGCACTGAGGCATTCTCAATATTTAAGGGTTGAGTTGTTGGTGGAGGAGGAGGTATCTTAACTGGTTCACTCTTACTCAATTCCCCTTCCTCATCCTTCTCTGTGTTCTCTGAACCTGACTCTGAACCAAATCTACTGCTAGATACAACATGATCTTCTGCATCATGACTTTCTTTCTTATTTTGACCCTTGGGGTGTGATTCAGACTTCTCTCTCTCTGTAGACTAGAGAGGTGAGTGTGGGTTGATTGGCTTGGGTTTTTCACATAGGGCCTAGACTGTGGAGTTGATTGGCCCAAATATGAAACCTTTGTGCCTTGAGGAAGGCTTTTCCTTGATTCCATAGGTTTTGTAATTAGCTATTTCTCCACAGAACTGCGAGAGTCATCGTCTGTGGGCTCGTCCTAAGATACTGGTGGAGGGACGAACCTGCTTCTTAGGTATTTACTTGGTGAAGTTAGTTTTTGGTGCCATTTGTACCTGATGAAAAACATTTATTAGTTACTCATATGAAAAAAAGAAAAACAAGCAAAAACTAAATTATGAATAGTGGATGGGCACCCTACGAGTTAGGCTACGACTCGTTACCAGAGGTTACGAGTCATCCTAAAACTTGTAGGGTGAAATATCATATATGGTTTGGGGTTTTGTTCACCCTAATAACCTATCCAATGAGTCGTTGGGTCACCCGATAAATCATCAGGTAACTCATAGCCTGACTAGGAGATAAGTGTTTGGTAATTATTTTTTCCTTGTCACTACAAGTCTATGTTACGAGACGTTATTTGAGACAATGACTAGTAGTGTGTCAAGAGAAACTTCATCATTATCCACTCATATTATCTTTGGCTATGAGTAACTTAACGACTCATTATGTCACCCTAGGAGTTATTACGAGGCTCATAGCAACCGCAATATGGGTAGTCAATGATGGATTTTTATTCAAACAAATCTCTCAAGGGTACTCAGACTTCCCCTTGCATTTTGTTATACACAATGTAGATCGTAAACCATTAACCATCAAGTTCTACCCCAATTTTCAATAATTTTAGCATTCTCAAGAACCCTTGCATTTACTTAAGCCCATTATGAATTAGAATCCGAAGCATATTGTACATTAAAATCAAGACCAACAGATGAATTAGTAACAAAAAGTAGTATACTTACTTCGGATTTGAGAAAAATGCTTATATTCCTTACTTGTTATTAGTTGTGTTCTTGAGAATGAGGGACTTTACCTGTTTGGTATGTTATATAACTTGGCGGGGGTTTTTAAGAATTATTAGAAGTCTATTTATGGGAGGAAAGTCATTTAAGGAAAGTGGATGGAGTTTACGCTAAAAAAGGGGAAGTGGAATCGCTTGAATTAACTTCCCTTTGTATTTCACGTAAGCCAAGTTGGGTCAACCCTTAGGGTCCACGATGTCGAGATTGACGACGACTCCTGATAATGACTTGTAGCTAGTGGATACATGTCGCAGTATCCCCCCTCCCATTTACAGTTGTAGACTTAATTGGGTATCTAGTCGTGATGACTCAAGGGGATGTGTCATTGTCACAGACAATGACTCATTCTGATAGTCATCAAGACTCTAACGACCACTTACCTGAAGGTGTTCACCTGGAATCCTCCTGAAAGGTATGGTGATAATTTGTAGGGTGTCTCTATGAATCGTAGGGTCCTATACACTAAAAAATTTTCTAGTCTTTTCCTATATTTTTCATCCCTTCACACTAAACACACAAGATACCCTATAATGTAATACGCACAAAACATAGGGTACCTCCCATGCAATGCTTGATTTAATATTGCGACATAATGTGGCTATGTTGGATACTCAAACTTTACCAACAAGCCCATGGGTGGCCTTCCACACAATGCCTGATTTAACATCACGGCACGACTCAGTTGCCTTGGCTACTCAGACTTTGCCAAGGCTTATATTAACATATACTTTCACTTCGTCCACATTTCCTATAAAGTGCTTAACATGCTGCCCATTCACATTGAATGGGGCTTCTCCGTATCACTTTAGCTCAATTGCACCATGCACACTCTAACCACAGTGAATGGTTTATAGCACCTAGACTTCAATTTGCTAGGAAAAATACGAAGCCTTGAATTATACAACAAAACCATGTCACCAAGTTGAAATACTCTTTTCTCAGTCTTTTTTTCATAATACAACTTCATCTTCTCCTTGTACAAAGTTTAAGTCTCATAATCTCAGACCTAAAATTCATACAACTCATTCACCTTACTCATCCTCAAATTTTTAGCTCACTCCATTTAAAATTTAGCCTTTTCAACGCCTATAGTGCCTTGTGCTTAATTTCAAACGCCAAGTGGCATGCCTTTTATAAATAAGATGATATGGAGAGGCACCTATGGGGTTTTAAAAGGTATTTGGTAGGCCCAAAGTGCATCATCTAGTTTTCTTGACCAATCAGTCCGTTGACATTCTTAGTCTTTGCCAATATGGACTTGATCTCATGATTGGAGACCTCAACCTGCCCAATCGTCTGCGGATGGTAAAGTATTGACACCTTATGTTTCATACTATATTTTTTGTGCAGGGCTTTAAATAGATGGTTATAGAAGTGGGACCCAACATCACTAATAACAACACATGGAGTGCCAAACCGAGAAAAATTGCTCTTCTTCAAGAATGCGGTGACACTTTGTCCCTCATTATTAGGAAGCGCAACCGCCTCTACCTATTTTAAAACATAGTCGTCTAATACAAATGTATACTTCATTCATAAGAACTCATAAATGGACCCATGAAATCAATTCCCCACATATCAAACAACTCTAACTCCAAAATAGGTGTCATGGGGAGCTCATGTTTATGTAAAATGTTTCCTTACCGCTGACACTGATCACAGGCCCAAGAATAATCATGGGCATCTTTGTAGATAGTCGGCCTATAGTATCCACACTGCAGAATTTTATGGGTTGTACGGGTACTACCATGATGACCCCCAATTGGTGATGAATGACAAGCCTCAATAATGCTCATCATCTCCACCTTAGGAATATATCTCTAAATAACTCCATCCGCACATACCTAAAATAGGTAAGGCTCATCTTAGAAAAAGTTGGCATGCCTCATGCATTACTGAAATGACAAGTCTTTCGGGACAAGGTCACTTAATAGTTAGAAAAATCAGTAAACCAGGGGATTAAGTCTTGAGATGTTACTAATACCCACTCATTTGGAAAATTATCATCAATTTCAAGCTCATCTCCTAATTTCAGCATTGCCTCTTCTGGCGGGATAGGTGGTCTGTAACCTGGTTTTAGTGCTTTTTCGGTCTTTTATCTCAAAGTCATATTCTTGTAGAAATAATACCCAATGAATCAACGTTGGCTTGGCATTTTTATTGGACATCAGATACCTTAAATATGTATGATCAGTATGAACAACGACTTTGGTCCTTATTAAATAAGACCAAAATTTCTCAAAAGCAAAAACAACCGCGAGTAACTCCTACTTAGTAACTGTATAATTTTTCTGCATGGGGTTTAATGATTTGTTGACATAGTAGATTGGGTTAAGGATATTATTACATAGGTGTCCTAGGACAGCTCCTAAAGCCACACTACTATCATCACACATCACCTCAAAAGGCAAGGACCAATTTTGAGACACAATAACAGGAGCCGAGATCAACCGCTCCTTAAGGCACTCAAAGGCCTTGACACAAGCATCATCAAACATGAACTTCACCTCCTTCTCTAAAAGCTTTCACAATGGATTAGCACTTTTAGAGAAGTCATGACCCTCCTATAAAACCTAGCATGACCTAAGAAATTTTTCAATCACATCTATCATCGTCCTGTTAACCTCAATACTTCTCTTTTAAATCTTATGATTGACAACAATCCCTTTTTAACCATAAAGTGGCACTTTTCCCAATTTGCAACCAGGTTAAACTCCTAAATCTATGAAGTGGATTGGCTAAATGGGCCACACAATCATCAAACGATTCTCCAACAATCGAAAAGTCATCCATAAAGACCTTTATCGTGTCCTCCACCATATTATGAAATATCAACATCATACAAATTTAAAATGTGGTGGGAGCATTGTAAATTCCAAACGACATCCTATTGAAAGAAAAAGTACCATATGGGCATGTAAAATTTATCTTCCCTTGGTCTTTGGAGGCGATAGAAATCTGATTATACCCAGAATAACCATCAAGAAAAAAGTACCAACCTCTGCCTGCAAGTCTGTCTAGCATATGATCCATAATGGTATAGGAAAATGGTCCTTTTGTGTCTAAGTGTTGAACTTTCGGTAGTCCATGCACGCTCTTCATCCATTAACCATTCTCATGGGCACTAACTTATTTTTCTCATTTGGGACCAAAGTGATCCCTCCCTTCTTAGGTATGCATTAAATTAGACTCACCCATTTGCTTCCAGCAATAGGATAAACCATACCTGTATCTAACAACTTTATACTTTTTTTCTTCACCACCTTTTGCATAGTAGGTTCAAACTCTGCTGGTTCTCGATGCTGGGTGCAAATCCAATTCAAGCTAAATTTTCTAAGTACAAATATCTAGTAAAATTACCAAAATATCTGCAATAGTCCATTTGATAGTTGATAAAGCTCAAACTACACCTCTCTTATGAGAATGTAAGTGATCGTTGTTAATATAAAACCCAACTAGGTTGGGGTCCCCACAGGGAATATGGTGTGAACTAAAGTCGTTTGCAATTTAATCAACTGATAGCTGGATGTTTCTTGAAATAAGGGTTTTTAGTTTAGCAAGTAATTGTTGGTCACTTTAGTTACAGTGTTCATAATCAAGAGTTTATGGAAAAACCAGAATTATGTTCACTAGGGGTTTTGGTACTTGACAGATGCTAACGGTGGTTTAAGATTCTCACAGTAGGTAGGACAATAAGTTATCTTTATCGAAGTTATGCCTAAATATCTCTCGACCTACTTAAGCATTTAATTACCTAATCCTCTCGGACTTTGGGAATTTATATTCCTGACCAGATTTTACCTCAGGTTAATCAACCTTGTTACAGCATCAATTATTAAATAGAAGTTTTTAGTGCTTCCAAGTCCTTGTTAATAATTCACTTCCCACTATATTTGATTTCTTTCTCAAGCAAATCAAAGCAGGTGTTATCTATTGTTTGCAACCAATAGACGATAATTAAAACCTCAGAAGTATCAAGGAATCCTACAACCTTTTGAATCTTGAACACTCAGCACCTTATCAAGACTTAACCCTAGATCCCATAATTCAGGTTAAAGGAATTTAGCCGCTCATGATGTAACAATCAAAATAACTAGTTATATTCATGATTTGAAAGATAAACTTACCACAAGATGAATTGAAACTAGAGATTCTCAGATTAGATCACAATAGTAATCCCAAAATAATGATGATAATCTTTTCAAAATAATTGATTGTTCAAGTTAGAAAACTAGAGAGAGAAAATATCAAAATGCGTGTGTCTCCAAAAGATGATTGCCCCTCCCAAGAAAAACCTCAATAAGACTTTAAATAGTTCAGCCTAAATAAGGAAACAAAATCACAGAGTTTAACCTATCAAGAGGCTGACGACTTATAACAAATGTCGTCAGTTCCTCTTTACTTTTGATACTCGCTGCCTAAAGCTGACGACAATCGGTGACGTCCAATCAACTCCTTGACAACTTATCACAAATATCGTCAAGTCTCTACCTCAACCCTCATGCTCTGCCTTAGGCTGACGACAACTTTGTTGACCTATCAGCTCCTTGACGACTTATCACAAATGTCTTCAAGTCTCTACCTCAACCCTCATATTCTACCTTAGGCTGACGAAAACTTTGATGACCTATCAGCTCCTTGACGGCTTATCACAAAATATTGCCATAACTCTCAACTCAGGTGCATTCTCTGTCTGAGGCTGACGATGAAGCTGATAACTTATCACAAGGCTGACGACTAATCAGAAATGTCGTTAGCCACACTTCTCTTCAAATTACTTCAGATTTCAACTCCTTTGCTTCCATCCTTATTGGTTCTCTTGCATCATAGCTTCTACTACAAAATCAAACATAAAACAATCAAAAATGACAAAAGTTGCTTTAGACTTTGCAATTATTCTTAGTTAAAAGCCTCAAATGTGTCAGCATTCGCTCACACATCAACATCCTCAACTTAAAACAATTGCTTGTCCTCAGCAACTCAACACAACTAAGAGAATACAAGGTTTATTTGGTAGTTAATCATCTATATCATCTCATAATACTTTCACCTTCTCCAAGGTCAATTACTTCTAGAACAATGAAGAACACCAATGCAACACACAAAAATCAACTTACGTCATTAATTCAGCTACATTAACCATGCATATACTAGTATTAAACTCTCTAAACAAGTTAGCAACTAGAAACATATCTGGTGTGCCCTCACAGTAAAGAAATCCCCCTGATCTCATATCAGTAATCCTATACGTAACCATAGGGACAATCAAAGCACTCACTCTCAGAACAAAGTTCCAACCAATGTATGCTAAGTACCATAGGCTTGCCCTTATTTTCATTACCCAAATCTTCATATAGTTCAGCTAGGATCACTATAGGTCTTCTCTTAGGCTTGTGATGTAGGTTAGGGGCTGGTCTGATACTCGATGGTATTTAAAGTGACTAAGCCTCCTTGATACTACATTAGATTTTTGGGGTTTCACTCATTAGCCTTTTTCACTCTTCTCTTTTATTGCTCACACTTATTTAGGCTGGGTGCGGTCTTTTCCACAATCCCTTATTCTTTTTCACAATTTTTCTTTTTCTTGGTCTTTTCCTCCGCACCTAGTTTTTTTTGTTCTTTTCTTTTATGCTACCTTTCTTCATACTCATTATGTATCACGCACCCCTATGATAGCACCCTCAACTTAGGCCATTTGCCTAAGTCAAGGTGGACAGTGTCCAAGGAGGACCAGGGCCAAAACAGGTTCATTGTGATCTAAATGGGAAGGTGACAGGTGTCATAAAAAGAAATAGGCTAATCAGGCTCAAAACAGGGATCAAGGGATATTATGCACATAAGAAAGGTCATTTAGGCTAAAGTGAACTCATATCAAAATGGCCTATGATCCTTTCCTAACCCCTATCCTTCAACCTAGGTAAGACTAACCAGGCAAGTTCTGGCTTCAGCATACAGAGAGAACTAAGTAACATCTCACATACACTTAGCACACAGGTATATCGTAATCTACTACTCATTCAGTTCATGAAGATGTTTAGCAATGATCATTATGTTACTATAACTAATGTCATACAAAGATGCACAGTGGTCACACTTAAATGCAAATCACACACTTAAAGAAGTAGACCACTTGAAGAGGTGTACAAAAATCACCAAACAATTAAGCTGCCTCAAGTACAAGTATTTCTCCTAGTCGGCTACAAAATTTTACAACAACAATTTACCCTACACCCTCAACTTAAAATCAAAGAAAATTTAAACTTAGGATTAGAGTATACCTAGAATAGATCAATCCCGGGGGTCATGGGTTGATGACCCTGCTGCCGCATCCTTAGCTGCCCTATCTCCATCAGGAGCCTTGGTTTATTCTGGTGCAGCTGTTCTATCAGTCTCTGAAGGTCTACTAGTAGAGGCCTCTGTGGCTCTTGCTTGGATGGTTGTCTACCATCTCTCATTGTCCACTAAGGACTCGATTCTCACTTTCTTCATCTCCTTCTTTTCAGACTTCTTTCTTGCCTTTTTCTCTACTTTTATTTCTTCATCACTATCGGGTCTCTCTCTCTTACCTTTTCCTTTCCTCTTACCTTTCCTTTTCTTTTTCTTCACTAGCTCCTCTGTGAGATCAAGCATTGGGATTTATCCCTTAGACTCCTCAGCTGCTGGATCTGCTGACACCATAAAGTGGTATTGTTGTAGCTTCCCAACCTCTGCCTTTACTTTGTCTAGGTCTGATCTGAATAATTCCATATCTAGAGTTGACCTCTCTTTCGACTGTGCATTGAAGCGGTTCTCCAATTCATCAATTCGACTCGGCAGAGCCTTGTAGGGCTCGAGTACAACCTTAGCCCTCTTATCCACTGTTGCCACAAATTTCTTGGCAAAAAGTTTAAGATGAGCCTTGGACTAATTGGACTGCTTTGCTACTCCTCTAAAATTCATAGGGTTGAAGGCAAATTCTGTCGTAGGCACCGCAGCTGAAGGGTTTGTCTCAGTTCCAGACACTGGACCTGCTGGTGCTGAAGATGTTGGTGGTGCAGCCTCGGGATCCTGTACTTCTACATTAGGCACTGAGCTGGTACCTGTAACTGGTGGATTAGCTGGAATCTCTGCACCCTTGTCAAACATTAGCCTCGGCTAATTTTCCTTATTTCGGATAGGATTGTGGGTCTTCTTGGCAAGGAGTTCTTCTTCTAACCCAACAATCTTGGGCACATTGGCTACCCTACACAACCTTGTAATCAAACAAGGGAAGGGATATTCTTTATCAGACCTTAAGACCCGAATTTTTATCTCTTCAGCGATGATCTCTCCAAAGTTTAATTTGTGGTTAGCCACAAAACTTGCGACTAGTATTGCTCTATCATCCCCGATGATATTATCACCATCTGTGGGCATCAACTAGGTACATACAATACCCCACCAAAATCTTGCCTCTGAATTTAGGAAGGCCTTGAAGATTCTTTCACTTGGGTTGGTCAGCCATTTCGGTTCTCCATTAGAGATAAGAGTTGCTAATCAAGACCTTTGATTTTCTCGATGCTTCAACCAGGCATAGAAAGTAGGTGAAGTGGCCTAAGGAGTGAAGTTTGGGCCATGAAGGAACCTGATGATTGTTGCTTCATAAACATCCACCATTATACCCCGTACCGGGACTTTATCCAACAAAGGTTGGTCAGTTGCTTTCTCCCCTTCTCTACACATGTTTTCCAAGCGAGCTTGGTAGTTTTCATAGAACTCCCTAACTAGTGTAGGGCAAAATGAATTTCCTCCTCTTGTTATCCATCCCAAATTGTAACCAAGAAATTTCTGCTCCACCTCGGGGTATCTGCTCAACCCATTAATGATGATTCTCTTCTCTTCGAAGATTTTCCTCTTAACAACCCTTCTATTAGTTTTGTGAAGCCCATCAAAGAAAATTTTTTGAGCTTTGAGAATCTGCCACCTAGTGCCATTTTGGACTTCAGGATTCTTGCATTTAACCATAGTTCCCCTAATTGGAGATTTTTCCTCATCTTGTGGATCGGCAGAAGGGGACTCAGTTGATGGTTTTACAGATTCAGGTTGCTCAGACTCATGCTCTCTAGAATCAGGATAATCTTAATCATGCTCTTCAGATTCAGTATGTTCAGAATCTTGTTTCTCAGAGGTCGTTTGCTCAGAAGTTGTATGTTCAGATGTTGTTGGCTCCGTGTCACTCTCTTCACTCTTCTCCACTTTAACTGGTGGAGGTGGTGAAGGCCTTTTAGGGCTTTTCTTATTCTTTTGCTGCCTAAGCATAGGCTCTTCCTCTTTATAATCAGACTCTTCATTGAAGAGTCTCCGAGGTATATTTCCCTTGGTCACTTTCTTTGTAGATTTTGAGTTCTTTCCTTTAGGTGCCATTTCACAACCTGTAGTAAGATAAAAACCATTAGTCGACCCTCAAGAGTATAAACACAAACACATCAATCATTTTAAGTTTCACACCCCTTGAAAGGGCTTATTCATGCTTCAAATCCCGGGTGTGACGACATTTATGATAAGCCGTAACAAATGTGATAGCTTATCATAAATGTTGTCAGCTCTAAACAGAACCCACAAAATTGTATCAACTTCTAATAATATTTCTGATAAGCCATCACAGTTGTGATAACTTATCATGAATGTCGTCAGCTCTAAACAGAACCCATAATATTTTTAGCAACCTTTGACGGCATTTCTGATAAGCCATCACAGTTGTGATAACTTATCATGAATGTCGTCAACTCAGGATAAAACTCTAACTCGACTTTAACTTTCTTTTTAATCTGCTTTCTCCCAAAAACCCCATTGGTTCTCATTTTTTAGTTGAGCTTGTAAGTCCCAAGCTTGCACAGCAAACCCTAGTTCCCGATTTTCAGACATTTGTAAGATAACTTGATTCAAGCTTCTTGGGAACTTGGGTTCACCCCAGTTTATCACTTACCAATTGAAAAGAAGGGCTAGGTTTTGAGCATACCTTATGGGTACCTTCACATTGATTACACGATCAAGAGGAAGTAAAGAAATATTCTTGATTTTGATTGCAAACCCACACACACAAGGAAGTTTTCTTTTGTTTTAGTTGGAAACACTTTGAAAAGGGGAAAAAAATAAACTAAGTATGGAAAGAAAATAAAACTTTAAGTAAAATAGAGTAAAATAAGTGGAAAGGTGGAAAGACAGTGTCTTGGGCCGGGTCGGATCTTTTTACCTGGGCCCAGACTTTCAGCTAATTTTGGGGGTTTTTTTGTGACGACATTTGTGATAAGCCGTCACAAATGTGATAGCTTATAAAAAATGTCATCATCCTTAACAGACCCTACCTCAGAGCTGATGTCTCTGATGAAAAATTTGATGGATTATCACAATTGTTACAACCCATTAAAAAATATCGTCAGGAGCACTTGGCTGAATACATTGATTCCACCTTCTTTGCACTAGAAACTAACTACAGAAATAAATAATTTGTTGGAACATAAAAAATTTGGGTTGCCTCCCAATAGCGCCTGATTTAATGTCGCGACACGACTTGGTTATCTTGACTACTCAGACTTCGCCAAGACAACCTGTTGATACCTCTTTACCATCTTCATAGAATACGTTTATTATTGAGAAAACACTCATCTCTTTTTGCTTTGTCACAGATGAGTGTATTTTTAATCGTGCTTTGTTATCATTTAGCCTAAACTTCTGCTCATTTAGCTCCATATCTACGATCACTCTCCCGGTTGCAAAAAATGGTCTTCCCAATATGATGGGCACTTCGAAATCCACCTTACAGTCTAGGACTACAAAATTAGCAGGAAGAATAAAGTCGTCCACCTTTACCAATACATCATGTAATATGCCCACTAGCCGCTTTACAGACCTATCTGCCATCATCAATCGCATGTTCGTCGGGGTAGGATCCCCCAAACCCAGTTTCTTGTACATCACAAGTGGTATTAGGTTTATACTTGCTCCCAAATCACATAGTGCTTTTGTGAAATTCAGGGACCTAATAGTGCACGGGATGGTGAATCCTCCTGTGTCTGTCTTTTTCTGCACTAAAGACCTTGTTAAGATAGCGCCACAATAAAGAATATTGTCCTTCGGCTCATGGCTAACCTTCCGTTTCTTCATGACAAGGTCTTTCATAAACTTCGCGTATCTTGGCATTTGCTCAAGTACCTCAACCAAAGGCACATTTATTTTCAATTGCTTGAGGATTGCCATGAATTTGCTGAATTTTGAATCATCAGTTTTCTTCTTAAATCATTGAGGAAAGGGAGGTGGTGGTCTTAGGATAGTTTTCAACACTACCTCCTTTCCCTTTTCTTTCTCTTTTTCTGGAGCATCATCAGAATTATCCAGTTTCTCAGACTTCACTGGGCCTCCTTCTTTCGGTTCATCATCAACTACCTCATCAACTACATGTTTGCCCACAGAAGGGCCAGGTAATATCTTACCACTTATAGTGGTGATCGCCATACATGAGCCATCATTCTGTGGATTTTGCACCGTATCACTTGGTAACATTCCGCTCTTCCTCTGGTTGAATGCTGCGGAGAGTTGGCTCATCTGCTGCTCCAACTTTTTAATTATGGTGGAGTGCAAGTTTACCAACTGACTAATAGATGATAGATCAGTCTTTATGGTAGTCACACCAGAGTTGGTAGCTTTCACTCCCTTCAACAACTTAGCCACTATGTCCTCCATGGACATCTTTTCAGAACTTGTTGTAGCACCCCCATGATTTCCAGGGAGGACATAAAGCCCGCTCCTATCATTGTTGTTCCTCTAATTTCCCTGCTCCCTATATTTATAACCAGGCTTATCATAATAATTCCGACCTTGATTCCTTTGGCCATTGTCTCGGAAACCCCCCTAATTATTAACATAGATTGCCTTTTCTTCTGCATCTGCATGGACTCTGTCCTGAGATCCTACAGCTTTTACCTTCTCAGTCTTTCCTGATAGCAAGTTCTTGGTTAGCAAGTCCATCTATATTTTAAGGTGAGCCATGTCTTGGTCACTCTCCTCATCTCTTCTGCGTTGTTCCGCAGTAATTACCCCAGACACAGTGGGGCTAGCTACCATAGAGTCTCTGGTATGCCATGACCAACTCTATTTGGTCATTCTTTCTAGCATCTCTGACGTCTCTGGGAATGTAAGATCAACAAATGAACCACCAACAACATTATTTATAATTTGATTTTTCACAGAGTTAAGAGCCCTGTACAAAGTCTCCATCAAGTGTATGTTCGTCACATTGTGGTTCGGATACTGTGTCATCCTCTTCTTGAATCTTTCCCAAGTTTTATGTAAGGCTTCAAATGGGAGAAGCCTAAAGTTTCTGATCTCATCCCTCAACTGTACCCTCCTGGAAGGAGGAAAGAACCTTTCTCGGAAAGCTCCTTTCAACTGCCTCCAGTTGGTTATAGAATCAGGTGTCAGCTCATTTAGCCACAAAGTTGCCTCCCTAGACAGAGACAACGGAAACAATCTCAACTAGATAGCATTTTGTCCCACTCCTGGGTTATCAAAAGATTTAAAGATGGTGACAAAATTCACTAGATTCAAGTTTGGGTCATCCCCAGTAAGGGCACCAGACAACCCCTTCAGATTGAGGAGTTGAATCATAGTACTCGTAATGTTAAATTTTTCCCAGGTGACAACGGTGGAGGAATTATTGCACCCGTTGCACCTGCTCCATCCATTCCATCATCATCATCATTAAGGTCATACTGGATCGGCTGGTACTCTTGCCTTTCTTAGAACAGACGGTTCCTGTTAACATTATGTCGTACTGGTGCAGCTACTTGCTCTGCACGCCTTGAGTTACCAGGATTTAGAAACTCCTCGTCTCTTAAATCTTCATCCTCAGGATTTTGATGTCGTGCTTGTTGACCAACATTTTGCACATTCACCTGAGCTCTAGCTAAGGCTGCCAATATGTCATCCTCTTGTTGTTCTGCCATTCTTGCAATTCGTTGCGGTTCTGGATTAAGTGGTAATAATGGTTCTCCAAAACTTTTGGTGCTTGTCATACACTACAAAGATCCTGCAGTAAACAAAAACAATGAATAGATGTAAAACTAGGAAACTTGACTAACAGTCAATTAGCGCACCCAACTTCAATTTACAACCGTAGTCCCTGGAAACGATGCCATTTTTTATAACGCTCAAACTACATATCTCTAATGAGAATGTAATCGATCGTTATCAATATAAAACCCAACTAGGTTGGGGTCAAATCCCACAGGGAATATGGTGTGAACTTAAGTCGTTTGCAATTTAATCAACTGATAGCTGGATGTTTCCTGAAATGGTTTTTTTTAGTTTAGCAGGTAATTGTTGGTCACTTTAGTTACAGTGTTCGTAATCAAGAGTTTATGAAAAAACCAGAATTATGTTCACTAGGGGTTTTCGTACTTGACAGATGCTAACGGTGGTTCAAGATTCTCACAGTAGGTAGGACAACAAGTTATCTTTATCGAAGTTATGCCTAAATGTCTCTCGACCTACTTAAGCATTTAATTACCTAATCCTCTCAGACTTGGGGAATTTATATTCCTGACCAGATTTTACCTCAGGTTAGTCAACCTTCTTACAACGTCAATTACTAAATGGAAGTTTTTTGTGCTTCCAAGTCCTTGTTAATAATTCACTTCCCACTATACTTGATTTCTTTATCAAACAAATCAAAGCAGGTGTTATCTATCATTTGCAACCAATAGACAATAATTAAAACCTCAGAAGTATCAAGGAATCCTACCACCTTTTAAATATTGAACACTCAGCACCTTATCAAGACTTAACCCTAGATCCCATAATTCAGGTTAAAGAAATTTAGCCGCTCATGATGTAATAATTGAAACAACTAGTTATGTTTATGATTTGAAAGATAAACTTACCACAAGATGAATAGAAACTAGAGATTCTCAGATTAGATCACAATAGTAATCCCAAAATAATGATGATAATCTCTTCAAAATAATTGCTTGTTCAAGTCATGAAACTAGAGAGAGAAAATATCAAAATAGTGTTTCTCCAAAAGATGATCGCCCCTCCCAAGAAAATCCTCAACAAGACTTTAAATAGTTTAGCCTAAATAAGGAAACAAAATCACAGAGTTTAATAATCCCTCGAATTAGGTGCCGCCATTCATGATAACCTATCAGGAGGTTGACGACTTATCACAAATGTCATCAGCTCCTCTTTACTTTTGATAATCGCTGCCTAAAGCTGAGGACAACCGGTGATGTCCTATCAACTCTTTGACGACTTATCACAAATTTTGTCAAGTCTCTACCTCAACCCTCATGTTCTTCCTTAGGCTGACGACAACTTTAATGACCTATTATCTCCTTGACGGCTTATCACAAATGTCGTCAAGTCTCTACCTCAGCCCTCATATTCTGCCTTAGGCTGACGACAACTTTGATGACCTATCAGCTCCTTGATGTCTTATCACAAAATGTCATCACAACTCTCAACTCAGGTGCATTCTCTGTCTGAGGCTGACAATGAAGCTGATAACTTATTACAGGGATGACGACTTATCAGAAATATCATCAGCCACACTTCTCTTCAAATTACTTCAGATTTCAACTTCTTTGCTTTCATCCTTGTTGGTTCTCTCACATCATAGCTTCTACTACAAAATCAAACATAAAATAATCAAAAACGACAAAAGTTGCTTAAGAATTTGCAATTATTCTTAGTTAAAACCCTCAAATGTGTTAGCATTAGCTCACACATCAATAACCCTTTTAAATCTCTGCAAAACGAAAATCAATACCTCGACCTGTATATCCATAAATAATTCGCAATAATAACTGACAAGGTATTGTCATTCTTCAAAAATGCATATCGCAACTGAGAAGGAAGGGTATTCAATTCCAAGATTGATAACTCCTCAATAGATAGTCGATCTGGTGGAGCCACTCTATTCTTCAAGTCAAGATCTAGCTATTTTGGTGCATAAGAATACGAACCTCTACCATAGAGTGCGCTCACTATCTTATCATATTCATCAATGCCATCACTAACAAAGTTCATGATCACCACTGCTAGTGCCTCAACATCAAGTCTCTCCGTTATAGGCACACTCACTACATTATTTTTAATAATGTCTATCACAGACACCACTCTCATAACTCTTGGTTACCGCATTGACTGACCCACATTAAATGTAACCTATTCTTCATTGATCTTGAATTTATATGTCCTATATATATGTCAATCAGTTTCCTACCAGTGGAGAGGAAAGGCCTTCTTAAGATAATAGAAACATTAAAATCCACGTCATAGTCAAGAATTACAAAATCAGCTGAGAATATAAAGGATTCTACATTCACCAAGACATCACACAAAATACCAACCAGGTTTTTCATAATCTAATCAACCATTAATAATATCATCGATTTTATCTTAGGTGTCCTCAACTTTAACTGCTTGTAAAACTCTAGCGGCATCAGATTTATGCTAGCTCCTAAGTTACACAATGCTCGTGCAAAATTTAGCGACCCAATAGTGCAAGGAATACCGAAAACTTTAGGGTCCTCTTTATTCTCAACCAAAGATCGAAAAGCAATAGTGTATATTATCAGCAAGCTGAATACTCACCATCCACTTCTTAGTAACTAGATCTTTCATGAACACAATGGTGCATATTATCAGTAAGCTCAATACTCACCATCCACTTCTTAGTAACTAGTTCTTTCATGAACTTTATGTAGCCAGGAATATACTATAATGCTTACACAAAAGGAATATTAACAAACAATTTCTTTAACATTGATATGAATTTTTGATACTTACCTTTCTCATGTTTATTCTTTATTCTCCGAGGAAAAGATGGGAGAGGTCATGGAATGGTCTTTACTATAGGCTCAACTTTCTTTCCCTCACCTTTATCTTTCTTAACTCGCTTATCCACACTCATCAATTTTTATGATAACTCACCACCAGTCACCAACTTTTTAGATTCTGCTTTGGGTGAATTATCAATATCTAAAACATCATCTCAAACCTCATCAACTAAAGGCATAGGAGGATCAATAGTCGCCTTCCTACTTTAAGTGGTGATGGCTAAAATGTGACTGTTGTTCTTCAAATTCTGCATAGTATTGCTCGAAAGAGTGACCAATTGATGCTGATTTAAATTAGCTGACATTTGAACAAACTACTACTTAAGCTGCTTAATCACGGTAGCATGCTATTCTACCTTTTGTCTTAGTCCTAAAATATCTGTCTTAATCTCCTTAAGGTGACTCTCTTGATTTTCTAAACCCTTAACTATCTTAGTCTGCAACGGTTCATCCTCGAATCAGTATCACAGTTCCCCGATGGAACATATGCACTACCCTTCTTCTTATAGTCACCCTTTTACATACAGTCACTATCTTTCTCTCTGGTTGATCCCTCTATCTTTTCCCATAATAGTTTCAGCCTTAATTCCCTTGCCTCAAGTTCTAAGAGTCCTAATTAGACCCTTGGCCCTTGGCTCGAAAACCCACCATATTTTGATCCAGGTACTTTGCTTTCTCCTTGATATAAGAATCATACAACCTAGGGGATTTACCTTGTGCGCTGATAACATTCACCTTTTTCGAATTCATAGTTACAAATTATTCAGTCAGTAACCCAATTTTCTTCCTCAGCTATTCAACCTTTTGATCTATTGTGTCACCTACACTTCTCTACTCACTGGAAGAACCAATAACATAGGTACCAACTCCTCTTTATAACTCTTGAGTATTCTATCCTCAATTGGTATTAGGGACCTAATTCCATAGCTAACTCCTAATGAAGGCTCATAAAAGCTTCACCAGTAATAGTATCAACAACACTTTGGTATTGGCATTTATGACTTTATTGAATATCTCAAGCAAATTCCATTTTGAAATTCTATGATTGGTCACCAACATTAACTTTTTATTGTACCTCAACCATGTCTCATAAAAGGGTTTGGAAAGAATCGGTTCAAGAATAATTTCTGCAACTCATTCTAATTAGTGATGGATCCACGAGGTAGTTCCCCTAACCATAATGTTTCTTCACCTGTATGAGAGAATGGAAACAACCAGAGTGTAAAAGCTTCATGACTCACCCTAGGTAAATTATACAAAGTGTAGATCCCAATAGAATTCATGATGTGCGTGTTAGAATCATCAGTTGGCAAACCAGTAAACACATATTTCTGATTCAGCAACTGGATAGCACTTGTAATATCAGACTTCACCCCCTAAAGTAACTTAGGAGGAATGATATCTCCTATTTCAACATGCTCAATGAAACCAATATTTAATTTCGGATCATTACATGCTGCAAGAATGGGAAAGCTAGGGGGTATTTGAGCTTTCTCTCTTCTAGCTATGTTGAGTTCTGCTCAGAGATATTCTTTCTGTCTCACTCTTTTTTCTTAAGCTACACGACAGACAACATCATGCCTACTCATATTTTTTTGGCCAGTAATTATGTAGTGGTTTATGCGGCTGACTATTGAACACCTTATGGAGATGGAGGAATCCGATTAGGGTCGACCTCTGTGCTCCTGGTCTTCCATCTTATGATTCTGTTGTAAGGTCTTCTCCAGCTCAATATCAAGTGGGATCAAGATATTGCCTTGAATCCAAGTACTAGGCATACACCGGCATACTCCTTAGAAACAGATAAAACCCAACAACCATAACAACTTTAATCAATCAATCTATAACCATTTTCCCCAATAATGGCGCCAAAATCTGATGTCGCCCAAATTATACCTCCAAGAAACAAAATATAGTCATTGTAAAATATATAACCCAACAAAGGTTGGGGTCCAACCCACAGGGAATAGGCTGAATATCTATCATGAATTTGCTGAAGTAGCCGGAAAATAAAGTACCGTATATGGGGGAATTTTGTGAGAACAATATCAATAGTAAAAAAATTTAGATGCTTTGGTCAAAATCAATATGAGATGAATACTAGGACTATTTTTCCCTTGACTTCTTAACTCCATAGACTTATTGTGCTCCACCAAATTATCCTGATACCTTACATGCAAAATCTTGAAATATATGTATCACCAACTGTCTTGTGAACGCATTTAGTGAATTTTACTCTTTACCTTTTGAGTCAGAGTGTCTCCATACAAAACCTTATCTTTGATCTCAGATTCACCATTACCTTTTTAGTATTAAGTTAATTAGTTGAGGGTTGGTAGTCTCAAATTACTATTATGATATTCTTTTCCAAATCTCCACCCCTCTTTTGATGTAAGTATCGAATACAGACAGGTTCTTAACTTCTAGAGTCGTTAAGAAGGAAATCAAACCAAACAATATCACAATACATACAAGAATATTAACCAAGAATGATTTCACACTTTCTCTACTTTGTTATTCTATCAGGGTTCCCATAACACTAGTTAGGTGGTTTAGCCACTCATGGTTGCAAGAACATCCATTGAATTCAATAAAGAAAGCATATGAATAATCGTACAATAATTTAAGAACAAAACCTAAAATCTCAAATTAATAATCAACTGTATAATCTAGAACAATAGATTCCAAGATCAAAAGTCAAATCTTAGAATCAATATAGTGTTCTGAATCTAAAGAGTGCATAAACTAATAGAAAAAATCAAACAGGTATTTATAAAATAACCTAGAAAACCTAACCAAAACAAAATAGGAAAATAAGGTCGGTAGTGGCTACGCCTCAGGCATCGAGTCGTCTGGACTAATGACGACTCATTGTCGCTCTATTTCCTGACTTCTACACTCTTTGGTGATGACTTATCATGTCTCCCTATGAGTCAATGGTTGGAATAGTTGTCTCTCCAATGAAATTTCATCTTTCAAATCTTTTCTCATAATGTTCAGAATGGTTTTCATAACTAGTCGTAGTTAGATCCTACGACCCATTACTAGTCTCATCTCTATTGAGATCCAACTTATATAGTTTCAGGACTTTGGCCAAATTTTACTCAGAATGATATATCCTATTACTCGTAGTCAATCCTTATGAGTCATATCCATCTTTAAGTTTATCTTCCTTCTCAGATTTATTTACTGTTCACCATACGGCTTGGACGATGAGTCATTGCGTCACCCAACGACTCGTTGTCTAGGTAGAGACTTTACTTTCTGTTGATTTTTCTTCTTATTTTATTCCACTCATTTCAAATCTTTTTTTTTGCAACACAAGCACAAAAACAGATCATATCTAATAAAAAAACCTAAGTACTTGCTTATTTTTTGGTTTTAAGCATCGAAAGTTCCATGAAACCACGACACATCATCTTGTGCTTGCAAATATTCACCATTTTAAGTGTATAAAGTGACGTAAATGGCACATCAACAACCTAAACTTAGACCATTTGGATGTCCTCAATTAATCGAAACAAAACTATACTACAATGATTCTTAACCAAGGGAAAACTTAGATCATTATGGCAGTCAAGGTTTCACAAAGTTAGTTTCAGCATGATTTTTAACAAAAACTCATTTCAACACCCTCCATGTCATCAAAACCTAACTACTACAGTGCATATACATACCATTCACCATAACATAACGAGATCAAGAAATGGCATCACATTATCTATAACCAATTTAACATTACACTAATGACACAACCTGAACAAGTAGTAACCATAATATAGACCTTATGCTCTCACAACAAAGAAGTCCCTCTCACTCAGAATATGCAATTATTGACAACACAGGGATGGAAGAAATCTCTCACTCTCACAAAGAAATCAGTCCATGTGCGTTTGATACCAAAGGTTTGCATTATTTTCTATGTCTTAGTCTTTTATTCAATCGGATTAGGATCACTATAGGATTTTTTTGGGCTTATAATGTAGGATTAGGGTCAAGTATGGTACATATGGGTACAATGACTAACCCACCTTGACACTACACTATTTTTGACTTTTGTTTTTTTTACTTTCTTTGATTCTTTCCCTCTTCCGACTCTTCGCGACTTCGTGTGCGGTTTTATTTTCACAACTTAATTTTTAGCTCTTTTCTTCATATATATCTTTTCCTTTTCTTTGTGATCTTTTTTTCTTACACCCCATACCTCACCTGAACTCTTTTACTTTTTTCTACCTTTTTTCTTTATACCCCATCTTTTACCCACTCTTAGTGTAACCTACCCTCAACTTAGATGATTTGCCTGAGTTGAGCTGCACAATATCTAAGTAGGGACCATGACCAATGCAGGTTCATTGTAAAAAACTAGAAAGGTGAATAGTCTAGTTCAAAGAAAAGGTTTGCTTAGGCTAAAAATCAAGATCAAGGGATACTGTACTTATTCAGGACCAATGTAGGTTCATTGTAAAAACTATATATTTCTTGATAAATGATTTTGGGGACTAGAAGTGGGCTCTTCGATCCACCTTAGGACAAGACTTGTGATAGTTATTGATGACCCTTGATATGCTTATGTACATCTAGGAAGAGGGTTATTTCAGTGTTATTTAGATGCCTTGGTATTTGTTGGTCATAATGAATGACGTTGTAAATAATGCTTAATGAGTATGCTATAACTAAATTATTATGAGTTATTGAATATGCTATTGATTTGGCTATCGTTTGGGCTATTGATTATAATATTAAATAATTCCTTGATTATCATATTGGCCAAGCCATAAATTATGCTATTGATTGAGATAATGAGTGAGCTATTAACTACGCTAGTGATTATGCACATCAATAAATTAGTATTTACACTTTTGTTCATACTAGAGGCCATGCATATTGACTACATTGGTGATTAAATCATTGAATATGTTATAAATAAACTGTAGATTATGCCATGGATTAGATATAACAAAGCTAATTGTATTACCCCATATTATTCTTGGCTCGATTCAACTTTTATTTGCATGTGTAAGGGGTCCAAGTCTTGAAAATTTCACTAAGTGTTGGGGACTTAGTCATTTTCAAGACCCCTAAACTTTGAGGATTTTTATTTTGGTTTTCTCGACATCGAGATGATAGTTTTTGAGTTAATTCATGTTTAGGGGTGTAAGAAGTATGCCCCAGAGGAGATTTGGATTTTTCGAACAAGGTTTTGGGCATGTTTGGATCATGAAACCAGTGAGTCACCGCGATAAGCCTGCGTCATGGCATTAGACCCGACCTTATGCCAACCACGTCGTGGTGAGTGATTCTTTCAACCATAATAAGACTGTGTTGTGGTGAGGATGTTGCATCCAGTTCTTGATTTAAATGATTGATGAGCAATTGGGTATTTTCCCCCTAAACCCAAATTGTCCATAACCCAACTTGGGGCATCTTTTAGGGAATTATTTGCCCTTCTTCTCAAAATCAACCTCAAGAAAACCCTTTTCCTTCCCCAAGAACAAATTCAATTCCTTTTCCCAAAGAAATCAAGAATTCAAGCCCCCAGTTCAAGAACCTTAAAGAAAGCATCAAGAATAGGGTTTCTTTCCCAAGATAAGAAGCTTAAGGTATGTGGGGTGTTCATACATGGGCCCCTTTCACCCATGGAGCCCAAAAACCTTACTTTGATTAAAGAAATGAGTTTTCTCCTTTTATGAAGTTTCACATGTTCAAGATGAGTTTAAATCATGTCTTTTCTTAGTAATTTGAATCAATTCATGCCCAAGGATGATTTCATGAAAAGTTAGGTTATCTCATGCTTCAGGTTTCAATCTCCCATGTTATATTATCAAGTCATGATCTTAGTCATGTAACCATGCTATTCTCCCATGTTTTAAGACATTCTCATGTTAAGGTTCATGATTCTCACATATTTGATGAAATGTCTATGTTTTGGGATCTTTGAACCATAATTTCATACTACAGTTTTAAGCCTTAACATTGTATTTTATGATCATTCAGTGCTAGCGGGTTTTGAACACCCGATACCTACGTATTTTATAGGATTTAAGATCTTTCAAGTAATGACTTCAGGTAAACCATGAATATTACCATTTACTCAGCTGTTAATATCATGATGAGAAAATATTAGTTGTTACATTCACTGAAATTTAGTTCAGTTCACTCCCAATGTCAGTTTAGTTGGGAGTAGGATTTAGCACCGACCGAATACAAGGATGGCAACTTCTCTGTCATCTTAGGTAGAGTCGTTAGTAGCAGTCCCTGTATTCTAGAACTACGTAGCCATCATAGGATATAAGGGGTTACCCATAAGTTTAGGCTTGACTTTCTCTCAGGGGTCACCCTTTAGTTTTGGCTTGACACCCTGGTCCTTCGGGACACTAGTTTAGTAGATCCACACAGCCAGTATTAGTACCTATGGCATAGTACTGAAACCCTTCCAACTGGGGTTACAGGTTGGACCCCGATTAGCTCAGATTGGGGCATGTCAGTTACATGATACCTCCCACAGTTTCAGTTAATACTCAGTATGTCTCATCTTAGGTTTTATTGACCAAACCATGTAGATTTTCAGTTATTCAATTATAGAAAATTTAGTCTTTCAGATTACAGATTATCTTGAAAACATATTGATGCTTGGTCTTGTATTCTCAGTTTTACATGTTCATGTTATTTTTCATGTTCCGTACCCATACATGATCTTCAGTCCAGTTTTACAACATGTTTAACTTTACATGAGATTTACATACAGTATTCTTGTTTTACCACTTCCCAGCTTCAGTTCTACTTATTTTACAAAAGTAAAGAATGTAAGAAACTAAGTGTAGTAATTCACCATCTAATCGGATTATGTTTGTTACTCGTGTTTTAAGATAATTTAGCTTTTAGTTTATTTTAGTCTCTTGGTGAGTCTACCTGCACTCAGCATACATGTTTTAAGATTATGTTCCAAATTAGTTTTACTTATTGCATTCACCCCCACCTACTCAGTACATTCTAAAGTATCGATCCACATATACGTCTATGTGCTACATTGTCTCATAATATAGGTACTAGTTGTAGCCTATACGTCAAAATCAGATAGTTTGCAGCTTACATCCAATATATGATGAGTTCTCTTATTTCGGGGACTCTAATCAGTAGTAGTTCATGTACTTTTCTTTGATTATTAGTATGTATTGATTTGTGGTAATTAGAGGCATGTCTCAACTATTTATAGTTAGTATAGTAGAGGCTTCATAGATAGTCAGTTAGAGTCATGAAATGTAAATTCCAACTCTCTCTTTAGTTTTATCAGGATGTAAACTTTATCAGTATTATAATTATCCAGATTATTCCATGATTATATTTCTACATAGAAAACTTAGCTATTTTATATATTCTAAATCAGTTGCTCAAGTAGTATGTAGTTCATGGGTTAGCTTGGGATCACCTGTGGTTCCAAGAACAGTGTTACAACTAGGGGGTAGTATCGGGTCGTGACAAACGTGGTATCGGAGCCCAGAGTTGAAGTGTCCTAGGGTGTCTATAAAGTTGTGTCTGGTAGAGTCTTGCGTAATGGTATGGAGATATCTGTACTTTTCTTTGTGAGGATATAGGTTATTTAAGAAATATTTCCCCTCGTTTATGTCTCAGATCATGTAGTAGAAGTTTTCTCTAAGGAACTTATGCAGATTCTTATGTTAATCCATTCGTTCTATCTCTGCCTTATTTTTTAGGCAACAAAAATAGCCAACTTAAATTCTTACAGATAGAGTTTTCTCAGACAGTCCCCATAGATAATTATGGTATTTCATATAGGCTCAAAAGTATCCTATTAGTGCTTTTATGTTCTGAAGTTTGAAAGATTTTATTCATGTTTATGAGTATCGTGCACTATGCTAAAGTCATATGTGCCCTCAGATCCCTTCTCAAAATCCTATGACAACATATGATCTAGAGTTAGAAGCATAACCCAAAAGTTTAGCAGCAGTAAAATGGGGATAATGTTTATCTAGATTTAGTAGATTGTGTATCCATGGGGCTAGTTGTACGACAGGTGAATCAACATGCTTGAAATATTGTATGTAAGAATTTAAGTTGTTGATTCAAAATTAATAATGATGATTTGTGTATGATTTGGAGGTGTACCCAAGGTGATATGGTATTGTATTATTTCTAAATTTTAACATTGTGTTCTTAGATAGTACCCTTGAGTTGTTAAGTGTAAATGAGGCTATGTAAGATATGATGTTCTTACCAGTTAACTTATGGGTTATAGGTTGATGATGTTGGGTATGTTGGTGTAATAATAATTCTCATGGTTTAGGAAAAAAATATAAGTCTAGCAATGTGATATTAGTAGGCTATGAAGAAAGTTAGTATGGTTCATTAAAGGTTTGGGGATAGCCATGTTAAGTGTTATAATCTAAGTTTGAATTATGGATGGTTGAGCTAATAGAAAGAAGAATTAAAATTCTAGATGGTGTGAACTCAGGGTATGGTGATACTTATGAAGATTATAAGTTAGTAAGTGTTTGAGTTATTATATGATGACTATTGAGGCTATAGAAAGATAAGAGTTGTATCTCAGAAGGAAGTACTAGCAACAGGTTTTACACTTTTAGGTGTAGTCTTTCAAATTGAGTTAATTATTTAGGAGTTTTGTTATATCTCGGACTCTAGAGTAAAGTTATTGTAGTTCAGTTGAGAGTTTAGGGGTCCACAGACTTAGAATGATAGCTTAAATCTAAGGAAAGATGATAGAACTAGTAACTAAGTCAGGCTCTTAGATTCTAGTAGTAAGGCTGGTATGTTGTAAAGAAACAGTAAGGGAGGAAGATGTCCAACCCATTCTTATCTCAGTGCAAAGTTTTAATGCCCTGAAACCTGGTCTCGAGATGCCACACGGTGCTCAAGACAACGAATATCCTCAATCTAACCCTTTAAGCCTGTTACTAAGTCTATAACTCTCATTAAGGTAAACAGGTCAAGCATCAATACTAAATTATATCATAACTGTCTGAGATCAACTGAATATATTGTCTAGATAATAAATGCGGAAAGTCTAAAAATAATAGCTAGTAGTCAGACAAGCCTCTACTACTAAGGAACTAGAGAGCCATTGGGACAGACTCGTACTGACTCGGATAATACTGAAAACAATAAATCAAATTCTATGAACGCTGGAAATCAGGATAAATAGGCCCTTGAACCATGAGGACTCACCAACTGTGGGGGTGTAGATAGAGATGCCTAAAATCACTTACGTTGCTGAGACTGAGCACCTGAACCTACATTATGAGACAATGTATCACATAGATGTATATATGGATCAGTCCTTTGAGGATGTAATGAGTATATGGGGGTGAATACATAGTAAATCTATATCTTAACGTCATAAAATTTATAGAATATGTATGTTGTATGTAATGACTCACATGGCTAGAATAATTGAAAGCTAAGAATGCCAGATCATGAACAATTAAACATACTGTATAAAACTGATGAGCCATCACCTTTAAAGACTAAAAATTATACTTGTATACTATTTTCAAATCATGCAAGCTAAGTGTAGAAAGAACTCACTTTTATCATCTAAAAACTGAAAGCTGAAATTCAATAACTGAAGTGATATGTAAGATAATATCTAAGTAAAATGTGAGCCCTTACACCTAGTTTATAAAAGCTTTTCAGTTATTATTTTTTATTAGGGAGGTTCTTCTAACCGACATAAACCATGTGAGTTATCATGGAGTCCAACGTCTTGTTCTTCTAAGGGAAAAACCTCATGTTGGGGAGAGGTGTCATACTCTTGCCAGGGAGTATAACCTGAGCTAAGTGATCACAATTGTAACTGTCATCCATATAACAATAGGAATACTGAATCTGTACCGACGTTAGCTCATAGTTCTAGGAAAGTAGGATGCGCTAAACCCATACTTTCCGCTCGGTGCTAAATAATACTCCCTTAATTATATGCTCATTCTGTAGGAAAATCCACTTTTAAAAGTCATAATATTTCATACTGAAAACTAACTGTGCATCTGTTCATTCAAAAGTGAATTTAAGTTGTAAAGTGGATTCCATATCTTAGCTAAAGATCAATAGATCAAATCTTTATTCAAGTTGTCTATAAGCATATCATGGGATGCTTAAAAGCATAATCATTCTTGAAATAGCAATATTCAACTAGGGATTGATAATCCATGCTTCAAATTCATGTCAAAACATCATAATGTTCATGCTTGATAATGTAAATATTCATAATTCAACTTAAAATCTGGAAAATATAATCATATGCATCAATTTACGAAAGTAGACATGTAATTTAACATAAAAAACTCTTAAAACATCATAATCTTCAAATAGCAGTAAATGGGTATGAACCCTAAATTGTAATTCATGTAAAATCATGTAAATTTGAAATTTAAAACTACTTTTGGGCACAAGGATGGAAGATTTATCCTTGTTCAAAACCCCACATACCTTAATTGATAAACTAGATTAAAAAGCTTGGTTTTGAGATCCTATTTGTGCTCTTGAAGATTGATTCTTGGAACTCTTGAATTTTGAACTATTTTGGGAAAAGAATGGTGGAATTTTGGGAATTCTTGAAGTTGAATGTTGAAGCCTAGGGTTTTAATTGAGAGGGATTTGATGAACAATGAGCATATTTTGCTCAATATTATGATTAATCTTCTGTTTACATGATTTGGGGGTTTGATGAAAGACAAGATTGCTCTTGGGATTTAAAATCTAGTAACTGGAAAGCCGATTGAGGCTTCACCACAATGCGGTGAGTGGGTCATCTCAATACCCACCGCGACGTGGTTGAATCGCAGTGACTTACTGGATTGTGACAATTTCTATTTTGGGATTCACCGCGATGCGGTGCAATTGCGGCGACCCTCTGAAAATTAACAAATGCCAATTCGGCCTCCAGCGCGACGTGGTGGCCTCTTCATTGTGATACTCACTGCGACGCAGCCTAATCGCGGTGGGATACTATTTTGCCAATTTTAATGTGATCCAATCCTCGTTTGAAAATTCCAAAACTTACCCGAGACATGCTATTTTCACCCCTAAATATAATTTAACTCACAAATCATTATCTCGGAGCCCAGAGGGTCAACTTAGAAATCTTTGAAGTTTTAAAGGGAGACAAAATAACTAAGTCCCTCAAAGCTTAACTTTATTTTTTAGATTCTAAGTACTAAAAGTATGTACTAAGGGCTAGACCAAACTAGAAATATTTAGGGTATTACAATATCTCCCCCTTGGGAACATTCGTCCTCGAATGAGGCTAACGAAACTGAGATGCTGAAAACTGAGGCTATAACTGGTATGCACAATTGAAAGCCTAACTAAACTGATTTGTAAATGCAAGAACTATCTAATGAACGACTATATAAAGCTGAAACTTTGAATGAAAAAAGATGATCTTGGGAAACTTGTTACCTTGAACTGAATCTGAATCTACAGTGAAAAGATAAGGGTACTTGGTTCGCACATCTGCTTTTGCTTCCCATGTGGCTCCCTCATCGGATTGATTCTACCAAAGAATTTTGACCAAGGGATCTTCTTTGTTCCTTAGTCTACGAATCTAGCGGTCAAGGATCTCGACTGGAATCTCTTCATAGGAGAGGCTATCATGAATATCTGTACTTTCTAAGGGTACTATAACCGCTGGATCACCAATCCACTTCTTTAACAAGGACACATGAATACAGTATGTACGGATGATAGGTCTGTAGGCAACTCAATCTCATATACCACCTTCCCAACACGACTCAATATCCTGTAGGGACCAACATAGCGGGGACTAAGCTTCCCCTTTTTGCCAAATCTCTTCACCCCTTTCATGGGTGAAACTTTTAAATAAACTAAATCACTAACGTCAAACTCTATATCTCTTCTGTTCACATCTACATATGATTTTTGATAACTCTAAGATGTTTTCAATATTTGTCAAATCAACTGTGTTTTCTCCATAGCTTCTAACAACATATTTGTCCCTAACAACGCGGCCTCACCCACTTCAAACAAACCGATAAATGATCTACATCTCCTCCCATAAAGTGCCTCAAACGGGGCCATCTGAATGCTAGCATGGTAACTATTGTTGTAGGAAAACATAGTCAATGGAAAATGCTCATCCTATCTACCCTTAAAATCTAGCACACATGACCTCAACATATCTTCTAGAGTATGAATGGTCCTCTCTTCCTGACCATCTATCTGAGAATGAAAAGCTAAACTAAGATGGACTTGGGTACCAAGACCCTTCTGAAAGGCTTTCCAAAAGTGAGAGGTAAACTGAGTACCCCTATCTAAAATAATAGATGACGAAACTCCATGCAATCAAACCAATTCTTTAATATACAACCTAGCATAATCTACAGCTGAGTAGAATGTATGACCTTACAGGAAATAGGCTGATTTAGTCAACCTGTCTACTATAACCCAAATCGAATCATGTTGACATCGCGAACGAGGTAACCCTATTATGAAATTCATGTTCACCTCTTCCTACTTCCAAGTAGAAATACTGAACTCTTGCAAAGTACCACCAGGCCTTTGGTGCTCTACTTTAACCCGTTGGCAAACTGAATATTTAGCTACGAACTCTGCAATATCTTTCTTCATACCACTCCACCTATAGATCTCCCATAAATTTCGGTACATCTTAGTGGCACTAGGATGGATGGAGTAATGCACACCATGCACTTCATCCATAATCTGCTGTTGAAATTCATCAACGCACGGTACACACATTCTACTTTGGTATCTTAACATGCCATCTCCCACTTGGGAGAAAACCTTCACCTTCTTATCTCTAACCAACTCCTTTAACTTAACTAGGATGTGATCCTGATCTTGTTTCTCCTTCACCTCAGAAACTAAGGAAGATTTTGCACTACTCTGCACCCAAACACTACCCTCAACCGAATCAACCAAACGAAAACCCAATCTAGCCAATCGATGAACTTCCCAAACTAACTCTTTCTTATTAGTCTCCACATGAGCAACACTACCCATAGGTAGTCTACTAAGGGCGTATGCCATAATATTGGCCTTGACCGGATGATACAAAACACTCATGTCATAATCTTTCAATAATTCTAGCCACCTTCTCTGACAAAGATTTAACTCTCTCTGCGTAAACACATAGTGCAAACTTTTGTGGTCCGTAAACACATCAACATGCACCCCATAAAGATAATACCTCCATAGTTTCAAAGCAAACACAACAATAGCTAACTCAAGGTCATTTGTAGGATAGTTATTTTCATGAGGCTTAAGCTTTCTAGAGGCATAGGCTATGACCTTACCTCTCTGCATCAAAACACAACCCAAACCAACTCTAGAGGCATCACAATAAACAACAAATCCATCTATACCATCAGGTAATGCTAAGACTAGAGATGAAGTGAGTTGAGTCTTCAAATCCTGAAAAATCTTCTCACAAAATTTAACCACTGAAGCTTAACTTTCTTCTGAGTCAATCGGGTCATAGGAGACCCAATGGACGAAAACCCCTCAACAAACCGTCTGTAATATCCAGCTAAACCCAAGAAACTTCTGATGTCTAATGGAGAAATGGGTCTAGGCCAATTTCTCATGGCTTCAGTCTTTTGGGGATCAACTCTAATGCCATCACTGGAAACAACATGACCAAGGAAAGCTACTGACTTTAGCCAAAATTCACACTTATTGAATTTGGCGAACAATTGGTGATCTCTAAGAGTTTGCAACATGATTCTAAGATAGTCCGCATGATCTTTCTCACTATGGTAATAGACGAGGATATCATCGATTATGACAAACATGTCTAGATACTGTTTGAACACATGGATCATCAAGTTTATGAAGGATAATGGGGCATTTTTTAGCCTGAAAGACATGACTAGGAACTCAAAATGACCATAATAGGTTCTAAAAGTTGTCTTCAGGATATCATATTCCCTTAATCAAAGATGATAATAGCTGAATCTAAGGTCTATCTTGGAGAAATGACTTGCACCTTGGAGTTGATCAAACAAGTCAACGATTCTAGGAAAAGGATATCTGTTTTTAACTGTGACTTTATTCAGCTGACGATAGTCGATGCACATTCGTAAAGAACTGTTTTTCTTATGCACGAATAGTATGGGAGTGCCCCATGGAGAAATACTGGGAATTATAAAACCCTTATCTAAGAGGTCTTTGAGTTGTTTTTTCAACTCTTTAAGCTCAACAAGAGCCATACGATATGGAGGAATAGAGATGGGCTGAGTATCAGGGAGAAGATCAATTCTGAATTCTATTTCCCTATTGGGAGGTACCCCTGGCAATCTTCAGGAAACACATCAGAAAATTCATTGACTATGTGAACTGACTGAACTGTGGGAGTCTCAGACTTAGTGTCTTTGACTCAAACTAGATGATAGATACACCCTTTAGATATCAACCTCCTAGCCTTTAGATAGGATATGAAATGACTCATGGAGACACTGAATTGACTTTCCACTCAAAGATTGGCTTTGCAGGAAACTGAAACTTTACCACTCGGGTGCGACAATCTATGGATGCATAATAAAAATGGAGCCAATCCATACTAAGAATAAGGTCAAAGTCAACCATGTCTAATTCTATCAAATCTTCTAACATGAACTTATGAAGGGAAGTAATGGGAAACTTTATATAGATCTGTTTGGTAACAATTGACTCACCCACTAGAGTAGAAACCAAGAAGGGCTCAGGGATTTTTTTTAGGACCTATTTCAAAATTAACTGCAACTAGTGGGGTCACATAAGAGAAAAACAACCCAGGGTCCAACAACACATAAAAGTCAAGATGAAAGACATGAAGTATACCAGTAACAACATCTTGGGAGATCTCTTGCTCCTGACGGGATGGTAAAACATAGAACCAATTCTGGCGCTGATCGCCACTAGTACTGGATGATACGCCCTGAGGTGGGGTTGGGCGAGCTATGGGAGCAGGTGCATTAGTAGCCTGAGTCTGGAGACAAACATCCCTACTTTCTTGCTTAGCATATGGTCATTCCTTGATACCTTGGTCCAACTAAACACATCCAAAACAACCTTTCTATCCTAACAAGCACTCAGTAGGATGATTTTTACCATATCTAACACATGAAGGATAACTAGGACTTCAACCCATACTATTCTGAGATCTAGACATAGAAGTCCTACCCCACTGTTCCTGCTTAGTTCTGGGTGCAGGGGCACTAGATGAAGATGGCGCTGGAAAAGAAGGACGACTCTAAAATTGTGAACGATTTTCTCCTGCAGACCTTCACTGACCATACTCAAACTGTCCAATTCTGGCCTTTTTATTTCTTCTATCCCTTTCTTTCAACTTTTCTGCCTTAATCTACTGGGCATGAGTCATTAATCTAGCAAGATCCATATCTCCAATAAGCATGGCAGTCCTACACTTCTTGACTACAAATCTAGATACTCCGGTAACAAACTTACTCATACTAGATTTAGTGTCGGCCATCAAATCAGGAGCATACTTGGACAACTGGTTGAACTTAAAGCAATACTCCTTCACTATCATTGATCCCTTCCTCATGTTCATGAACTCCTCAATCTTGGCTTCCCGTAACTCACGCAGAAAGAACCTATCTAGAAAAGCATCCTAAAACACCTGCCAACTTATGGGAGTTGTATTCTTACCCTTACCTTTCTTCCACATAACAACACAATCATAAGCAACATCTTTCAACCTATGAGAATCCAATTCTAAACTCTCTCCTTCAGTAACATACATAACTTGGGTGATATTTTTCACCTCATTAAGATACAACTGTGGGTCCTCACCTAGATTTGACCTAAAGAATTTGGGAAAATTTATCCTCATGAAGTCACAAATTATGGCTACAACTAAATTACTTTCTTGCTAATGCAGAACTATAGCCTGATTATTAGCCTGAATATTAACAGTCACATCTTGGGCTAACGCCTAAAAAGAAGCCCGAAATTCGTCATGAGACACATTCTCATTTAGGGGATCAACAGGTTGGGGTGGCTGGTTATCATTTCTACGAGCATTAGCTCTTTGAGGAGGCATATTTTTTCATGAAAGAACATGAGTTAATAGCAGATAGAGACAGTTGTAAGAACGATGGATTATGAAAAAAAAGATGATTTTCCTAAAATATCCCGTAGTCTCTTGCTAATAGATGTGGCGCGCTTCACACCCATGATCAAGACTCTACATAACACAGCTTGTCTAACTCCCTAGGACTCTCTAAACCTTTAGATCTAATACCAAGATTGTAATTACCCAAAACTTGGTCTCGAGATGCCACACGGTGCTCAAGACTATGAGTAGCCTCAAGATAACCCTATAATCCTTCTACTAAGTCTATTACTACCATTAAGGTAAACAGGCCAAGCATCAATACTAAATTATATCATAACTGTCTAAGATCAACAGAATATACTGTCTAGATAACAAATGCAAAAAGTCTGAAAATAATAACAAGTAGTCCGACAAGCCTCTACTGCTAAGGAACTAAAGAGCCATTGGGATAGACCCAAAACTAACTAATACTAAACTAAAAATAATAAATCAAATACTATGAAAGCTGGAAATCTGAATAAATAGTCCCTCAAACCATGAGGACTCACCAACTGTAGAGGTGTAGATAGAGATGCCCAAAATCACTCACGCTGCTGAGACTGAGCACCTGAACCTACATTATGAGAAAATGTAGCGCATAGACGTATATGTGGATTAGTACTTTAAGGATGTACTGAGTATATGGGAGTGAATGCATAGTAAATCAATATCTTAATATTATAAAATTCATAGAATTTGTATACTGTATGTATAACTCACATGGCTAGAATAATTGAAAGCTAAAAATCACAGATCATGAGCAATTAAACATACTGTATAAAACTGGTGAGCCATCACCTTTAAAGTCTAAAAATTGTACTTGTATACTATTTTCAAATCATACAAGCTAAGTGTAGAAATAACTCACTTTATCATCTGAAAAGTGAAAGTTGAAATCTAATAACTAATGTGCTATGTAAGATAATGTCTGAGTAAAATTATGAGTCTTTACACCTAGTTTTTAAAAGCTTTTCTGTTATTATTTTCTGTTAGGGAGTTTCTTCTAACTGACATAAATCATGTGGCCTATCATGGAGTCCAACGTCATGTTCCCCTAAGGGGAAAACCTCATATTGGAGAGAGGTGTCATACTCTTGCCAGGGAGTATAACTTGATCTAAGTGATCACATCTGTAACTGTCATCTATATAGAAATAAAAATACTAAATCTGTACCTACGTTGGCTTGTAGTTCTAGGAAAGTAGGATGTGCTAAACCCACACTTTCCGCTCGATGCAAAATACTACTCCCTTAATTATATGCTCATTCTGTAGAAAAATCCACTTTAAAAAGTCATAATGTTTCATACTGAAAGCCAACTGTGCATCTGCTCATTCAAAACTCAATTTAAGTTATAAAGTGGATTCCATATCTTAGATAAAGATCAAACGATCAAATCTTTATTCAAAGTTGTCTATAAACATATCATGGGATGCTTAAAAGCATAACCATTCTTGAAATAGCAATATTCAACTAGGGCTTAATAACCCATACTTCAAATTCATGTCAAAATATCATAATGTTCATGCTTCATAATGTAGATATTCATAATTCAACTCAAAATCTAGAAAATATAATCATACACATTAATTTACAAAAGTAGACATGTAATTCAACATCAAAAACACTTAAAAACATCATAATCTTCAAATAGCAGTAAATGGGTATGAACCCTATATTGTAATTCATGTAAAATCATGTAAATTTAAAAATTAAAACTAGTTTTGGGCACAAGGATGGAAAATTTATCCTTGTTCAAAACCCCAGATACCTTAATTGATAAACTAGATGAAAAAGCTTGATTTTGAGATCCTATTTGGCTCTTGAAGATTGATTCTTGGAATTCTTTAATTAGGAACCTTGAATTTTGAACTATTTTGAGAAAAGAATGGTGGAATTTTGGGAATTCTTAAAGTTGAATGTTGAAGCCTACGGTTTTAATTGAGAGGGATTTGATGAACAATGAGCATATTTTGCTAAATATTATGATTAATCTTCTGTTTACATGATTTAGGGGCTTGATAAAAGACAAGATTTCCCTTGGGATTTAAAATCCCATAACTGGAACTTTGATTAAGGCTTCGCCACGATGCGGTGAGTGGGTCATTGCGATAACCACTGTGATGCGGTGGAATCGCAGTGACTCACTGGATTGTGACAATTGGTGCTTTAGGATTCACCGCAATGCAGTGCAATCGCGGTGACCCTCTGGAAATTGACAAATGCCGATTTGGCCTCCACTACGACGTGGTGGCCTCCTCACCGCGATACTCACCGCGATGCATCCTAATAGTGATAATCTACTATTTTCCAATTCAACTTCGATCTAATCCTCATTTGAAAATTCTAAAACGTACCCAAGACATGCTATTTTCACCCTTAAATATAATTTAACTCACAAATCATTATCTCGGAGCCCGGAGGGTCAACTTAGAAATTTTTAAAGTTTAAAGGGAGTCAAAATAACTTCGTCCCTCAACTCTTAACTTTATTTTTTAGATTCTAAGTGCTACTAGTATGTACTAAGGGATGGACTAAGCTAGAAATATTTGTAATATTACTAAAGTTTTGTACTTTAGTCATCATGATATCTACTCATGCCTTAAATGTCAGCTCCATGATCATAGCTCATATTCATGAACTTTCTATAGAACTATGTACGCTCTCAGTTCCTAGTATGAGGAGTTCTAGTTCACTCAACAGTACAAATCTTATTCCCTAAAATTATGAACTCCAAACTCAGGTCTTGCAGATCATGACTCATGTACTCATGATTTACAGAATGTTTAGTTCCACGTACTCATGGTACACCCATAATGACCAGTGAAATTTAGATTATGTTATTTATATCTTCAGTTTTTATCTCGATAATTAATCTTTATTGTGGATACTTTATTCCCCAGGCCTCAGTTTAGTGTCAAGTTATGCATAGTATTCTTTCATGCTTCAGGTCCTTATGTTCTAACTTTCAGTGACCTCTCCTTATGTAAAGATAGTGGTGATGGACAATTGTTTAAATGGGAAAGAGTAAATGTTTCTTCTGGAGAAAATATTATTATATATTTGTTTTATGTGAGGCTATAAGGTTGAAGAAAGATTGAGGCAAAGATTTTGTTATATGTCATGGTTAGTTAAGAATTCTAGGTGTGTTTTCTTAGGAATCGTGCAAGAAAGTTATTATTGATAGAGGTTTAGAGAATATGAAGAAGATGTTTTTATGGTGTTTGCCTAGAAGTTCATAGGTGTTTATAATTATAGGCTTGAATGTCATATTAGTATATAAGTGGATGGGTTATTGTGCACTAGTAAATTCCTAGTAAGAGGATGAATTTAGTTGTTGAGGTGGTAAGAAGAATAATTCTTTTGATGAGAAGTTGTGAAAATTCATAGGGTATTGAATTCATGGTTCAGACTAGAATTATGGTGTTATGTGCAGTACCTTGTAATTTCGAGTTAGGATTGAACATGGTGAGAGTAGGTAGTTCAACTCAGATTTTGGATGGAGTAGTTATATATACCCATGCGAGTATTTAAGGAGCGAGGCTAAGATCGAATTGGGCAATTGCATTGCCTAAGGCCTAGTAATTCTATCCCATCTTATGTTTCATAGGCCTATGTTCCATGTTACAGAGTTATATCCATATTAAGATTCCTTAATCAGATATCTCACTTAGATCATGCCCAAGATTCTTTGCTCCCTAATGTTATTAGAACTTCTTGCAAAGAGTGTTGAAGAAATACTCCAGTTGAGTATAAGCTTTCAGTATAATTATGTCCATATAACCAACAATTCAGTTTAGCAGTCAGATAGACAAGTTCCTATGGGTTTTCCATCTTTCAATCTAGTATTACTATATGAAGTTTCTTGAGTATGGCCATTCCAAGAGATAATTTGTTTGAATCCATATAAATTGTGAATTTAGTTCAGTTCATGCATCATGTTTCAGATTTAGATATTCATTCATGATTCAGTTCGTAAGTGTCCTGTGCATCATCTCAGTCTTTCCTTAATATTTTAGCCAAGTCAGTATTATTCGGGAGATGAATGATCCCAACGGTGAGATATTGTAATACCTCAAGTTTTTATGTCCTAAACCTCTCAACTTTTCTTTATGAAACTAGATCCAGCCTGAGGTAATGGTTTCTCATAAGTTGACTCTCTCGTTTCTATCTTAACCTTATAACCATTCTCATGTCATTACATGTATTTGCGAAACCAGTTCAGTTCATGCATCATGTTTCAGATTTAGTTGAGTAATCATGATCCAAGTCATTCATGTTCAGCATATGATCTTAATTGCCTTAGTATAATACTCTCAGTCTAACTAATCTCATTTGAGGAGGAATGTTACTAAGAGGGAGATATTGTAATACCCCATATTATTCTTGGCTCGATTCAGCTTTAATTTGCATACATAAGGGGTCCAAGGCTTGAAAATTTTACCAAGTTTTGGTGACTTAGTCATTTTCAAGACCTATAAACTTCGAGGATTTTTATTTTGGTCTTCCCGACCCTGAGATGTTAGTTTTTGAGTTAATTCATGTTTAGGGATGTAAAAAGTATGCCTCGGAAGAGTTCTATATTTTTTGGACAAGGTTTGGGGCATGTTTGGATCACAAAACTAGTGGGTCACCGTGATATGCCCACGCTGCGGCATCAGTCTGGACCTCATGCTGACCGTGTTGCAGTGAGGGATTTCTTCAACTGCGACAAGACAATATTGCAGTGAGGATATTGCATCATGTTCTTGATTTAAATGATTGAAGTGCAATTGGGTATTTCCCCCCTCAACCCAAATCATCCATAACATGGCTTAGGGCATCTTTTAGGGTATTATTTACCCTTATTCTCAAAATCACTCTCAAGAAAACCCTCCCCCTTCCCCAAGGACAAATTCAAATTCTTTTCCCCAAGTAATCAAGAATTCAAGCCCCCCAAGTTCAATAATCTTCAAGAAAGCATTAAGAGTAGGGTCTCTTTCCCAAGTTAAGAAGCTTAAGGTATATGGGGTGTTCATACATAGGTCCCTTTCACCCATGGAGCCCAAAAACCTTAATTTGATTAAGAATATGAGTTTTCCCCTTTTATGAAGTTGCACATGTTCAAGATGAGTTTAAATCATGTCTTTCCTTAGTAATTTGATTCAATTCATGCCCAAGGATGATTTCATGAAAAGTTAGGTTATCTCATGCTTCAAGTTTCAATCTCCCATGTTATATTCAAGTGAGTTTTATGTTATATTATCAAGTCGTGATCTCAATCGCGTAATCATGTTGTTTTCCCATGTTTTAAGACATTCTCATGTTCAAGTTCATGATTCTCACATGTTTGATGAAATTTCTATGTTTTAGGATTGTTGAACCATAATTTCATACTACAGTTTTAACCCTTAACATTGTATTTTATAATCATTCAGTGCTGGCGGGTTATGAATACCCGATACCTACGTGTTTTACAGGATTTCAGATCTTTCAAGTAATGATTTCAGTTAAACTATGAATATTACCATTTACTCAGTTGTCATTATCATGATGAGAAATAAAAGTTGTTATGTGCATTGAGTCTAGGAGACACACCATGGATTCTGAGGATATCTTCAGATTTTAGGGTTGTATTTGTATTCCCCGACTTGATTTGATTCCATCGATTCTACACAAGGCTCAGAGTTCTAGATATTCTATTCATCCCAGTACAACCAAGATGTATAGAGATTTGAGGTAGTTGTACTGGTGGGATGGTATGAAGAAGGATGTGGCAGACTTTATGGCTCGTTGCCTATGTTGTCAGTAGGTTAAGGCCGAGCATTAGCATCCAGGTGGATTGACTCAGATATTACCCATTTTCGAGTAGAAATGGGAAAGGATCACCATGGAATTCATTAGTGGGTTGCCTCGTACTTCCCATGATCATGATGGTATTTGGATTATTATGGATCGCTTGACTAAGTCGGTGCACTTCATTCCTATTCTGATAACCTTCAGTGCTGAGAGATTAGCCTAGATTTATGTTCGGGAGATAGTTTGTTTGCATGGGGTCCCTGTGTCTATCATATCAGATCGTGGTTCTGTGTTTACTTTGAGGTTTTGGAGAGCATTTCAGGGGAGTTGGGTACTCGAGTGGATTTGAGGATAACTTTTCATCTGCAGACGGATGGTCAATCCAAGCAGACTATTCAGGTGTTGGAGGATATGCTCCGAGCATATGTTATGCACTTTGGAGGTCAGTGGGATTAATACTTAGCATTGATGGAGTTCGCCTACAATAATAGTTATCATTCGAGTTTTGAGATGGAACCTTATGAGGTGTTGTATGGTAGGAGGTGTCATTCCCCCGTAGGATGGTTTAAGACTTCCTAGGTTAGACCCTATATTATAGACTTGCTTCAGGACTCGTTGGATAGAGTCAGGGTGATTCAAGATAGGCTGAGAGTAGCCTAGAGTAGGCAGAAGTCCTATACCGACCATAGACTCCGTACCTTAAGATTTGGAGTTAGTGACCGTATGTTCCTTCGTGTTTTATCTATGAGAGGTGTGATGAGATTTGGGAGGAAGGGTAAGCTTAGCCCTTACTATATTGGCCCTTTTGAGATTCTTTGATTAGTTGGTGAGGTGTCCTATGAGTTGGCCTTACCTCCAGACTTTGCTGTTGTTCATCCAGTTTTCCATGCCTTTATGTTGTGGAAATATATTCTTGATCCTTCTTTTGTGCTTAGATGAGACTCAGTCTAGTTGGACGAGCAGTTGACCTTTGTGTAGGAGCTCGTGCTTATTTTGGATAGTAATGTGAGGCGACTGCGTACCAGGGAGATTTCAGTTCAAGGTCTAGTGGAGGAATATCCCAGTAGAGGAAGCTACTTGGGAGATCAAGAGTGAGATGCAGGCCTAGTATCCTCACTTGTTCGAGACTTCAAGTACTTTCTTGACTTTAACTTTTGGGGAAAAAATTTCCTTAGTAGTGGATGTTATCCGTATTCTTTCCTATTTCCCCTGATAGAGCTTCTCTATAGTCGTCCCAAGTTGTTAGTGACTTACAGGGACTGATAGTTCGGTTACCTGGCAGTTCGTTTGGTTCCTTGAACCACTTTCTAAATTTAAAGTCTTCATTGGTCCTAATTGACCACTAAACAAAAACTTTAGAAATCTACTTTAAATGTGAAATACAACTTCTTCAATGCGTCCGGAACATCAAAAACTATGTAACTACATATCTTGTTTGTTCAAAACAGACCCCAGATGCATCTCGAGGCATTGTCCAAAGCTCAAAGTCAAGTTCCAAGCTTTATCCATGCCTTGTGTTAATTATGATGCTGTGACCGCGGAGGCTATGGTGCGACCGCGGTGCCGCGACCGTGGCTAGGCGAAGGGCGCGACCGCTCTACTCGAGGCTAGGTGGAACCTATTTAAAGGCTGCTTTGTTCGAAATTTTGCCCATTTGTGCCTCCTTCTTGAACTTTAAAACCCTAATGAAGTGTGAAATCTTCTAACCAAGTCTTGTGGGTTGAATTGGAGCTTAAACAACTTGTGAAATTAAATCTTGCTATAATATAAGGTAAAATCTCTTCTAGTTTGGTATTGATTACATGGTTTCTTGACTCAAAACCCCTAAATCATCGAGGCTCAAGTGTAATCCCAAATATGATTGAGTGACTCAAATTCCTTGAGGGTTATGACTCCTTAAAGGTGTTGAACAATGGGTTAGTTTTGGAAACTCATTTTCCAAAGGTGAAACCCACTTGGGGTTTTGGTGTTATCTTGAACCCATGGAACAATGGCGCCATAATGGGTATTGTTAATCTTGTTATAATGCTTAGATTGTATTGTATATAGCTTTTCTCGTGGATGAAGGAGATTCAACAAAAGGAAAGAAAAATCTTGTTGGTTCGTGAGTTACTTGGACTCAAGGTAGGTTAGGCTTACTTGTAGTTAGATTGAGCTTGATTGTAGTATAATTGTTGATATCTTGTGAGATTGGGCACTATTTAGATAATAAATTTTTAAATAGTTATAATTGGGAATAGTTAGTTCTGATAGGTTATTGAATTTGCAAGGTGATATGCTTGACCCTTAGCCTAGAACCTTGGATAGTCTACTTGTAGTTTCATAAATAGTATGATAATACTCTAGTTTCTCTAATAGATGAGAATGGTGTTGCTCCCTAACCTTAGGATTATGTTGACCTTGCTAGTGCTTAGTTAGGAAATGACCTTAATGTTGGATTGGCTTAGGAGAAATACTTGAAAAAGGTTTTCCCGATAGGCTTAGCAAGGATTGATAAGCCCATATGAGATGATATAGATAACTTAGCCTAATCTTGGTAGGTGTTAGACTTGTGATGGTGGACTTTGGCATTCTTGGAATTTAGCAGAGGGACTTGACCCACCTTAAGCTTGATGAAATCCCTTAGATACCTAGATACTAAATGAATGTCTAAATTACGTTGTTGAAATTATTAATGGTTAAACCACAGTTATTAGGTTATACATGTGGATAATGATTGGTTAATATATATACTTGATGGATTGTCTAGTGTTCATGATATGGATAGCCTTGAGAAAGTGATGATTGTATATATATCATGTGGATACTCATGTTCATATTTATGCTCATGTTATGTAGTAATGCTTATTAGCAAAGTAGGATGATACGTGTTTTCTTACACCCTTATTACTCTATTATTGTGAGCTTGTATTTGCTTATTATTTTGTCTATGTATGTGTATGTATGTTGATTGCCTTGAGAAATGTGAAATGGTATGATGATGTTCGGTGAATTTGAAAGATGTGTCAATGTGATAATAATACCCGAATGTTGATTGCCTTGAGAAATGTGAAATGCCATGATGATGTCCGGTGAATTCGAAAGAGGTGTCGATGTGATGATACTATTCGGTGAATCTGAAAGAGGTAATGATGTATGATGTTACCTAGTGAATCCGAATGATATGTTGATGCTATGATATTGCCCAATGAATTTGGAGGATATGTTGATGAGATGTTGATACCAGGTAAATCCGAAAGAGGTGATGATGTTATAATGATACCCGATGAATTCGGAGAATATGTTGATGTTATATTGATACCCGGTGAATCCGAAGGATATGTTGATGATATGACTGATACCCGGTGAATTCGGAGGATATGTTGATGTTATGTTGATACCCGGTGAATCTGGAAGAGGTAAAGATGTTATGATGCCGTGTGGGGAAAATTTACATAAATGCACCGATACTTGTAAGGGCCAAACCGCTTATGTACTTGTGACATGATGTCTTTTTTTGTAAATGGTTATTCATTCCTTGTCCTTATTCACTAAATGAGAGTTGTGATCCTTGTTAACCCTAATTGGTAACTAGAAGTAACTTATGCCTATTAATGCGTTAAGTCTAATTGGTATGTGTAATCTTATGTAGAACCAAAGGCCTGCCTAACAAATCTATTCGACTTGTAATAATGGTTATGTTATGGAATTTCACCTAATAAAGTTGATTATGTGATAAAGAGTTATTTCTAATAAATAATTATGACATGTAGGCTAGAAACCTAGTGAACTAGTTGGTGGACCTTACTTGCTTAAAATATGGGAGATAGTACTTAAAGTTGGACTTAGTATTACATGATGAATTATTAGGTCGACTTATATTATGTGATGTTGAGGTGGTTTAATTGATGACTTATACCATGGAAATGCTAGTTAGAGAATAGCCTTGGGATAGATGAGTAACAAATAGTATGGGTAACTTGTAGCTATTCCTTAATTGATGACTAGTAACTATAAGACTCGTAGTCTAGTGGCTTATGGAAGTGGAGGTTAACTTCAATAGACTAAAACATGGAGTTTATCAATGAACTAGAGATTTAGTAACTATATAGCAATGCTATAACAATATTGGTTTCGTTGTGATTAAATTATGGTATGAATATTGGATGTGGTTCTCGGTAATAAGTCATGGCGGGGTTGTGCTAACCCCGGCTTCAGCAAGCGTGGAGTAGTTGTGTTTTATTGTATTATTGGTTGATCTTTTAGTGTACTCTCCGGTGGTATGGAACGCTGTGGCGAGTTCTTGGTTGTGTTCTTTCGTGTGTACTTCCCGACGGTATGGGAAGTCGTGGTAAGTCTTATGTTTTATACTTTAGTGATGTGTATGTGTTGATTATAAAATGACATGATTGATATTTGGTATGTGACTTTACGCTTCCAAAATGATACTCATTTGATATGACGATTATGAAGTTTATTGATATAGTATACCGTGCTATTGCCTTAGTAGTATAGATATTGTTTCAGTGATATTGGAGAAGATTCAGGTTAGATCCTATACCTTGACTTTAAGTTATTGTCTTATTTTATATCTTCTTTATATTACAATTTAACTCAGTCGGCCAATGATTCCTACTGAGTACCCATGTTTTGGTACTCATACTACACTTCTGTATCTTTTTGGTGTAGACTTAGGTTATAGTTGTCATTGTTGAGCTAGTTCGTGCTGCGTTGACTATATGGAGACAGGGTGAGCTCTTGGAGTTTGAGTTTCCCTCTTTTCCATCTATCTTTAATTGTCTTTTGTTTCCGAGATAAATGTATGAGATTATTTAAGACATTTGAGACTTGGAGTTGTAAATTCTATTGTTAAGTCTAGACGCTCTTGTACTATTACTATTAGGTCATGGGATTGGTGTTGAATATCGGTTGTCTTTAGTTGTGAAATGCAATTGTTTATATTGTATTCATATATAGGGTCCGTGTTGGATATTTCTATTGAAGTAACCCATTGCATTAACTCTGGGTTATGGTATCGACTTACCTACCGGTGGAATGTGGTGGGTGCCATCATGACTCGGAATTCGGGTCGCGACAGTAGTAGTAGCATCTGATTATTTTTATATTTACAAACAACCACAAGTAGTTGATCTTTACAAACCCCTTTCTAAATGCAACCATCAAATCTAATACATCTCCTAGCACCAACTTTAAATGCTCTCTTCAAAGCATCAAAACATATATAAAATGATCGAAACTATTTTCTTCCACTTTCAAAGAATTTTTCACTAAGCCTCACCACTATTTGGATTAGTTTCTTAAAAACTCATCTCAATAATTCAAAATTCTTAAACTCTTCTACATTGCCATCCATGATCTATTGCAGCATAATATTTTTAGCTTTTCTTGCCACTGTCCCTCCTAATATATACGTCCAACTCTTTTTTCACTAAATCTGAAATTGAAAAACTATAATGCCAAGCTCAAATATAATTTAGTCCTTGTATCTCTTTTCAAAATACTTTAAATTCACAAGTTTATTTTTGGTTGTGGCATTACATATATGCATTGGATTATACTTCTTCACCTGAAAATCTTCAGTTCTAGAATCATGGCTTCCAAACAACAATCATGGATAATCATCAATAACACTTTACTCTTATCCTTTTTGGTTTATTAACATACTTGTCTTAACTCTACATATTCTTTCACAGCGTACATAGTAACAACTTTTCTAAATTGCTCAACATTTTCAAAGCAAAGACCAAACTCCTAAATTATATTTTTTACAAATAGGATCAAAGACAATTCTTTTATGATTTTTTTTTTGCTTTACTTGTTTTTCCTTCTTTTCTTGAAGGTTGTTTTACTTTATCATCCCCATCATTACCCTCATCACTATCTATTTCAAAACTAACTTCTACATCAAAATCAATTTATGGCTCATCTTCAGCTACCTTACCCTCTAAAGTAGTTTTTTTGTTGAATAAGAACTTATCATATCCCAAGTCAAATCTTTTTTTACCTTAACTAACCCCTTCAATTCTAGGCTTTTTTTTTAATTTCTTTAGCTCTTTTCCTTTTAGCAGCTCTCTTTTCTTCCCTCAAAATTCTAACATCCTCATGAACATCACTATCATATTCATCTTCATAAAAAAAGTTTCATAATCAGATTTGCAGTATCATCTGTTTCATCCAAGATTTTCTCACCATGAGGAGTAGCATCACTATCACTATCTAAGTTCTTCTCACTAGTAGAAGCAACACCAACACCACTACGATTTTTCATAATACTAGCAAAGGTGCACTATCCAAGTTCTTCCCAACAGTACCACCAACACCACAATCCAAGTTTTCCTTAACACCAACTAAGTCCTCACCATTAGAACCACCAGCACCAACACCACTCAACTCCTCAGCACTAGTAGCAACAACACCACTATCCAAATTTTTCACTCATAAAAGGCTCTTGAGGTGTTGCAGCCACTACAAAATTCTCTTCAAATTCTAAATCATTACTAATTTCACAATCTTTATTGGACTCTTTATCAAAAGAAGCACAAGATTTTCCACCCACATGGGGACATATTCAATGGCAGGGACCCCTTGGTGCTCTTCTACTAAATGTGATACATATAGCTGAACTATATCTTCATTTTTAAATTGAAGTACAATATCCAAAATATCTCTATCAAAAGTCACTTTACTAGATAATTACATTTAGGGGGTCTGATATAGACAATACACTAGAAAATATTATAATCAATTTCTTTAACATATCCAAGAAACTCAAAGTAGAAAAATTTATCAATATATGAGGCTTTTGCTGTAATTTTCATCCATGATTAAAACTCAAGGTAATGTACGTAAAATTCATAGTTAATCTACAAATAATAAAAATATATGATTTTTAGAACAAAAAATTCTAAAATTAATTTTTATGGGACAAAAAAAAATCTAAACAACTCAAACAATTGATACGGAATAAAAAAAATCCTAAAACGAACTTATTTACAATGATAAAAGTTCATCTACAATCGAGTTATAGACCATCTAATTTTGAATAAAATTGAGTTGTGTGGGAATTTAAAATCCCGATTTTGGATGAAGAAATAAGAAAAATGGGATTTATTAAGGGAATTAGGGAAATTTATTAGGGTTGAGTCGGGTTTTAATTAGGAGCGAGTCAGATATTAATTATATTATAAAAATATAATATATAAAAGAATATATAATATCATTAAATGACGTGGACGGATCGAAACGTGCGTGGTCCAACACCACCCTTCCTTGTCTTCAGTTAAGCTTCACGAGGTTGAATTTAATTCAGTATAAAGTTGTTAGGGAGGAATATAATTGTCCGTGTAGTTTAGGGTCTAAAGTAAGTTATGCAGACAAGTTTAGGGGTAAAATGATGCTTTTTCTCTTACTTTTTGGTCTTATATGTGACACAACTAAAATGTGGTGAGCTAATCGATTTTTATACATTTTTAATATACTTTAAATTGTTAATTATTGTAATTTTGAGTACTTTTTACCTCATTTTAAATAATGTATGTGACTCACTTTGTCTAATTTATGTGAAGCAAATAGAACTAGAAGAGTCAATCAATTTTTATATGGTATTTAAAGATTTAAATTATTAATTATTGTGATTTATAGTAATTTTTATGAAATTTTTAAATAATATACATTAATCCTTCAATTTCAATTTATATGGTTCAAATGAATTTAAAGAGTCACCAAGAAAATTTTATTTTTAAAATATTTTAAGTTCAAATAATGCTGTAAATCATAATAATTAATAACACCATTTTTTTTCAAATTTCCTTTGTAATATCTTATTTGTTACTTTTCTTAAAAAAATAGTAGTGGTTTAACATTATTTTATGAATAGTGGATGATTTCAAAGTGGCACAACGTAACCCTTGGAATACTCATATCAAGAGGGCCCACATATATTTATTAATCAAGTGCAAAATTTTGCTTGTAGAAGAACAATTCATGTGGGGCCCATTTTTCTACCATAGTAATACATATAAAAGTTTTAATCAAATTCAAACATGAACATTATTGGAGTTCGGAACCAAAATAGACCATGTATTTAAAATAGTACATAAATATGCTTAAATCACATTTTTTGTGAGTTATGCACTTTCTTTTAAACGGCACAGTAGTAAACGACGTTAACATTTGAAAAGTGCATAACTCATAAAAAATGTGAGTTATTCATTTTGTTTTAACATAACTCACAAAAAAAGTGAGTTATGTACATAACTCTTTTTTTTGTGAGTTATATGCTAAACATAAAATCATTCTGGATCTTCTATTTATGTTTAAAATACAACTCACAAAAAAGTGAGTTATGTATATAACTCACTTTTTTTGTGAGTTATGTTAAAACAAAACAAATAACTCACTTAAAAAGTGAGTTATACATTATATATGTGTAAATAACTGTCAAGATCTGAGCCGAGGCCCTGGCCGCGACGGACATTTCGAACCACAAATGCCCGAGAGACCCCTGTAATAGCCCAACCCACTAGTGATATTGTCTGTTCTGGGCCCAGGCCTGTAAGGCTTTAAAATGCATCATTAGAGAGTAAGGCTTGCTTACTTATATACCCAACATCCCTTCTGTGTTTTGTCGATGTGGGACTCCTTATCCTAAGTTAGGGTGTTACATTCACCCCTCCTTATGGACTCAGCGCCCTCGCTGAGGTTTGCCCTACTGAGTGGGATTTGACAAGACTCAAGACTGAGGTTTGCCCCGCCTTACTGTGATTTGCCTAAAATCAGTTTGAACTCAAGTCCACATCGATAGGGCTGACCAGGAGAGGCTTTAATACCATTATTTTCATGACCCAAGTCGAGGCCCTGACCACGACGGGCATCCTAAACTATCAAGGCCCGAGAGATTCCTATAATGGCCTAACTCACTAGTGATATTGTTCGCTTTGGGCCCAGGCCCGTGTGACTTTAAAATGCGTCAGTAGAGAGTAAGACTCGCTTACTTATAAACCCAGCATCCCTACTTTATTTTGCTGATGTGGGACTCCTTATCCTAAGTTGGGGTGTTACAATAACTTTTTGAAAGTTCTCCTATTTAAACAAATGTATACATTCATTCTTTGTTGCACTTTTTCAATTTTTTCTTCTGTTGTATTGAAATTTTAATTCTTCTTTTTCAATTTTGTTCAATCTCAATTCATATTTTCAAAACTTAATCAAATCTTAAAGAATGAATTTTGAACGTTTTAAAGTTGCATATTTTTTGGGATGGCAAAATTATTCACGAGGGAAATACATCTATTATAGTATGCCCCCCAAGTCCAACGCGAAGTCCAATTTCAATTGGTTACAGAGAATTTGTAGAATCAATTTTTAGAAGAATGAAAATAAAAAGTGATGATTTTGATTTATTTATAGTCGGACAGTATCCAAGTTCCTTCTCATCACAAGGAATGACAAAATATGGAGAATGAATTATCAGTGACGATGATTCATTGACTGAATTTCTGAGGACTTCTTGTGACTATGTAAGTCAAATAAAGCTAAACATTCCTCAAGTTTATGTTAAGAAGGAGCATAAAAATCGTCCTGTGTAGTCTCTAATACAGACAAATGAGCATAAGCAATTTGAAGATACAACTAGTATTGTTAATGCTCATTTAACTCAGTATAATACTTTTTTTGATTTGAATGCTCGCCAATACATCGTGTCGAGTAACATGCCAACACAATTCTCAATACCTGATTTGAACGAAACTTTGAATGAAAGTGATCGATAATTTTTCTTAATTTGTGTTATTATTAATATTATATATTTTTAATGTTTTTCTAGCCTATTTCTTATGTTGTATGTTATATTTAATTTAGGGGCTTAACTCTGCGTGACACGAATAATGATGAATCTTTTGAAAATAATTATAATTATGGTCAATCATCTCAACTTAGATGAATGGATAATTATATATGTTCCTTTTACACATAAATAATGTATAACTCACTTTTTAAGTGAGTTATTCATTTTTGAAAAGTGGAAAGTGTATAATTGTTATGAAATATAAAATAGAGAAGAACAAGAGTAGAGAGAGAAGAGGGAGTAATTGTTATTTTTCTTAAGGGATTCTCTTGTTGTCCTTGAGGATAATTTACAATGGATAAAACCCCTCTATTTATAGGGGAAATTACTCTTAGTTTCTCTGTAAAAGATATATACTTCAAATCCTGATAGATATCAACTTGATCTTGATAGATCTTATCTATATTCTTGGTAGACATTCACTGTAACGCAAATACATTTATAACACTCCCCCTTGAATGTCTAATTGATAGATAATATGCCTTGTTAAAACCTTACTAGGAAAAACCCAGTGGAAAAAAATCTAGTGAAGGAAAAAGAGTACATATCTCTAACAATACGCATATAGGCTGTCTCATTAAAAACCTTACAAGGAAAACCCAATGGGACAAAAATTCGTAAGGGGAAAGAGTACAAAGCGTATTAACTCCCCCTAATGATAATATCCTTGAACCTTTGCATCCCGATCTTGTGCACCATCTTCTTGAAAGTTGCAGTTGGAGGAGACTTGGTGAATAAATCAGCCACATTGTCACTTGAACGAATCTGTTGTACGCTAATATCACCATTCTTTTGTAGCTCATGTATGTAGAAAAGCTTTGATGAAGTGTGCTTCATTCTATCTTCTTTTACGAATCCTTCTTTAAGATGTGTTATGCATATTGCATTATCTCTGTATAAAATTGTGAATACATTGCCACATTTCAAATCACATTTGTTGAATGTGATGTATCATGGACCTCAACCATATACATTCTCATCTTGCTTAATGAATACCAATTAGCTTAGCACGATTTGATGAAGTGCTAGATAGACTGCTTTGTATATCTCTAAGATATGACAGTTCCCCTACATATAAACACATAGCTTATTTGACACTGAGTTTTATACGGGTTAGATAAGTACCCAGGATCATCATAACCAATAAGATTGAAACTACAATCTTTAGAATAAAATAAGCTCATATATTTGATCTTATTCTGATGTCTCCTAGTAGGAGCAGAACTATACCTTGCTAACAAATTAATTGAAAAGGCTAAATCAGGCCTTTTAGTATTTGCAAGATACATGAGTGCACCAATTGCACTAAGATATAATACTTCATAATCAATCCAAATTGGTATATGTCTCATTTCAGCAAATAATCTATTGCTTTTTAAAACTCTCCAAGAGTTTCAATAATTTTCAAGCTATAAACTTATACAATATAAGGATTCTAAATAAGTTTTTTAGAAACTTTTATATTCTTCAAACATTTTGAATCCTTAGAAAGTTTTCATTTAAATTTTTTCAAGTGAAAATATTCATCATTTCATATGTGACATCTTCAAGTGTATGGACTGCAAATCAAATAAGTTTTACACTTACCAAGATGCATGCTTTCATGTCACTTGAAAAATATTTCTATGCCAGCATGCTTAAATAAACATATAATTCAGATCCTCGTAATCTTTCACAATATTGTGTCAATATTATATCAAAGATATTATCGATGATATATCATTTTACATCGGTTCACAATATGATCACTTCATTATTTTTAGGTACCTGAACCTATAAGGTTTCATGAAGTGTTATGTCGAAGGCTCTTCAAGAGCACATTGTCTTCTTATTATGATCATTTACTTATCCTTTGCAAGGATTATTTTATTTGGAACCAATTGGTCTACCATGCTTCACGCATGTATAGATTTTACCTTTAGGGACATAACATAGGAGCACTTGCAGCTTAAATATGAGATGCTATGAGAAAGCTTTCGGCATTTGACTTGAATTATCTTTTGAATGAGGATCTGCTGATAATTCTTAACATATTTCATAGCTGCTTATAATCTCCCCCTAGGAAAACTAACATACATTCTCCATCTTCTTTGAGGAATCCATCTTTGTGTGTTATGGTATATTCGAACATCAAAATTATTAGATGGACAATGTGTGGTTTCTAACTCAGAACCAACTTTGTAGGGGAATTAATCATAATTAATTGGTCTGATGTATATAATTTCTTTTGTATATAATCATATTTCACACCAACACATAAAGATTTGTTCTCATTAGTAATAATTTAGCCATTTATCAAAGGCATTCAATGCCAAACCATCATCATCAAGATGAATTGTCTTGATTATGTAGTCTAAAAATTATGCTCTTAACTCAATTTTATTGAACAAACAACTTTATGAATGTCAAACTGCAGGTTGACAATAAATGTACAAGTGATCATCTTATATCGATGCATCTTAATAGATCACATGACAGGTGAACAGGCCAGTATTCACCTTTTATGCTTTTCATATTTTGAGGGATCAAATCCCAATATTAGTTGGTCCAACTAACTTGTCATGAGAACAAGCAACATTAAAATTTCATGAAGAATTTTTTAGTTCTTCAATATATGTTTAATACTCACTATGCACATCTTTGGGATGTCACAATCGTTCATGTCAATTTATGAACTTTTATACTAGTAAACTTCAAGTTTACCATGACATGTAACTTTTACTTTAGTAAATTTTAGATTTACTATTACATGAATAAATTTCAGATTTACTACTTTAGAAGTAGATTTCAAAATAACTCTTCTCAGTTATTTTTCCTCTTTCGAAGGTGAGTCGTGATACCATTACAATCAAGTGCACGTTTGCATTAATAAGTTTCTTATTCCCAAAGAATGGAATATAATCGTGTCTTAAGACTATCAAATTCTAATAGCTTATAACGTCTTTCATGATATTGCTGCTTCAGGCGCACATCGAGGCATACATATCTTTCAAAGTATATCATATATTTCTACAACATTCACTTCAAGGATGGAGCAATTTGTACTTTCAGACTTATCATATATTGCTACCATATTCACTTCTTGGAATAGAGCATATTCAATGGGATAAGTTTCACGACTTTTGACCATATCTCCATTATTTTGCCTTAGTCATCATAATATCATCAATATGGTGCATTGAGAGTCAAACTCAATGTCTTATCCATATATAGTCATCTTAGGAAAAAATCAAGTTATAACAATAACAAGCCTATAAAAATATCACCACTTACCGTAACTTCCGATCCTATGTAGCAATGTGTTTAATAGCCTTTGATTGTTAGTCCAAAACCCTTGTCATAATAAACGACATGAGTAATTTCTCTATAACCATAAAAAGAGAAGTTTGCATTAGTTAATTTCCAGTAATACAAGTAGTATATCTAAGTTCCAAATATAGGAGTCATTAAAACAATACCATAACTTTAATTATGACACGGCGAAATATTATTAAGTAAATACTTATCTTCCACTCTCCAACTTCAACAATTGCACTTGAAATAGAAAATCAAATATATGGAAGAGTCTCGTGCAACTTTATCAATCTCGTACGAAATAAAAAAAATAATTAAGATAGTAGAGTCTCGTGCTGATAACATATTATGAAATATAAAATAGAGAAGAACAAGAGTAGAGAGATAAGAGAGATTAATTGTTATTTCTCTTGAGGGATTCTCTTTTTATCCTTGAGGATGATTTACAATGAATAAAACTCCTCTATTTATAATGAAAATTACTCCTAGTTTCTTTGTAAAAGATAGATACTTCAAATTATGATAGATATCAACTTGATCTTGACAGATCTTGATAGATATTATCTATATTCTTGATAGACATTCACTATAATGTAAATACATTTAAGTGAGTTGTTCATTTTGTTTTAACATAACTCACAAAAAAATGAGTTATATGCATAACTCACTTTTTTTGTGAGTTATATGTTAAACATAAATAGAAGATCCGAAAAGATTTCATGTTTAACATATAACTCACAAAAAAAGTGAGTTATGTACATAACACACTTTTTTTGTGAGTTATGTTAAAACAAAATGAATAACTCACATTTTTTTGTGAGTTATGCACTTCTCAAAAAGTTAACGTCGTTTACTATTGTGTCGTTTAAAAAAAGTGCATAACTAACAAAAATGTGAGTTAAGAATATTTATGTACCATTTTAAATATATGACATATTTTGATATTTTTTTTAAAAAACTGACCTATTTTGATTCTGGACTCACTTTACTGTAAGGGTGAATTGATCATTTTGTTTCTTATGATGAAGCAGACATGTTGACCCCAAGCAGGTCATTTCATGCCGCTTCTATGCAAGGAGAATATATATATTATATTTTATTATTATTAACACATCCCTTATAAACTCCTCAGTCCTAGCAAATTAAAAGTGATTTTACTAATATACTCCTAATTAAATACATCGAAAAAGAAAGATTAATAAATAATCTTGGCAATTTGAACAAGAGTATAATATGAAGATTTTGATTAAACTATTCTTGTGATATTAATCATACACTTATTTAGAAATAAAAATACAACTTAAAAGGAGCATGTAAAAAGAAATGGAGGGAGTAGATTACATCGGTAATATAATTTGGTGTTAACACTGAATTATGTGTACATTTTTAGTGTGTTTAAGAATAATTAGTATCACCTAGCAACCTCTCATGCTAGGCAAAGAATGTTTAAGTACCCTACAAAAATGAAAGAAAAGAGAAAGAGAAAATTAGAAATTGGTTGAATGATCAGAAGCAACAATTACATAGATAATTACAAGTGACATAACTTTTGCATCCTTTTTTAAATAGCAAAATTTATATCACTTTTAGCATGCATTTATTAATAATAAATATTTATACGTAGTTTCAGAAAATTAGAGATTCATATTATACATTTTTATATAATGGAAGTTCTCTCTCATGTATTAAAAAGTAAATATGATTTCCTTATTCTTGTCTATTTTGCTTTACCCTTCTGTCATTCCTTTCTCTTTTTGTATATATATATGTGCATTACATTTACATTATAGTCTGTGTTTCTATTTGCACGCAGTATATTTTATTTACATACAATTTATAAATACTATGTATATTTTTATTTACATACAATTTATATTATAAATGCATTATATTTTTTAGATCTCACATATTTGAACATATTATGGCCCCATTTGGCCATGAAAACATAATTTTTTCGGAGTTGGAAATAGAACTGGAATTGAAGTTGGAGTTGGAGTTGTATTTGACCATAAATATAAATTAAAGTTGTTTTTGAAATTTTGTAAGAGAAGTAGGAGTGAAAACAAGTTTTTCTTGTTTTTACTTTTTAAAATGCAATTTCAAATTGTATTTTGAATTTTCAAGGCCAAACACTGTTGTTTTCACTTTTTTCACTAAAGTGAAATAATTTTTCAAAAAAAAGTGAAAAAATACTCATGGCCAAATGGCTACTATATATGCATTTTTGGAGATCTCACATGTTTATAAAAATAAAATATGAAGTTTTGTATATTAATATATTTTATCGAATTCCTGTAGTGTATATGTTTATATTCCAATATGTGTAGTATATTTTTACATTACACATGTATACTTGCTTGAGGTATATACTGACGACTCAATGGTGACTCAAGTGTGAAGTGTTACGTCCAAACACACACCCTAGTATACGCGGTCGTACAAGAATAAAGTGGTTCTTGCGAGTCGGGTATCGAACCCACAGAGACTGATGACTTAACTAATACTCCAATTTAAGTCATACTATAAAATTAAACAAGTGCAATTTGTAACCCAAGAAAGTGTTAGAGTTCTGTGATTCAAACCATAACAATGAAACTAGAACGAAATTAAAAGTATTGTAAATAATATCGGGGAGGATCCCAGGGTCAAGGCATTATTTATAATCATGTATAGAAATAATTTATTGTAGTCTAAGTTATTTATCTTGGTGGTTGATTCACGAGGCTAATAATATGATCATGGTCTTCCAAGCCTCTAATCGTTTTCCTAAACTAGCGTCACAACGACATCGTTGAGCGGGGAAGTGAAGATCTAATTCAAGTGCATTTATATATCTTCTGGTAAATCAAACGAGGAGTTCTAAGGGAGCATTTATTTTTTTAAGATTAAGACGTCTGAATCTGAATGGATATCTGAATGATTAAGATGTTGTTTCTAGATCCGAATACTAAATGATTGAGACTGTTTGTTTTTTAACATATGAATGTACCTAATATATTTATTCGTAATAAATATGAAATTCAAATTTAAAAAGTAATAAAATATTATATTATATGAAATTAAATATTAGATAAAGTATTAACTTAACCATCCCAGATTATTATTTAAGTGATAATTAAAATATTTAAAGATAAATATATTATGTTAAATATAATTATTGAATTATTTAAATTATTAAAAAAATATATCAATTAAAAATTATTGTGTCCAAATAAATATTTGACATAATAATACAACGAAAACACTCATACACATTAAAGAATGATACAAAATATAAGCAAATATAATCAAGATCACAATTTTTTAACATAACAAAAAAACCCAAAAAGCTCAAAAAGAAAGCACAATAGTAAGTATTCAAGAATTTATTAAGAGACAAAAATAAAACACACCCTAAAAAAAAAAATATTATTGAAAGAAAAAAAAAGAGTAAAGACGGTATTACTCGGCAGAAGAAGAGGATCAAGAAACAACAGGGGAACTTCTTGTCGTTCATATGAGAATCCATGTATCAGTGTTTCTGTTCAATACATAGACAAATTTTGTAATCAAAACAAAAAATTGCAAGCAGAAATTTAGAGTTTTTGGGCAGCAAATAGTGATTATAAAAATTGAAAACTAAAGTATTTATAAAAAGTTTTGGTGAATCATACCTTTCAGAGAAGGAAAGACGCGTCAAGAGGAAGAGGGAGAGAGAAACGTGAAGAGAGGGAGAGAGAGTAACGTGAAGAGGGAGGGTAAAGATCAGCGTATATAGAGAGGAAAATAATGAAGTGAGAGAGTTTTGAGGAAATAAATTATTTTAAAAAGAGTCTGAATTGTATTCAGACTCTTTTTCATATCTGACCGATTCAGAGGTTTTCAGATGCATTAAGAGACTTTAAAAAAATAAACAAATGCACTTAATGGACTGAAGTCTAAACCATTCAGATTCAGACCTCCATTAAGTGCAAGCAAATGAGGCCTAAGTATATTCTTATCTTGCTAAACAGATTTTCACTTTGTTTATGATAAGAACTCATCCTTCATATTTTTCATGATATCCTAGTGTTTCTCCTTCTAGGCCCACTCAACAATTAAATATGTATTTCAATGGTCGCAAATCATTAAAATAGTAATTTAAAGAATATGAGAACAACCACATATGAAAACAACATCAGACAACTTTACATTAAGCTATACAATCATGTTCATCGCCTGAACCCTAAAATTAGGATTCTTCGCCACTAATGCTAATGACAAAAGCACAATAGTTTGATGTTTTCATTAAAAGAAAAGACTGAGAAATTAAAGATAAGAAGAAACCTAATGTTGAACCTTTCTCTAAGTTTTTAGCCTCCAAAAAATAATGAACAATGCCCAAAAAACTTGTAGAAGAAATATATAGAGTAATAGGAAAAGTAACCCTAATCCTAGTGGGATTCAGACTTGAAACAAACAGAATTACCATCTGGGCACACCCTGGCACCCAATACCTCTTATAGCATGTCGTGTCCTAGCGCCATGTGCCTCTGGTAGCACCTAGATGATGTGGCTGGAGTTTGTGGTTAGTCGTCCTGCGCCAGTGCAGACGCCAATGGTGGTCATCTGGAGTTTGGGGTCTAGGGCTAGGTATCCATAGCACCAACTATGTTCTTTCCCAAAAACTCATCCAAAGTTTCTTTAGAAGCTCTGAACCTTCCTTCATGTTTTCCTGGGTCTGTTTCCACCATCATTTCCTACTAAACACATAATCACATTTGTTAGTTTGCTATCTAGAATATTCAATCAAAATAAGAAACTATGTATATCATTATGATTCTTAAAACTCAATCAAATGTGGGTAAAACACTACAAGCAAGTTTATAAAGTACCCAAGATCATCACCCGACACTTAAAGTCTTGTTCGTTTTTGAAAAACTCTTTTATATCTCATGTTACACGAAATGCTTTAACATAATCAATCGACACAAGAATACTCAAGCTAAGGCTACAGTGACTAACATAGATGACAAGTTCTTAGCATACATGATTTTTTCAAAAAATTCACACTCATGAACAATTACTTCAAAACCTCCTAGCCTTAAGAGGTAACTCTACGATATTAGCAAACTCATGCAAGTCACTTAGCTAAGAAATCAAATATGGAAACTTTCTTTCATCAATCATGTTCCCTCATAACAATTGAGTTACCCATATTTTACTCAAAAGTATGCAATTTATCACAAGAATGGGTATAGAAATAAAATTACACTCACTCTCACAAAGAAGTTCACATGCTGCATACGGTGAACTATAAGCTTTCTCTTAGTGTACTACCTTACTAATATAAGAATATAAAAATTTAAGATCAATTAGGACTTTTCAGATTGTAATATAGGCTAAGGGATAGGTAAGAACTATTCTAACCAGTAATAGTGACAGTTTTCTCTAAGCGCTTTAACACATCACAATTTTCTCATTAATTACATTCTTTGATTAACCAACTTCTTCCTATAGTCTTCCCATCCATAGACTTTCTTTATTTTCCTATCTCTTTAAGGAAGTTTACATATCACTAGTAAGGAGTTCTCAACTATTACCTACTTTTTTACTCCCTGCCAACAACACATGACTTGGTAATCATTTGCACCCTTAATCTTTGCTACAGGCTTCCATATTCAACCCTCTCCCTTCTTCAATTTTCACTCCCTTTAACTCATATTTTTTAATAAAATCACTTAAGATAGATTAAATTAACAATCAAGTGAAAGAAAAGGAATAAGCTTCATACATGGCTACCAAAGAATAGGCTAAAGGTTCAATGAGTCTAGCTAAGAGTGTATTTTAGGGCGGCTAGAATAGATAATAAAAACATGTCTAATAAAAGAAACATCTTTACCATATCCTGTATTTAACATGCTTTATTTTACTTTGTAAGCACACGGGGCAAATTTTAGACATCAATATGAAAGCATGGAATAACACAAACACCTAATACTCATAGCACATGTCAAATCAAGAAGGATCCATATAGACTCTCGATCAAGCAAACATAAGAGTTCAAATTTAAGCCAATATCATATAAGAGTCAAATAAAAGTGCCAAGGTGCCTCAACTAAAGTCATTCAATTTTCACGACATGCTTTAGAATTCAAAACCAACTTGTATCAATTAATCACGTGTAGCACCTAACAAGAGCACATATGTTTATTCCTAATGACTAATCTTTCTTTAAGACGGTCGTCACCTATCCATCATCAGAAAAGGTCCCTAACTATGACTATAAATAAAAAATAATTCCTAGAAGTGAAAAAGAAAAGTAGGTTCAAAAGGTCTTACCTCAAAAAATAATTAAAAAGAAAAATTAAGGAGTGGGTGAAGTGTGCCTCTACTATAAAACGGAAAAGCAAGTAAAACCAATAAAAATTATATTTTTTTTTTGTATTTTTAATTTTATTTTTGTTTTCAAATAGCTAAAGGAGTAAAAGAAAATTCTGTATCACACTTTACCCTAAATAAATGGAAAGATTCTCACCCCACTTGAAATGATGATATGTCCCCAAAGCATAACTCAAATTTAAGAACAAGGGTTAAGAATACTCCCTGAGGCCTCTAGGCCTAGCTAGCAACATGTCATTCTTTAAAATTTTCATCATAAGGGACAGAGGACCCCACACTTATGATTTTACCATGCTTATTAGCATAGATTTTGGGTACTATGACTTTCCCTAATCTGGAAAATAAATAAAAAAACTATACGGAAGTGACATTATAAAAATTAATAAAACTATCTCTATTACAACTTGGGTTGCTTCCCAAGTAGCGCCTGATTTAACGTTGCGGTACGACTTATGTCACAACTAAACTCAATATTCTCTCTTTTCCCTTTTGGTCACAACTTTATTCTCTTCATCACTCTACCTAGAGAACCATCAAAATTGAGCCTTTTTCTCTATAATTTAGACCAGTCGATGGAAGAGTTCGAATGATGAACATACATACTCTTTTACATCCCACACTCATCCTCTTCCATCTCAATAATAATGCATAAATCTCGATAGTATGTAATCGCGTTTAGTGCTTTGTACACTTTGATAGTAACCTCTTTATCATCCACTCTCATATTTAAGCGGCCCTCTCTCACATCAATTAAAGGTCCACCAATGTCTAAAATAGCTGTCCTAATATAATTGGTACCTTGTCATCTGTTTTATATTCACGAAAGATAGAATTAGTAGGAATTATAAACTTACCTACTTTAATGAGAACATCCTCAATGATTCCCTTAGGAGCTACCCTCGACCTATCCCCAATATGCAAAACTACTTTGGAAGGTCTCGATTTCCCTAATCCAAGAGCATTAAACACAAATAGGGGCATTAAATTTATACTTGTCCCCAAGTCATACAAAGCTTACATCAACTCACTTCCACTAACTTATATAAAAAGGGTGACACTCCCATAGTCTTTGAGCTTCTTGGGATGTTTGCCCATTACCCTTGAACTTCACTCCTCAGTGAGTGCCACAGTTTCCAACTTTTTAAGTCGTTCTTATTTTCATCACATCCTTCAAGTACTTAGTGTATTTGGGCATTTACTGCAAAACATAAAGGGGAGGAAGATTGATATGTAGTTCTTTTAAGATGTTAAAAAATTTCATAAACCATACATCCTCTTAGCTTTTGTTGAGCCTTTGAGGGAATGGTGGTGATATTATCTTATTTCTATGGACTTGACCACCTTCTTCGTGGATGGGATTAGTCTAGTTAACTTTGATTATGCCTCATGATAACTTGCTTCAAAGGTATATCATCTAATTCTTTGACACTCCTTAAGGTGATTACCATCACTTGCCTCGAGTTTTATTTAGTTTTACTTAGAAGATCCCCTTGAGGTTTTGTATTCTTAGCTTCAACTAATTGATCTATTTATTTTTTTAGATTCTTTTGAGCTATTTGTTGATTCTTTATTTCTACAACCATGTGGTTTTGATTGGACAAGATTTTTTTTAGTATCTCTTCTATATGGTTGGCCTAAGTGTTGGTATGATTTCCTTGATGCTGCAAAACTACTGAATTTGTCCCTGATTGCTGCCGCATGAATAGTTAGGCTGACTCTTGTTACGATTGTAAGAATTACCAAAGTTTTGATTTCTTTTCTGTGCATTTCCCACAAAATTTACTAACCCCTAATTTAATCCACATAAATTTACAAGTTGACCGCTGTTTCCATAAATTTTGCACCAAGTTTGAACCTATTGAACTGCTTTCACTAGGGCTTGAGTTTGAGTAATACTCAACTCGTTAAATTAGTTCATCATCTGGTTCTGAAAAGAGGCCAACTATGTCTCCAATGCTATGATGTTATCCACTTCTCTCATACGTGTAGGATTTTTTCTATCTCTTTAGATGCATCATCATGCCACTCTAGATTACTTTGTGCGATACGAATAAGAAGAGTATATATCTCATCATAGATTTTCTCCAAAGCCTGACCACCTGCTATAAAATCTAACAAAATATTTGTGTTATGATTAAGACATTCAACAAAAGTATGAGCTAATACCTTATTTGTCTATTGATGGTACATGCAATTTCTGAGAAGAGACTTGAATCATTTCAAATCATGATATAGATTTTCATTTGGCTTCTTCTTAAAACTTGGGATCTCACTTCTCAATCTTGTAGTTTTTCCAGATAGGATGAACTGAATTAGGAACTTTCTAGCAAGATCGTTCCAAGTAGTGATTAAATTTGAAGGTTCTACCTTCAACCATTTCTTGTCTTCTCCTAATAGTGAGAATAGGAAAAACGCCCTCACATAATCCGTGAAGACTCTAATGGGAATAAATGTGTCATTAATATCCAAGAAGTTCTGCAAATATTATTGTGGATCTTCATATGATAGGCTTTCAAATTGCCCACTGGTGTGGAACAATTTCACCATATTATGTTTTAACTCAAATCTATCTCTTGGCTCCGGTCTAAGGATGCTATAGGTGATATTTGTAGCGAGTGGGATTACTACTTCACAAACTAGTCTTACAACCATTACTTTAGGAACAACCTCATCCTATTGATCCTATTAAACTTGTGGTATGAGAGAAAGAAGTGTTGCTTCTCTCCTTAACTGATACAAGCACCGCCCAGATTTAGAATGCGGTTCAACCAAATCCCTTTTCTTACCAGCTTGCTATAATTTAAAACCTGTATCTATAAGTCAGTGACTAAGACCAAGTTGTTAGTACTTATCAATTAAAACAATAAGGATAAAAATGAGATATTTGCTAATTTTTCAATTCTCTGGCAATGACACCAAAGACTTATTGCATTCAAATACACACGCAAATGTATGTGGTCATACGAGTAATAAACTGGTTCTAGCAAGCTGGATGTCGAACACACAAAGACTTGTTGATTAACTATTCACCAAATTATACTAATGTTGATTATTTTTTCAAGCAGTAGATTCCAAGATATTTTTTAAATTAACTAAAATAAAATTAAAAAGAAAAGAAAAGAAAAGAACTAGTGAACAATTAACTAACATGAAGAGCAAATTTTGTGCAATCAATGAATAAATCAATCTAGAATCGTGGATTCGCTAAAAATCATGTCGAATATCAATTTTATCAACCTTTTTGATTCTTTAGTTGTTTATTTACGGGGTTGATTATATGATCACTACGAACCTATAATAGTCTATTTTGATTAACCTCACAACTACATCGTTGAGCGAGAATGTGATAACCCAATCTGAATGAAGTATATATCTTACCATTTTTGTAACCAAGTAAGACGATCTAGGTATATTCCTATCCTAGCCGCAATCAATTCTTTATTTTACTAAAATAAATATCTTACATCCTATATTTCTTCATTCTATCTCATTGATTATTCTTTCAGTTTACAATAAGAATATAAATTTATTTTAATAGTATCTAAACATTAAAATAGTAGGCACAAGAATATAAGAACAACTATGATGATAATCAAACAAATTGAAAATTACTAAGCAATCACATTGTCAACTACCATAATCCTAGAACGAGAAGTTTGATTCCACAAAGATATGATTCAATTACAATAAATCAATCAAATAAATAAATAAAAATAAATAATAAAGAAGAAGAAAAGATGTAACAATTATTCTCCGACCTCCACTATGACTCCTAGCTCTCTCTAGGTCAAAAGCTATGTGAAAACTAATTTTATGAAATATTTATAGGCGTATAAAAAAAGACTCAAATAAAAATAAATGAGTCCAAAATGGACTAGAAAAAAAATTAAGATTTGGAACACAACCCTCTCCGTTCCACGAGACCAATGCGTCAAATTGTTGGTGTGCCACACCAATATCGCGTCAAGCCACTGGTTTAGCAGGAGGATTTAAATTCACTTTATGTCACTTTGGATTATTTTATTAAATTTATTCCATTAAGCTGCCTACTTGATTTCCTTTTATAATCTTCTAAATCCGTTTCGGCTCCAAAACTCTTCATCTTCACAAAATTTTAATCCTACACATCAAAATATAATATTAAGCATAATCCGTAGAACTAATGCTAAAAAAAGATATATAAGAATACTAAATGTGAGGCAAATAATGACAAAATATATAATTTTGACCATAAATCATAACCCTACGCTTAGAATCTTGTTCATCCTCGAGCAATCATTAAAGCTCATCTCAAAAAATTAAATCTAGGATTGCCACATTGATTAATGCAAACAATTAGGCCATGTAAAAATTTAAAGCTCCAGTACACTTTTCGATCATTATGCAAGTAATACAATCAAACAACAAACCTCTAACCTCCTAATGACAAAGATGGACTCTAACTCATCAATTTTAAGCCCACTTACCTACTCTGTCAAAGAAAGCTTATAACATCACCTATCTATCATGAAATAAGTTCCCTCACACAAGGAAATAGTCCTCACACTCGAATAAATGAATTGGATATAATTTAAGGGCTTATAGTCTATTTGGACAAGCTTATAAAATCAGCTTATTTTAAGAAGTGGTTTTTTTCTGAAGTGCTTTTCAAAAAAGTACGTTGGTGAGAAGCAGTTTGTGTTCGGCCAATATCTTTGTATAACACTCTTGGGCAACAATTTGTATTTCGCCAAGTTTTTAAAACTACTTTTTAGTATATTTTTTTCAAAAGTACTTTTGTAAAAAGTGATTTTATAGAGAAGCTACTGTTTTTAGTTTATGAAAACTGCTTATTCTACTCCCCCAAAATGCTTATTTTCTTTCATAAGCTTGGACAAACATCTCATTTTTTTTAAAAATAAGCACTTTTGAGAAAAAAAGAAGCACTTTTGGAAAAAAATAAGCTTGCCCAAACAGGCTATTAGCATGAAAGAGCAACTCTTATGCTCACAAAGAGAATTTACATATATGCAAAAATAACCATAGGCTTGCCCATTATGTATATCTCTACTAATTAAGCATGCTCGAATAGAATCAAATAGGACTTTAAGGAGTTGTAATGTAGGCTCGGGGATGGTTGAAAAATTATATAATGGTGACTTCACTTTCCTAAGTACTTTTCACTTTATTAGACTTCATCACATATTATTTTCTTTATTTTTTTCAGCCCTCTCTTCATCATTATTTTTTATTAGTAATCTCATTATATTAAGAATGCTTCAATCAATTCTTTTGAACACATTTTTTTATGTCACATTCTTTCAAAGAGGGTATTTTCATAACTTTGTACCTTTCATTGGTCACTATTTACGCCCAACCATCTCTTTTCTTCAGATTTAACAATTATAACCAATATATGCTACAGTGCTCAAGAAAGCATGGTGGAAAAACTAGGGATTCAACAAAAGAGTCAAGGCAAAAATATGGCTACCAACAAAAAGCTACAGACTCAAAGCAGTAACTAGTGGTATAATATCTTAAAAGGCTAAAATTCTTAAGATGAATTAAAAAAACCTATTATCTTCTTCTAAACAGAGTAACACTTTTATTTCACTTTAATAACTTGCAGAGAAAGTTCTAGACTAAGATGCAATACATGGAATATGTAAGAAAACCTCACCACACATGACACAAATATCAATCAAGATGGATCAATTTCACTTCTACGAGAGGTAGGGTCATAGCAAACTATAAAATAAGAATAATCTATACATAAAATCCAATCATGAGCCTAGGTGTCAAAAAATCTGTTATTTTATTTTACACTCAAGCACTCACAGGAAAGTACTACTCAAGCTCTGGCCTAATTTTCTAGTATCAAGCAAATAAAAAAAGATTTTTCTTTTCTCTCCTAAAGAATAAATATATTAAAGGAAAAACTACTCCTAAAAAATAAAAAGTTACTCGGTTCAAAGGAATTCTCCTAGGGAAAGAACCAAAAAGAAAAACCAAAGGGTGGGAGAAGTATGTTATGTCACCCAAATCATCTTGCGATGAGATATAAAGTGGTTTCTATCAAATATAAAACCCAACTAAGGTTAGGATGGATCCCATACAGAATAGGTCGAAACATCAGCCAATGTGTAGTCGAGACAATCATTAACAATATCTAATAGAAGAGGAGAATTTTATAAGTATTTAATTTAGTAGTAATAGTTATTGAATTTATAATCAATATGAGAAGGGCACTAGGACTGTGTTCCCCATGAGTTTATAACTCCACAAGTTGTTTGTGCTAGAAATCTATTTTGATGCATTACATGCAAAATCTAACAAGAAGGTTAATCTAAATGTCTCTCAACCTTGATTAGATAAATATCACTATTATCCTCTCTATCTCTTAAATGTTGCACTTCTAACCCTTGTTCTTAATCTTAATTTAACTTTCCCTGCTTTGGCTAAAATGATTAGATGAAGGTTGGTAGCTTCAAATATCTTTCTCTCAAAATCAAGTCCAGAATCAGGAAAGTTATAATTTTGAACCCTATTAGAAAGTCATCATAACAAAGAAAATACCAATACATGCATGCATACCAATCTATATTTATCACACACTTAACCTGCTTTGTTAATTCATCATTGTTCCCACAATTATAGTTATCGTGCTTAGATACTCATAATTGCATGAACAAAAGAATAAATTTGATAAGTAGACATATTCATGCACTTATAATAATGAGAAAATAAACTCCAAGATCTCAAAATGAATAAAAACCCTAGAATTCGATGTTTGTGATTTAGAGACCAAGATTTTGCCTTTGAATCTTACAATAATATAATAGCATGTAAACTAATAAAATAAAATGAATAAGAGTATTTATAGACAAAAAAAAATCCTTAATAAAACAAAATTTATGTGTTGATTAGCTTAAGCAGATGAAGGTACGAACATGGTTTGATTCCACGATCGTCAGTGGTGCTCGTGGTTCGCTCATGGACTTGGTCATCTTCAGGTCTTCTTTGGTATGGTACTTAGTATGAATTTATATCTTCTTCCTACAACCATACAATATGGTCATTTGATCTCTTAGACATCATCTCTTAGAGGTTTGTTTTCAGGAACTGTCTCCCATAACTTCTTGTTATGATTGTCAGTTCTTGGTATGGTCGTAGAATCCTCTCTTCACTTGGGTCCTGCAACTCTAGGTAGTCTTTTCCATGATTAGTTTGTATGATCGTGAGATAAATATATGATTAGGGGAGCTTTCTTTTGGTTAGTTCTTGAGTTATGTCCTCTGCGCTCTTTCTACAATGGCTTTAATACGATCGTGGAAGACATGGGCTTGTCTGAAGCATAATTAGTCCAAAATCAGACATTTTATTCTTTCAAACCTATTTGACATACAAACACCAAAAAAGTTCATTAGTTCCACATAAGAATACTCTTGTGATGCCACCCAAATTATACCTCCAAGAAATATAACGCTGTCGTCGTCAAATATATAACCTAACAAAGGTTGGGGTCGAACCCACAAGGAATAGGCCGAATATGTATCACGAATTTACTGATGTAGCTGGAAAAATACAGAAATTTAAATGGAGGGATTTTGTGAGAATAATATCAATAGTAACAAATCTTAGTCGCTTTGGTTTAAATCAATATGAGATTATTACTAGGACTGTGTTTTCCGTGACTTCCTAACTCTGTAGACTTATTAAGCTCCACCAAACTATCCCAATACCTTGCATGCAAAATCTAATAAGATATGTATCACCAATCATCTTATGGATGCCTTTAGTGAATTTCACTCCTTACCTTTTGAGTCTTAGAGTGTCACCTTACTAACCTTATCCTGGATCCCAGATTAATCATTACCTTTTAAGTGTCAAGCTAATTAGAAGAGGGTTGGTAGCCTTAATTTACTATTGTGATCTTATTTTCCTAATTTCTACCTCTCTTTTGAAGTTAGTATTGAATACAGGTAGGTTCTTAACTTTTGCAGTCATTAAGAAAGTAATCAAACCAAAGAAGATCATAATATATGCAAGAATATCGATCAAGAATGGCTTTATACTTCATCTACTTCATTATTCCATCAGAGTTTCCACAAACCTAGTTAGGTGGTTTGTCCCCTCATGGTTGTAAGAACATCCATTGAATTTAAGAACGAAAGAATATAAATAATCTTACAATAATTTAAGAACAAAACACAAAATCTTAAATTAATAATCAACTATAAAATCAAGAACAATGGATTCCCTGATCAAAAGTCAAATCTTAGAATCATAGTGTTGTGAATGTAAAGAACGCGTAAGCTAATACAAAAACATCAAAAGGGTATTTATAGTTTCATAAAATAACCTAGAAAGCCTAACCAAAATAAAATTGGAAAATAAGGTCGACAGTGGATACGCCTCAGGCAATGAGTCATCTAGACAGACTATGACTCGTTGTCAACTCTATTTCCTGACTTCTACACTCTTTGGTGATGACTCATCACATCTCCCTATGAGTCATTGGTTGGAATCATTGTCTCTCCAGTGAAATTTCAACTTTCAGATCTTTTTTCATAATTCTCAGAATAGTCTTCACAATAAGTTGTAGTTAGATCCTACGACTCGTTATTAGCCTCATTTCCATTGGTCTCTAAGTTGTATACTTTCAGGACTTTGGCCAAACTTTACTCAAAACGATCTACTTAACAACTCATAGTCAATCCCTACAAGTCGTAGCCAACTTCAACTTTATCTTCATTCTCAGATTTATTAACTGTTCACCGTACGACTTGGACAATGAGTCGTAGCGTCACCCAATGACTCATTGTCTAGGCAAAGAGTTCACTTTTTGGAGCTTTTTATTCTTATTATGTTCCACAAATTTCCAATCCTGTTTTCCTACAACACAAGCACAAAAACACATCATATCTAATAAAAAGGACCTAAATACTTGCATATTTTCTAGCTTTAAGCATCAAAAGTGTTACGAAACCATGGCATATCAACACCCTAAACTTAAAATGTTTGCATGTCCTCAGAAAACACAAATAATAAGAAAACAACACGCCTATGCTTAACCAAGAGAAACCTAAGGCAACTATGGCAAGCAACTCAATTTCAGCTCAAGAACTCTTTTACCCTCTCATATTTTTCACTTTTTCAACACCAAGTGTATGTATCTATGTAGCACAATAATGCGACACAAAGGAATTAAGCTATGAAATTACTTTAGCAATAAACAACCAAGCAAACATGCAGCATACACTACCCAAATAGATAATCAGCTTGCAACACAAACCATGCACCCTCACAACAAAGAAGTCTCAATCTCATGATATGATCATGCATGTTAATGTGGGGAAAATATCGAGACACTCATACTTATAATAGAAGTTCCAATCAATATGCATAGAATACCGTAGTCTTGACCTTATCTTTTTTACATTAGTTTTTCGGACAGTTGGACTAGGATCACTATAGGACTTTATTCAACTTGTAATGTAGGCTTGGGGGCTAGTATGGTACAATTGGGAACTAGTGACTCATCGTCCTTGATACTACAATTACATTTAGGGTCCATGTCTCAAGCCACTTCTTTATTTCATCCTTTTTCTCTTTTATTGCTTATTCAGATTGGGTGTGGTTTCTTTATTCTTTCTTTTTGTCTTTGTTTTCTTTTTGCTTTTCTCTTTTTCCATTTTTTTCTTTTTACCACACCCAACCCTACTTTTTTTCTCTTATTTAAACCTTTATTCATACCCAATTTCAACTACACACCACTATGATAGCCACCCTCAACTTAGGCAATTTTCCTGATTTGAGATGCACAATGTCCAAGGAGGGACTAGGGCCAAAACAAGTTCATTGTAATTAATTTGGGAAGGTGAAAGGAGAGAATAAGAAAATAGGTCAAAATAGGCTTAAATTCAGGGATCAGGGGGTACTTATTCACATTTGTATGGTCATTTAGGCTAATAATGGACTAAATTAAAAAACGGCATATGTTCATTTCCTAATCAACTATCCTACAACCTAGGAAAGAATAAAAGGGAAAGTTCTGGATTAGATGCACAAAGGGAACTAGGTAAGTATCTCACACACATATGGTCCAAGGTTACATTACCATCTACTACCTATTCAGTTCATGCAATGCTAAGCTATGATTATTTTATCCCTAATCCTAATGTCATATCAAGATTCAAAATAGTCACACATATATATTCATTTCATAAAATTCACAAAACTATTTTCAAGGGGTATTAATTTTCAAAAACACTTAAAAAACACAATATTTCAACTGCCCTTAGGCTCCTAATTTTTCTCCTAATTAAACACAAACAAAGCAAAACACAAAACACAAAGCAAAACACAATACGATGTAAAAATGTCAGTTTTACTAGTATGACGTAGTCGATTGAAAAAAACATGGTGAGAAAAACCCTCAGTTATGGCACACCCCCACCCCTAACTAAAGACTATGAACTATACCCAGTGCATAACTTTAAAGTGAAAACAAGGGATGAAGACATACCTCGGCGCATTAGGAACCGAATCATGATGTCTCGGCAGGTGGGGCCTCAGAATAGGCTGTACTATCATTAATCATGGTCCTAGAAGTCACCGAGACACTCTCATCAGTAGTATCACCAATGGTGGTCAATTCTCTCATAGGTGTCTGGCTCTCAGGCATCAAAATAGTTCCCCCACTCATATCTGCTACAACTACAACTGTCGTCTCAGCTATTCGAAAGCTACCAGCTCTCGCTCCTATCTCATGGACCCTAGTTAGATGGTCTTGTGATGTCTGCAGGTGAGCTAACCAAGCTTTCTACATAATATCTTTCTCTTTTCTTCCCTTTCTTCTCTTCTTCAATCTCTCTCTACCTTCTTTTTAGTAGTTTTCTTCTAACCTTTAATGCCCCAAATATTTGGCACATCATCATTAGGGATATCTTCAACAATAGAGTAGGTTGGGAATGAACTCACCTGCATATCCTCAGTAGCATCTTGGAGTGCGGCTAGCACCTCATGCACGCCTGCCAGATTTGGGGCCTGAACACCCATAAAATTTTGGCTAATCCACCTCTCAAAACTATTGAACCGGGTCTTTATAACCTATATCTCACCCCTAATACTCTTTCTCACCCAAGGATGAACCTTTTTCTCAATATTTGTCACTCGTCGCTCAAGGGTGCCTAGTCTCTTCAAATACTATAAGAAAATCCTGGGGGACTAAAGTGTAGCCACCAAAATGTGGCCTAGATGTGAATGGTCTCATAGTCAGAGGTGGGGGCCTATGAGTACCTTGAAGCATCAGTAGAGTCCTGCGGATCAGCTCAAGAAGTCTCTACGGGTGTGTTTCTAAGATTGACAAAACCCAAAGCATTAATGTCCATTTGCTTGTTGGCCTGGAAAGCAACCTAAAGAAGCAAAGAGCCAACCTTTTTCTTCAAAATTGAGTTGGTAATATCATGAATCAATCAAAAATCTATGGTCATATGGACCGTAAAAAATTGATCAACACCTAAAATTTCTAAGACCCCCCTCAGCTAAACAAATCTGTATCAACAGGCTAGGGAAGGCTAGATTATGTCAATACTCACAACCCAATCTTAGATATAACTCGCTATAATCTAGTCTGAAAGCCTCTAACTGTCTGAATGTGGAGTTGATGGGACAAGTCCCCATCTAACTCTGACTACTGAGCATACTAAATCTGCTGAAATGCTGAAATAAAATAATATCCTTGATGGATAAGGATCACTATTGAATCTACCGCTGATATCCTAAGCTTCTAAGTATGATCAGGAACCCGTGCGTCTGAACCTATGAAATAAGATCTCATAGCACAAAAAAGAGTATGCGTCAGTACGTGGAATGTACTGGTATTCTAATTGAGGTAAGGCTGATATACATGGGTTCATATGAACGAGATAATAACTTACAGAATGAATATCATGACGTAGCTGGATGAGTGTACATGCAAAGCTGTAACTGCTAAACATACTAAACATGCAATACTGCGCATGTAGATATATATCATGTATCTTATATTATACTAAAATTGAGTACTGAATTTAGATGGCTGAGTAACTGATATCTGATAGCCATAGTTTTGTAGAACTAACTGAGTTCTTTACTGAATACTAGGACTGAAACTGTAACTTTGGGAGTGTTCATCTAATTGACATAACCCAATATAAATAGATTTGGGATCCAACTTGTGGCCCTAGTTGGAAAGGTGCTAGCACCTTGCCACGGGATACTAACAATGTTGGGTCAACTATAATTTGGCAGAAAGACTCATGAAGTATATATATGATGGCGTCAACCCTATCCTGGAAGGAGGATGACTTACCTTACGCAGGCTACGTAGTTCTGTAATGTAGGGATTTCTACTTAGGGTTAAACCCTCTACAAGAAGAAATGCCCCCAATCCTGGGTTCGCTCGGTGCTGAATCCTACTCCCAACTGAATCAACACTGAACTGATCACTAAACTGTACTAGGCTTAACTGAACTGACACTGATCATATTGACTGACTAAACTGGACTGAGTTCACTGAGTTATGTTACTGGCTGAGTACTACTATTCTTGACCTTTACTGGGACTATTCTATAACAACTGAAACTATGTATACAGCTAGATTTCGGGTAATAAATACCCCCAGGACTCGATAGCATTAATAATAAAACATAATAAATCTTGAATGCATAACAATAGTCAATTGTTCACAATTTATTCACTAAGACATTTTGTCAAACACTTGGAGGTTATGAACTTGTACATGAATGAGAACACATGATAACATGTCATGATTACACTATTCAATTCACATGGACATTCTATCAAACACTTGGGGAGCATAATTAATGCACGGCATAATGAACAACACATAAGCACCATGACTACAACTTAAACTTGCAATTTCTAGGGTTTTAACATGGGAATTACATTAGCTTAAACTTGCAATTTCTAGGATTTTAACATGGAAATTACATCAATCAACATACATGCTATCTTATGTTCATGAAACTTATAATTAAATCTTAAATTGGAACCCATACAATAACACAAACATGAAAACAACTCAATTTGCGAATGTAAATCATGAATTTGAAAACTTGGAGTTTTAAAAAAGGTTCTTGAACTCCAAGGGTGGAAGGAAACCCAAGGATGAACACCTAGCATACCTTGATTGTTGATTTCATAAAGATTGTTAGGGATTTCTTGTAACTTGGACTTGAACTTGATGAACCTAGGGTTTTGTTCTTGAGAGGATTTGTGAAGAATGAATGTATTTTTCCCTTTTGGGAGCTTAATTTTGTGTTTTGGCTGAATTGGGTGAGGGGAAAAGGACCTAAATACCCTTGAAAACTCATAAGTTAATAAGAAAAATTGGCCAGTGGTGCGATAGGTGACATGTTGCATTGATAGGGTTGACTTGATTATTGATGTATCGCGTCGATAGGTACAACACGATAGCCAACGCGATGCATCAAGATTGCGTTGGTTTATAGTTTTGGCCATCCAAACATGACTCAAACGATGTCCAAAAATTTTGAAACACACCCAATATGACCTATTGACATCCTTGATCATGAATCAATTTAAAAATCGACAATCTAAGGTCGAAAAGATCATAAATGATGCCATTGAAATATCAAAGACAAAATGAGACTAAGTGTCAACAGTTAGCTAAAATTTTCTATGTATGGGACCTCTTTTGGCATGCTATATAGGACTAAAATGACTAGGACTTTGCGGGGTGTTACAATATCTCCCCCTTGGGAACATTCATCTTCAAATGTGATTGACTGAACTGAGGAACTGTACTTACATTGATATGCATAACTAAAGCATGACTGAATTCTAGATACATGACACATGACTGAACTTTTTCATGAATGCATGAATGATATGAGAATGTTTTGCAACTGTAACTAAGCATGGAATAGAGTAAATTTAAGGAAAACTGTTACCTTAGGTTGAGTCTGAGTTTGTGGAGAAGAGGTGAGGATACTTGGTTTGCATGTCTACCTCTGCTTCCCAAGTAGCTACCTCAACGGACTAATTTCACCAAAGAACTTTGACCAAAATAACTTCTTTGTTCCTTAGTCTGCGAATCTGACGATCAAGGATTTTGACTGGGAATTCCTCATAAGAGAGACTGTTCTGAATATCTGCACTCTCTACAGAGACTACAACTATTGGGTCACCGATGCACTGCTTTAGCAAGTAGACATAAAACACTAGGTGCACTGATGCTAAGTCTGCAGGTAACTCAAGCTCATAAGCTACCTTACCAAAATGACTCAGGATTCTGTAAGGACCATTATATCGGGGACTAAGCTTTTCCTTCTTACCAAATCTCTTCACTCCCTTCATGGGAGAGATTTTCAAATACACAAAGTCGCTAATTTCAAACTCGAGATCATTCCTTCTCACATCTGTATATGATTTTTGTCGGCTCTGGGCTGCCCTAAGCCTCTCTCTGCGTACCTCTATTTTAAATAATAGACAAAGAAACATCGTGTAACCTATCAGACTCTATGATATAGAGTCTGACATAGTCCTCGGCTGAATAAGAAGTATGAATTGGAAAGAATTGGGTTGATTTGGTCATCTTGTCCATAATTACCCAAATCGAGTTATGCTGATAATGAGTACGAGGCAAGCCCATCACAATGTCCATGTTCACTTTCTCCCACTTCTAAGTGGTAATACTGAACTTCTGCATAGACCCACTAGGCTTTTGGTGCTCAATCTTCACCTGATGAAACATGGAGAACTTAGCTACAAACTCTGCAATATCTCTCTTCATCACACTCTACTAATAGACTTCCTATAGATCGTGGTACATCTTCGTGGCCCATGGATGAAGAGAGTAGTGCGCACTATGTGCTTCAACAAGAATTTGTTGTCTCAAGCCATCCACATATATCACATAAAGCCTACCCTGACAATGCAACACACCATCTTTCCCTTGGGAGAAAACCTCAACCTTCTGGTCTCTGACTGACTCTTTCAGCTTAACTAAACTGGGATCCCTGTCCTGCTTTTCTTTTACTTTGGAAACCAAATATGGTTCTGTACTATTCTGAACCCAAACACTACCCTCAGCCAAATCAACCAAACAGACACCTAGTTTGGAGAGCTGATGAATTTCCTGGACTAACTTCTTCTTACCATCCTTAACGTGAGCAACACTACCCATGGACAACCTATCGAGGGTATCTTCCACTACATTAGCCTTGCCTAGATGATACAGAACACTCATGTCATAATATTTCAACAACTCTAACCATCTTCTCTAATGTAAGTTCAGGTCTTTCTGCGAATATACATAGTGCAAGCTTTTTTGGTCTGTGAACACATCAACATGCACGTCATACTAATTGTGCCTCCAAATATTTAAGGCAAACGCAATAGTTGCTAATTTAAGATCATGGGTAGGATAATTCTTTTCATGGGGTTTAAGTTGTCTAGAGGCATAGGCAACAACCTTACCCTTATGCATTAAAACACACCCCAATCCAACTCTGAAAGCATCACAATATACAACAAATCCATCTGAACCGCCGGGAAAAGTCAAAACTGGGGTTGTAGTGAGTCGATTCTTCAACTCCTAAATCTCTTCTCACAAGAATCTGACCATTGGAACTTGACTTTCTTCTAATTCAATTTGGACATAAGGGATGAAATAGATGAAAATCCTTCAACAAACCATTGGTAACAGGCAGTCAAACCCAAAAAACTCCTGATATCTGACGGAGAGATGGGTCTAAACTAGTTTCTTACTTCTTTAGTCTTTTGAGGATCAACTCTAATGCCTTCACCGGAAACTATATGACCAAGGAATGCTACTGATCTTATCCAAAATTCGCACTTACAAAATTTGTCGAACAATTGATGGGCTATAAGAGTCTGTAATACTATTCTGAGATGGTCTGCATAATCAAGTTCAATACGGGAGTAGACAAGAATGTCATTAATAAATACTATGACGAACATGTCCAAGTACTTCTTGAACACATGGTTCATCAAGTCCGTGAAAGTTTCTGGAGCATTGGTAAGACCAAATGACATGACTAAGAACTCGAAGTGACTATATCGAGTTCTGAAAGAAATTTTCAAAATGTCACATTCTCTGACTCTAAGCTGATGATAGTCGGATCTTAAGGTCTATCTTAGAAAAGTAACTGGCACCCTGAAGTTGGTCAAACAAGTCATCATTTCTAGGAAGTGGATACTTGTTTTTTATTGTGACTTTGTTCAACTGACGGTAGTTAATACACATTCTGAGAGAACCGTCTTTCTTTCGCACATGAAACTGGTGCGCCCTACGGAGAGATACTGGGCCCAATGAATCCCTTATCTAGGAGGTATTTCAACTACTCTTTTAGCTCTTAAATTTCAACTGGATCCATTCTATATGGCAGAATAGAAATGTCCTGAGTATCAGGAAGAAGGTCTATTCAAAAGTCAATTTCCCTTTCAGGAAATAATTTGGAAATTCACTCGCTACTGGAACTGACTCAAGGTTGGGAGTCTCGAAACTAGAGTCCTTGACTTGCACCAAATGATAAACACACCCCTTGGATATTATTTTTCTCGCTCTAAGGTATGAAATATGTTGACCCTTAAGTGTTGTGGTACTACCCCTCCATTCGAGGACTAGTTTATTTGAGAACTGCAAATATATAACTTTGTTCCTACAATCAAGTAAGGCATAACATGAATGGATCCAATCCATGTTGAGAATAATGTCAAAATCCATCATCTCTATCTCTACTAAGTATGCTGAAGTATCTTTATGAGATACCATAATCAGACAGTTCCTCTATAACCGTCGGGCTACAATAGACTTACCCACTGGGGTAGAGACTGAGAAAGGCTCTGTTAGGACTTTGGGACTGACTACGAAGTTTACAGTTATATAAGGAGTTACAAAGGACAAAGAAGTTCCTGGATCTAGCAATGCATAAACATGTAAATGGTAAACTTTTAACGTACCAATGACCATATCAGGAGAGCTTTTCTGATCCTGGCAGGACTGGAGTTGATAGAGCCTATTTGGTGCCCACTGGTGGCACTGGAAGTGGCAACCTGCTAAGATAGGCAATCGGACTGAGCTAGGGAAAGATTATGCTGACTCTGTGAACCCACCTGAGGATATTCTCTAATCCTATGGCCTGGATTACCACACTCGAAACATACATCACTGCCAGCCCTGCATACATCCTAATGATTTCTGCTATATTTCTAACAAAGAGGATTCGTTTGAGAACTGCTAACACTACCATGAGATTTTGAGCCTAACACCCTATCCTTATTACCATTTCTAAATTTTGGCACTGGAGCACTGGCTGAGGATGGAGCTGTAACTAAAGATTTTGGGCAAAATTGAGGATAATTACCACTCTCTAACTTAGGCTGAGTGAATTCAAAGCTACATATTCTATCCCTCTTGTTCTCCCTCTCTTTCTCCTTAGTTTTTTGTTGCTCAATCTTTTGAGCATAGACCATCAACCTAGCCAAGTCCATTTTCTTAATCATCATTGCGGTCCTACACTCCTGACCATACTGTCAGATACACTAGACAGGAATTTACTCATCTTAGACCTGCTATCAGCTACCACGTGAGGAGCATACCTGGCCAACTGAGTAAACTTGAGGGAATACTATATCACACTCATGCTGCCCTAATTTAAGTTAATGAACTCTAAAACCTTGGCTTCTCTCAACTCCAATAGGAAGAACATATCTAGAAAGGCAGCAACAACCTCTTCCTATTCTATAGGCTTTGTATTTGTGCCCTTATCTACCTTCCACTGCTTAAACCATGAATGACCCACATCCTATAACTGATAGGAAGTTAACTAAGCACTCTCACTAGAGGTTACCCCCATAATGTTTGTTACATTATGCACCATGTCAAGGAATTTCTATGGGTCCTCTTCAGACTTGGACTCTGAAAATGCAGAAGGGTTCATTCGGGTGAAGTCCCAAATTCTAGCTGCAGCAGTATTGGCCACTGGGTTGGCTTGAATAGCAGATGGGCATTTATTCTGGGCTGCTACAAAATGAGCTAGGGTGGTGAAAGATACTCGGAATTCTACGTGAGAAACATGCTCATTTAGGGGATCTTCTTGAACGGGCGGAGGTGTTGGCTGGTTCCTAGTCCTTCTTCCGTTGGCCTTTTTGGGAGGCATGTTCTGTAATGGAAGGAAAAGTTAGATTAGACAAAGATTTAACTTGAGCTCATTCTTACTCGCACGATATGAACACTGAAAGAAGGAATCTTTTTTTCCTAAAAATATCTCATAGAATCTTGTCCATAAATATGTCTCTCTACACACCCATGTGTAAGACTCTACTTGACGCGACTTTCAAACTCCCTAGGACTCATTAGAACCTTAGGATTTGATACCAAGTTTGTAATGCCCCGAGACTACACCCTGGGCATCACGCGATGCTTACAACCTCGAAGGATCATGGTAGCTGTTGTGAGCACTGAATAATAATACTGAAAATATATACGGAAGTTAGGATGAAAATACCATAAGGTTCATAACCTGAAAACAAATACTGAATACTAATAATAATACCAAAAATATTGAACAACTGTCTAAAGTAATCTTGTTCAAAAGACTCTAACAGTCTGAATGTGGAGTAGATGGGACAATTCCCCATCTAACTCAACTTTTGAACACACTAAATCTGCTAAAATGCTTAAATAAAATAAAATCCTCAATGGATGAGGACTCACTACAGAATCTGTCGCTGATATCCTAAGTTGCTAAGTATGATTAGGAACCCGTTCGTCTGAACCTATGATATGAGACATCATAGCACAAAAGAGAGATGTGCCAGTACGTGAAATATACTAGTATGCCAAGTGAGGTAAGGCTGATATACATGGGTTCATATGCCTGAGATGATAACTGACTGAATGAACATCATGAAGTAACTGGATGAGTGAACATGCAAAACTATAACTGCTGAACATACAGAACATACAATATTACGGATGTAGATATACAACATGTATCTGAGATTATACTGAAACTGAGTATTGAATTTTGATAACTGAGTAACTGATAACTGATAGCCATAGTTCTGTAGAATTGAATCAGTTTTTTACTGAATAATGAGACTGAAATTATAACTGTAGGAGTGTTTATCTAACCGACATACCCCGATATAAACTGAATTGGGGTCCAAACTGTGACCCTAATTAAAAGGGTGTTAGCACCTTTCCACGGGATACTAACAATGTTGGGTCAACCCTAATATGGCAAGAAGACTCACGAAATATATATATATGATGGTTCCAACCCTATTCTGGCAGGAGGATGACTTACCCTACGCAACCTACATAGTTTTGTAATGGAGGGACTACTACTAAGGGTTAAACCCTCTGCTGGCAAGAATGCCCCCATCCCTGGGTTCGCTCGGTGTTGAATCCTACTCCCAACTGAATGACACTGAACTGATCACTAGACTGTACTAGGCTTGACTGAACTAACACTGACCGTATTGACTGACTAAAATGGACTGAGTTCACTGAGTTCTACTATTGACTGAGTACTACTATTCTTGACCTTTACTAGGACTATTCTATTACTACTGCAACTAAGTAAACAACTAGATTTTGGGTAATAAATACCCCTAGGACTCAGTTGCAGCAATAATAAAACATAACAAATCTTGAATGCATAAAAATAGTCAATTGTTCACAATTCATTCACTGAGACATTTTGTCAAATATTTGGAGGTCATGAACTTGTACATGAACGAGAACACATGATAACATTTCTCGATTACACTATTTAATTCACATGGACATTTTATCAAACACAGGGAGCATAATTAATGCACATGGTAATGAACAAAACATAAGCATCATGACTACAACTTAAACTTGCAATTTCAAGAGTTTTAACATGGGAATTACATCAATCCACATACATGCTATCTTATGTTCATAAAACTTATAATTAAATCTTGAATTAAAACCCATAAAACAACATAAACATGAATACAACCCAATTTGCGCATGTAAATTATGAATCTGAAAACTTGTAGTTTTAAAAAGTATTCTTGAAATCCAAGGATGGAAGGAAACCCAAGGATGAACACCTAACATACCTTGATTGTTGATTTCATGAAGATTTTTGGAGATTTCTTGAAACTTAGACTTGAACTTGATAAACCTAGGGTTTTGTTCTTGAGAGGATTCATGAAGAATGAATGTATTTTACCCTTTTGGGATCTTAATTTCGTGTTTTGGCAGAATTGAGTAAGGGGAAAAGGACCTGAATGCCCTTTGAAACTCGTAAGTTAATGAGCAAAACTGGCCCAGTGACGCGATAGGTTATGTTCCGCATCGATGGGATCGACGCGATCACCGACGCATCGCGTTGATGGGTACGACACAATAGCTAACCAAATGCATCAAGATCATGTTGGCTTGCTATTTTTGCCATCCAAACACGACTCAAGCGATGTCCAAAAATTCTAAAACTCACCTAATATGACCTATTGACATCCCTGATCATGAATCAATTTAAAAAACAACAATCTAAGGTCAAAAAGATCGTAAATAATGCCATTGAAATATCGAGGACAAATAAGACTAAGTGTCAACACTTAGCTTAAATTTTCTAAGTCTGGACCTCTTTTGGTATGCTACATAGTACAGAAACAACTAGGACTTTGCAGGGTCTTACAATATCTCCGCCTTGGGAACATTCATCCTCGAATGAGACTGACTGAACTGAGAATAACAGAGGAATTATACTTACACTGACATGCATAACTGAAGCATGACTGAATTCTTAAGACATGACACATGACTGAACTATTTCATGAATGCATGAATGATATAAGAATGTTATGCAGCTGTAACTGAGCATGGAATAGAGTAAATCTAAGGAAGACTGTTACCTTATATTGAATCTGAGCTTACGGAGAAGAGGTGAGGATACTTGATTCGCAAGTCTGCCTCTCCTTCTAAAGTATCTCTCTCAACGAACTGATTCCACCAAAGAACTTTGACCAAAGGAACTTCTTTGTTCCTTAGTCTGCGAATCTGCCGATCAAGGATTTCGACTGGGACTTCCTCATAAGAAAGACTGTTCTAAACATACACTTTCTATGGGGAATACATCTGCTGGGTCACCTATGCACTTCTTTATCAAGGAGACATGAAACATTGGGTGCATTGATGCTAAGTCTACAGGTAAGTCAATCTCATAACCTACCATAACAAAACGACTCAGGATTCTGTAAGGACCAACATATCAGGGACTAAGCTTCCCCATCTTACCAAATATCTCCACTCTCTTAATGGAAGAGATTTTTAAATACACAAATTCGCTAATTTCAAAATCAAGATCTTTTCTTCTCACATCTGGATACGATTTCTGTTGGGTTTGGACTGCCCTAAGCCTCTCTCTGATTAATTGCACTTTCTCTAAAACATCAAACACCAAGTCAGGCCCCACTTCTGTGGCATCACATACCTCAAACCAACCAATGGGAGATCTATATCTTCTCCCATAAAGAGCCTTAAATGGAGCCATCTGAATACTGGAATGATAATTGTTATTATATGCGAACTTAATCAAAGGCAAGTGGTTATCCTAACTGCCCTTAAAGTCAACGACACACGCTATCAATATATCTTTTAAAGTATGAATGGTCCTTTCTTCTTGACCATATATCTGAGGGTGGAAGGTTGTACTGAAGTGAACATGGGTACCAAGACCCTTTTGGAAGGCTTTCCAAAAGTGAGAGGTGAATTGTATACCTCTATCAGAAATGATTGAAAAAAAAAACACAGTGTAACCTAACCAATTCTCTGATATAGAGCCTGGCATAGTCCTCGGCTAAATAAGAAGTATGAACTAGCAAGAAATAGGCTGATTTGGTCATCCTATCCACAATGATCCAAATCGAGTCATGTCGACAACGAGTACGAGGCAAACCCATCATAAAGTATATGTTTACTTCCTCCCCACTTCTAGGTGGGAATACTAAACTCTTGCATAGACCCACTATGCTTTTGGTGCTCAATCTTCACCTGCTAACATGTGGAGCACTTAATGACAAACTCTGCAATATCTCTCTTCATCCCACTCCATTAATAGACTTCTCGCAGATCAAGGTACATCTTCGTAGCCCCTGGATGAATAGAGTAGCATGCACTATGTGCTTCTATAAGAATTCGCTGGCTCACACCATCCACATATGGTACACAAATCCTACCCTAGAACCGCAACACACCATCTCCTCCTTGGTAAAAAACCTCAACCTTCAGGTCTCTGAGTGACTCTTTCATCTTAACTAAATTGAAATCCCTGTCCTATTTTTCTTTTACTTTAGAAACCAAAGATGATTCCGAAATATTCTGCACCCAAACATTACCCTCAGCCAAATCAACCAAACGGACACCTAGTCTAGCAAGCTGATGAATTTCTAGAACTAACTTCTTCTTACCATCCTCAACGTTAGCATCACTACCCATAGATAACCTACTGAGGGCATCTGCCACTACATTGGCCTTGCCTGGATGATACAGAACACTCATGTCATAATCTTTCAACAACTCTAACCACCTTCTCTAACGTAAGTTTAGGACTTTTTATAAAAACACATACTGCAGGCTTTTCTTGTCTATGAACACTTCAACATGCACCCCATACAAATAGTGCCTCTAAATATTTAAGGCAAACACAACAGCTGCTAATTCAAGATCATAGGTGGGATAATTCTTTTCTTGGAGCTTAAGCTTTCTAGAGGCATAGGCCACAACCTTACCCCTTTTCATGAAAACATACCCCAAGCCAACTATAGAAACATCACAATATACAACAAATCCATCTAAACCGCTAGGCAAAGTCAAAACTGGGGCTATAGTGAGTCGAGTCTTCAACTCCTGAAAACTCTTCTTACAAGAATCTGACCACTGGAACTTGACTTTCTTCTGAGTCAATATAGACATGGGGGATGCAATAGATGAAAATCCTTCAACAAATCGTTGATAATAGGTAGCCAAACCCAAGAAACTCCTGATATCTGATGGAGAGATGGGTCTAAGCTAGTTTTTCACTACTTTGGTCTTTTGAGGATCAAATCTAATCCATCTCCTGAAATGATATAACCAAGTAAAGCAACTGATCTTAGCCAAAATTCGCACTTGCTAAATTTGGCGAACAACTAATGGGCTCTGAGAGTCTATAATACTATTCTGAGATGGTCTGTATGATCAAGTTCACTACAGGAGTAGACAAGAATGTCATCAATATAGACTATGATGAACATGTCCACATACTACTTAAACACACAGTTCATCAAGTCCATGAAAGTTGTTGAAGCATTGGTAAGACCAAATAACATGACTAGGAACTCGAAGTGACCATACCAAGTTATGAAAGCTATTTTTGGAATGTCAAATTCTCTAACTCTTAGCTGATGATAGTCGGATCTAAGGTCTATCTTAGAAAAGTAACTGGCATCCTGAAGTTGGTCAAACAAGTCATTGATTCTAGGAAGTGGATACTACTTTTTGATTGTGACTTTGTTCAATTGATGGTAGTCAATACACATTCTAAGAGAACTATCTTTTTTTCACACGAATAGAACTGGTACGCCCCACGGGGAGATGCTGGGCCTGATGAATCCCTTATCTAGGAGGTCTTTCAACTGCTCTATTAGCTCTTTAAGTGTAACAAGAGCCATTATGTATGGCGGAATAGAAATAGGCTGAGTATCAGGAAGAAGTTCTTTTTTGAAGTCAATTTCCCTTTCGAGCGGAACTCCAGTAAGATCTTATAGAAACACATCAGGAAATTCACTTGCTACTGGAACTAACTCAAGGTTGGGAGTCTTGGAACTAGAGTCTTTGACTCATACTAGATGATAGACACACCCCTTGGATATCATTTTTTTTGCTCTAAGGTATGAAACAAGTTGACCCTTAAGTGTTGTGGTACTATCTCTCCATTCAAGGACTGGTTCATTCGAGAAGTAGAAATAGATAACTATGTACCTACAATCAATTGTGGCATAACATGAATAGAGACAATATATGCTGAGAATGACATCAAAATCCATCATCTCTAACTCAACTCCAATGGGAAGAACCTATCTAAAAAAGCAGTAGCGAACTCTTCCCATTCTATAGGCCCTACATCTATGCCCCTATCTACCTTTCACTACTTAAACCATGAATGAGCCACATCCTACAACTGATAGGCAGCTAACTCAGCACTCTTACTAGCAGTTACCCCCATAATGTTTGTTACCTTCTGCACCATGTCAAGGAATTCCTGCAGGTCCTCTTCAGACTTAGACCCTGAAAATAAAGGAGGGTTCATTCGAGTGAATCCCAAATTCTAGCTGCAGTAGTATTGGCCACTGGGTTGGCCTGAAAAGCAGCTGGGCATTCATTATGGTCTACAACAGATTGATCTAGGATGGTGAAAGCTTCTCTGAATTCTATGTGAGAAACATGCTTATTGAGGGGATCTTCCTGAACAGGCGGAGGTACTGGTTGGTTCCCAGTCCTTTTTTCGTTGGTCTTTCTAGGAGGCATGTTCTATAATAGAAGGAAAATTTAGATTATATAGAGATTTTAACTTGAACTCATGCTCACTCGCACGATATGCACACTGAAAGAAGGGAATTTTTTCCTAAAAATGCCTCATAGCCTCTTGTCCATAAGTATGGCGCACTAGACACCCACACATAAGACTCTACTTGATATGTATTTCAGACTCTCTATGACTCTTTAGGACCGTAGGGTCTAATACAAATTTTGTAATGCCCCGAGATTACACCCTGGGCGTCACACGGTGCTTACGACCCTGAAGGATCATAAGATAACCCATGACTGGTACCTGGTGTGAGCACTGATTAATTATACTAAAAAAATATATGGAAGTTAGGTTAAAAATGCCATAAGGTTCATAAACTAAAAATAAATATTCAATACTGATAATAGTACTGAAAATACTAAACATTTGTCTGAAGTAATCTAGTCCGAAAGCCTCTAACTGTCTGAATGTGGAGTTGATAGGATAAGTCCCCATCTAAATCCGACTACTGAACATACTAAATCTGCTGAAATGCTAAAATAAAATAATATCCTTAATGGATGAGGACTTACTACTGAATCTGTCACTGATATCCTGAGCTGCTAAGTATGATCAAGAACCCGTGCGTCTGAACCTATAATATAAGACATCATAGTGCAAAAAAGAGTATGCGTCAATATGTAGAATATATTGGTATGCTAAGTGAGGTAAGATGATATACATGGGTTTATATGCATGAGTTGATAACTGAATGAATGGACATTATGAAGTAACTGGATGAGTGTACATGTAAAACTGTAACTGCTGAACATACTGAATATGCAATACTGCGCATGTAGATATACATCATGTATCTGAGATTATACTAAAACTGAGTAATGAATTCTGATGGCTGAGTAACTGATAACTGATAGCCATAGTGTTGTAGAATTGACTAATTTTTTTACTGAATACTGAGACTGAACTGTAACTGTGGGAGTGTTCATCTAACCAACATACCCCGATATAAACTGATTTAGGGTCCAACCTGTGACCCCAGTTAGAAGGGTGTTAGCACCTTGCCATGAGATACTAACAATGTTGTGTCAAACCTAATCTGGCAGGAAGACTCATGAAATATATATATATGATGGCGCCAACCCTAGTTTGGTAAGAGAATGAATTATCCTATGCTGGCTACGTAGTTTTGTAATGCAAGGACTACCACTAAGGGTCAAACCCTCTGCTGGCAGGAATACCCGCATCCCTGGGTTTGCTCAGTGCTGAATCCTATTCCCAACTATATCGATACGGAACTGATCACTAGATTGTACTAGGCTTGACTGAACTAACACTGATTATGTTGACTGACTAAACTGGACTGAGTTCACTGAGTTCTGTAATAGACTGAGTACTACTTTTCTTGACCTTTACTAGGAATATTCTATAAATATTGAAACTAAGTTAACAACTAGATTTTAGGTAATAAATACCCCCAGGACTCGATAGCATCAACAATAAAACATAACAAATCTTAAGTGCATAACAATAGTCAATTGTTCACAATTTATTTTCTGAGATATTTTGTCAAAAACTTGGAGGTCATGAACTTGTACATAAATGAGAATACATGATAACATGTCATTATTGTACTATTCAATTCACATGGACATTCTATCAAACACTTGGGGAGCATAATTAATGCATATGGTAATGAACAACACATAAGCATCATGACTACAACTTAAACTTGCAATTTCTAGGGTTTTAACATGGGAATTACATCAATCAACATACATGCTATCTTATGTTCATGAAACTTATAATTAAATCTTGAATTGAAACTTATACAACAACACAAACATGAATAAAACCCAATTTGCGTATGTAAATCAAGAATATTAAAACTTATAGTTTTAAAAAGGGTTCTTGAACTCCAAGGGTGGAAGGAAACCCAAGGATGAACACCTAACATACCTTGATTGTTGATTTCATGAATATTATTTCAGATTTTTTGGAACTTGGACCTGAACTTGATGAACCTAGGGTTTTGTTCTTGAGAGGATTTGTGAAGAATGAATGTATTTTGCCCTTTTAGGAGCTTAATTTTGTGTTTTGGCATAATTAGGTAAGGGGAAAAGGACCTAAATGCCCTTGGAAACTTGTAAGTTAATGAACAAAATTGGCCTAGTGATGCAATAGGCGATGCACCGTATCGATGGTCTCAACGCGATTACTGAAGCATCGCGTCAATGGGTATGACACGATAGCCAACACGACACATCAAGATTGTGTTGGCTTGCTATTTTGTCCATCTAAATATGACTCAAACGATGTACAAAAAATCCAAAACTCACTCAATATGACCTATTGACATCCCTAATCATGAATCAATTTAAAAATCAACAATCTAAGGCTGGAAAGATCATAAATGATGCCATTGAAATATCGAGGTAAAAATAAGACAAAATGTTAACACTTCACTGAAATTTTCTAAGTTAGGGACCTCTTTTGGAATACTATATAGGACTAAAATGACTAGGACTTTGCGAGGTTTTACATCTATCTCATAGCTCTTTATGATACCGATGACCAACACTACTCTATCGGGATCCAATACATTACCCCCATCATTGGACTCAGCCGATGCCGCACTAAGGTCCACCATGACTTAGCTATGAAACTCAAGGTTCCCTTAGTAATCTAAGTAGAAGAGCCCACAACAAAAGGTGCCTTCTCTTATGCCAAAATAATAATCCTAACAATCCAACAAAAATGTACAAACTTATCATTCGACCCAATCTACTTAGTCTTCACCTATCGTATTTTCATCATGCGGTGATCAATCTCTGAAGTATTTGCAGAGAGCTGGAATTCTAGTTCATAAAGGAATCGAGATATAGTCTGAGTTGAGATGTTCATCCAAACACGTCGGACAAGCACTAAATATAGTGGGTCACCTCCCTTTCATAGAATCTTTTGCGAAAGACTCGATTTAATTCCATCTAGTATGCTACATAAAACTCCTGTACCAGTGTCGGGCTGTATCAACTTGGATCCCTCACCATCCACTCAAAATGATATTTATTAAATTGAGCCTTGAACTCTGGCATCTCAGACATGCCCACTGTGCTTAATTTGGGCTCAAGGTAGAACCTTCTCTTCAGCCGTTGAGTAGTGAGGATGATGGCACTGTCCTGCTTATATAGTTCCTATTTCTCAAAGTAACCCCACTAATTAATGATGGGAACTGAGGCATTATCAATCTTTAAGGGTTGAGTTGTTGGTGGAAGAGGAGGTATCTTAACTGGTTCACTCTTACTTGATTTACCTTCCTCACCCACTTCTCTGTTCTTTGAACCCAACTCTGAACCAAATCCACTGCTAGATACAGCATCATCTTTCTCATCATGATTTTCTTCCTTATTTTGACCCTTGGGTCTAATTCAAACTCCCCTCTCTCTGTAGACTAGAGAGGTGAGTGTAGGTTGACTAGCTTGGGTTTTTCACATGGGGCCTAGCCTGTAGAGGCGATTGGCCCAAATATGAAACCTTTGTGCCTTGAGTAAGGTTATTCCTTGATTCCATAGGTTTTGTAATTAGATATTTCTCCACAGAACTACGAGAGTCATCGTCTGTGGGCTCGTCCCTAAGATACCAGCAGAGGGACGAACTTGCTTCTTAGGTGTTTTCTTGGTGGAGTCATTTTTTGGTGCCATTTGTACCTGATGAAAAACATATATTAGTTACTCGTAAGAAAAAAAAACAGAAAAACAAGCAAAAACTAAATTATGAATAGTGGATGGGCACCCTACGAGTTAGCTATGACTCGTTACCAGAGGTTACGAGTCATCCTAACACTTGTAGGGTGAAATATCATACACGGTCTGGGGTTTTTTCACCCTAAGATCCCACCCAATGAGTCATTGGGTAACCCGACAAATCATCAGGTAACTCGTAGCCTAACCAGTAGATAAGTGTATGGTAATTATTTTTTCCCAGTCACTACATATCTATGTTACGAGTCATTATTTGTGACAATGACTCATAGTGTGTCAAGAGAAACTTCATCATTATCCACTCATATTATCTTTGGCTATGAGTAACTTAATGACTCATTACGTCACCCTAGGAGTTATTACGAGGCTCATAGAGACTGCAACATGGGTAGTCAATAATGGATTTTTATTCAAACAAATCTCTCGAGGGTACTCAGACATTCCCTTGCATTTTGTTATACACAATGTAGATCGTAAACTATTAACCATCAAGTTACACCCCAATTTTCAATAATTTTAGCATTCTCAATAACACTTGAATTTACTTAATCCCATTATCAATTAGAATCCGAAGCATATTGTACATTAAAATTAAGACAAACAGATGAATTAGTAACAAAAAGTAGTATACTTACTTTGGATTTGAGAAAAATGCTTATCTTCCTTACTTGTTATTAGCCGTGTTCATGAGAATGAGGGATTTTACCCGTTTGATATGTTGTAGAACTTGGAGGGTGTTTAAGAATTATTAGAAGTCTATTTATTGAGGAATGTGGAGGGAGTTTACGCTTAAAAAAGGTGAAATGGAATCGTTTGAATTAACTTCCCTTTGTATTTCACGTAAGCCAAGTTAGGTCAACCCTTAGGGTCCACGATGTCGAGCTTGACGACGACTCCTGATGACAACTTGTATCTAGTGGCTACATGTCGTAGTATCCCCCCTCCCATTTAGAGCTATAGCCTTAACTGGGTATTTAGTCGTGACGACTCAAAGGGATGTGTCATTGTCACAGACAACGACTCATTCTGATAGTCATCAAGACTCTAAGGACCAATTACCTAAAGGTGTGCACCTGGGCTCCTCTTGAAAGGTATGGTGATAATTTGTAGGGTGTCTCTATGAATCGTAAGGTCCTGCACACTAAAAAAATTTCTAGTGTTTTCCTGCATTTTTCAGCCCTTCACACTAAACACACAAGTTACCATATAATGTAATACGTACAAAACATAGGTTGTCTCCCGTGCAACGCTTGATTTAATATTGCGACATAATGTGTCTATGTTGGATACTCAAACTTTACCAACAAGCCCATGGGTTGCCTCCCACATAATGCCTGATTTAACATCGCGGCATGACTCAGTTGCCTTGGCTACTCAGACTTCTCCAAGGCTTATATTAACACATACTTTCACTTCGTCCACATTTCCTATATTGTGCTTAACACGCTGCCCATTCACTTTGCATGGGGCTTCTCCGTCTCACTTAAGCTCAATTGCACCATGCGTACTCTAACTACAGTGAATGGTTTATTACACCTAGACTTCAATTTGCTAGGAAAAATACGAAGCCTTGAATTATACAACAAGACCATGTCACCGAGTTGAAATACTCTTTTCTCAGTTTTTTGTCATGATACAACTTCATCTTCTCCTTGTACAAAGTTTAAGTCTCATAATCTCAGACCCAAAATTCATCCAACTTATTCACCTTACTCATCCTTAAATTTTTAGCATCACTCCACTTAAAATTTAGCCTTTTCAACGCCTATAGTTCCTTGTGCTTAATTTCAACCGCCAAGTGGCATGCCCTTAATAAATAAGATGATATGGAGAGGCACCTATGGGGTTTTAAAAGTTATTCGGTAGGCCCAAAGTGCATCGTTTAGTTCTCTTGACCAATCAGTCCGGTTGACATTCTCATTCTTTGCCAATATGGACTTGATCTCATGATTGGAGACCTCAACCTGCCCAATCGTCTGCGGATGGTAAAGTGTTTCCACCTTATGTTTCATACTATATTTTTTGTGCAGGGCTTTAAATAGATGGTTATAGAAGTGGGACCCAACATCACTAATAACAGCACATGGAGTGCCAAACCGAGAAAAAATGCTCTTCTTCAAGAATACGGTGACACTTTGTCCCTCATTATTAGGAAGTGCAACCGCCTCCACCTATTTTAAAACATAGTAATCTAATACCAATATATACATCATTCATAAGAACTCATAAATGGATCCATGAAATCAATTCCCCACATAACAAACAACTCAAACTCCAAAATAGGTGTCATAGGGAGTCATGTTTATGTAAAATGTTTCCTTACAGCTGACACTGATCACAGGACCAAGAATAATCATGGGCATCTTTGTAGATAGTCGGCCTATAGTATCCACACTGTAGAATTTTATGGGTTGTACGGGTACCACCATGATGACCCCCAATTGGTGATGAATGACAAGCCTCAAGAATGCTCATCATCTCCACCTTAGGAATACATCTCCGAATAAATCCATCCGCACATACCCAAAATAGATAAGGCTCATCTTAGAAAAAGTTGGCATACCTCATGCATTGCTGAAATGACAAGTCTTTCGGGACAAGGTCACTTGCCAAATAGTTAGAAAAATCAGTAAACCAGGGGATTAAGTCTTGAGATGTTACTAATACCCACTCATTTGGATAATTATCATCAATTTCAAGATCATCCCCTAATTTTAGCATTGCCTCTTCTGGCGGGATAGGTGGTTTGTAACCTGGTTTTATTGCTTTTTCGGTCTTGACCTCAAAGTCATATTCTTGTAGCAATAATACCTAATGAATCAACCTTGGCTTGGCATTTTTCTTGGACATCATATAACTTAAAGTTGTATGATTAGTATGAACAATGACTTTGGTCCTTATCAAATAAGACCAAAATTTCTCAAAAGCAAAAACCACCGCGAGTAACTCCTACTTAGTAACTGTATAATTTTTCTGCATAGGGTTTAATGCTTTGTTGGCATAGTAGATTGGGTTAAGGATATTATTACATAGGTTTCCTAGGACATCTCATAAATCCACACTACTAGCATCACACGTCACCTCAAAAGGCAAGGACCAATTTTGAGAAACAATAACAGGAGTCGAGATCAACCGCTCCTTAAGGCACTCAAAGGCCTTGACACAAGCATCATTAAACATGAACTTCACCTCCTTCTCTAAAAGCTTGCACAATGGATTAGAACTTTTAGAGAAGTCATGTACCTCCTATAAAACCTAGCATGACCTAAGAAATTTTTCAATCGCATCTATCTTCATCCTATTAACCTCAATACCACTCTTTGAAATCTTATGTTTGAGAATAATCCCTTTTTAACCATAAAGTGGCCATTTTCCCAATTTGTAACCAGGTTAAACTCCTAAATCTATGAACTGCATTGGCTAAATGGGCCACACAATCATCAAATGATTCTTCAACAATCGAAAAGTCATCCATAAAGACCTTTATCGGGTCCTCCACCATATTAAGAAATATCAACATCATACAACATTAAAATATGGTGGGAGCATTGTAAATTCCAAACGACATCCTATTAAAAGAAAAAGTACCAACCTCTGCTTGCAAGTCTGTCTAGCATATAATCCATAATGGTATCAGAATATGGTCCTTTTGTGTCTAAGTGTTGAACTTTCAATAATCCATGCACACTCTTCATCCATTAACCAGTCTCATGGGCACTAACTCATTTTTCTCGTTTGGGACCACAGTGATCCCTCCTTCTTAGGTATGCATTAAATTAGGCTCGCCCATTTGCTGCCAGCAATAGGATAAAGAACACCTGCATCCAACCACTTTATAATTTTTTTCTTCACCACCTTTTTCATAGTAGGTTCTAACTCTGCTGGTGCTCGATGTTGGGTGCAAATCCAATTCAAGCTAAATTTTCTGAGTAAAAATATCAAGTAAAATTCCCAAAATATTTTCAATAGTCCATTTGATAGCTGATAACGCTCAAACTACACCTCTTTAATGAGAATGTAAGCGATCATTGTCAATATAAAACCCAACTATGTTGGGGACGAATCCTATAGGGAATATGGTGTGAACTTAAGTCATTTGCAATTTAATCAACTAATAGCTGGATGTTTCCTAAAATGGGGTTTTTTAGTCTAGCCAATAATTGTTGGTCACTTTAGTTACAGTGTTCGTAATCAAGAGTTTATGGAAAAACCAGAATTATGTTCACTAGGGGTTTTGGTACTTGACAGATGCTAACAGTGGTTCAGGATTCTCACAGTAGGTAGGACAACAAGTTATATTTATTGAAGTTATGCCTAAATGTCTCTCGACCTACTTAAGCATTTAATTACCTAATCCTCTCGAACTTAGGGAATTTATATTCCTGACCAAATTTTACCTCAGGTTAATCAACCTTGTTACAATGTCAATTATTAAATGGAAGTTTTTAGTGCTTCCAAGTCCCTGTTAATAATTCACTTCCCACTATATTTGAAGAAAATAAAATAAGGTGTTATCTATTGTTTGCAACTAATAGATGAATATTAAAACCTCAGAAGTATCAAGGAACCCTACCACCTTTTGAATCTTGAACACTCAGCACCTTATCAAGACTTAACCCTAGATCCCATAATTCAGGTTAAAGGAATTTATCCGCTCATGATGTAATAATTAAAATAACTAGTTATATTCATGATTTGAAAGATAAACTTACCACAAGATGAATAGAAACTAGAGATTCTCAGATTAGGTCACAATAGCAATCCTAAAAAAATGATGATAATCTTTTCAAAATAATTGCTTGTTTAAGTCAAGAAATAAGAGAGAGAAAATATTAAAATATGTGGACCTACTCATGCTGAAGATGTTGGTGGTGTAGCCTCGGAATCCTGTACTTCTACACTAGGCACTGAGCTGGTACCTGTAACTGGTGGATCAGCTGGAATCTCTACACCCCTGTCAAACATTAGCCTTGGCTAATTTTCCTCATTTCGGATAGGATTGTGGGTTTTCTTAGCAAGGATGTCTTCTTCTAACCCTGCAATCTTGGGCACATTGGTTGCCCTACACAACCTTGTAATCAAACAAGGGAAGGGATATGTTGTATCAGAATCTTGAGACCCGGATTTTTATCTCTTCAGCGATGAACTCTCCAAAGTTTAATTTGTGGTTAGCCACAAAACTTTCAACTAGTTTTTCTTTGTCATACCCAAGGATATTATCTCCATATGTGGGCATCAACCAGGTACGTACAATACCCCACCAAAATCTTTCCTCTGAATTCAGGAATGCCTTGAAGATTCTTTCACTTGGGTTGGTCAGCCATTCCGGTTCTCCATCATCTATGAGCGTGGATAACCAAGACCTTTGATTTTCTCGATGCTTCAACCAGGCATAGAAAGTAGGTGAAGTGGCCTGAGGAGTGAAGTTTGGGCCATGAAGGAACCTGTTGATTGTTGCTTCAAAAATATCCACTATTACACCTCGTACCGGGACTTTATCCAATAAAGGTTGGTCAGTTGCTTTCTCCCCTTCTCTACATATGTTTTCCAAGTGAGCTTGGTAGTTTGCATAGAACTCCCTAACTAGTGTAGGGCAAAATGAATTTCCTCTTCTTGTTATCCATCCTAAATTATAATCACGAAATTTCTGCTCCACCTCGGGGTATCTGCTCAACCCATTAATGATGATTCTCTTCTCTTTGAAGATTGGCCTCTTAACAGACCTTCTATTAGTTCTGCGAAGCACATCAAAGAAAATTTTTTGAGCTTTGGGAATCTACCACCTAGTGTCGTATCGGACTTCAGGATTCTTGCATTTAACCATAGTTCCCCTAATCGGAGATTCTTTCTTATCTTGTGGCTCGGCAAAAGGGGACTCAATTGATGGTATCATAGATTCAGGTTTCCCAGACTCATGCTCTCTAGAATCAGGATAATCTGAATCATGCTCTTCAGATTCAGCATGTTCATAATCTTGTTGCTCAAAGGTTGTCTGCTCAGAAGCTGTATGTTCAGATGTTATTGGCTCAGTGTCACTCTCTTCAGTCTCTTCCACTTCAACTGGTGGAGATGGTGAAGGCTTTTTAGGGTTTTTCTTCTACTTTTGCTGCCTGAGCAGAAGCGCTTCCTCTTCATAATCAGACTCTTGATTGAAGAGTCTCCAGGGTACACTTCCCTTGGTCACTTTCTTTGTAGATTTTGAGTTCTTTCCTTTAGGTGCCATTTCACAACCTGTAGAAAGAGAAAAACCATTAGTCTACCCTCAAGAGTATAAACACAAACACATCAATAATTTTAAGTTTCACACCTCTTGAAATGGCTTATTCATGCTTTAGATCCCAGGTGTGACGATATTTATGATAAGTTGTCACAAATGTGATAGCTTATCATAAATGTCGTCAGCTCTAAACAGAACCCACAAAATTGTATCAACTTCTGATGACATTTTTAATAAGTCGTCACAGTTGTGATAACTTATCATGAATGTCGTCAGCTCTAAACAGAACCCATAATATTTTTAGCAACCTTTGACAACATTTCTGATAAGATGTCATAGTTGTGATAACTTATCATGAATGTCGTTATCTCATGATACAACTCTAACTCGACTTTAACTTATTTTTTAATTTGTTTTCTCCCTAAAACCCCATTGGTTCTCGTTTTTGAGTTGAGCTTGTAAGTCCCAAGCTTGTACAGCAAACCCTAGTTCCTGATTTTTAGCCATTTGCAAGATAACTTGATTCAAGATTCTTAGAAACTTGGGTTCACCTCAGTTTATCACTTACCAATTGAAAAGAAGGGATAGGTTTCGAGCATACCTGGTGGGTACCTTCATATTGATTACACGAGTAAGAGGAAGTAAAGAAATATTCTTGATTTTGATTGCAAACCCACACACACAAGGAAGCTTTCTTTTGTTTTAGTTGGAAACACTTTGAAAAAGGGAAGAAAATAAACTAAGTATGGAAAGAAAATAAAACTTTAAGTGAAATAGAGGAAATAAGCGGGAAGGTGGAAAGACAGTGTCTTGGGTCGGGTCGGATCTTTTTACCTGGGCCCAGACTTTCAGCTAATTTTGGGGGTTTTTTGTGACGGCATTTCTAATAAGCCATCACAAATATGATAGTTTATCAAAAATATCGTCAGCCTTAACAGACCCTACCTCAGAGCTAATGTCTCTGATGACAAATCTGACGGCTTATAACAATTGTGACAGCTCGTCAAAAAATGTCGTCAGGAGAACTTCGCTAAATACATTGATTCCACCTTCTTTTCACTAGAACCTAACTACAGAAATAAATAATTTGCTGGAACATAAAAATTTTGGGTTGCCTCCCAATAGCGCCTGATTTATTATCGCGGCACGACTTGGTTATCTTGACTACTCAGACTTCGCCAAGACAACCTACTGATACCTCTTTACCATCTTCGTAGAATATGTTCACGATTGAGAAAACACTCATCTCTTTTTGTTGTGTCATAGATGAGTGTATTTTGAATCGTGCTTCGTTATCATTTAGCCTGAACTTCAGCTCATTCAGCTCCATATCTATGACTACTCTCTTGGTTGCAAGGAATGGTCTGCCTAAGATGATGGGCACTTTGAAATCCACCTCACAGTCTAGGACTAGTAAATTAGCAGGCAGAATAACATCATGTAATATGCCTACTGGCCGCATTACAGACCTATCTACCATCATCAATCGCATGTTCGTCGGGGTAGGATCCCCAAAACCCAGTTTCTTGTACACCGCAAGTAGCATTAGGTTTATACTGGCTCCCAAATCGCATAGCGCTTTTATGAAATTCAGGGACCCAATAGTGCATGGGATGGTGAATGCTCTCGGGTCTGCCTTTTTCTGCACTAAAGACCTTGTAGAGATAGCACCACAATGAAGAAGATTGTCCTCCGGCTCATGGCTAACCTTCCGTTTCTTCATGACAAGTTCTTTCATAAACTTCGCGTATCCTGGTATTTGCTCAAGTGCCTCAACCAAAGGCACATTTATTGTCAATTTCTTGAGCATTGCCATGAATTTTCTGAATTTTGCATCATCAATTTTCTTTTTCAATCATTGAGGAAAGGGAGGTGGTGGTCTTGGGATAGTTTTCAACACTACCTCCTTTCCATTTTCTTTCTTTTTTTCTGAAGCATCATCAGAATTATCCAGTTTCTCAGACTCCACTGGGCCTCCTTCTTTCGGTTCATCATCAACTACCTCATCAACTACATGTTTGCCCCCAGAAGGGCCAGGTAATATCTTACCACTTCTAGTGGTTATTGCCATACATGAGCCATCATTACGTGGATTTTGGATCGTATTACTTGGTAACGTTCTTTCTTAAATTCATTCTCTAAGGAAAAGGTGGGAGAGGTCATGGAATGGTCTTCACTATAGGCTCAACTTCCTTTCCCTTACCTTTATATTTATTAACTCTCATCAATTTTTATGATAACTCATCACCAGTCACCAACTTTTTAGATTCTTCTTTGGGTGAATTATCAATATCTACAATATCATCTCAAACCTCATCAACTAAAGGCATAGGAGGATCAATAGTCGTCTTCCTACTTTAAGTGATGATGGCTAAACAGTGATTGTTATTCTTCAAATTTTGCATAGTATTGCTCAAAAGAGTGACCAATTGATGCTGATTTAAATTAGCTGACATTTGAACAAACTACTACTTAAGATGCTTAATCACGGTAGCATGCTATTCTACCTTTTGGCTTAGTCCCAAAATATCTACCTTAATCTCCTTAAGGTGACTCTCGTGATTTTCTAAACCCTTAACCATCTTATTCTGCAATGCTTCATCCTTGAATCAGTATCACAGTTCCCCGATGGAATATATGCACTACCCTTCTTCTTATAGTCACCTTTTTACATACAGTCACTATCTTTCTCTCTACTTGATCCCTATATCTTTCCACATAATAGTTTCAGCCTTAATTCCCTTGCCTCGAGTTCTAAGAGTCCTGATTAGACCCTTGGCCCTTGGCTCGAAAACCCACCATATTTTGATCCAGGTACTTTGCTTTCTCCTTGATATAAGAATCATACAACCTAGGGGATTTACCTTATACGCCGATAACATTCACCTTTTTTGAATTCATAGTTAAAAATTATTCAGTCAGTAACCCAATCTTCTTCCTCAGCTATTCAACCTTTTGAGCTACTGTGTCATCTACACTTCTCTTCTCACTGGAAGCACCAATAACATAGGTACCAACTCCTCTTTATATCTCTCGAGTATGCCATCCTCGATTGGTATTAGGTACCCGATTCCATAGCTAACTCCTAAAGAAGGCCCATAAAGGCTCCACCAGTAATAGTATCAACAACATCTTTGGTTTTGGCATTTATGACTTATTGAATATCTCAAGCAAATTCCATTCTAAAATTCTGTGATTGGGCACCAACATCAACTTCTTCTTGTACCTCAACCATGTCTCATACAAGGGTTTGGAATGAAAATGCCTAAAATTATAAATCTCATCCTTCAACTGCAATATTCTTAAAGGAGGAAAGAATCGGTCCAAGAATAATTTTTGCAACTTATTCTAATTAGTGATGGATCCACGAGGCAGTTCCCCTAACCATAATGTTGCTTCACCTGTATGAGAGAATGGAAACAACCAGAGTGTAAAAGTTTCATGACACACCCCAGGTAAATTATACGAAGTGTAGATCCCAATAAAATTCATGATGTGCGTGTTGGAATCATCAGTTGGCAAACCAGTAAACACAAATTTTTGATTCAGCAACTTGATAGCACTTGTAATATCAGACATTACCCCCTGAAATAACTCGGGAGGAATGATATATCCTATATCAACATGCTCAATTTAACCAATATTTACTTTCGGAACATTATATGCTGCAAGAATGGGAAAGCTAGGGGGTATTTGAGCTTTCTCTTTTCTAGCTATATCGAGTTCTGCTCGACGATATTCTTCCTGTCTCACTCTTTCTTTTTAATCTACACGACAGACAACATCATGCCTCCTCATATTTTTTTTTGGGCCAGTAATTATGTAGTAGTTTATGCAGCTTACTATTGAACACCTTTTGGAGGGGGAGGAATCCGATTAAGGTCAACCTCTGTGCTCCTGGTCTTCCATCTTATGATTCTATTGTAAGGTCTGCTCCAGCTCAATATCAAGTGGGATCAAGATATTTCCTTGACTCTAAGTACTAGGCATACACCGGCGTACTCCTCAGAAACAAATAAAACCCAACAACCTTAACAACTTTAATCAATCAATCTATAACCATATTCCCCAATAATGGCGCCAAAATTTGATGTCGCCCAAATTATACCTCCAAGAAACAAAATACAGTCGTTGTCAAATATATAACCCAACAAAGATTGGGGTCCAACCCATAGGGAATAGGCTGAATATCTATCATGAATTTGCTGAAGTAGCCGGAAAAATAAAGTAACGTAAATGGGGGAATTTTGTGAGAACAATATCAATAGTAAAAAAAATTGGATGCTTTGGTCAAAATCAATATGAGATGAATACTAGGACTATTTTTCCCTTGACTTCTTAACTCCATAGACTTATTGTTCTCTACCAAATTATCCTGATACCTTACATGCAGAATCTTGAAATATATATATCACCAACTGTCTTGTGAATGCATTTAGTGAATTTTACTCTTTAATTTTTGAGTCTCAGAGTGTCTCCATACAAAACCTTATCCTTGATCTTAGATTAACCATTACCTTTTTAGTATCAAGTTAATTAGTTGAGGGTTGGTAGCCTCAAATTACTATTGTGATATTCTTTTCCAAATCTCTACCCCTCTTTTGATGTAAGTATCGAATACAAAAAGGTTCTTAACTTGAAGAGTCGTTAAGAAGGCAATCAAACCAAAGAAGATCACAATACATAGAAGAATATTAACCAAGAATGACTTCACACTTTCTCTACATTGTTATTCCATCAGGGTTCCCATAACACTAGTTAGGTGGTTTAGCCCCTCATGGTTTCAAGAACATCCATTGAATTCAATAAAGAAAGCATATGAATAATCTTACAATAATTTAAGAACAAAACCCAAAATCTCAAATTAGTAATCAATCGTAAAATCTAGAACAATAGATTCCAAGATCAAAAGTCAAATCTTAGAATCAATATAGTGTTGTGAATGTAAAGAGTGCATAAACTAATAGAAAAAATCAAACGGGTATTTATAAAATAACCTAGAAAACCTAACCAAAACAAAATAGGAAAATAAGATCGGCAGTGGCTACGCCTCAGGCATCGAGTCGTCTGGACTAATGACGACTCATTGTCAGCTCCATTTCCTGACTTCTACACTCTTTGGTGATGACTTATCACATCTCCCTATGAGTCAATGGATGGACTAGTTGTCTCTCCAATGAAATTTCATCTTTCAAATCTTTTCTCATAATGATCAGAAAGGTTTTCATAACTAGTTGTAGTTAGATCCTACGACCCATTACTAGTCTCATCTATACTGGGATCCAACCTATATACTTTTAGGACTTTGGCCAAATTTTACTTAGAATGATCTATCCTACGACTCGTAGTCAATCTTTATGAGTCATATCCAACTTTAAGTTTATCTTCCTTCTCAGATTTATTTATTGTTCACCATACGTCTTGGACTATGAGTCATTGCATCACCCAACGACTCGTTGTCTAGGTAGAGACTTTACTTTCTGGAGATTTTTCTTCTTATTTTATTCCACTCATTTCAAATCCTTTTTTTGCAACACAAGCACAAAAATAGATCATATCTAATAAAAAAACCTAAGTAGTTGCTTATTTTTTGGTTTTAAGCATCGAAAGTTCCATGAAACCACGGTACATCATCTTGTGCTTGCAAATATTCGCCATTTTAAGTGTATACAGTGACGTAAATGGCATATCAACACCCTAAACTTAGACCATTTGGATGTCCTCAGTTAATCAAAACAAAACTATACTACAATGATTCTTAACCAAGGGAAAACTTAGATCATTATGGCAGTCAAGGTTTCACAAAGTCAGTTTCAGCATGCTTTTTAACAAAAATCATTTAAACACCCTCCATGTCATCAAAACCTAACTACTATAGTGCATATACATTTCACTCACCATAACATAACAAGATCAATAAATGGCATCACATTATCTATAACCAAATTAACACTTAAACTAATGACACAACCTGAACAAGTAGTAACCATAATATAGACCTTATGCTCTCACAACAAAGAAGTCCCTCTCACTCAGAATATATAATTATTGACAACACAGGGATGGAAGAAATCTCACTCTCACAAAGAAGTCAGACCATGTACATTTGATACCAAAGGTTGGCATTATTTTCTACGTCTTAGTCTTTTATTCAATCGGATTAGGATCACTATAGGATTATTTTGGGCTTTTAAAATAATATTAGGGTCAAGTATGGTACATATGGGTACAATGACTAACCCTTCTTGACACTACACTATTTTTTACTTTAGTTTTTTTCTACTTTCTTTGATTTTTTCCCTCTTCCGACTCTTTGCGACTTCATGTGAGGTTTTATTTTCACAACTTACTTTTTAGCTCTTTTATTCATATATATGTTTTCCTTTTATTTGTGATATTTTTTTCTTACACCCCATACCTCACCTGAACTCTTTTGCTTTTTTCTACCTTTTTTCTTTATACCCCATCTTTTACCTATTCCTAGTATAACCTCCCCTCAACTTAGGTGATTTGACTGAGTTGTGGTGTGCAATATCTAAGTAGGGACCAGGACCAATGCAGGTTCATTGTAAAAACTAGAAAGGTGAATAGTCTAGTTCAAAGAAAAGGCCTGCTTAGGCTAAAAATCAAGATCAGGGGATACTGTACTCATTCAGGACCAATGTAGGTTCATTGTAAAAACTAGATATTACTTGATAAATTATTTTGGGGACTTAGAAGTGGGCTATTTGATCCACCTTAGGCCAAGACTTGTGTTAGTTATTGATGACCCTTAATACGCTTATGTACATCTAGGAAGAGGGTTATTTCAGTGTTATTTAGATGCCTTAGTATTTGTTCGTCATAATGAATGACGTTGTAAATAATGCTTAATGAGTATGCTATAAATGAATTATTATGATCTATTGAATATGCTATTGATTTGGCTATCGTTTGGGCTATTGATTATAATATTGAATAATCCCTTGATTATCATATTGGCCAAGCCATAAATTATGTTATTGATTAAGACAATGAGTGAGCTATTAACTACACTAGTGATCATGCACATCAATAAATTAGTATTTACACTTTTGTTCATGCTAGAGACCATGCATATTGACTACATTGGTGATTAAATCATTGAATATGCTATAAATAAATTATAGATTATGCCATGGATTAGATATTAACAAAGCTAATTGTATTACCCCATATTATTCTTGGATCAATTCAACTTTTATTTGAATATGTAAGGGGTCCAAGGCTTGAAAATTTCACTAAGTGTTGGGGACTTAGTCATTTTCAAGACCCCTAAACTTCGAGGATTTTTGTTTTGGTCTTCCCGACATCGAGATGATAGTTTTTGAGTTAATTCATGTTTAAGGGTGTAAGAAGTATGCCCCAAAGGAGATTTGGATTTTTTGAACAAGGTTTTAGGCATGTTTGGATCATGAAACCAGTGAGTCATTGCGATAAGCCTGCATCACGGCATTAGACCTGACCTTATGCTGACCACGTCGCGGTGAGTGATTCCTTCAACCACAATAATTCTTTTTCCCAAAGTAATCAAGAATTCAATCCCCCCAAGTTCAAGAACCTTAAAGAAAGCATCAAGAATAGGGTTTCTTTCCCAAGCTAAGAAGCTTAAGGTATGTGGGGTGTTCATACATGGGCCCCTTTCACCCATGGAGACCAAAAACCTTACTTTGATTAAAGATATGAGTTTTCCCCTTTTATGAAGTTTCACATGTTCAAGATGAGTTTAAATCATGACTTCCCTTAGTAATTTGATTCAATTCATGCCCAAGGATGATTTTATGAAAAGTTAGGTTATCTCATACTTCAGGTTTCAATCTCCCATGTTATATTATCAAGTCATGATCTTAGTCATGTAACCATGCTATTTTTCCATGTTTTAAGACATTCCCATGTTAAGGTTCATGATTCTCACATATTTGATGAAATGTCTATGTTTTGGGATCTTTCAACCATAATTTCATTCTACAGTTCTAAGCCTTAACATTATATTTTATGATCATTCAGTGCTAGCGGGTTATGAACACCTGATACCTCCGTATTTTATAGGATTTAAGATCTTTCAAGTAATGACTTCTGCTAAACCATGAATATTACCATTTACTCAGTTGTTAATATCATGATGAGAAAATATTAGTTGTTACGTTCACTGAAATTCAGTTCAGTTCACTACCAATGTCAGTTCAGTTGGGAGTAGGATTTAGCACCGAGCGAATACAGGGATGACGACTTCCCTTTCATCTTAGGTAGAGTCGTTAGTAGCAGTCCCTATATTCTAGAACTACGTAGACAACATAGGATATAAGGGGTTACCCATAAGTTTAGGCTTGACTTTCTCTCAGGGGTCACCCGTCAGTTTAGGTTTGGCACCCTGGTCCTTCGGGACACTAGTTTAGTGGATCCACACAGCCAGTATTAGTACCTATGGTACGGTACTGACACCCTTTCAACTGGGGTTACAGGTTGGACCCCGATTAGCTCAGATTGAGGCATGTCAGTTACATGATACCTCCCACAGTTTCAGTCAATATTCAGTATGTCTCATCTTAGGTTTTATTGACCAAACCATATAGATTTTCACTTATTCAATTCTACAAAATTCAGTCTTTCAGATTACAGATTATCTCGAAAACATATTTATTCTTGGTCTTGTATTCTCAGTTTTACATGTTTATGTTATTTTCATGTTCAGTACCTATACATGATCTTCAGTCCAGCTCTACAGCATGTTTAACTTTACATGAGATTTACATACAGTATTCTTATTTTACCGTTTCCCAGCTTTAGTTCTAGTTATTTTATAAAAGTAAAGAATGTAAGAAACTAAGTATAGTAATTCATCAGCTAATCAGATTATGTTTGTTACTCATGTTTTAAGAGACTTTAGCTTTCAGTTTATTTCATTCTCTTGGTGAGTCTACCTGCACTCAGCATGCATGTTTTAAGATTATGTTCCAAATTAGTTTACCTTATTGCATTAACCCCCACTTACTCAGTACATTCTAAAGTATCGATCCACATATACGTCTATGTGCTACATTGTCTCATAATGTAGGTACCAGTTGTAGCCTACATGTCAAAACAGATAGTTTGCAGCTTTCAACCAACATGTGATGAGTTCTCTTGTTTTGGGGACTCTAATCAGTAGTAGTTCAGGTACTTTTCTTTAATTATTCATATGTATTGATTTGTGGTAATTGAAGGCATGTCTCAACTATTTACAGTTATTATAGTAGAGGCTTCATAGATAGTCAGTCAGAGTCATGAAATGTAAATTCCAGTTCTCTCTTTAGTTTTATCAGGATGTAAACTTTATCAGTATTATAATTATCCAGATTAGTCCATGATTATATTTCTACATAGCAAACTTAGCTATTTTATATATTCTAAATCAGTTGCTCAAGTAGTATGCAGTTCATGGGTAAGCTTGGGATCACTTGTGGTTCCAAGAACAGTGTTACAACTAGGGGGTAGTATCGGGTCATGACAGATGTGGTATCAGATCCCAGAGTTGAAGTGTCCTAGGGTGTCAATAAAGATGTGTCTGGTAGAGTCTTGCGTAATGGTATGGAGACGTCTGTACTTTTCTTTGAGAGGCTATAGGGCATTTAAGAAATATTTCCCTTCTCTAATGTCTCAGATCATGTAGTAGAAGTTTTCTCTAAGGAATTTATGCAGATTCTTATGTTAATCCATTCGTTCCATCTCTGCCTTATTTTTTAGGCAAGAGAAATAGCCAACTTAAATTCTTATAGATAGAGTTTTCTCAGATAGTCCCCATAGATAATTATGGGATTTCACACAGGCTCAAAAGTATCCCATTAGTGCTTTTATGTTCTGAAGTTTGAAAGATTTTATTCATGTTTATGAATATCGTGCACTATGCTAAAGTCATATGTGCCCTCAGATCCCTTCTCAGAATACTATGACAATATATGATATAGAGTTAGAAGCATGAACCCAAAAGTTTAGCAGCAGTAAAATGGGGATAATATTTATCTGGATTTGGTAGATTGTGTATCCATGGGGCAAGTTGTACGACAGGTGAATCAACAGGCTTGAAATATTGTAAGTAAGAATTTAAGTTGTTGATTCAAAATTAAGTATGATGATTTGTGTATGATTTGGAGGTGTACCCAAGGTGATATGGGATTGTATTATGTCTAAGTTTTAACATTGTGTGATTAGATAGTACCCTTGAGTTGTTAAGTGTAAATGAGGCTATGTAAGATATGATGTTCGTATCAGCTAACTTATGGGTTATAGGTTGATGATTTTGGGTATGTTGGTGTAATGATAATTCTCATGGTTTAGGAAAAAATACAAGTCTAGCAATGTGATATTACTAGGCTATGAAGGAAGTTAGTATGGTTAATTAAAGGTTTGGGGATATCCAGGTTAAGTGTTAGAATCTAAGTTTAAATTATGGATGGTTGAGCTAATAGAAAGAAGAATTAAAATTCTAGATGGTGTTAACTCAGGTTATGGTGATACTTATGAAGATTCTAAGTTAGTAAGTGTTTGAGTTATTATATGATGACTATTGAGGCTATAGAAAAATAAGAGTTGTATCTCAGAAGAAAGTACTAGCAATAGGTTTTACACTTTCAGGTGTAGTCTTTCAGATTGAGTTAATTATTTAGGAGTATTGTTATATCTCGGAATCTAGAGTAAAGTGATTGTAGTTCAGTTTAGAGTTTAAGGGTACACAGACTTAGAATAATAGCTTAAATCTAAGGGAAGATGATAGAACTAGTAACCAAGTTAGGCTCTCAGATTCTAGTAGTGAGGCTGGTATGTTGTAGAGCAACAGTATGGGAGGAAGATGTCTAACCCATTCTTATCTCAGTGCAAAGTTGTAATGCCCCAAAACCTGGTCTCAAGATGCCACACGGTGCTCAATACTACGAGTAGCCTCAAGATAACCCTGTAAGCCTGCTACTAAGTCTATAACTCCCATTAAGGTAAACAGGTCAAGCATCAATACTGAATTATATCATAACTGTCTGAGGTCAACTGAATATACTGTCTAGATAACAAATGCGGAAAGTCTGAAAATAATAGCTAGTAGTCCGACAAGCCTCTACTACTAAGAAACTAGAGAGCCATTGGGACAGACCCGCAACTGACTCATACTAAACTGAAAATAATGAATCAAATACTATGAAAGCTGGAAATCTGGATAAATAGGCCCTCGAACCATGAGGACTCACCAACTATAGGGGTGTAGATAGAGATGCCCAAAATCACTCATACTGCTGAGACTGAGCATCTGAACCTATATTATGAGACAATGTAGCGCATAGACGTATATGTGGATTAGTACTTTAAGGATGTGCTGAGTATATAGGGGTGAATGCACAGTAAATCAATATCTTAACATTATAAAATTCATAGAATATGTATACTGTATGTAATAACTCACATGGCTAGAATAATTGAAAGTTAAAAATCACAGATCATGAGCAATTGAACATACTGTATAAAACTGAAGAGTCATCACCTTTAAAGTCTAAAAATTGCACTTGTATACTATTTTCTAATCATGCAAGCTAAATGTAGAAATAACTTATTTTTATCATCTGAAAAGTGAAAGTTGAAATCTAATAACTGATATGCTATGTAAGATAATATCTGAGTAAAATTATGAGCCTTTACACCTAGGTTTTAAAAGCTTTTCTGTTATTCTTTTCTGTTAGGGAGGTTCTTCTAACTTACATAGACCATGTGAGCTATCATGGAGTCCAACGTCTTATTTCCCTAATGGAAAAACCTCATGTTGGAGAGAAGTGTCCTACTCTTGCCAGAGAGTATAACCAGATCTAAGTGATCACATCTGTAACTGTCATCTATATAGAAATAAGAATAATAAATTTGTACCCATGTTGGCTCGTAGTTCTAGGAAAGTAGGTTGTGCTAAACCCATACTTTCCGCTCGGTGCTAAATACTACTCCCTTAATTATATGCTCATTTTGTAGAAAAATCCACTTTAAAAAGTCATAATGTTTCATACTGAAAGCTAACTGTGCATCTGTTCATTCAAAAGTGAATTTAAGCTGTAAAGTGGATTTCATATCTTAGCTAAAGATCAAAAGATCAAATCTTTATTCAAAGTTGTCTATAAACATATCATGGGATGCTTAAAAGCATAATCATTCTTGAAATAGCAATTTTCAACTAGGGCTTGATAACCCAACTTCAAATTCATGTCAAAATATCATAATGTTCATGCTTGATAATGTAGATATTCATAATTCAACTCAAAATCTGGAAAATATAATCATACGCATCAATTTATGAAAGTAGACATGTAAGTCAACATCAAAAACACTTAAAAACATCATAATCTTCAAATAGCAGTAAATGGGTATGAACCCTAAATTGTAATTCGTGTAAAATCATGTAAATTTAAAAATTAAAACTAGTTTTGGGCACAAGGATGGAAGATTTATCCTTGTTCATAACCCCACATACCTTGATTGCTAAACTAGATGAAAAAGCTTGGTTTTGAGATCCTATTTGGCTCTTGAAGATTGATTCTTGGAATTCTTAAATTAGGAACCTTGAATTTTGAACTATTTTGGGAAAAGAATGGTGGAATTTATGGATTCTTGAAGTTGAATGTTGAAGCCTGGGGTTTTTATACGAGATGGATTTGATGAACAATGAGCATATTTTGCTCAATATTATGATTAATCTTCTATTTACATGATTTGGGGGCTTGATGAAACATAAGATTGCCCTTGGGATTTAAAATCCCATGACTGGAACTTTGATTGAGGCTTCATCGTGATGTGGTGAGCGGGTCATTGTGATACCTATTGCGACATGGTAGAATCGTAGTGACTTACTGGATTGTGATAATTGGTGTTTTGGGATTCACCGCAATGCGGTGCAATCGTAGTGACCTTCTGGAAATTGACAAATGCCGATTTGGCCTCCACTGCAACGTGGTGGCCTCCTCATCGTGATATTCACCGTGATGCATCCTAATCATGATAATCTACTATTTTTCCAATTCAAATCCGATCCAATCCTCATTTGAAAATTCTAAAACGTACCCGAGATATGCTATTTTCACCCTAAATATAATTTAACTCACAAATCATTATCACGAAGCTCGAAGGGTCAACTTAGAAATCTTTGAAGTTTAAAGGGAGTCAAAATGACTAAGTCCCTCAACTCTTAACTTTATTTTTCAGATTCTAAGTGCTACTAGTATGTACTAAGGGCTGGACAGAGCTAGAAATATTTGGAGTATTACAAATATTTTGTACTTCAATCATCACGATATCTACTCATGCCTTACATGTCAACTCCATGATCATAGCTCATATTCATGCACTTTCTATAGAATTATGTACGCTCCAAGTTTCTAGTATGAGGAGTCCCAGTCCACTCAATAGTACAAATCATATTCCCTAAAATTATGAACTCCAAACTCAGGTCTTGCAGATCATGACTCATGTACTCATGATTTATAGAATGTTCAGTTCCAGGTACTCATGGTACACCCATAATGACCAGTGAAATTTAGATTATGTTATGTATATCCTCAATTTTTATCTCGATAATTAATCTATGTTGTGGATACTCTATTCCTTAGGCCTCAGTTTAGTGTCAAGTTATGCATAGTATTCTTTCATGCTTCAGGTCCTTATGTTCTAACTTTCAGTGACCTCTCCTTATGTAAAGATAGTGGTGATGGACAATTGTTTAAATGGGAAAGAGTAAATTTTTCTTGTAGAGAAAATATTATTGTATGTTTGTTTTATGTGAGGCTATAAGGTTGAAGAAAGATTGAGGCAAAGATTTTGTTATATGTCATGGTTAGTTAAGAATTCTAAGTGTGTCTTCTTAGGAATAGTGCAAGAAAGTTGTTATTGATAGAGGTTTAGATAATATGAAGAAGATGCTTTTATGGGTGTTTTCCTAGAAGTTCATAGGTGTATAATGATAGGTTTGAATGTCATGTTGGTATATAAGTGGATGGGTGCATTGTGAACTAGTAAATTCCTAGTAATAGGATGAATTTAGTTGTTGAGGTGGTAAGAAGAATGATTCTTGAGATGAGAAGTTGTTAAAATTCATGTGGTATTGAATTCATGGTTCAGACTAGCATTATGGTGTTATGTGCAGTACCTTGTAATTTTGAGTTAGGCTTGAACATGGTGAGAGTAGGTAGTTCAACTCAGATTTTAGATGGAATAATTATATGTACCCATGCGAGTATTTAAGGAGCGAGGCTAAGCTCAAATTAGGCAATTGCATTGCATAAGGCCTAGTAATTCTATCCCATATTATGTTTCATTAGCCTATGTTCCATGTTACAGAGTTATAGCCATATTAAGATTCCTTATTCAGATATCTCACTCAGATCATGCCCAAGATTCTTTTCTCCCTAATGTTATAAGAACTTCTTGCAAAGAGTGTTGAAGAAATACTCCAATTGAGTATAAGCTTTCAGTATAATTCAGTCCATATAGCCAACAATTCAGTTTAGCAGTCAAATAGACAAGTTCCTATGGGTTTTCCAACTTTCAATCTAGTATTACTATTTGAAGTTTCTTGAGTATGGCCATTCCAAGAGGTAATTTATTTGAATCCATATTAATTGTGAATTCAGTTCAGTTCATGCATCATGTTTCAGATTTAGATATTCAGTCATGATTCAGTTCGTAAGTGTCCTATGCATCATCTCAGTCTTTCCTTAATATTTTAGCCAAGTCAGTATTTTTCGGAAGACAAATGATCCCAAGGGTGAGATGTTGTAATACCTCGAGTTTTATGTCCTAAACCTCTCAACTTTTCTTTACGAAACCAGATCCAGCTTAAGGTAATGGTTGCTCATAAGTTGACTCTCTCGTTTCTATCTCAGCCTTATAATAATTCTCATGTCATTACATGCATTCGCAAAACCAGTTCAGTTCATGAATCATGTTTCAAACTCAGTTGTGTAATTATGTTCCAACTCATTCATGTTTAGTTTATGATCTCAATTGCCTTAGTATAATACTCTCAGTCTAACCAATCTCATTTGAGGAGGAATGTTACCAAGAGGGAGATATTATAATACCCCGTATTATTCTTGGCTCGATTCATCTTTAAGTTGCATGCATAAGTGGTCTAAGGCTTAAAAATTTCACCTAGTGTTGGTGACTTAGTCATTTTCAAGACCCCTAAACTTTGAGGATTTTTATTTTGGTCTTCTCGACCCTGAGACTTTAGTTTTTAAGTTAATTCATGTTCAGGGATGTAAAAAGTATGCCTCAGAGGAGTTTTGTATTTTTTGGACAAGGTTTGGGGCATGTTTGGATCATGAAACTAGTGGGTCATCGTGATAAGCCCGCATTACGGCATCAGTCCCGACCTCATGCTAACCTTGTCGCACAGTAAGGGATTTCTTCGACTGCGATAAGACCTCATCGCAGTGAGGATATTGCATCATGTTCTTGATTTAAATGATTGAAGTGCAATTGGATATTTTCCCCCTCAACCCGAATCATCCATAACACGACTTGGGGCATCTTTTAGGGCATTATTTACCCTTATTCTTAAAATCACTCTCAAGAAAACCCTCCCCCTTCCCCAAGAACAAATTCAAATCCTTTTCCCCAAGTAATCAAGTATTCAAGCCCCCCAAGTTCAAGAATCTTCAAGAAAGCATCAAAAGTAGGGTCTCTTTCCCAAGTTAAGAAGCTTACGGTATGTGGGGTGTTCATATATGGGTCCCTTTCACCCATGGAGCCCAAAAACCTTACTTTGATTAAGAATATGAGTTTTCCTCTTTTATGAAGTTGCACATGTTCAAGATGAGTTTAAATCATTTCTTTCCTTAGTAATTTGATTCAATTCATGCCCAAGGATGATTTCATGAAAAGTTAGGTTATCTCATGCTTCAAGTTTCAATATCCCATGTTATATTTAAGTGAATTTCATGTTATATTATCAATTCATGATCTCAGTCGCGTAATCATGCTATTTTCCCATGTTTTAAGACATTCCCATGTTCAAGTTCATGATTCTCACATATTTGATGAAATTTCTATGTTTTGGGATTGTTGAACCATAATTTCATACTACAATTTTAAGCTTATCATTGTATTTTATAATCATTCAGTGCTGGCGGGTTATGAACACCCGATACCTACGTGTTTTACAGGATTTTAGATCTTTTAAGTAATGATTTTAGTTAAACCATGAATATTACCATTTACTCAGTTGTCATAATCATGATGAGAAATGACAGTTGTTATGTTCACTAAAATTCAGTTCAGTTCTGTACCAGTGTTAGTTCAGTTAGGAGTAGGATTTAGCATTGAGCGAATGCAAGGATGGTGGTTTTCCCGTCAGCTTAGGCACAATCATTAGTAGTAGTCTTTGTATTCTAGAACTACGTAGCCAGTGTAGGATATGAGGGGTCACTCATCAGTTTAAGCTTGACTTTCTCTCAGGGGTCACCCGTCAGTTTAAGCTTGATACCTTGGTCCTTTGGGACACCAGTTTAGTGGATACACACAGCCAGTGTTAGTACCCGTGGCACAATACTGACACTCTTCTAATTGGAGTTACAGGTTGGATCCCAATTAGCTTAGATTGGAGTATGTCGGTTACATGATACCTCCCATAGTTTCAGTTAGTATTAAGTATGTCAAATCTCAGGTTTGCTTGACCAAAGCATGCAGATTTTTAGTTATTCAGTTATACAAAATTAGTCTTTCAGATTATAGATTATCTCAGAAACATGTTTATGCTTGGTCTTCCATTCTCAGTTTTACATGTTCATGTTATTTTTTCACGTTCAGTATCCATACATGATCTTCAGTCCAATTTTAAAGCATGTTCAGCTTTACATGAGATTTACATACAGTATTCATAATTTACCGCTTCCCAACTTCAGTTCTACTTATTTTACAAAAGCCAAGATTGTAAGAAACTAAGTGTAGTGATTCACCAGCTTATCAGATTATGTTTGTTACTCATGTTTTAGGATACTTTAGCTTTCATTTTATTTCAATCTCTTGGTGAGTCTACTTGCACTTGCATGTATGTTTTAAGATATGTTCCTAAATAGTTTTACTTATTACATTCACCCCCACTTACTCAGTACATTCCAAAGTGTTGATTCACATATATGTCTATGTGCTACATTGTCTCATTATGTAGGCATCAGTTGTAGCCTACACATCATAATCAAATAATTTGTAGCTTCCAGCCAGTAGGTGATGAGTTCTCTTATTTAGGGGACTCCAGTCAGTAGCAGTTCATGTAATTTTCTTTGATTATTCATATGTATTGATTTGTGGTAGTTGGAGGAATGTCCCAGCTATTTACAGTCAGTATAGTAGAGGCTTCCTAGATAGTCAGTCAGAGTCATGAAATGTAAATTCCAGTTCTCTTTTCAGTTTTATGAGGATGTAAACTTTATAAATATTATAATTATTCAGATTATGCCATGATTATATTTTCACATAGCAAACTTATCTATTTTATATATTCTAATTCAATTGCTCAAGCAGTATGCCAGTTCATGGGTTAGCTTGGGATCATTTGTGATTCCAAGCATCGTGTTATGACTAGATGTAGTCTCGAGTCATGACACTAGGGCAACCTTCCTATTACGATAATGATAAACCATTAATTAGGCTATTGATAAGTTATTGCCTATGCTTGATAGTATATATTGATTATGTTAGAGGTCATATTCAATGACTTTATTGGAGAATACATTATGGAATATGCTAAAGAGCATGTGTATTGATTAGATTAGCGACTATGCTATTGATTATGCCAAAGACTGTGATTATTTACTATATTGGCGATTATGCTATTGATTGTGCTAAATATTGTGCTTATTTACTATATTGGCAATCATGCTATTGGTTATGCTGGAACTCACTATTTTGATTATGATTATTGATCATGTTAAAATTTTATGTTTATGGTTATGCTATTAAATACTCTATTGATTATGCTATTGGCCATATTGATGATGATATTGATTATATATGTATGCCCGACAAGACTGAAGGATGATTATGCTATTGATTTTATATATGCCCATCAATGCCAAAGGATGATTATTATGATGATGTATATAAGCCCAACAAGGCTGGAGGACGATTATGATTATGATGATACAGTCCCGACAAGCGGAGGATAAGCATAATGATATTTATGTGGATATTATTTAATATCCATATCGATTTGAGTCCGACTATACATATTTTACTATAATGATATACTTATTGTGATGTGATGATATTGAGGTGTGATATTGACAATCTAGCTAAGTTTAAAATGAGGAAATAGTTATATCTAGTATGATATGAATAGATTCTAGCGAAATAATGATTAGTTGATAAAGATTGGTTAGTTGATGAATATTGTTTAGTTGATGAAGATTGGTTAATTTATAAATATTAGTTAGTTGATGAATATTGGTTAGTTGATAAATATCGATTAGTTGATAAATAATGATTAGTTGTTAAGTGGCGTTTAGTTGGCAAAGGATAATTTATTAATATATGAGGATTTATGGCTACATGATGGATAGTTGATAAGTGTTGACTCATTATAAATGATGAATATGGTAGATCGATGGTTATTGTGTGGCATGACTTGGATGAATTTCAATTTTATTATAAGAGTTAGGAAATGACGGTGGTGAGTTGTTCTATCTTATTTGTACCTTCCAGGCTTATGGGGGCTTGCGATGGGTTATTTACTTTTCTGCACCAATAGGCGTATAAGAGCCAATTTTTATAGTTATGATTACACGTGTGATGTTTTATGTTACGTTATGATCATATTTTGTTTATCTATTTATTCATGTATAGCGATGTTGGAGATATTTTAAGTTTATTTTCTTACCTTGTCTTAATTATGTTATCTTGCATTCTATCATTCTTATATCATGATTTAGCTCAGTTACCCATTATTTTGGTACTCATATTATACTTTTGTACCTTTTGGTGTAGATCTGAGTACTAGTTGCCACCGTTGATCAATGTTCATGCTGTGTTGATATCCGGAGATAGGGTGAACTCTTGGAGTCAGTGTCACCTATTTCCTTCCATCTTTCTATGTTCAGTCTTTTGTTTTGAGATTGATGTATTAACTATTCTAGATACTTGGGTTGTATTATTATTTCTAGATGTTTTTATACTGGCTCTACCATGTCGTGGGATGGTATCTATATTGACTATCTTTATTTATTCTAAATATTATGCTTATATAAGTTGTGTTGTTGATTTTCACCTATGTTGGGTATTTTCCACCAACTTAACCCATTATGTTTAGCTTCGAGTTACGGTTTGGCTTACCTACTGGCAGGATAGAGTAGGTGCCATCGTAACTCGTAAATTAGGTCATGGCAAATTGGTATCAGAGCCAGGCTACACCGATATTGTTGGTATAAGAGCAAGTGTCTAGTAGAGTCCTATAGATCAGAATGATTACATCCATTTACTATCTTTGGGAGGCTATGGGACATTCTTAGGAGTTCTTCACTTCTTTCACTCATTTTGTGCTAGGAGTCTGAGTTAGTTTATAGAACATTCTTTTGACATCACTCTTTTACAAATGGCTAGGACACATGCTACCACTACACGAGATGAGGGTCTCAAGATCGAGCCTAGTGATCCTTCTGCTATTCTTGGATGACCTAAAGGTTGAGGAAATCTATGAGATGTTTCCCCACCTAGGGCCCAGGATAGGGTCCTCCACCAGAACCTATTCCCGCTCTTGAGCTAGAAATTCTTTTGCCTCAGCCAACAGTGAGCCAAGGACTAGCTCAGGCTTTACCAGGGTTTATTTCCTCTTTGGTGCTCAGAGATACCTTTATTCATCTTTTAGGGTTAGTTAGTGGTGAACCATATAATAGTGCACGATCTACAGATCAAAGTGGTATGGAGGCAGGGGCGCAACCTATAGCTGCAGCTTCTAAAGTTAAGATTTCCCCTACGTCGGTGGTTGGTCAGCTGGTATTTGCTCTGCCAGTGGTTTCCTAGCCTGCTATGTCTGCTGAGGAGTAGAAAATATTGGGTAGATTCTTGAGATTGGCTTTGCCTAGGTTTTTTGGTACTCTTGGCGAGGATACACATGAGTTTTTGACTGCTTGTGAGGATACGATCCATAATTTGGGCCTTGTTGAGACTCATGGTGTGTATTACACCATATTTTAGTTATACTTGGCTGCTCGACATTGGTAGAGAGGTTATATAGATTCTAGACCATCTGGATCTTCTCCTTTGATATGGACTCAGTTTTTTGAGATGTTCTTAAAGAAGTACATGCCTCGCAGCCTTAGAGATCATTTGAGAGATCAGTTATCTAGATTAGAGTAGGGATCTATGATTGTTTCAGAGTATGAGGCTCATTTTCATAAATTAGCTTGGCATGCGACCTCTATTCTGGATACTAAGTATAAGAGAGTTTGTTACTTTATCATAGGGTTGAGACTTTCCTTTTGTATTTCTACTTAGAGGTTTGTTCCTGTAGGTAGGTCTTTTTCTAAGGTTTTTTATCATGCTCGGCTTATAGATGAGATGCATTGTGAGGCTCGTGGGGGTAGCGATAAGAGGCCTATACAATAGGGAAGTTTTAGTAGGAGCCATAGTAGTTCTTAATTTAGAAGGATCTATTTTATAGTAGATATCTTCTGTGTCCATTCTATCATCCTTAAAGTCAGCCTAGTCGACCTATTGAGGTAGCTCTTCAGATTACTGATGGAGTGGTCGGTCTTTCAGCTAGTGATCGCCCTAGTCAAGGCAGTGGCCGATCTTTGAGAGGTTTATATTTTTGTCATTCTAGATGTGGTGGTTATTTTAGGTCAGTCGAATTTGTTGGTTTTGGTTTAGCTCAGGTGTCATGTTATAGTTTTGGAGCTCGTGGTCACTATTTGTGAGATTGCCTTAGTCGTGGGGTGCTTGTTGCTTTAGCTCAGAGTATTTTCCTAATTAGAGAAGTTTATCCCTTAGGTAAAGGTGGTTCTCAGGGTCGTAGGGGTGGTTTATAGGGTACTTAAGGAGGTTCCCAAGAAGGAAGGATAGGAGGTCGGTTAGGAGCCTAGCAAGGTGGCAGATGTTGTCAGTTATATACAGTACCTACTAGACTCGAGGCTGAGCTTCAGATGTTGTTGTTACACGTATGATTTTGATGTGCCATCAGTTGACCCTTGCTTTATTTAATCTAGGATCCACTTATTCTTATGTATCTGCTTATTATGCTCCACGGTCAGAGTTATCATGGAATATGCTATATGTGCCATTGTGTGTAGCTACTCCCATGGGTGATTCTTTAGTAGTGGAATAGGCATTCAGATCCTGTATTATGACTATTAGAGATGTTGATACTCATGCTGATCTTATTATTTTGGATATAATGGATTTTGATATGATTCTAGGAATGGACTAGTTATCTCACTATCATGCAGTCATGGATTATTTTTTCATGATAGTTACCTTAGACATGACTGGTATACCCCCAATTGTTTGGAAGAGAGTGGTTAGCTGCAAACCAATAGGGATTATTTCTTATGTTCATTCTAGGAGGCTAATTTTGAGGGGTTGCGAGTCTTGTCTCGCTTATGTTTGTGATACTAGTGCAGAGAGTCCGTCGTTTGACTCTGTTCCTATAGTTTGTGAGTTTCCTGATGTGTTACCTACCCACAGGCATGGTATTCCTCTTTCCATGAGATTGAGTTTGCTATTGCTCTTGATCCTAGCACCCGACCTAATTCTATGGCACCTTATCGTATGGCTCCTGCCGAGCATAAGGAGCTGAATTCTGAGCCTCAAGATCTTTTTGGTAAGGGTTTTATTATACTGAGTGTGTCTTCTTGGGGAGATCCTATGTTGTTTATAAAGAAGAAAGATGGCACCATGTGTATGAATATTGATTATAGGCAGCTTAATAAGGTGACATTGAAGAATCGTTATCCTATGCCTTGCATTAATTATTTGTTCAACCATCTTTAGAGAGCGACAATGTTTTCTACTATTGATTTGAGATTTGGTTACCATTAGTTGAGGATTCGGGCTGAGGATATCCCAAAGATAGCATTTAGGAACTGCTATGGTCATTATGAGTTCCTTGCGATGTCTTTTAGGTTGACTAATGCCCCAGACACATTTATGGATTTGATGAACCTCGTGTTCATGATTTTCTTGGATTCCTTTCTGATTGTGTTCATCGATGACATCCTTGTGTATTTGAGGAGTAGAGAAAAGAATGCACAATATATGAGGATTGTGCTCCAAACTTTTTGAGATCATATGCGTTTCACCAAATTCTCTAAGTGTGATCTTTGGCTTGAGTCGGTGATATTCCTTGGACATGTGGTATCTAAGGATAGTGTTATGGTAGACCAAGCTAAGATTGAGGCAATTCGTGATAGGGCTTGACCTACCTCTCCGACTAAAGTTCATATCTTTATTAGTTTGGCTGGTTATTATAGATGATTCTTCGAGGGTTTTATTATTATTTTAGTGCCTATGACTAGATTTACTCAAAAAAGGTTTTGTTCTGATGGTTTGAGAATTGTGAGTCCATCTTTGGAAAGCTCAAGGATTTCCTTACTTCAACTCCTAATTTAGCTCTTCCTATTGAGGGTGAGGGATTCACCATGTTTTGTGATGCTTCAAATGTCATTCTAGGTTGTATTTTGATACATTAGGGTTGTGTTATTGGTTATGCTTTGAGAAAACTTAAGGTTCACGAGCACAACTACGCTACTAGTGATTTAGAGTTGGTGGAGGTAGTTTTTGCGCTTAAGATTTGGAGGCATTATCTCAATGGCATGCATTTTGAGATTTTTACTGATCATCGTAGTCTTTAGAATCCTATGACCCAGAGAAAGCTCAATGCTAGGCAGCGTAGATGGATGAAGTTGCTTAAGGATTATGATATTTCCATCTTGTATCATTAGGGAAAGGCGAATGTGGTAACAAATGCCTTGAGCCGTAGGGCGGCGAGTATAGGTAGCTTGGATTGTATTTAAGTTTCTCAATGGCCGTTGGCACAGGACATTCAGTCCTTAGCCAAGTTAATGGTTCGCCTTTATATTTCTGACCCTAGGAGGATTCTTACTGGTGCTTAGGCAAGGTCTTTGCTTTTTTAGCAGATTTGGGATTGTTAGTTCGAGGATAGTAGGCTTCGATTCCTTCGAGTTCAGGTGTTTAGAGGTGAGTTCGATAGGCTCACCTTAGATTCTGAGGGCATTTTTAAATTTGATGACCGTATTTGTGTTCTGAGGATTGATGACTTGATCTAGTTGATTCTGTATGAGGCTCACAACTCTAGATATTATATTCCTCCGGGAATAACTAAGATGTATAAAGATTTTAGACAACATTAGTAGTGGAGTGGCATGAAGAGAGATATGGCAGATTTTGTTGCTCACTGCCTTTGTTGTCAGCAGGTAAAGGTCGAGCATCAACGACCTGGTGGATTAATTTAGAGATTTCTTCTCATACTTCCCGTGTTTCTGATGGAATTTGGGTTATTATAGATCAGTAGATCAAGTCGGCCCATTTTCTTCCTATTCAGATGTCTTTCAGTACCAAGAGGTTAGCCCGCATCTATGTGCGTGAGATACTCTATTTTCATGGAGTGCCCATATATATTATTTTGGATTGAGGTTTCTTGTTCATTTATAACTTTTTGAGAGCTTTTCAGGAAAAGTTAGGTACTCAGGTGGACCTTAGTACAACCTTCTATCCACAGACAGATGGCCAGTCTGAGCGAATTATTCGGGTGCTTGGGGATATGCTCTGAGCCTATCTTATGGATTTTGGAGACCGGTGGGATGAACACTTAGCCTTGGAAGGTTTATAACAATAGTTATGATTCAAATATTGAGATGACGCCTTTTGAGGCTTTGTATGGTAGGAGATGTCATTCTTCGATTGGATTGTTTGGGACTTCCAAGGTTTGACCCCATGGTACTGATTTTCTTTAGGAGTCGTTGGATAGAGTCATGGTGATTTAGGATAGGTTAAGATCATCTTAGGCTAGGCAGAAGGCCTATGTAGACTGTAGACTCCGTACCTAGAGATCTAGAGTTAGTGATCGAGTATTTCTTTATGTATTTCCCATGAAGGGTGTGATGAGGTTTGGGATGAAGGGCAAACTCATCTCTAGATAAATTAGACCTTTCAATATTCTTAGCACAGTTGGTGAGGTGGCTTATGAGTTAGTTAGCTTTACCTTTTGCTGATGTCCATCCAATTTTCCATGTTTCTATGTTGTGGCAATAAATTCCTGATCCATGTCATGTGCTTAGATGGGACTCAGTCTAGTAGGATGAGTATTTGACCTTTGTAGAAGAGTTGATGCTTGTTTTGGCTAGTAATGCTAGACAGTTGCGTACTAGGGAGATTCCTATAGTTAAGGTTTAGTGGAGTCACCGCCCAGTAGAGGAAGCTACTTTAAAGATCGAGAGAGAAGTATGGACCCAATTATCCTCAACTATTCGAGGCTTTAGGTACACCTTAATCCTTAACTTTCACAAATGAAAGTTCCTTTAGTAGTGGATATTGTAATGACCCTTCAGGTCATTATCCATATTTCCACTTATTTTTGTTGTTAGAGCTTCTCTATATCTTCCCCAAGTCATTTATGACTTGCTAGAACTGACATTTTGGTTACTAGGCAGTTCATTTATTTTTTAGAGAGAATTTCCTATTTTGAAGTCTTCACTGGTTCCAAATAGCCACCGGACAAAAACTTTAGTTAAATAGCCTCGAATGCAAATTTTGCGGAAGCTTCTCAAAAGGGAAAACTGGTGATTTAACAGATCTTATGAACTTTCTTTGATGCTCAGGTAGACTAGGTTTTACCCCTTGTTAGATTGAGTTAATTCATAGTGTGTTTATTATATTGTGTTAGATTTGCGATTGGTTTTAGGTGTTGGTGTGATAAATTGCAACACTTGGTATTAGTTGAATGATTTAGGCTATTTTGGATATCATTTTGGGGCATAATTAGCCTAGTTATTCCTATCTTAGGTGAAATTGACCATGTCGGCTTTTGTTAGGGTAGAATTACCTTAGTTACTCACTTAATGAGGAGATTTTCGTGGTTACTTGAGCTTCGGATGAAACTTACCCAAGCTGCCTTACCTTAGATGAGATTGGCTTAGTTGCTCTATATTAGGAGAAATTGATATCCTAGGACTAGTTATGGCTTGTTTAATATCTAAAAGTGGATTTAGATACCTTAGTCTTGTCTGGGGTATATATTGCTTGATAAATGATTTCAGGGACTTAAAAGTGGGGTCTTCGACTACATTAGGCCAAGACTGGTGATAGTGATTGAAGATCATTGATACACTTGTGTACATCTAGGAAGATGGTTATTTCGGTGTTATTTAGACACCTTTGTACTTGTTTGTTATGATGAATGATGTTGTAAGTAACGCTTAACGAGTATGCTATAAATGAATAATTGGTTAAGCTTATGATGAGCTATTGAATATGCTATTGATTTGGCTATCGTTTAGGCTAGAGATTATAATATTGAATAAGTCCTTGATTATCATATTGGCCAAGCCATAAATTATGCTATTGATAGATCCAATGAGTGAGCTATTAACTACGCTAGTGATAATGCTCATCGATAAATTAGCTTTGATGTTTTTGTTCATACTAGAGGCATGCATATTGACTACATCGGTGATTAAACCATTGATTATGCTATAAATAAACTGTAGAATATGCCATGGATTAGATATTGACCAAGCTAATGGCAAGCTACCTGTTGCGCTAATGATTAGCCATTAATTAGGCTATTGATAAGTTATTGCCTATGTTTTATAGTACATATTGATTATGTTAGAGGTCATGTTCAATGACTATATTGGTGAATACGTTATGGACTATACTAAAGAGAACGTATATTGATTATAGTAGTGACTATGTTATTGGATATGCCAAGGATCGTGCTTATTTACTATATTAGCGATTATGCTATTGATTGTGCTGCAGATCATGCTTATTTACTATATTGGTAATCATGCTATTGGTTATTCTAGAACTCGTAATTTTGATTATGATTATTATTATTGATCATATTAAAATATTATGTCTAGGGCTGTGCTATTACATACTCTATTGATTATTCTATTAGCCATATTTATGATGATATTGATTATATATATATGCCCGAAAAGGCTGGAGGATGATTATGATATTGATTATATATATGCCCGGCAAGTCGGAGGATGATTATTATATTAATTATATATATGCCCGACAAGGCTGGAGGTTGATTATGATGATGATGTATATATGTGTAATGACCCTTCTGGTAATTTCCATATCCCACTTAATTTTTTCATTAGAGCTTTTCCATAGTTATCCCAAGTCAATTATCACATGTTGGAACTGATAATTCGGTTACCAGACAGTTCATTTGGTTTTTAGAACCAATTCCCCATTTAGAAGTCTTCACAAGTTCCAAATGGTCATCAAGCAAAAACCTCAATAAAATATTTTTGGATGCGAATTCTGATAACGCTCAATCTACAGCTCTCGTAGGAGTGTAAAGCGGTCGTTAGCAAATATAGAACCCAACTGGGTTGGGTATCGATCCCACAGTGAATAGCTTGGTCAACAAGTAAGTAAAGATTACTAGACTTTTAGTGCAAGTCTCGTAAAAAGGGGGAATTCTTTTCTTGCAAGTAATGTGAACAAAATAAGATCTAAAAACGGCAATAGCAAAGTAAAAAGAGAAAGAATGTTACGTTGGTTGTAAACAATGAGAATTGAAGCGTTGGGGTTATGTCCACCTTCTGAGGTATACGTCTCTATTGGCTATGAGTGTGTAGAATTCTGACATGCAATTGCTTATAGAGGATTGTAGTCGATGGTAAATCCAAGCGTCTCTCGACCTAAACAAGGACTATTTCACTTTAACTCTCTCGAGCTTAAAGCGTATCTAACGGTACGAATTCTCCAAGAGGTTAGTCCAGTTACGGCACTAGCTTTTTAATAGGAAAGGGTGTCCTACTACCTTGACATTATCTCTTTTCCAGACAAATAACTTTTCTCTCGAACAAGTTAAATGTTAGACTGGCGTATTCTTGCGTTTGCAACCGCAAAGAATGTAGATTAAGATGAAGAGAATAATGATATAAGCAATATACGTGCCTCGAACTCACAAACTCACAGCAATAGATAGTAACTCATTCGGCTTCCATAACCCCAACAGAGAAGTTTAGTTACCCATGAATGCGAAGGAGATCACGATTGACATTGTTGTTATACCACAAGATTGAGTAATTTCGTGTAGCTTTGGTGGTAGGCATGAGGCGTGAATTCCTTAGCAAAGTAACGATTCTCTTGTTGCGGAAATTAAGAATAGATGAATGGAAGAAGAAAACTAGAATTAATAGAAAGATTAGAAGAGTTGTAGAATTGTTTGTAGTGTAGAATAATAGAGGAATAGAAGATGTGAGGGATGGAAGGAAGTATTGTGTTCTCCCTCCTTCCTCCCTCCTTCCTCCTTAAAATCTCTAGCATGATAGGGTATTTATAATACCCATATCCTACTCCTACTAAGCTAATGAAATAAATAACCAAATCCTATTAGACTAATGAAATCCTTAACCCAAATGTACTAGGTTAAGGTAACATTATCATAATCCACTTAAAATAATGAAATACATAACCTAATTGTACTAGGTTAATGTATCATTGTCAAAATCCAGCTTTGTGTCTGTAAGTCCCCAAAGTCTTCAGAATTGCTGTTTTAGCCCGGGACAGATTTTCCATGCAGCAGTTTTGGTCCCCCAAAGTCTTCAGAAATGCTGTTTTAGCCCGGGACAGATTTTCCATGCAGCAGTTTTGGTCCTTAGGCGTGTAAACTCTCTTCCCTTCCTTCGTGAGCTTTCTTTAGCGTCAAGTAAGCCATAAAATGCTGAATTATGCATTATTTATACCTGAAACTTTACTAATCATGTTCGTTAGCTCATTTACAGGAAAAAGGACTAAAAGTGCATGAAATATATAATTTGTTCTCAAAACTAGGCTAAAATATGGGCAAAATATATTGATCTAGGTGCGTAAATTCGCCTATCATCAAATTCCGACTGCACCAACAGCTCCATAATATCGATCTTAGGCTAGGCAGACCCTTGGTTTGGGTTCCACTGCACCCTAGCTCATTTCAACCTGTTGGTCAAAAAGTCAAAAATCAGAAGATATAGGTGTGGGACCAATAAATGGCCTAAATGACCTCGGATGGAAAATTCAACTTCACCAATGCATCTGGAACATTAAATTTTAGTGGGGTTACATAGCTAGTTTGTGAAAATTGGAGTTTGAATGAGTCTCGGATATTAAAAACAAGTTTTGACCTTGCTGACATCGGAGCATGGAGATCACGGCCGATGAAGGGTGATCGGGGGAGCGCGATCCCGGTCCTATGTAGCACGAACATGGTACCTCTTTTCCTGGTGGGGTTATAAATAGCCCCCTTGGTCGAGATTTGGCCATTTTCACCTCTCTTTAAGCCTTAGAAATCCTAGAATGACATGATAACCTCAAATTAATTCTTGGGTGTGAGTTAGAAGCTTGATTAACATATATATATATATATATATATATATATATATATATATATATTCATTATTAACAATGGATTTGAGGTAAGAATTCTTTCTTTTCATGCTTCAATTTCTTTAATTTTTTACCAAAACCCCAAATTGCTTGAGGGCTTGATTTTAGCCCAAAAAAGCTTAGTTTTTACTTGATTCTTGAGTTTTATTATTCCCTAATGTGTTATGAACATTGGGTTGATCTCGAAAACATGTTTTCCATATGTGGGACCAACTTGGGGTTTTTTGGTGTTGTTTTTGGACTTGAAGCACAATGGTGCAATATGGGCATCGATATTCTTGCAATGATGAATAGATTGTGTTTTTGATAGCTTGGCACCTTAAAGAAGCTCCTCGAAAGGGAAAAGTAAGGATTTAGAAGTTTGTGAGCTTTCTTTGGATTTGAGGTAGGTTAGGCTTACTTCTTGTTAGATTAAGCTATGTTATAGGATAATTGTGATATCTTTTTAGATTTAGGAAGGGTTCTAGGTGTTGGATTGATAAATGGTAACATTTGGGATTAGTTGAATCATTTAGGCCATTTTGAACCCATAGATTGGGATGCTTGACTTGTTGGCTAGAACCTTTGTTAGTTGGACTTATTATCTCATGGATAGCATGAGAAGGCTCTAGTTGCTTTAGTAAGATGGGAGTGACCTTATCACTCAAGTTAAGGATAAGTTGACCCTAGTTGCATATATTTGTGAAATTTCCTTAGTTTCCATGGTTAAGTTAAGAGTAGTTCTTAATAAAGACCTTGAGTTAGGACTTTTATGTCTTGTCAAACATCTAAGGCTTAATTTAGATACCATAGCCTGGTCTAGTGTAGGAATTGACTTAGAAAGCATTTTGGGGATTTAGATGAGGGCTTGTTGACCCACCTTAATGCAAGTTTGAGGATTAGTTCCCTTGAACCCTTACGCTTAGTAATTGACTTGAATGTGCCCATTTGAGGCAATATTGGTGATTCTTGGTACTTGTTGGTTATGTGGAATGGCATTGGAAATGATGCCCAAATGACTAGGCCTTTGCATGCCTTATTGGCTAAAGCTTATGCCAAGCTACTAATTATGTTATTGTGATTAACCATTGTTTGGGATAACGAACGTGTTATTAAATGAGCCCTTGACTATAATATGGCCTAATCCATCAATGATGTTATTGACCATGCTATGAATAAGCTATATATTATGTCATGCTTTAGCCATCGTTCATACTAATGATAAATTATCTTTAGGCCAACGAATACACTACTAATGGGCTATTGTTCATGATATCACTCATGGTTATGCCCATAGTCTAAATGACTTGATTATGAATTATGGTGATTGCGTTTGAAGTGATGTATATGATTGTCGTATTTGTGATGTGTGGCAATAGATTATGCTATTAATTAATCTCAATACTATGTTATCATGTGAATCATTGACTAGACTACTATTTCGGGAGTTAGACTATGATATTACTTATTTTATGCTTCTGTATAGTAATCAAACTAGTGCTTTTTCTAAAATGCCATCGTGTTGTTAATATTGTGAGTCATGATACTAAGGGCTATAGAAGGTATATTTATTTACTACATGAGAAGATATGCTACTAACCATTTGATCCTATTAATGCCTTGTAATATTCATGCTATATGTATTAATATATTTTTGGATAAATTGTTCTTGACGACAAATGATAAGATATAAAGGTATGCTTCTCCTTACTTCTCTTTTTCTTTAGCCTTCGTGGGGCTTGTCATTATGATGATATGATGATATTATGATAATATGTTGATACTCAGAAAGGAAGGAGGATATTATGATGATACCCGATAAGGTCGAAGGATATGATGATGATATGATGATACTCGATGTGGCCGAATAATATGTTGATGATATTATCATACCTGGTAAGGCCAGAGGATATGTTATTGATATTATGATACCCGATGCGGCCGGATAATATGTTGATGATGTTATGATACCCAGCAAGGTTGGAGGATATGTTCATAATATTATGATACTCGGTGCGGCCGGATGATATGTTGATGATATTATGATACCTGGTAAGGCCGAAGGATATATTGATGATATTATGATACCCGATTCGGCTGAAGGATATATTGATGTTATGATGATACCCAGTTCAAATCCGGCTAGCCCTATGTATGGAAATTATGTGTTTATTTATGTTCTTGTGTAGTTGTCTATAATATTGATATTGGAGGGTTCATTTATAGTCTTCTAATGAGTTGAGGTATAAAGTGGTATAGTTGTGATTTAAGGGTGAAATATTCTTAGTGGTTGATATTAATTAAGTGGCTAATAGTGACTAGTGAATTAGTGAATCTTACTGATAAAAAGGACTAGTGTCATCGATGACTATTAATAGTGATGATTAACTTATTATCGAGATAGGTGGTAATGAGTTTAGTAAATAATGGTGATTAGTTTTTATTTGATGACTTAATCCATCATGCAGATGAATTGTTAAATGAGGATTGTGGATTAATAATGCTAGTTAATAAGAGATGTTAGTTGACAGATGAATTAGTGTATAAATAGTGATTAGTGGTCATATAATGAATAATGACTAGTGGGATTATGATGGATAGAAATGAATATCAGTTAATCGGAGAATATGGTCTAGTGGAGAATCTTAACAAGATGCTCATTTGGCTAATGAGTAAATATTGGTTAGTCATTGATTCATGAATAGTAACTAAGTGATGAATAGTAGATGGATAATAATTAGAGGTTATATGATTACTAGCGAGTTAGTGATTTAGTAATAAGTGTTGGCTAGCTAATGATAAGTAATTAGGGTGAATCAAGGAGATAGATGCCCATGTGGTGTTACGGTTACGGTTATAAGTGTATTGGTATATGTTATTCAATTATGATTACTGATGATGATTAAGAATGTTAGCAAATGGACTTTTGATGGAAATGGTGGAAAACTATGGATAACGAGAAACTTAAATTTATATATATATATATATATTGGCTATTTAATTCTTTTATGTCGCTTGGGTTTGCTCTCCGGTAGTATGGGACGCCGTGATGTGTTCTTTACTTTATTCTCTCTTGGGTGTACCCTCCGGTGTTATGGGACGTGGTGATGGGTTCTTTACTTTATGCACTAGTTGGTGTATGGGTGCTAACTTTTTACTTGTATTTTCTCGTGATTGCACTTGTATTGCTTTATGATTTTGAATCATTTATTCTTTATGCAAAATAATATGGATATCCATTGATGACTTATGTTATATTGTGATTCTGATATTTCATGCTTGTTATATACAGCAATACTGGCAACTGTTGATGTCTTATGTTATACTGTTATCTTGAATTACTTAGTTATTACATACAGTGATGAATGAGATGATTCAGGTTTGATTCTTTTCCTTGACTTATTAAGATCATCTTGCATATATCATTCTCATATCATGATTTAGCTCAGCTGGCCGATGATGCCTACTGAGTACCTTTTGTTTTGGTACTCATACTATACCTTTCTACCGTTTTGGTAAAGATTTGAGTATTAGCTGTTGGTGTTGATCGTGGTTCATGCAGTGATTAATTTCTTGAGATAGGTGAGCTCTTTATGTTTGAGTCACCCGATTCCCTTCCATCTCTTGTATTCAGTCTTTAGCATTCGAGATAGATGTATCAACTATTCTAGATTTGGAATTGTATTGATACTATTAGTTTCTATTGTACTAGCTCTACCAGGTTTTGGGATTGGTATCTAGTTTGACTGTCATTTTATCTAGAACCCTTATGTTAATAATTGATGTTCTTGAATTTCGCCTATGTTGGGCCTTTCTTACCAGATTAACCTATTGCATTATCTTTGGGTTATTGTATTGGCTTACCTATAGGGGGGAATTGGTAGGTGCCATCATGAATCATAAATCAGGTCATGACAAATTGGTATTAGAGCCTAGGTTTCACCGGTATTGTTAGAACAAGAGCAAGTGTCTGATAAAGTTCTGCTTATCGGAGCATTGACGTCTGTTTCCTATCTTCGGGAGGTGTTGGGACATTCTTAGGAGTTCTTCACTTCCTTCACTCATATTGTGCCAAGAGTCTGAGTTAGTTCATAAACTATTCTCTTGACTTTACTCTTCTGTAGAAGGCCAGGACATATGCTACCGCTACACAAAATAAGGATCTCGAGACTGAGCCCCAAGATTCTACTCCTATTATTGAACGTGGATGGCTTAAAGGTCGTGGGTAGCCTAGACATGTGTCCCTAGTTAGAGGATAGGATAATCCGCCTTCCCCAGACCCTATTCCTTCACCTGAGCCAAAAATTCTTCTTCCACAGCCAATGGTAGACCCGGGATCAGCCCAGGCTCCACTATGGTTTATTTTGTCAGCAGTGCTCAGATATGCATTAGTTTAGTTGTTGGGTATTATTGGTGGTGTGTCGTTGGATGGTGCACAGTCTACAAATTAGAGAGGTACTGAGGAGGGGTACAACCAGTAGTTGCGGCCCCCAGAGTTGAGATTTCTCCTACACCAGTAGTTGTTTAGCCGATAGTCACCGAGCCAGTAGTTGTCCAGACTGCTATGTCTTTTAAGGAGCATAATATGTTGGGAAAGTTCCTAAGATTAGCTCCACCGATATTTTATGGTGCTCCTGAAGAGGATGCAAATGAGTTCATGACTACATATGAGGATAGGCTTCGTGGTTTGGACCTATTGAGACTTGTGGTGAGGATTACTTCATATTTTAGTTGGACTTGTCTTCTTGTCATTGGTGAAGAGATTTTATGGGTTCTAAACTAGCTGGATTTTCTCCTTTGTCATAGACTCAGTCCTCTGAGATGTTCTTGGAGAAGTATATGCCTTGCAACCTTAGAGCTCAATTCTGAGATTAGTTCCCTAGATTATAGTAGGGCTCCATGACAGTTGTTGAGTATGAGATTGTTTACTTCTTTGTTAGACAATTGAGGCTTTTCATTCGCATGTCATCTCAGAGTAGGTATGAAACACCCTGGGTTTTAGCCCTTGGAAAATTCCTAATTTTTTAACTTACTGTCCTTGTAATAACTCACCATATGAGCCATATGGTGTGGGTACGGGTCTAGGGACCCTAGTCGTATGTTGGTCAGTGCGTTGCTGACCAAGTTTTGTCCTAGTAACGAGAGACTCCATACGAGTCATATGGGCTTATGACGAGAAGGTAGGGTTCAATTGTAAGTTGACTAATGTCTAGCCCTTAATGTTTTTCTTAGGGTACAACTAGATGGCATTAGTCATATGGTATACTGACGGGTTGGACAAGGGAGTCGTGTGTTAGACATAATGTGGTGTCCAACTTTCTGACCTAGTGATGATTTGAGGGTACCACTCATATGTTGAGGTGATGAGTTGGAGGGTCCACTTGTACCAACATGTGTTTAATACTATTTTAAGTTGGGGGTATTTTGGACATTTTCTCTCTTAACTCTTTTTGACCCCATGACATAAAATAGTTTTGGAGCTTTATTAACCTAGTATTCTAAATCAAACACTCTTAAAATCTCTCTCAAGCTCTTGGTTCAATAAAAGGCTAGGGTTTCTATAAGGCAGTTAATTAGGGGCTTCCAAGAATGAATCTCTCTGTCTTCCTTGGTGTCTAAGGCATGTTATTCCTCTCTCATTGTTAGAACTAAAAAAAAAATTTAATGTATGGTTTTCATGGCATTAATGTGGATTTGTTTTGATTTTGAAATAAATGTTGGGGGTTTTGGTTGTTCATGGTTGGATAATATTTTCCCATGCTTTACTTATGGCTTTTTCATGTTATAATTATGATTTGAACATGTGGTTGCATGGGAATGGTCAATTGATACTTGGTTTTGCTTTTGGAAACTATATTCCTTCAACATGATTGTTAAAATGCCAATGAGAATGATTTTGTCACATAGTTTGACTAATCTTGACGCCTTTGCGCTGCATAAATGGTAATGGAACCTAAATTGGTATTGTTTATTTTAAATGGCTTGGAAAGGCCTTGATCTCCATGAATTTGGTTTAATTGGAAATCTTGTGGGGTACATGGGAATACCTTAAGTGTTGGCTAGTAACATTACTAGCAAGCTATAGTAGGTATGACGATACCACTTCATAATGCCTTGATAATAGACTCCTTGAATTGGTGGTTTGGTTATGTGCTAAATGTTTTAATTGGGCAATAATGGTGGGTTGTGATAGCTAACCATGAAAGTATGAGTCTGATGGACGGACACTGGGAACTCATATTTGCCGACATGAGGGTTGGTCTTGGTGACCATATGCTTGTAGGGTACAAAGGAATCCCCTAAGTTTATACTTGTATATGTGTATCATGGAGGGTGAAGGGTACATAGGAATCCTCGACCCCTATTATATCTCCGATTTGTGCGGCTACACGTACTCGAGCCTATTTAGGGGGTAACACTGGACCCATATAGCCTATGGGTGGATTGTGATGGCAAAGCTATACAACCCAAGTTAAAGTTTTAAATGCATGCTACCAATTTCCTATCCCGGCACGATATATATATATATGTGTGTGTGTGTGTGTGTGATTGCTTATGGTTATTTTATTTAGTTTTGAATTACTGGCATTATTTTATCCTATCCTTGAGTACATACTAGAGTTCACTCCGTTAACCATCTTCAAGTATTGTATCCCCACGTGATACAGGAACCGGTCATACTACCATTCCTCATGCTCAGTGACTTGGATTTGGGGACAGCTTTGAGTCAAAATAAAGTGATGATCTTTCATATTTTGGAAGGCTCTATTTCATGCTATGGGTTTGTTTTGTTTTTGTTATTACTTTGGTTAGGTTTTGGCTATGGTCGAAGGTATGTCCTGATAGGATGTTACTGATTCTGGATAGAGGCCTTATCAGACAACTATAGGCATGGGTGGTATTGGTAGTGGTGTTAGCCTTGGTATTGGTACTGGCATTGGGGTTGACACCACTTGGACTATGATTATTGACTTTATCTAATGCTTTTAAATTATTCTTGTTTTGTCATGTTATATGTTTAGAATTGATTTGTCATAGGGTGCAGAGCGGTTATGGTTGGGTATTGGGGTGGTCTCCGATCCTGGTTGGACTTGAGATGCCCGACATGACTTGGCCTTAGTTCGGGTCATGTCAAATTAGTATCAGAGCCCTAGGTTCATGATTAACTAGGTATCCAACAAAGCAGTGTTAAGTAGAGTCTTTTTTAAGGTTATGTAGCGCGCCACACTCATAAAGGAGAGGCTACTAGGCATTTAGGAATCTTTTTCTTTATTGTGTTCTATTTTCAAGCTGTAGAGTTTAAGGTCCTGAAATATCCTCTAATCCCTATTTGTTTGCATTTCAGAGCATGCCTCCCCAACGATCTGAAGCTCATGGGAACTCTTCTGTTCTACCTGAGGACAATGTTGATGAGACCCATTCTACGTATGGGGTCCAGACTCGATCTAGGGGACCAGTTCCTAATTGTCCTCCTGTAGTTCCACTGGTTCCCTCCATCCCTTCTAGAGCTCCTCAGGATGATATGACAAATGCTGAGTTTTGTCAGTCTATTCATATGTTGGCATAGTTGGTAGCTTCCCAGGATGAGATTGGTACTTCTGTTACTTCTTCTTCTTCTGAGGCCACAAAGGTTGGCCAGTTCATGTGGTTGAACCCACTTGTGTTCACTGGTGTTAAGGTTGAGGAGAATCCTCAAGCTTTTATGGATGAGATGGAAAAAATCTTCCGTGTTATGGATGCTACCAACGTGGAGGGTGTGGAATTCACTACCTATCAACTGAAAGATGTAGCACTCCAATGGTATGAGGAATGAGAGCAGATTAGGGGTGATGATGCTGAATCAACCCTGTGGAATGATTTCTCTAGTGCTTTTTGGGACCGCTTCTTTCCTCAAGAGTTGAGGAAAGCAAATTCGGAAGAGTTTGTTAACCTGAAGCAAGGCAAGATGTCAGTCAAGGAGTATGCCTTGAATTTTCACCAGTAGTCTTGGTATGTTCGAAAGTTGGTTTCTAGTATGAGGGCTAGAATAAGAAAGTTCGCTTTTGGATTATCCCGAGACTTAGTTTTGGAGAGTAAGGCTACCTTGTTGAACAAGGACATGGACATTTCAAGGTTGGTTGTGTATATACAGCAGGTTGACGAAGAGAAGAAAAAGCAGACGGAGGTTGGGGAAAGGCATAGCAAAAAGTTTAGATTTTTTTAGTAGGGTGGTGGCCAACAGTAGGGTTATAGGGATGGTATGAAATGGCCCAAGAAGAAGTAGGGCAATTATGGGTCTTAATCGACGGCTAGTTCTCCTTACCCAAAGCCGTTGGGTGATAGGTATTTTTAGAGTGGCGATAATTATAGGGCACAGGGTGCCCAATCTCAGGATAGTAGGGCCCAGTCAGCTCTATCATACCCTCTTTGTAGATTCGGTGATGTATCAAGGTTTCTGTGATAAAAAAAAAACTGGTGCTTCAACTATGATCAGGTAGGGCATATACTTAGAAACGATCCTGTTGGTAAGGTTTCCTCTGGGGAAAATAAGGTTCTTATTGCCTCTTTCTCAACTCCAGCACCAAAGGGTGTACCATCTAGTTCCGGCACTGGTCAGAATCATATCTATTCCTCACTACCCGCCAGGAGTCCAAGGCATCACCTGATGTCATGACTGGTATATTGAAACTCTTTTCCCATTATGTGTATTGTTTACTTGACCCGAGGACCACTCTTTCTTATGTTACCCTATTTGTGGCTGTGCATTTTGGCTTTGATCTCGAGTATGTTTCAGACCCTTTTTCTATTTCTACCTCGGTGGGTGACTCTGTGGTGGCTAGGAGGGTCTATAGGGGTTGTGTGGTATCTATGGGTGGTCGGGAGACTTTGTGGATCTATTTGAATTAGATATGGTTGATTTCGATGTCATATTATGATGGATTGTTACACTTGTACTATGCTTTTTTAGACTATCGAATCCATAAGGTTGTCTTTAAATTTCCTAATGAGCCGATTATTGAATGGGAGGGTGGTTCCCTAGCTCCTAAGGGGAAGTTCATATCATATCTTAGCGCTCGGAGATTGATCTCCAAGGGGTGTCTTTATCATCTGGTTTGGGTTAAAGATTCTAACTTGGAGGGTCCTTCTTTGCATTCTATCCCAGTTGAAAATGAATTCCCTGAGGTATTCCCTAATGACCTTCCTGGTATTCCTTTTGATAGGGAGATTGTTTTTAGGATTGATCTTGTTTCAGACACTTATCCTATTTATATTCCCCTGTATAGAATGGCTCCAGTTGAATTGAAAGAGCTTAAGGAGCAGTTAAAGAATCTTTTAGACAAGGGTTTCATCCGTCCTACTGTGTCCCCGTAGGGTGCACCGGTGTTATTCGTATATTAAAATGATGGTTCGTACTGGATGTGTATTGATTACCAACAGTAGAATAAGATGACGGTAAAGAAAAAGTAACCTCTTCCGAGGATAGATGATTTGTTTGATTAGTTGAAGGGTGATAAGTTTTTCTCCAAGATTGATCTTCGATCCGGGTATCATCAGTTAAAGATTAGGGAGATGGATATCCCTAAGAATGCTTTCTGGACCCAGTACGGGCATTTTGAGTTTTTGGTTATGTCTTTTGGGTTGACCAATGCCCCAACGACATTCATGGATTTGATGAATAGTGTCTTACGGTAGTTTCTAAATTTATTCGTCATTATGTTAATAGACGGTATCCTGGAGTATTTGAAGAGTGAGGTAGATCATGCCAATCAGCTTCGTACCTTGTTGCAGACCCTGAAAGAGTAGCAGTTGAATGCCAAATTTTTGAGATGTGAATTCTGGTTGAACGTTGTCACTTTTCTGGGTCGTGTCATTTCAAGCTAAGGGATTATAGTGGATCCACAGAAAGTTGCAATGGTTAAGAAGTGGACTAGACCCATGACTCGAACTTATATTCGGTGCTTCTTGGGTTTATTTCGTTACTACAGGAGGTTTATGGAGAGTTTTTATTCTATAGCTGCCCCGTTGTGTAAGTTAACTCAGAAGAAGGTAAAGTTCTTATGGTCGGACGCTTGTGAGGGTAGTTTTGAAAAGATGAAGGATAAGCTAACTTCAGCTCCAGTTTTGACCTTACCTGAAGGAACTAACTATTTTGTAGTCTATTGTAATGCGTCCCATGTGGGACTTGGTTGTATTTTGATGCAACATGACAAGGTGATAACTTATGCCTCTAGACAGTTGAAGGTGCATGAGAAGAATTCTCCGTCCCATGACTTGGAATTATTGGTTATGGTATTCGTGTTGAAAATATGGCGTCACTACTTATATGGCGTGCATGTGGATATCTTTTCCGATCATAAGATCCTGCAATATGTGTTTACTCAGAAAGAGCTTAATCTTAGGCAAAGGAGATGGCTTGAGCTGCTCAAGGATTACGGGATGAGTCTTTACTACCATCCTGGTAAAGCTAATGTGGTTGCTGATGCTCTTAGTAGGTTATCCATGGAAAGTGTAGCTCATGTGGATAATGGGAAGCGGAAGTTGGTGAAAGATATTGACTGTTTGGATAACCTTAGGGTTCGTCTCTTAGACTCTGAGGATGGTGATGTGGTTGTGCAGGAAGGGGCGCAGTCATATCTTGGTGCTGAAGTAAAGGAGAAATAAGTGTTAGATCCTGTCTTGATGAGGATCAAAGGTGATATAGATGGGCAGAAGGTAATGTCCTTTGAGATTAGTGGTGATGTACCTTGTGGTACCAAGGGAGGTTATGTGTTCCAGATATAGATGGTTTGCAAGACAAGATCTTGGATGAGGCACATGAGTCGCGCTATGTTATTTATCTTGGTTAGACAAAAATATATCATGACCTTAAGGAGATGTATTGGTGGAACAATATAAAGCGGGATATGGCTAGTTTTGTGGCTAAGTGCATGGTGTGCCAATAAGTGAAGGTTGAGCACATGAGGCCCAGAGGATTGTATCAAGAGTTTGAGTTGCCTGTTTGGAAAAGGGAAGTGATCAACATGTATTTCGTTACCGGTTTTCCTCGATCTCAAAATCAGCTCGATTAGATTTGGGTCATCGTGGATAGGATGAGAAAGTCTGCTCACTTTTGGCCAGTAAGGACAAATTTCTTGATTGACAATTATCAAGGTTGTATCTCCAAGAGATTGTGAAGTTACATGGGGAACCTGTTTCCATCATCTCAGATCATGGTAAGCAGTTTTCATCGCACTTTTGGTGGTTATTTCAAAAAGGTTTGGGGACCAAAGTGAGTCTTAGTATCGCTTTCCACCCGCAATTGGATGGGCAAACGGAAAGGACTATTCAGACATTAGAATATATGCTTAGAGATAGTGTGATTGACTATGGTGGTAGTTAGGTTGAGCACTTACCTATTATATAGTTTGCGTACAACAATAGCTACCACTCTAGCATTGGGATGGCTTCGTTTGAAGCCTTGTATGGTAGGTGATGTTAGGTATATTTATACACTATAACGTTACGATTCTAGCTTATTAGCCTTGTTTTGAGGATGATTCGTGTGATATGTGGGTTGATAATGATATGAATGTGCATCTAAGTGTTAAAGTACGTGAGTATAATGTTCAAAGTGAATTCCAAACAAGTTTGCACTTAAATGAGTCATTTAGAGTTCAACTGTGGAAACTAGCGTTACTAGCTTGAGCTAGGTGCTTGTCTAGTTGATCCCGTTGGATTCTATTGTGTTTAAAGTGTTCCAGATGGTTTTAATGTGGAATTATGAGTGTAATAACTTGTTGTTAATGTTCAAGGTTCAATTTGATTAAGTTAAGAGTCGGAACATAAAGTTAAAGATCAATCCGAATTAGCCTAGTCTTAGCTCATATTTTGGTTCATCGTCATGGATATTGTGTTGTGATATTCTCTAATTCGTGGTGTGTGATTATGTAGGAAGATTCATGATCTGAATATGATGATATTTTGATGTTGAATAAGCTTGAAATTAAAGGGAAACAACACCACAAGACAAGGGATGGAAGGAGGCACTCAACACTTTGCCAAAATTTTGGAAGCAACTTCCAGAGGGACCACGTAGATAAGCCTGCGGAGCCTTGGAAGGAGCGCTTCTCTACCTAGGGAGGAGCCTTGGATGGAGCGGTGATCTACCTAGGGTGGATCCTTGTCTAGAGCGGGCCTCAAACCAGGCGGCGCCCCCTCTACTCCCTTGCTCACAAATTATTGGAATTCTTGTCCTACACGGCTTTGGCTTGCCTTGTGCTATAAATTCAATAGTGTAAACGTTTTTTAGACATCTTTGGATGTATTGGAGGATTAAAGGGATGCTATAACTTCAACTTTTAGTTTTTTATTATTTTAATTTAGTTCATTCATGTTCGTAGTTGTTAATTACAACCTTGTGATTTCGATTATGACTATGCGTGGCTAAACGTCCTCTTTCCGGGGTTAAAACCAAGAACATGAGTACTATTGTTTTGAACTAAGTTCATTTAACCTTTTTTATTATTATTGGTTGTTTGTTCATCTTTGATTTAACTATTTTATGGATTGATCACCCGGAAAATATATATATTGTCTACCTAGTGAACTCGAGAGAGGGAATAGGGGTTAGAACATAGAGATGAACAAAGTATGGATTGTATTCCTTTATGTAAAAAGGAATTCAAATTAGTGTCTAAGACAGGGATGTACTTAGATACGTTACTTGGTTCATACATAGGATGATAGCTTAAAGAACTTAAGTGGACTATTACATCCCCGCTCAATGATGTAGTTGTAAGGTTCAACTTAGGTAAAGGATTAGAGGTTGGGAGACCATGATCATGCAATTAACCCTACGAATCAACAACCAAGATAAGCAAGTTATCGAATGAAGTTCAATAACATAGCATGATTTTTCAAAATGCTTTAACCCTAAGTTTTCTCCTATTAATTGTTTCAATATCTTTACTTTACGCATTGTTTACTTATCTTGCAATTACAATAACCAAAACTCTCTTTTAGTTACTCTCACACCAATTGAATCTAAATTGTGAACTACAATAGAATCATTATTGAATCAAGTCCCTATGGGGTTAATACTTGGCTTCTTGAAGGCCACTATATTACTTGGTAGACCATGTACACTTACATGTGCGCTTGGGAACTGTCAAATTTTTGGCACCATTGACGAGGACTTGTAGTTTGGCAACTGTTTATTTTAGTTTTAATTTTATATTTATTTGGTGTTTTTACGTTTGGTCTTGATTGTGTTTTTGCAAGAAACAGGTTTACAAAAACTGGCAAGGGATCAGGACTTGGTTGAACCAAGCATCGAACCTGAGCAACTTTTCCATCAATGAAGGAGAGAAGCAAACATTCTCCCTCTAATTCCTCAAATCCAAGAAAACTAAGAGAATACTTCCATCATGACTGATGAACAAGCAGCCCGTAAGACAGTCAGAGAAGTGGCAATCCCATGTTCAAACAATTTACCTCACCATTTCAGAAGCCGGTAACTGGAGGCAATTTCGAGCTCAAATAAAATATGGTACAACTTCTTATCGGCAGTGGATAGTTCACAGGGATTTTACACAAAGATCCACAGGTCCACTTGCAGAATTTTTTGGAAATCAGTGATACATTCATTCCCACAGGTGTGAAAGCAGACTATGTGAGGATGACTTTGTTCCCCTTTTCACTGATTGGGGAAGAAAAAAGTGGTTGAATGCGGAACCGGCAAATTCAATCACATAATGGGATGACATGGCTAGAAAATTCCTTATTCGGTTCTTTACGTCTGGTAAGACTGCGAGACTTCACAGTGAGATAGTGTGCTTCAAATAGAAGCAAGACGAGAATATTTATCATGCTCGGGAGTGGTTCAAGGCTCTTCTTCAGGACTTTCCACACCATCAACAGTCCAATGAGGTACTTTCTCATACTTTTGTAGAGGCTCTTGATCACAATACGAAAATTTTGCTCGATTCAGCTACAGGTGGTCAAGATCTTGAGATGACTTATGATGACCTGTACACTTTATTGAACCGCATAGCTCAAGGGAACCCAGGATGACATTCAGACTTGAGGAGTGCCACAAAAAAAATTGTAGGTGTATTAGAGGTGGACCAATTTACCACTTTATCAGCTCAGGTTACCGCATTGAAAAATTTGATAAACACTCAGTTCAACAACCTGAAAGTTGGAACTACACAACCTGCGGCCACAGTCAATGCAATCCAACAAAAATAGTAGTCATTCTACGGCCGTGTGAGCTTCAAATCTGAAATCGGTAATATATCTAGGCAATTCTCAAAGACTAAATTATGGTAATGCCTACAACATAAAGTGGTAGACTCAGCCTTGGAACGCTCAACAACAATAAATTCAGCAACCATGAGCACAAAGAAATTAGTCAACTAGCAACTTGGAAGAGATGATAAAGCAGGTTCTAGCTAATCAAACACAGCTAGTTGTAGATGTAAAAAATTAGCAAGCGGATCAAAAAAGCTAAGAGTTGCAGTTGGGGCATTTACAACAAGCATTGAATACCAGACCTCAGGATGGTTTACCAGCAGAAATAAAAAATCCAAAATAAGTCATGGTAATCACTTTGAGGAGTGGTAAAGAGCTTCAAAGACAACCTCCCAAGGCAACAAAGGAGGTAGATACAGATTTGACTACCACACAGGTAAGTGATAAGGTTGATGAAAAATCGAGAAAGTCTGAGTACTCAAAAGAAAAATTTGCTGAAGAAGTGAAGAAGAAGTCGCCACTACCCTTCACACAAAATCACTTAAAGGCGAAAGAGGATGCAATATTTAAGAAGTTTTTTGACACGTTCACAGAGCTTCACATTAACTTACCTTTGTTAGATGTTTTCCAGGGTATGCCAAAATATGCAAAGTACTTGAGGGACATGGTTTCCAATAAGGTAAAACTGCAGAAAGTTGAAAACGTAGCGCTCACTTGAGAGTGTAGCGCTGTAATGACACAAAAGATGTCAAAAATGCTTAAGGACCCTAGGAAGTTTACTCTCCCAATACAGATTGGCAATAATGAAGTGGTTCAGGCACTTAGTGATTTAGGGCCGAGTATCAACTTGATGCCCCTATCTCTGTTCAATACATTGGGTTTGGATGAACCCAGACCATGCATTGTGTGTCTACAGCTGGCAGACGGGTCCATTGCCTATCCAAAAGGAATCATTAAGGATGTCCTTATAAAGGTTGGTAAATATATTATTTCTACTGACTTTACTGTTCTAGACTTTCAGGAAGATAAACAGACACGAATCATCTTGGGGCATCCATTCTTAGCAACCGGAGGAGCGTTGATTGATGTGAGGAAAGGCACACTCACAATGAGGTTGGAGGATGAAGAGGTGGTATTTAAAGTTTAAAAAGTGATCAATATAATGTCCCAATATAAAGAATTATGTATGATCAATGTTATTGAATGGGATAAGTGTGGGGTGGCTAGTTCGCCAAAACCCTCTTCTGACACCCTCATTGAGCAGCCAAAGCCTCCAATAATTATTACCTCTAATATTATTTTTGTGGCAAGTTTATTCCCATAGAGTGTATGATCCCTCGCTTAGCATCATTGTGGACCTATATATTGCAATGGAAATAATATTTTGACACTGATTCACACTTTACAATTTGAACAATGTTCTCTTTGAGCCCTGTTGAGTTGGTTATTTCAATTGATATCTCACTTGGTCAAGTAATTATATCTATCTCCACTTTGATTTTAGTTGTGGTAGATCTATATTTGGATACAATGACTTTATATGTAATAATGGTAATATCTATTAGTTAAATCATACGGCAAAACCAGCTCATTCAAAGTAATACCAAGGTAGATTAAGAAATTTTACCTACACATGTGGCAAAGTAATTTCTTCTTTCTGATAGAATTTCGTGGTCCATTTAAATAGATTCATTCGCATTATCGCATATGGGGAGGAAATTCCTACCATACATGATTCAATAATCCTCTTCTTATTCTTATTCGAAATCAATGAAAAGTTGTTTAAATTGTGAACTCTAATAGTGATAGAACCTTTAATGAGAAAAGACATCAAAACATTACTAAACTTATATGACCAACTTACTTTAGAACTTTAACTTCACAGGTATTTATTTACTCCCCCTAACACAACTTTTAAGTGAATTAATATCACTCCTAATGCTGATGTGGTTAAAGAAAAAAAATTAAAAGCGCGTATATTTTTAAAAAAAGAAGATGGCCTCGCTAATTTATATATTATATAATTAAAAACATTAAAAATAATTAATAAATTCCCATTCCCTTTCTCCTTCTTTAGACCCCCCCCCCCCCCCCCCAACCTCCTTCTCCAATTTTCATTTGTTACTTCACTTGAAGAATTTCCCATCTGCAATTAGATCCAACAATAAAAAAACTCATTAAATTTCTTCTAACCCCTCACTCACTTTTTCAATTCTTGTAAGAAAAGTTTAAAATAATGTATAAAAAATGTTGTGAATTTTAATATCATTTTCACAACTCCTACTTATGATTCTTATTCTCCCTACTTCTTTTTTACATTGATGTTTACTTCATACAACGAAAAGAATGCCAATGATTTTAATTTTAGTGGTGATACTTCGTATCAATATACATTTTTGAATTGAAAATGTATATATATAATTTGGTAAAAAATAATAAAGATACAAAGATAACTGAAAGTGCTAGTTTGTGATTCGTATAATTTTTTCTTTAATCTAACTAGAAGCTTACATATAATTCAAGGTAAACTTAATGATTTTTCTTATGAGATGGGTGGAGGGGATATGGGTGGGGGTGGATGGGATGAAAAAGGAAAAATAAAGTATGTATATGGGTGGGTTGGGGGGTGTTGTAGAACGTAAAGAAAATGAAGGCGGATTGAAGAAGAAAAGTGGAGTGGGTGGAGGACATTTTTCTTTCTTTTTTCCTTTTATTATATGTAAAACTTACATAAATCCCTACTATTTTACGTCTAATTACAATCTAGCCCAACTTTTATCAAAATTTTATAAAATTTTGTCTTTTTGTTTTTTCCAATACATCCAATTACAAAAGATACATCATTGTTGATACATCCAATGAAGCAATTAACGCTCTCTAATTAAGGAAAATACAGAAATTAACTTAATTAAGGAGTAAATCACTCTTCAGATCTTAAAATTAAGAGTTAAAAATCCCTAAAAAATCATAATTAATTATTATGTATATTTTTAAAATATCTTTTTCTTATTCAACTTGCAGAATCATCTTCTCCTCTATTCTTTGTTTTTTTTTCATTCTTTTTTTTTCAACGATTCTCAATGAATATATCGGTACAGAATTTTTGTTGGTTGAGTTACTAATGTCAAGTACGAAGATATAAGATTGATGCATTGTAGTCAGAGAACATGTAATGATATGGGGATGAAGTTGTACTGTTGAAGCTCGATATATTGTTGAAGGAAATTTATCTTTATTGTTGATCCATACTGATATGGGGGTAAAGATATACATAGAGGTTAAGAAAAGTATGTCATTGATCATTTTTCAGTTTAAAATTTAAAAAAACCAACAAACAAAGGTATGTATCTGTTGTTATTATATTTTAGCGAATATAAAAAATATTTTTAATTTGAGGTAGAGATGATGTTGTTGTTAGTTCATAAATTATGTATCTCATGTATTGCTTGTTCTTGAGGTAGAGATACAAAAATTACAATTGCTAAGATACATACATTTATGAACAGATTTGGTCTATATACATATTACACTTGCAAAGCATACTGAAATACATAATTTAGTTTACGCTTGATGAAAAATTTGTGAATATATTTGATCGACATACATAATAAATTGGCTAGTGCAGAGTGAGATACATAATTTAGTTTATGTATAGGGTAAAATTTGTGACATACTTTAAGCGTTTAAGTGAATATTGTAAATTAATGTTGCATCTCATAGATAATTAATCACCTTATTATTAATTAGTAATACATTTGTTAATAAATATGTTGATTTCAATATGGTTGTGTGTGTTTTGCATCTATGTCCTAAAATATTTTTTGGAGGATTGTAGTTGGATTATTAAGGTGTCATGTCGAAAGGGTTCAGAACTCTTCAAAGTAAGGGTGTTTTATTAATTAGTGATACATTTGTTAATAAATATGTTGATTTCAATATGGTTGTGTGTGTTTTGCATCTATGTCCTAAAATATTTTTTGGAGGATTGTAGTTGGATTATTAAGGTGTCATGTCGAAAGGGTTCAGAACTCTTCAAAGTAAGGGTGTTTCATGATGTACACACCTTCCCTTGAAAGATAGAATGTTCACCCAAGTTCAAGCTACGATTTCGTTCGATAGCGGTTTTACGACTCCAAAACTAGTCAGTCATAAAAGAATACACACACCAACCGATATAAATAAAGATTTCAAATCTGCTTTTGGTGTGGACATAACTGAAGATGTCATATTACATGTTTGTTAGATATTTGTTGTACACCACATTTGTATTCAAATTGTATATATACATAACAATAATAATTTTATAACGATGTTATTAATGTATAATGTTCAAGTCTCCATATTTATGTATCTGGTACATATTTTTAGATGTAATGAGGAATCTTTGTTGAACAAAATTTTTTGAATGTAATGAAATTTAGATCATCTTTTTTTGTGTTACCAGATACATATTTTTTTCAATATTAAAATTCTTGTATAGCAATATAACTTAATCAACTGATTCTATGAATCATTCAATTACTAGCCATTATTTTTGTACAAGACAATAATTGTTATTTGTATTTATCAATTCAATATAACAACAGATGCATGTTATATTAGAGATACTTATTATAAATGATAATACACATTTAACACATAACTGGAATTAGTGGTATAATACTCATCTAACATATGCATTTAGGATATAAATATTTGTTAAACATCATTTTTGTAGGTAAATGTAGAGATATATAACCTCGCTAATACCTAAGATACATTACTAATGTTTAATTTCATTTGTAATATTTGTTATTTATGTATCTTAGTGTAAATACATTACATATTATGTATCTTCAGTACATAATTTGTATCTCAGTGTAAATACATTATATAATACTTTTTTCATTTGTGTCAGATATAAAGGACAAAAATATATTATGTATCTTTAGTACATAATTTTGTATCTCAATATAAATACATTACATTATATTTTTTTCAATAGAAAACATAAATATAAGAGATACAACATATGCATATGTATCAGACAAATTTTTATCTTCATTTATTGTTTTCATGTATCTGATATATATTATAGTCTAAAATAAGTTATAATAATATATCAGATACATTATTATAACTTGTTTTATACTATACATATTGTAAAATGGCCATAAAGAAAAGAAAAAGGAAGTATCCAACAAAACTTGGCTTTTCCAGCCTCTAATTGTCACGACCCGAGGCTACCCCCTAGTCGGGACAATGGTGCTTACGACCACAAGTGACCACAAGCTAACCCATGAACTGATACATGTTGTGAGCGTTGATTAAAATAGTAATACAACACATGTGCGGAAGATAAGTTGATAAGATACTGTAAATCTGAATACTGAAATACGTAGCAATAACATGTCTGAAATATCTGATAAAAATACGGGAAACTAAACTATCTGTATGAAATAATTGAAAAATTAAAAGAACCGACTGACTGTCTAACTGATTTTCTAAAAGCCTTTAAGAATCATAAGGATTTGATGGGACAAACCCTCAACTAACTTCGACTGACTGAACATAAAGAAGTACTAAAATAACTGAGAAAAACATATCATGTCCTCGATGGATGAGGACTCACCTTTACTGCTGCTAAGTAACGCTGACCTGTCTAAGAACGGTCGGGAAGCTGTGCATCTGAACCTATGTTATAAGACAACATAGCACAAAGAAAAATATTCGATCAGTACTTTAAATAGACCGGTATGTGAGATAAGGACTAACTAAAATACATGAGATAACTTAGCATGAATGCATGGACATGTAATATCTGAGAATACAAAACCAAGCATAAATATATTTTTGAGATAATCTGAAATCTAAAAGACTAAATTCTGTATAACTAAATAACTAAAAATCTGTATGTTTTGGTCAAGCAAACCTGAGCTGAGACATACTGAATACTGACTGAGACTGTGGGAGGTATCATATAGCCGACATGCTCCAATTTGAGCTAATCGGGGTCCAACCTATAACCCCAGTTGGAAGGGCATTAGTACCGTGCCACGAGTACTAACATTGGCTGTGTGGATCCAATAAACTAGTTTCCTGAAGGACTAGGGAGTCACCCTATACTGGAAGGTGCCCTCATGAGATATGTGTAACCCTCAACTGGCTGGAAGATATCTCAAACCTATGATGGCTATGTTGTTCTGGAACTTAGGGATTACTACTAAAGGTCACACCCTCTACTGGCGGGTGAGCCCTCATCCCTGGGTTCGCTTGGTGCTAAATCCTACTCTCAACTGAACTAACACTAGTATTGAACTGAATTAAGTTAAACTGAACATTATTTCTGATAGTGCTTATCATGATCATAAATATCTGAGTATAATGAAAAGATTCATGGCTTAACTGACTTATTACTTGAAAATCTCAAATCATGTAAAATGCATAGGTATCGGGTGTTCATAACCCACCAGCACTGAATGATCATAAAAATACGATATCAAAACTTAAAACTGTAATATGGAATCATGGTTCAAAGACCCAAAACATGAACATTTCACCAAACGAGTGAGAATCATGAACTTGAACATGGGAATGTGTTAAACATGAGGAAACAACATGATTACATGGCTAAATTCATAATTTGATATTGTAATATGAAATTCACTTGAACATTACATGGGAAATTATAGTTTAAAACATGAATTAACCTAACCTTTAATGGGATCATTCGTGAACATAAAACTGAGTTCAATTACTAATGAAATACATGAATTTAAACCATCTTGAACATATAAAACTCCATAATAAAGCAAGAACCCATATTTTTATCAAAGAGAAGGTTTTTGTGTTTAATGGGTGAAAGGGACCCATTGATGAATACCCCACATACCTCAATTGTTAGGTTCTTGAAGATTGCTTGGATTTCGGAGCTTGAACTCTTGGATTCTTAAAGATAGATCTTGGGTTTTGTTCTTGGGAAGGAGGAGGGTTTTCTTGAGATTAATTTTGAGAGTAAGGGGAAAATAATGCCCTTATGGATGCCCCAAATCATGTTATGGACGAATTGGGTTGAGGGTAAAATACTTACTTGCCCCTTGCTATCATTATCAAAGAGCTAGATGGGAGAGATCAACGCACCACATCCTTCTCTTCGGTGGAGAAATCAACTCACCGTGCTACTTACTTCGGGGGAGAAAGCAACGCGCCGCAGACCCCATCCCCATGGGAGAGACCAACACACCGCGGGTTTATCATATTAGCTCACTGTTTCAACTATCCAAACATTTCCCAAACCTCGTCTGAAAATCCCAAAACTCTCTCGAGTCATGGATGGTATTTGATTAAATACTTTACTGTAATATTCTTTAGTTTTTTCTCTTAGTCTTTGTAATTCTTGTATATTATTTTGGAGGTATTCTAAATATTCTATATCTTTTGTTCTGAAATATTCAATTAAATTTTCTTTCATAAGTATTTTTGTTAATCTTATTTCTTCCAAATCTTGTCTCCAATATTTTAAATACTCATAGTCTATCATTTTATCCTAACGTAGTTTTAATACTACAAATTTCTTTGTAATAATTTATTCTAATTTTACTATATTTGATATTAAATTCTAGGTTATCTATTTCGTTAATTATCCTGTCTTTTTCGTCTATAAATAATTCTATGTCTAAATCATATTCTAAACTGTCTTTTAATTCTAATTGTTTTATGGTTTTATTTATCCAAATTAATCTTTCTTTCAATTGTTCTCTTCCTCTTCTAAGATGATTTCTATAATTAATTTCTTCGTATAGCCAACTTTGTTTTTCTCTAACTCTTTGAATATATTCTAGCATTTTTAATCTATAGAATATCCATCTGAATAATAACTATCTGAATTATTTCTACCATAGAAATCTATATTTTCTAATTCATCTTCTATCCAATTAGTACTTAGTAACTCATCTTCAAAATCAAATATTTTTTCCCATATTATTTTCTTTGTCTTCTAATTCTAAGTCTTTTATGATATATAAAACAAGTATCTTAGTTTCATCAGATATATAACTTGTCATATTATTCATATTATGCTTAGGTTTCTACGAATAACTTGGATAACTTGGAATTGAATTCTAGTCATTAAATGTTTTATCATAGTATTTATTAGTTGTTTGTTTTAATCTTAATAATTCTTGTAGATTTTCATTAAGGAATTCTATATATTTTATATCCTTAGTTCTCATATATTTTTCTAGATTAATTTCCATTAGTTTTTCTAATAATTGTATATTTTTCATATTCGTTTTCCAATGTTCTAAATATACGTAATTTATCATGGTTGATATATAGGTTTGGTATGTAAGTATTTGTAAGAGTAGGTAGATAGGTGTGGTATGTAATTTATTCTAGTCATAAAATATTTATCAAATATTTTTTCCAATATCATTTTTCTTATATCTACAATTTCTATATCCCTAAGTACATACAAAACAAGTATTTTAAATTTATCTACCATTTCGTCAGATAAATAAGTATTCATTTTTCATATGATGCTTTTTTAAAAATATTCCCTTCAATCATACACATAACAAAATATGATCATTTTAGATTATTGTGTACTAGATTATCCTTAAACAACATGTTCTTCGGTCACTATTAGCATGGTAATCTGGATACTTTTCCCTTAAACAGCGCCTATACTCTGGCTACTCCCCTATCATGGCTTTCTTGCCTCACCGGTTTCACCTTTAGGATGGCATAGTTCTTAGGGATTTTTTTCCTTTTCCACTTTGCTAATAAACTTCTTAACATGCTATTTTTCGAATAATTCTACTATAAAATAACTAACATGAACTTATTTTATCATATCATGATTTTCAAGAATTTATGAATTTAGTTATTCATAATCACAAATATAAATACCTGTTCTGGTAAATCTGATAATTCTAGATTTTCCATAGTTGTTTGATGATTCATAGCTTTTCCTTGGAAATACACCTGTTTTTATTAAATAATTCAAAAGTTTTGTGTACAAGAGAGGGTTTTGCTTCAACTCATGAAGACTTGCCCTTTATCTGAGCGGATGCTCATCTATTTATAACCTAAAAATGAAAATGCGTATACTATTTTACGTTACACCTGTCCTAATATAATTCTACAAAAACTACTTTACAAAAAGTAGAAATCAAAAAGTCTTAAAGGCTATTAAGACTAGTAATGATAGGTGTCAAAAAGTCAAGAGTAATAATGGCACTCTAATAATGCTATACATTTTACGTAAAAATAAGTTAAGAAAAAATAACTATTCTTCCATATGTCGCTTTCTAACTTGTCTCCTTTGTCTTTTATTTCTCTATTATTGATCCTTTGTTATTTTCTTTTTGTCGTATCTGCTGCTTTTTTATCTTCTTGCTATTGTAGCATCACATCTAGAATAAAGTTGTGTCTTTCACTACATCTGCTGCATATGTGGTCATCGTATCTTTGGCCAACCTGTTTACAGAATTGATCCATAGCTTCTTCTGAAATAACTCCTTTCGTAATAGATCTTGTGACTGGTAATTCTTCTGGTTTTAGGATCGTTATGACCCATTTTCTTATCTCTTCTCTATCATTTTCTCTAATATTTTTACAAGTAGAGTAAACTAATAATTGATTTCGGTTATAGTAAATCCAAACTGGGTTTTGATTTATATAATTATTTGCTAACTCAGTCAATATACTGCTAAGTCCAACTACTCTCTTATTTCGGTAGAAGTTCGGTATCTGATTTTTGGTTATCTCTTCTTGTTCGCATATTTCTTCAGGGATAATATAATCATGTGTCATTCCTATCTTGACAACAGTAATTGTCTGTTTTATTTCATCAAACAATATTTCTGCGGTGCTGAGTAGAAACGGACATAGAATAATTGTCTCTTTGTAATCCTTTTATAATCCATATATCTTTTGTGAATATCTGGAATTCCTGTTAATTTTTCTCCAGTAATTATGTAAATTGTAGATAATAGTCCGTAATAGTAACATGAACCAATTAAGCTTGCACTGGTGTCAGGCAAAGCAATAAGTTTGTTATATTTCTGACATTTTTGTGTAATATATCCTTGGTGTTATTTTGCTAAATCTTTACTCTGGATAGGTTTTGTATTTAACAATTTTTGTAAAGTATAAATATTATCAATATATGTACGAGTGATATGGTTATAAGTCTGCTTTTGTTGATTGAGTGATTCGGAATATGTGTGTATCTGGGGAGGTATAGATGACTCTGATTTTTGTATATTTGGTATATATAATTTTGAGAATATCTGGTTGAGGTTATAATTCTTTTTCTTGGGTGGTTCAGGTTTATTTTGAGTGACTATATTCTTTCCTTTGGATATATCTCCTACACCTGCAGCTGCAACTGTAATTTCGTTAGTAATTTGAGTTTTTAGGTGTTTCTCATCGTCACCTTCTAGGTCTAGTTTTTTAATGTGCTCTTCCTGTACAGTATCTTTTCTAATAGCTTTTTCTTGTTTTTTATAGTGCTCAACCTGCACTTTTACATCTGTAACTTCAGTAGTTAATGTGATAACTCGTTCTTGTAATAACTTCATTTGTTCAAACACTTGTAATATTATGTATGTTTGGGTATCTTTGACATCAGCCTCTTCCATTGGTAAATCAGTTTGAGTAGCTTTGTCTTGATATGTAATCTGCAATAACATTCTTGTCAGTCTTGATTACTTCAATCGTAAATGTAAAATTTAATATATTCAATACTAATCTCCGAATTTCCATCGTCGTAACTGAGTTTTGTATTTTTCTTGCTGACCACCATCGAACCTGGGTATTATCTGTTCTCACAATAAATTTTTTATATACAATATATAGTTCAAATAATAATAAACATTTCTATAATGAACATAATTCTTTTCTATTTATTTCCCATTTTATTTCTGTTTCATTAAACGTACCTGAGTAGTATCTACAATAGTGTTCTAATTTTTCTTCTTCATATCTATATTTAAGTACTCCTCCATAACTATATTCACTAGAATCTGCTTCTACTATATATTAAAAAATTTATTTTCGTCTGGTAATTGTAATTTTGGTAACTCTTTACAAAGTATTTTTATTTTCTGAACTTGTTTTTTATCTTCTTCGTTGTAATTATATTCTATATCATTTTTTAATTTTTTCTGTAAAGGCTTTAGGTTTTCTGATAATAATATATTTGATGAAATAAAAGGAAAAGAGTTAGACTTAAGTGTAGCAAAAAATATTTAAAATACCAACAATAAAAAATATATTTAGTAGAAAAAAGGAAGAATACTACGTAGTAAGCCAAAAAGAACATGTAATAGACTGTAGATATGCAAAAGAAAGAGTCAGTATACCACTAGTAACAAAGAGAATGATTAATAAAGAAATAAACGATATAAAAAGTAAAGACCCAATAAAATATGTACACCTTGGAGGTACAGAGATATTAATAAAAGCATGTTTTAGAGAAGGAATAGATATACCAATAGAATTATATTTAGCATATGATAGAATTATAAAACCTATAGAAAAAAGTATAATAACAACCATAAAAGGAAATTTAATATACCAAAAATTTAAATTTATAATAAGTGTGAATTATTCAGTAGCAATAACAGATAAAAATATAGATAAATCATTAGTATTATAATGGAAAATATCCGGAATAGAATTAACCCAGGAAGTAAAATATTTACAGAAAGATGTAAAAATCTATATGTATTAACAACAAAACATAAAATAACAGGAAAAAATAAAATTAATAAAATACAAATAGAAAGTCCTTTTGAATAATTTGTAAAAACAATTGATAATAATGATTATAGTTACAAAAATATAGACATAGAAGAAGATTTAGAAATAATAAATGATAGAATAAGTCTATCAAAAAGAATAGCTCATGAAAAAACCAGAATCATCAAACTCATAAAAAAGAACAAGTTATGAAACAAATTCAACAGTTAATTTAAACCAATATTACATAACAGGAACAATAAATGAAAAGGAATATTTAATACTCTTAAACACAGGACAAGAAGAAAATTATATAGCAAAATATCTAGTAAAAAGTGAAGAAATAAAATCTAATAGTAATATATGCCCAGATCTACCAAAGAGTCTAATAAACATTAAAGATACGGCAGAAAAAAAAAATAATAGGAGTTAGAAAAATAAAAATAGAATTTGAAATAAAAGAAGAAATGCAAAAAGCATATATAATATTAGGAATAAAATGGTTAGAACAAGTAAAACCATACAATATAGAACATACACAATTATCTATAACTTATTGATACAGATTTAATAATAATTGATCACTTTAATATTGAAGGGGTTACAGCTGTATATATAGAGAACTGAAGAATAACTAATTACAGAATAACCCAGATGTATTTAATAATTATATATGTAGTCTATTATCCCCCCGCAAGCTGATCAGCGGTAACGAGGGGCAGCTTGGAGCAGAGAGACTGAAAAGGCTGTAACGGAAGAGGCTTGGTGAGAATATCAGCAAGCTGGTCAGTAGATGGGACATAGTGCGTGGCCATCGCTCCTGCAAGTACCTCATCGCGAACAAAGTGACAGTCAGACCCAACATGCTTCATACGATCATGAAGGACTGGATTTTTGGTAACACAAATAGTGGACTGATTGTCACAATAAATCTGTGGTTTCGTGGGGGGAATGCCAAGTGCATCCGTAAGGTATCGTAACCACATGGCTTCAGCAACACCCGCAGCCATGGCACGATATTCTGCTTCTGTGGAGGAACGGGACACTCGCGTTTGCTTCTTGGTGCACCAGGAAATCAGATTTGGTCCCATCATAACAATATATCCAGTAGTGGACTTTCGATCATCTTTGTCGTTAGCCCAATCCGAATCAGAAAAAACAGATATATCAAACGAGCCCTTTTGAAATAAAATTCCACAGTGAAGAGTACCTTGAAGATAGCGCAGAATGCGTTTCAAGGCCTGAAAGTGTTGTTCTGTGGGAGCATGCATTGATTGGGAGACTCGATTGACTGAATATTGGATGTCCGGACGAGTAACAGCAAGATAATGAAGTCCACCGACGAGGCTCCGATATAGTGTAGGATCGGCAAAGGGAGTATTCGGCCCTGGGGATTGGCGGACTGCCATGGGAGTGACCGCGGGTTTGCAGTCTGTCATTCCAGCCCGATTTAGAAGTTCAAGGGTATATTTTGTCTGATGCATCAATATGGTTCCCGATTTGCGGATGAGTTCGAGGCCAAGAAAGAACTCCAGAGGACCGAGGTCCTTAAGTTTGAAGTCACGATGCATAGCTTCAGTAATTTCAGTGATGAGTGACGACGAGCTGCCTGTAATAACAATATCATCCACATAGATAAGAATGATGACTGTCCCTCGAGAACAGTGAAGGGTGAAGAGGCTGTTGTCATGATGGTAGGTGCGAAAACCAAGACCCTGCAGAAAAGTAGAGAGACGTGTGTACCAGGCACGAGGGGCCTGTTTCAGGCCATACAGTGATTTGCGAAGCTTGCAAACATAGTGAGGACGGTTGGGATTAACATATCCCGGTGGCTGAACCATATAGATTTCTTCCTCAAGATGACCATGAAGAAAGGCATTGCTGACGTCTAGCTGATGAAGCGGCCAATCATAGTGAAGAGCAAGAGACAAGACCAGACGAATAGTCTGTTGCTTAACAACAGGGCTGAAGGTCTCCTTATAATCCACACCATACTCCTGATGATACCCTTTTGCAACCAGACGTGCTTTATAGCGAGAAAGAGATCCATCTGAATTTCGTTTGATGCGAAACACCCATTTGCACCCAATAGACTTTCGGTTACTAGGCAGAGGTACCAAATCCCATGTACGTTGTTCATTCAGAGCCTGAAATTCCTCATCCATAGCTTGGCACCAGAAACTATTTTTGGAGGCTTGGTTGTAGGTAGTAGGCTCAGTTGTGGGATGTGCATCAAAGGGTATTTGAGTGTGGTAGGCTTTGGGTTTGAAGGTACCGGCCTTGGCTCGGGTTGTCATAGGATGAGTGTTGAGTGGAGGGTGATTAGGAAGGGGTGGTGGAGTTGTATGATGTGTGGGCGGGGGTTGGGTGGGGCTGCCGTGGGAGCTGGGATGTGCAGCGGTGGATGGGGTGGCTGTATGTGTGTTAGGAGTATGATGTAGGGAAGTGGTGGGTTGTGTGGCAGTCGGCTGGGTGTTCGGGTGGGAGGTTTGGGGTTTCGGGTGGGTAGTGGTGTAGTGGGGTACCGGGTTAGGTGCCGAGTGAGCCGGAGCATGAGCGTGAGAAAAGGACGGAAATAATGGCACAACGCCAAGTGGATTGGGGGAGTATGGAGTAGAGGAAAGACTTGTGTAAGGAAATTGTTCCTCCACAAAACGAACATGACGGGAAACATATGTTTTCTGAGATACAGGATCGAAACATTTGTAACCTTTGATAGTGGGATGATAGCCTAGAAAGACACAAGGGGTGGACCGAGGTTGAAGTTTATGTTGAGTGTGCGGACGCAACCAGGGATAAACTAGACACCCAAACGGGCGGAGATGGATATAGTCGGGTGGATGATTGTAGAGACGGGCATATGGAGTGGAGTTGGAGAGAGTGTGAGTGGGCATGCGATTTATGAGGTAGTTGGCAGTAGCAAGGGCATCAACCCAAAAGGAAACAGGTAAGGTGGAATCATGGAGGAGCGCAACAACTGTTTCTATTAGGTGACGGTGTTTGCGCTCAGCAACGCCATTTTGTTCAGGGGTATATGGACATGAAGTGTGATGAAGAGCCCCTAGATTTTGAAGAAAAACACCAAATGCATTGTTGACAAATTCTTTGCCATTGTCACTTCGAAAAATTTTGATTTTGGCATTAAATTGATTTTGAACCATTCGGTCAAAGTTTACAAAAATAGTATAAGCTTCGGATTTAAATTTCAGAGGATAAAGCCAAGTGAATTTACTGTAATCATCAACAAAACAGATATAATAACGAAAACCTTGAACAGAAGGAACTGAGGTTGGACCCCAAACATCAGAATGAATTAATTGAAATGGCGTAGTGGCCTTGTGTTCAGACAGTGAAAAAGGTAAACGACAAGATTTAGACACTGAACAGGACTCGCAATGTAATTTTTCTGAAAAATTAAAACCTAAGGAAGATAAAATGGATTTGGTGATGGCGGATGATGGGTGCCCAAGCCGGCGATGCCAGGTTGACGAGAGAATGGCTTGACTCACAACAGACGGAGACCTGGATGGAAGAGTGTATAGCCCATGCTCACAGCGGCCCGTGTACCGCACCCGGTTCGTGGTATTGTCCACTATCTGGAAATTGGTGTCATTAAAAATGAGGGTGCAGTTATTTTCTTTAGTAAAGCGATAAACAGATAAAAGATTGGATGTGAGGGAAGGGACGTGGTGAAGGGTTGAGAGATGAAATTTACCATTTGGGGTATAGACATACCCAGAGCCGGTGTTTGTGATGGGAAGGGATTGACCATTGCCTACTGTAATAGTTTCTGAGCCATGATACGGATGAGGAGCTTGAAGTTGTGAATAATCCGACGTCACATGGGTGTTAGCACCTGTGTCTAGATACCAATCGCCAGATTGAGCGTTTGTGGACGCATGCATCGCCCTTGATCCTCCGGACTGGCTATTTACATTCTGCGAGTCATCATAACGATACCAGCAATTAGCCGCAGAATGGCCCCGTTTAGCATAAATTTGGCACGTCGGAAGATCTCGTGTGGGCATCCGCTGGTTTCCTCGTCCCTGTCCGCGGCCTGACTGGAAGCCGTCCCTCGGTGGAGGCCCGCCTCTGCCTTGCTGCCCGGTGTTTCGACGGTCACCGCCGCCGCTGCCTCGCCCTTGGTTACGGCGATCGTCACCGCGACCCCTGGCCGAGCCTCCGCTGCCAGCCGAGTAAAGAGCCGTGACGCCAGGGGTGGAACTGGCTTCTCCGAGCAGTAATTTGTGTTCCATGTCTAGATTCAATTCTTCTGCATTAAGCCATCCAGACAGTTGATTCAGAGTGATTTCGACAGGCGAGAGGCGAATATGCTGTTTGAGAGAGGAATAGCCAGCCGGAAGACCACGTATCACGGCATTCACCACGTCTCGTTCAGGAATAATCTCGTTCACAGCATCTAGGTCAGACAGAATAGAGGCCACATCATCAAGGTATTGAGTCATCGTCTTCGTTCCCTTCCGAAGAGTATGCAATTTGTCACGCAACTGAAAAATATGAGCCGTGGACACAGAGTTGTACCTTGTGGCTAGTGCGTCCCAAAGTGAAGCCGATGTGAGAAAACCCCGGGCGTGTTTGTGCACAGAGGGGCTAATAACTGCGAGAAGACAGGCTCAGATCTGAGTGTCTACGATCATCCACGGAAGGTAGTCGGGATTTGGGAGCTTGACGCCGTCCTTCTCGGCTGTCTCGGGCTGCGGCTTCTCCGCACCGTCAATCCATCCGAGCAGCAAGTTGGCTGCGAGGGCGGTGCGGACGTTAAGTGCCCAGGCCGGGTAGTTGTTGTCAGATAATTTTTCGGGGATGAGATTGTGGAGATTCCTGAGCAGTAATTTTACTCCAGACGGTAATTTTGACAGAGGATCAATAACCTTGTCCATGGCGCCGACCTACGGCGGAGGAGGGAGGCCGTGCGGCGTGGTGTAGACGGTGGCGGCGGCGCACACACGTCGGAAAAGAGGAGAGATTAGGGTTTGGGCGGAAGAAGAAACCCTATCTTTGATACCATGATACAGATTTAATAATAATTGATCACTTTAATATTGAAGGGGTTACAGCTGTATATATAGAGAACTGAAGAATAACTAATTACAGAATAACCCAGATGTATTTAATAATTATATATGTAGTCTATTACTTATAACAAAGAGAAATTATTCATAAAAAGAACTTTGACATGACATGAAAAATATATGTACTTGTAAAAATAATAGTAGAAGAATATTATAATAGGTATTATACACCAATGATAGATACAGGAGCAGAAGCAAACTTATGTAGATACAACTGTTTACCAGAAAATAAATGGGATAAATTAAAAACACCAATAGTAGTCAAAGGATATAATAATGAAGGAAGTTTAATTACATATAAAGCTAAGAATGTAAAAATACAGATATGGGATAAAATAATAACAATAGAAGAAATCTACAATTATTAACTAACATCAAAAGATATGCTTTTAGGAATACCATTTTTAGCTAAATTATACCCACATATAATAACTAAAACAGATTGGTGGTTTACAACACCATGTAAACAAAAAGTAAAAGCAAAAAGAGTTATTAATAAAATAAGAAAGAAAACTGATTGGATAAAAGGAAGTGAAAAATTACACAAAAGTTAGAAAATATAAAAAATACAGAAGACACAATAGAACTAATTGTATTTTCAATAAATAAAAAAGAAATAACTATATTTTAAATAGATAAAGTAGAAATAAAAAATAAAAAATTAAGACAATTATATAGTGAAGATTCATTAAAAGGATGGGAAAAAACATAAAACTACTATAAAAATTGAATTAATAGATAAAAATAGCATAATAACTCAAAAACCATTAACATATAATTTTGACGATTTAAAAGAATTTAAAATGCATATAGATGAATTATTAGAAAAACAATATATACAAAAAAGTAATAGTACACACAATAGTTCAGCATTTATAGTAAATAAACATAGTGAACAAAAAAAAGGAAAAAGTAGAATGGTTATTGACTATAGAAATTTAAATGCAAAAATAATGACATACAATTATTCAATACCAAATAAGATATTAAAAATAAGACAAATACAAGGATATACCTACTTAAGTAAATTTGACTGTAAATCGGGATTTTACCACTTAAAGTTAGATGAAGAATCTAAGAAATTAACCGCATTTACGGTACCACAAAGATTTTATGAATTGAACATATTACCATTTGGATATAAAAATGCACCAGGTAGATACCAACACTTTATGGATAGTTATTTTAAACAATTACCTAATTGTATAGTATACATAGATGATATACTACTATATACAAAAACTAAAGAGGAACATTTAAGATTATTAGAACAATTTACAGATATAATAGAAAAATCGGGAATAAGTTTAAGTAAAAAGAAAGCCGAAATTATGAAAAAACATATAGAATTTTTAGGAATACAAATAGATAAAAGTGTAGTAAAAATGCAACAACATATAGTACATAAAATAATAAATTCAAAAGAAGAATTAGATACAAAAAAGAAATTACAATCATTTTTAGGATTAGTAAACCAAGTAAGAGAATATATACCAAAATTAGCAGAAAACCTAAAGCCTTTACAGAAAAAATTAAAAAAGGATATAGAATATAATTACAATGAAGAAGATAAAAAACAAGTTCAGGAAATAAAAATACTTTGTAAAGAGTTACCAAAAATACAATCCTAGACGAAAATAAAAAATTTATATATATAGTAGAAGCAGATGCTAGTGAATATAGTTATGGAGGAGTACTTAAATTTAGATATGAAGAAGAAAAATTAGAACACCATTGTAGATACTACTCAGGTACATTTAATGAAACAGAAATAAAATGGGAAATAAATAGAAAAGAATATGTTCATCATATAAATGTTTATTAGCATTTGAACCATCTATTGTATATAACAAATTTATTGTGAGAACAGATAATACCCAGGTTCGATGGTGGTTAACAAGAAAAATACAAAACTCAGTTACGATGAAAGAAATTCGGAGATTAGTAGTGAATATATTAAATTTTACATTTACGATTGAAGTAATCAAGACTAACAAGAATGTTATTGCAGATTACATATCAAGACAAAGCAACTCAAACTGATTTACCAATGGAAGAAGCTGATGTCAAAGATACCCAAACGGACTTAATATTACAAGTGTTTGAACAAATGAAGTTATTGCAAGAACGAGTTAACACATTAACTACTGAAGTTACAGATGTAAAAGTGCAGGTTGAGCACTATAAAAAATAAGAAAAAGCTATTAGCAAAGATACTGTGCAGGAAGAGCACATTAAAAAACTAGACCTAGAAGGTGACGATGAGAAACACCTAAAAACTCAAATTACTAACGAAATTACAGTTACAGTTGCAGGCGCAGGAGATGTATCCAAAGGAAAGAATATAGTCACTCAAAATAAACCTGAACCACCAAAGAAAAAGAATTATAACCTCAACCAGATATTCTCAAAACCATATACACCAAATATACAAAAATCAGAGTCATCTATACCTCTCCAGATACACACATATTCCAAATCACTCAATCAACAAAAGCAGACTTATAACCATATCACTCGTACATATATTGATAATATTTATACTTTACAAAATTGTTAAATACAAAACCTATCCTGATTAAAGATTTAGCAAAACAACATCAAGGATATATTACACAAAAATGTCAGGACTATAACAAACTTATTGCTTTGCTTGGCACCAGTGCAAACTTAATTGCTTCATGTTACTATTATGGACGATTATCTACAGTTTACACAATTACTGGAGAAGAGTTAACAGGAATTCCAGATATTCACAAAAGATATATGGATTATAAAGGATTACGAAGGGACAGTTATTCTATGTCCATTTCTACTCAGCACCAGCAGAAATATTGTTTGATGAAATAAAATAGACAATTACTGTTGTCAAGATAGAAATGACACGAGATTATATTATCCCTGAAGAAATATGCGAACAAGAAGATATAACCAAAAATCAGATACTGGACTTCTACTAAAACAAGAGAGTTATTGGACTTAGCAGTATATTGGCAGAGTTTGCAAATAATTATATAAATCAAAATCCAGTTTGGATTTACTATACCAGAAATCAATTATTGGTTTACTCTACTTGTAAAAATATTAGAGAAAATGACAGAGAAGAGATAAGAAAATGGGTCATGACGATCCTAAAACCAGAAGAGTTACCAGTCATAAGATCTATTACAAAAGGAGTTATTTCAGAAGAAGCTATGGATCAATTCCGTAAACAGGTTGCCCAAAGATACGATGACCACATATGCAGCAGATGTAGTGGCAGACATAACTTTATTCCAGATATGATGCTACAATAACAAGAAGATAAGAAAGCAGCAGATACGACAAAGAAAAGATGAAAAGAAGATAACAATGGGGCAATAATGGAAGGGAAAAGGATAATAAGAGCTAGAAAGCGACATGTGAATTATTGTATAGCCTTTTAAATCTTGTTACGTAAATAAGTTGTATAGTCATTATTATTAGGAAGACTTTTTAGCCATTAATAGCTTTAACTTTTTAGGCATAGGCTTTTTGACTTTCTTGTACAATAATTATTGGGTAGATATCATAATTTTTTGAAGACTTTTTGTAAAAAGCTAGGGATACGTGTAAAGAATAGGAACAGTGTAAAATATTTGTTTTCCCTTTACAAATAGAGAAACTAAAGGCAGATGGAGGGCAAGTCTTCATGAGTTGAAGCAAAACCCTCTCTTGTACACAAAACTTTTGAATTATTTAATAAAAACAGCTATATTTTCAAGGAAAAGCTATGAATCAGACAGCTATGGAAAATCTTGAATTATTAGATTTACCAGAACAGGTATTTATATTTGTGATTATGAATAGCTAAATTCATAAATTCCTGACAATCATGATATGATAAAATAAGTTCATATTAGTTACTTTATAGTAGAATTATTCGAAAAATAGCATGTTAAGAAGTTTATTAGCAAAGTGGAAAAGGAGAAAAATTCCTAAGAACTATGTCATCCTAAAGGTGAAACCGGTGAGGCAAGAAAGCCGTGATAGGGGAGTAGCCAGAGTAGAGGCGTTGTTTAAGGGAAAAGTATCCAGATTACCATGCTAATAGTGACCGAAGAACATGTTATTTAAGAATAATCTAGTATATAGTAATATAAAATGATCATATTTTGTTATGTGTATGATTGAAGGGAATATTTTTAAAAAAGCATCATATGAAAAATGAATACTTATTTATCTGACGAAATGGTAGATAAATTCAAAATACTTGTTTTGTATGTACTTAAGGATATAGAAATTGTAGATATAAGAAAAATCATATTGGAAAAAATATTTGATAAATATTTTATGACTAGAATAAATTACATACCACACCTACCTACCTACTCTTACAAATACTTACATACCAAACCTACACATCAACCATCATAAATTATGTATATTTAGAATATTGGAAAATGAATATGAAAAATATACAATTAGTAGAAAAACTAATGGAAACCAATCTAGAAAAATATATGAGAACTAAGGATATAAAATATATAGAATTCCTTAATAAAAATATACAAGAATTATTAAGATTAAAACAAACAACTAATAAATACTATGATAAAGCATTTAATTACTAGAATCCAATTCCAAGTTATCCAAGTTATTCATAGAAACCTAAGCATAATATGAATAATATGATAAGTTATATATCTGATGAAACTAAGATACTTGTTTTATATATCATAAAAGACTTAGAATTAGAAGACATAAAGAAAATAATATGGGAAAAAATATTTGATTTTGAAGATGAGTTACTAAGTACTAATTGGATAGAAGATGAATTAGAAAATATAGATTTCTATGGTAGAAATAATTCAGATAGTTATTATTCAGATGGATATTATACAGATTAAGAATGCTAGAATATATTCAAAGAGTTAGAGAAAAACAAAGTTGGCTATATGAAGAAATTAATTATAGAAACCATCTTAGAAGAGGAAAAGAACAATTAAAAGAAAGATTAATTTGGATAGATAAAACCATAAAACAACTAAAATTAAAAGTCAGTTTAGAATATGATTTAGACATAGAGTTATTCATAGACGAAAAAGACAGGATAATTTACGAAATAGATAACCTAGAATTTAATATCAGATATAGTACAATTAGAATAAATTATTACAAAGAAATTTACAGTATTACAACTACTTTAGGATAAAATGATAGACTGTGAGTATTTAAAATATTGGAGACAAGATATGGAAGAAATAAGATTAACAGAAATACTTATGAAAGATAATTTAATTGAATATTTCAGAACAAAAGATATAGAATATTTAGAATACCTTCAAAATAATATACAAGAATTGCAAAGACTAAGAGAAAAACTAAAGAATATTACAGTAAAGCATTTAATCAAATACCATCTAATCACCCCCTAAGATATAAACATTAATTAAATTAAAAATAAAAAAATTTAGAGAAGTTAAGAAATATCCACGCACAAATAAAAATAGATCAATTAGAGTTATAATGGATCTATTTAAGTTCTATAATGGATCTATTTAAAGCCACCCAAGTTATCTGCACCCCCTACAATTGGTATCAAAGCCTATGTTGTTTAAAGTTACGGAAGTAGTATATATTTGGATTAATTTGATTAGTTTATTAATTATGATAAAAGTAGATTTAGATATCCACCAAAATATTATAAATATTGTTTAGATGAATAACAAACAAAAATTAAAAAAATACAAAAAATAAACAAATAATATCTGAAAAACGTAAAGAATTTAAAATAAGGATAGAAAGACTATAGTATAACATAGTTGTCGGAGTTAGTAAAAATTCAATAAATGCACAAAAAGAAGAAATATCAAATTTAGAATCAACAATAGATAGTCTAGAATATATATATCAACATAACCTATATACGTTTAAATAAAATGAAGAAAGAAAAATTTATCATAGACGAAAAAATATATGAAAATCACGAAGGATCAAAAATAAAAATAGTATTCACTAATTTAGGAAGAAAATATAAGAAAATAGGTGAACGCTTATATTTAATGTTAGAAAAAGAAGAATTAAAATTAGAAGATAAGTTGGCAGTCATGGCAAGAATAGAAAGAGAAAACGAAGAAATAGACAGAAAAAAGGAAATAGATAAAATAAAACAACAAACCACCAAAGAAATACGAAAAATAGAAGAAACTAAAAGTAGTAGGATTGTTGAATTAGAAAAAGAACTACAAATGCTAAAAGATTTGTATGAAAAAGGACAGAAAGAAAAAAGAAGAAAAAGATAAAGAACAAAAATTATTAAATGAGATAAATCAATTTAAAGAAAAATTAGAAATAAAAAATAAAGAATAAAAAACCAGTGAATTAGAAATAAATACAATAGATGCTGAAAAACAAATAATTATGATTCGGAAGATAGTGAAACATATACAAAAATTCTAAAAAACATAGGAAAACTAAAAATTAATGAAGAACAAGAAGTAATTAATAAAGAAAATCTATAACTAATAAATACTGAAGTAAATACTCTAGATAAAAATATAATACCTAGTACATCATAAATAAGAAAACCAACATATAATTACAAAAGTAAGTTTAAAAGATATAATCCAAAGGATGAATATAATAAATAGAGACCAAAACAAATAATTAATTACATTTTTTTAGATTTAGACGGTGTAATAGACACAAATAAAACAATACAACTATGGGTAGGATACATGTCAAAACAATTATTAGATAATAAAATAGATACAACAAACACACCGGAATATATAGAAAAGACATTAATAGGAACAGTAAAATTATGATTTTTAAACCTAGCCGAAACAAGTAAAAAAGTATTAAGATCTGATAAAAAAATAGAAGGAACATCAACAACTACTAAAATACTACCAACAGAACTATTGAAAAAATATGAAATAGTTATAAGAGATGAATTTAGCAGTGTAACAACAGAAGAATAAAAGCAAAATAAAGAAAAAGATACGAATAGAAATTTAATGTTAAAACTAGCAATATGTAATATGTGTTATATAGATGAGTATACGTGCGCATTTAAAGAATATTATTATAAAGGAACATATAATATAGAAGAAAGTAAAGAAATAAGAAAATTATATTTTAGTAAATTACCTGAACCATTTAGTTCAAAAATAATAAAGAGTTAGGATGAAGCAAAAATAGTAGATACCCTAGGAGCAAGAATAAAATTTTTACAACAATGATATAGAAATCTATGTGAAAAGAATAGAGAAGAAATAAAAATGGAAAAAACATTAATAAGAAATTTAGCATGTTGCAAAGATAAAATAGCACCTCAATTTGGATGTGAAGAAAGATATTATAAGAAAAGAAAAAGACATAAGAAATACAAGAAATCAAAATATAAGTATAAGAAACCAAGAAAAAAATATTATGTAAAAAATTATAAACATAAAAGACCATATAGGAAAAACAAATCTATAAAAGAATGTACTTGTTATAATTGTGGAAAACTAGGACATTTAACTAGAGATTGTAAATTACCAAAAAAAAACAAAAAAGAAATAAATATCAGAAATAAAAAATAGAAAATACAGAATATATGCAAATAGATTATATAGATTACGAATTAGAAAGTGAAGATAGTATATATTAAATTTTGGGGAATGAAACAAATAATGAAACAGATAGTGAATTAGATGATTCAAATGACTGAAGAAGATATAAAAATGAACCAAATGACTGAAGAAGATATAAAAATAATAACAAAGGAAGAATATTTAAATGAAGAAGAAACTGATCAAAAAATAATATTTGATAATAATATATTTGACGAAATAAAAGGAAAAGAGTTAGACTTAAGTGTAGAGAAAATATTTAAAATACTAACAATAAAAAATATATTAAGTAGAAAAAAGGAAGAATACTACGTAGTAAGCCAAAAAGAACATGTAATTGACTGTAGATATGCAAAAGGAAGAGCTAGTATACCACTAGTAACAAAGAGAATGATTAATAAAGAAATAAACGATATAAAAGTAAATACCCAATAAAATATGTACACCTTGGAGGTACAGAGATATTAATAAAAGTATGTTTTAGAGAAGAAATAGATACACCAATAGAATTATTTATAATATGTGCGAATTATTCAGTAGCAATAACAGATAAAAATATAGATAAATCATTAGTATTATATTAGAAAATATCAAAAACAGAACTAACCCCAGGAAGTAAAATATTTACAGCAAGATGTAAAAATCTATATGTATTAACAACAAAACATAAAATAATAGGAAAAAATAAAATTAATAAAATACAAATAGAAAGTCCTTTTGAATAATTTGTAAAAACAATTGATAATAATGATTATAGTTACAAAAATATAGACATAGAAGAAGATTTAGAAATAATAAATGATAGAATAAGTACAACAAAAAGAATAGCTCATGAAAAACCAGAATCATCAAGTTCGTCAAAAAGAACAAGTTATGAAACAACTTCAACATTTAATTTAAACCAATATTACATAACAGGAACAATAAATGAAAAAGAATATTTAATACTCTTAAACACAGGGCAAGAAGAAAATTATATAGCAAAATATCTAGTAAAAAGTGAAGAAATAAAATCTAATAGTAATATATGCCCAGATCTACCAAGGAGTCTAATAAATATTAAGGATACGACAGAAAAAGAAATAATAATAGGAGTTAAAAAATAAAAATAGAATTTGAAATAAAATGGTTAGAACAAGTAAAACCATACAATATAGAACATACACAATTATCTATAACTTATAATAAAGAGAAATTATTCATAAAAAGAACTTTAACATGACATGAAAATATATGTACATGTAAAAATAATAGTAGAAGAATATTATAATAGGTATTATACACTTATGCTAGATACAGGAGCAGAAGCAAACTTATGTAGATACAACTGTTTAACAGAAAATAAATGAGATAAATTAAAAACACCAATAGTAGTCAAAGGATTTAATAATGAAGAAAGTTTAATTACATATAAAGCTAAGAATGTAAAAATACAGATATGCGATAAAATAATAACAATAGAAGAAATCTATTATTATGAACTAACATCAAAAGATATACTTTTAGAATGCCATTTTTAGATAAATTATATTCACATATAATAACTAAAACAGATTGGTGGTTTACAACACCATGTAAACAAAAAGTAAGAGCAAAAACAGTTATTAATAAAATAAGAAAGAAAACTGATTAGATAAAAGGAAGTGAAAAATTACACAAAAGTTAGAAAATATAAAAAATACAGAAGATACAGTAGAACTAATTGTATTTTAGATAAATAAAAAATAAATAACTATATTTTCAATAGATAAGGTAGAAATAATAAAGAAAAAATTAAGGCAATTATATAGTGAAGATCTATTAAAAGGATGGGGAAAACATAAAACTACTATAAAAATTGAATTAATGGATAAAATAGCATAATAACTCAAAAACCATTAACATATAATTTTGATGATTTAAAAGAATTTAAAATGCATATAGATGAATTATTAGAAAAACAATATATACAAAAAAGTAATAGTAAACACAATAGTCCAGCATTTATAGTAAATAAACATAGTGAACAAAAAAAAGGAAAAAGTAGAATGGTTATTGACTATAGAAATTTAAATGCAAAAATTATGACATACAATTATTCAATACCAAATAAGATATTAAAAATAAGACAAATACAAGGATATAACTACTTTAGTAAATTTGACTGTAAATCAGGATTTTACCACTTAAAGTTAGATGAAGAATCTAAGCAATTAACCACGTTAACAGTACCACAAGGATTTTATGAATGGAACGTATTACCATTTGGATATAAAAATGCACCAGGTAGATACCAACACTTTATGGATAGTTATTTTAAACAATTACCTAATTGTATAGTATACATAGATGATATACTACTATATACAAAAACTAAAGAGGAACATTTAAGATTATTAGAACAATTTACAGATATAATACAAAAATCGGGAATAAGTTTAAGTGAAAAGAAAGTCGAAATTATGAAAAACTAGATAGAGTTTTTAGGAATACAAATAGATAAAGGTGGAGTAAAAATGCAACAATATATAGTACAAAAAAAAATTCAAAAGAAGAATTAGATACAAAAAAGAAATTACAATTATTTTTAGGATTAGTAAACCAAGTAAGAGAATATATACCAAAATTAGCAGAAAACCTAAAGCCTTTACAGAAAAAAATTAAAAAAGGATATAGAATATAATTACAGCGAAGAAGATAAAAAACAAGTTCAGAAAATAAAAATACTTTGTAAAGAGTTACCAAAATTACAATTCCCAGACAAAAATAAAAAATTTATATATATAGTAGAAGCAGATGCTAGTGAATATAGTTATGGAGGAGTACTTAAATATAGATATGAAGAAGAAAAATTAGAACACCATTTTAGATACTACTCAGGTACGTTTAATGAAAAAAAAAATGAGAAATAAATAGAAAAGAATTATGTTCATTATATAAATGTTTATTAGCATTTAAACCATATATTGTATATAAAAAATTTATTGTGAGAACAGATAATACCTAGGTTCGATGGTGGTCAACAAGAAAAATACAAAACTCAGTTACGATGAAGGAAATTCGGAGATTAGTATTGAATATATTAAATTTTATATTTACGATTGAAGTAATCAAGACTGACAAGAATGTTATTGCAGATTACATATCAAGACAAAGCTACACAAACTGATTTACCAATGGATGAAGCTGATGTCAAAGATACCCGAATAGACTTAATATTACAAGTGTTTGAACAAATAAAGTTATTACAAGAACGAGTTATCACATTAACTGTTGAAGCTACAGATGTAAACGTGCAGGTTGAGCACTATAAAAAATAAGAAAAAGCTATTAGTAAAGATACTGTACAGGAAGAGCACATTAAAAAACTAGACCTAGAAGGTGACGATGAGAAACACCTAAAAACTCAAATTACTAACGAAATTACAGTTACAGCTGCAAGCGCAGGAGATATATCCAAAGGAAAGAATATAGTCACTCAAAATAAACCTGAACCACCAAAGAAAAAGAATTATAACCTCAACCAGATATTCTCAAAACCATATACACCAAATATACAAAAATCAGAGTCATCTATACCTCCCCAGATACACACATATTCCGAATCACTCAATCAACAAAAGCAGACTTATAACCATATCACTCATACATATATTGATAATATTTATACTTTACAAAAATTGTTAAATACAAAACTTATCCAGAGTAAAGATTTAGCAAAACAACACCAAGGATATATTACACAAAAATGTCAGGACTATAACAAACTTATTGCTTTGCCTGGCACCAGTGCAAACTTAATTACTTCATGTTACTATTATGGACTATTATCTACAGTTTACATAATTACTGGAGAAGAGTTAACAGGAATTCCAGATATTCACAAAAGATTTATGGATTTTAAAAGGATTATGAAGGGACAGTTATTCTATGTCCGTTTCTACTCAGCACCAGCACAAATATTATTTGATGAAATAAAATAGACAATTACTGTTGTCAAGATAGGAATGACATGAGATTATATTATCCCTGAATAAATATGCAAACAAGAAGAGATAACCAAAAATCAGATACCGAACTTCTACCGAAACAAGAGAGTAGTTGGACTTAGCAGTATATTGACTGAGTTAGCAAATAATTATATAAATCAAAACCCAGTTTGGATTTACTATAATAGAAATAAATTATTAGTTTACTCTACTTGTAAAAATATTAGAGAAAATGACAGAGAAGAGATAAGAAAATGGGTCATAACGATCCTAAAACTAGAAGAATTACCAGTCACAAGATCTATTACGAAATGAGTTATTTCAGAAGAAACTATGGATCAATTCTGTAAACAGGTTGGCCAAAGATACGATGACCACATATGCAGCAGATGTAGTGGAAGACACAACTTTATTCCAGATGTGATGCTACAATAGCAAGAAGATAAAAAAAACAGCAGATACGACAAGAAGAAAATAACAACGGATCAATAATAGAGAAATAAAAGACAAAGGAGACAAGTTAGAAAACGACATATGGAACAATAGTTATTTTTTCTTAACTTATTTTAATGTAAAATGTATAGCATTATTAGAGTGTCATTATTACTCTTGACTTTTTGGCACCTATCATTACTAGTCTTAATAGCCTTTAAGACTTTTTGATTTCTACTTTTTGTAAAGTAGTTCTTGTAGAATTATATTAGGATAGGTGTAAAGTAAAATAGTAGACGCATTTTCATTTTTAGGTTATAAATAGACGAGCATCCGCTCAGATGAAGGGTAAGTCTTCATGAGTTGAAGCAAAACCCTCTCTTGTACACAAAACTTTTAAATTATTTAATAAAAATAGGTATATTTCCAAGGAAAAGCTATGAATCATCAAACAGCTATGGAAAATCTAGAATTATCGGATTTACCAGAACATCTATTTATATTTGTGATTATGAATAACTAAATTCATAAATTCCTGACAATCATGATATGATAAAATAAGTTCATGTTAGTTACTTTATAGTAGAATTATTCGAAAAATAGCATGTTAAGAAGTTTATTAGCAAAGTGGAAAAGGAGAAAAAATCCTAAGAACTATGTCATTCTAAAGGTGAAACCAATGAGGCAAGAATGTCGTGATAGGGGAGTAGTCAGAGTAGAGGCGCTGTTTAAGGGAAAAGTATCCAGATTACCATGCTAATAGTGACCGAAGAACATGTTATTTAAGAATAATCTAGTATACAGTAATCTAAAATTATCATATTTTGTTATGTGTATGATTGAAGGAAATATTTTGAAAAAAGCATCATATGAAAAATGAATACTTATTTATCTGACAAAATGGTAGATAAATTTAAAATACTTGTTTTGTATGTACTAAGGGATTTAGAAATTGTAGATATAGGAAAAATGATATTGTAAAAAATATTTGATAAATATTTTATGACTAGAATAAATTACATACCACACCTACATACCTGCTCTTACAAATACTTACATACCAAACCTATACATCAACGATTTTAAATTACGTATATTTAGAATATTGGAAAATGGATATGAAAAATATACAATTAGTAGAAAAACTAATGGAAACCAATCTAGAAAAATATATGAGAACTAAGGATATAAAATATATAGAATTCCTTAATAAAAATATACAAGAATTATTAAGATTAAAACAAACAACTAATAAATACTATGATAAAGCATTTAATTACTAGAATCCAATTCCAAGTTATCCAAGTTATTCGTAGAAACCTAAGCATAATATGAATAATATGACAAGTTATATATCTGATGAAACTAAGATACTTGTTTTATATATCATAAAAGACTTAGAATTAGAAGACATAAAGAAAATAGTATGGGAAAAAATATTTGATTTTGAAGATGAGTTACTAAGTACTAATTGGATAGAAGATGAATTAGAAAATATAGATTTCTATGGTAGAAATAATTCAGGTAGTTATTATTCAGATGGATATTATACAAATAAAAAATGCTAGAATATATTCAAAGAGTTAGAGAAAAACAAAGTTGGCTATACGAAGAAATTAATTATAGAAACCAACTTAGAAAAGGAAGAGGACAATTAAAAGAAAGATTAATTTGGATAGATAAAATCATAAAACAACTAAAATTTAAAGATAGTTTAGAATATGATTTAGACATAGAATTATTCATAGACGAAAAAGACAGGATAATTTACGAAATAGATAACCTAGAATTTAATATCAGATATAGCACAACTAGAATAAATTATTACAAAGAAATTTGCAGTATTACAACTACTTTAGTATAAAATGATAGGCTATGAGTATTTAAAATATTGGAGACAAGATATGGAAGAAATAAGATTAACAGAAATACTTATGAAAGATAATTTAATTGAATATTTCAGAACAAAAGATATAGAATATTTAGAGTACCTCCAAAATAATATACAAGAATTACAAAGACTAAGAGAAAAAACTAAAGAATATTACAGTGAAGCTTTTAATCAAATACCATCTAATCACCCCCCCCCCCCCCAAGATATGAACATTAACAAAATTAAAATAAATAAATTCAAAATAAAAATATTTAGAGAAGTTAAGAAACATCCACGCACAAATAAAAATAGATCCATTAGTGTTATAATAGATCTATATAACTCTGATGACAAAGCCTATGTTGTTTAGGTATAACAATATAGCATCCAATATATTATTAGAGCCTATAGTACAAATATTATTAATACCCTAGTTAATACAATGGTAACTTAAATATATATTGGTTATACTATTGTTACAATTAATTACTATCAGTGGATCCAATTATAGCTATATATACCCGTTAGCTAAATAATATACCAATATATTGTTACCCAATATATTGTAATTGGGTTAAAATGTATAACTTGATAATTGTAATTAATAGAATTGTATACTATTATGTATACTAATAGCTACTAAAAGTATTAGTAAATATGTTAAGTATATTGATTGATGGACTACTAATACATCCTTGGCTATATTATAATAATAGCTATCCATTAGTATTTGTAATCAATATCCATTGTATAATCAATACATACTGTAAATAATAGTAAAATGTAAATAATCCATTAATAACAATTGTAAATAATACTAATACAGTTAAGTATTAGATTTAGATATCCACCAAAATATTATAAATATTATTTAGATGAATCTAAAAAAAATATAAAGAATTAAAACAAATAATATCTGAAAAACGTAAAGAATTAAAAATAAGGATAGAAAGACTACAGTATAACATAATTGTCGGAGTTAGTAAAAATTCAATAAATGCACAAAAAGAAAAAATATCAAATTTAGAATCAACAATAGATAGTCTAGAATATATATATATATATCAACATAACCTATATACGTTTAATAAAACGAACAAAGAAGAATTTATAATAGATGAAAAAATATATGAAAATCACGAAGGATTAAAAATAAAAATAGTATTCTCTAATTTAGAAAGACGATATAAGAAAATAGGTGAACACTTATAGTTAATGTTAGAAAAGGAAGAATTAAAATTAGAAGATAAGTTGGCAGCCATGGTAAGAATAGAAAGAGAAAACGAAGAGATAGACAGAAAAAAGTAAAAAGATAAAATAAAATAACAAACCACAGAAGAAATACGAAAAATAGAAGAAAATAAAAATAGTAGAATTGTTGAATTAGAAAAAGAACTACAAATGCTAAAATATTTGTATGAAAAAAGACAGAAAGAAAAAGATAAACAAAAATTATTAAATGAGATAAATCAATTTAAAGAAAAATTAGAAATAAAAAATAAAGAATAAAAAACCAGTGAATTAGAAATAAATACAATAGATGCTGAAGAAACAGATAATTATGATTCGAAAGATAGTGAAACATATACAGAAATTCTAGACAACATAGGCAAACTAGAAATTAATGAAGAACAAGAAGTAATTAATAAAGAAAATCTAGAACTAATAAATACAGAAGTAAATACTCTAGATAAAAATATAATACCTAGTACATCAGAAATAAGAAAACCAACATATAATTACAAAAGTAAGTTTAAAAGATATAATTCAAAGGATGAATATAATAAATGGACACCAAAATAAATAATTAATTACAACTTTTTAGATTTAGACTGTGTAATAGACACAAATAAAATAATACAACTATGGGTAGGATACATATCAAAACAATTATTAGATAATAAAATAAATACAACAAACACACCAGAATATATAGAAAAGACATTAATAGGAACAGTAAAATTATGGTTTTTTAAACCTAGCCGAAGCAAGTAAAAAATTATTAAGATCTGATAACAAAACAGAAGGAACATCAACAACTACTAAAATACTACCAACAGAAATATTGAAAAAATATGAAATAGCTATAAGAGATGAATTTAGCAGTGTAACAACAGAAGAAGAAGAGCAAAATAAAGAAAAAGATACGAATAAGAATTTAATGTTAAAACTAGCAATATGTAATATGTGCTATATAGATGAGTATACGTGCGCATTTAAAGAATATTATTATAAAGGAACATATAATATAGAAGAAAGTAAGGAAATAAGAAAATTATATTTTAGTAAATTACCTGAACTATTTAGTTCAAAAATAATAAAGAGTTGGGATGAAGCAAAAATAGTAGATACCCTAGGAGCAAGAATAAATTTTTTACAATAATGGTATAGAAATCTATGTGAAAAGTATAGAGAAGAAATAAAAATGAAAAAAACATTAATAAAAAATTTAGCATGTTGCAAAGATAAAATAACACCTCAATTTGAATGTGAAAAAAGATATTATAAAAAAAGAAAAAGACATAAAAAATATAAGAAATACAAGAAATCAAAATATAAGTATAAGAAACCAAGAAAAAGATATTATATAAAAAATTATAAACATAAAAGACCATATAGGAAAAAGAAATCTATAAAAGAATGTACTTGTTATAATTGTGGAAAACTGGGACATTTAGCTAAAGATTGTAAATTACCAAAAAATCCAAAAAAGAAACAAATATCAGAAATAAAAATAGAAAATATAGAATATATGCAGATAGATTATATAGATTACGAATTAGAAAGTGAAGATAGTATATTATAAATTTCGGGGAATGAAACAGATAATGAAATAGATAGTGAATTAGATGAATCAAATGACTGAAGAAGATATAAAAATAATAACAAAGGAAGAATATTTAAATGAAGAAGGAACTGATCAAAAAATAATATTTGATAATAATATATTTGACGAAATAAAAGGAAAAGAGTTAGACTTAAGTGTAGAGAAAATATTTAAAATACCAACAATAAAAAATATATTTAGTAGAAAAAAGGAAGAATACTACGTAGTAAGCCAAAAAGAACATGTAATAGACTGTAGATATGCAAAAGGAAGAGCTAGTATACCACTAGTAACAAAGAGAATGATTAATAAAGAAATAAACGATATAAAAGTAAAGACCCAATAAAATATGTACACCTTGGAGGTACAGAGATATTAATAAAAGCATGTTTTAGAGAAGAAATAGATACACCAATAGAATTATATTTAGCAGATGATAGAATTATAAAACCTATAGAAAAAAGTATAATAACTGCCATAAAAGGAAATTTAATATACCAAAAATTTAAATTTATAATAAGTGTGAATTATTCAGTAGCAATAACAGATAAAAATATAGATAAATCATTAGTATTATATTAGAAAATATCAGAAATAGAACTAACCCCAGGAAGTAAAATATTTACAGCAAGATGTAAAAATCTATATGTATTAACAACAAAACATAAAATAATAGGAAAAAATAAAATTAATAAAATACAAATAGAAAGTCCTTTTGAACAATTTGTAAAAACAATTGATAATAATGATTATAGTTACAAAAATATAGACATAGAAGAAGATTTAGAAATAATAAATGATAGAATAAGTACATAAAAAAGAATAGCTCATGAAAAAATAGAATCATCAAGCTCATAAAAAAGAACAAGTTCTGAAATAATTTCAACAGTTAATTTAAACCAATATTACATAACAGGAACAATAAATGTAAAAGAATATTTAATACTCTTAAACACAGGAAAAGAAAAAAATTATATAACAAAATATCTAGTAAAAAGTGAAGAAATAAAATCTAATAGTAATATATGCTCAGATCTATCAAGGAGTCTAATAAACATTAAGGATACGGCAAAAAAAGAAATAATAATAGGAGTTAGAAAAATAAAAATAAAAGAAGAAATAAAAGAAGAAATACAAAAAGCAGATATAATATTAGGAATAAAATGGTTAGAACAAGTAAAACCATACAATATAGAACATACACAATTATCTATAACTTATAATAAAGAGAAATTATTCATAAAAAGAACTTTGACATGACATGAAAATATATGTACTTGTAAAAATAATAGTAGAAGGTTATTATAATAGGTATTATACACCAGCAGAAGCAAACTTATATAGATACAACTGTTTACCAGAAAATAAATGGGATAAATTAAAAACACCAATAGTAGTCAAAGAATTTAATAATGAAGGAAGTTTAATTACATATAAAGCTAAGAATGTAAAAATATAGATATGGGATAAAATAATAACAATATAAACCTCTACTCATGTAATAGTAAATTTGGGACTTCTCGCGGGGGGGGGGGGGGAGGTTATATGTGATTTAACTGCTCTTTGTGAATCATTTAGGCAAATATAATCTAGGATAAACAATTAATTTATGTGATCACTTAGAAATCATGTGTTCGGGATAATGATTATTTTTTGGAATAGGCCTACGTCAACAAGTTTTACTTAGTATTTTAATGACGTAGTAAAACAGCTTCGGACTTAGATAATTTTTTAGCAACTGAAAAAATCTGTTTCAGTTTACAAATAAGATTCGGATCAAGACAATTCTCAGCAACAATAAGAAATAATATTAGTTTTTCAAAAATTGTCTCAAGCAGTATATAAAATCAGCTTCAGCACTTTTATTAACAGTCACATTCTCGATATTTCTATGCTAATCTCAAAAGTTGTTTCACCATTTTCTATTTAAATAATGATTTTCCGCAATCTGATTGACATTTTAAAAAACTGGAAGCAGTTTTTGCTTACAACAACTATTTTCTGCAATCAAACAATATAGACAAATATCAATCCAGTTTTCACAACAATTTGTTTCTTTTTCTGCAAACAAACAAAGAATTGGTTTCTGCTTTTAATTTTACAGTTATTTTTTTGCAACAATAAATGGGCTTTCTGCTTTTAGAAGTAGCTTCTAACAACGAAGTCGACTTCACCACTGTTAATATTTGTCCATTAGTTTTTCTTTTAATGACATTAATTCACGTCTCAATCTTTTTCATTTAACTTGTTCTCTCTCGCCAGTCGACATATTAACACGTAGATATTATGTTCCTAGATTTAGTAAATAATTAATTATTCGCCTTAGCATGCTAATCACTTTGGTCAATTATTAATTTAATCAAGAGGCCTAATTGAGACTATTATGTGCTACTTGGTGTCCTATGTATTTTACGCGCATTGAGTCTAACTAAGAAAACCTAGTTTAATTTGTCTAGACCTCAAATCTAAATTAGAAAATTTCAATGCCTCTTGGACAATAGATTGGGACGATAGACATTCTAAATACATTAGTTTTATCCTTTCTTTAAGAATGCTTTTAGGATTGGCAAGGGTGGTATATATTCCAAGATGATGATACCCAAACATGTACCGACAATGCGATATACGACATTGTCACTCGATAATAACCCAGCTGCTGGCTAGTGGGTGTTGGGTAATGATAAACAATTTGGGTGTTGATCCGAATAAAATCAAAATAATTCCTTGGCTTGTCCTTTCAAATGTGTTCTTTTATTTACTTGATGTGTTTATTTATTTGGGGCGGTTTAGGCTCTTTAATTAAATAGAAATATTTTGTTATAAAGTGTATTATTTCTCTCTCCTTGCTTATCTTTCTTATCTTATTTCATGTTTTTTTATCGTTTAGTAATTAGAAATAATTAAATAACATGTCTTGTTATTTATTTTACCACTTAGTAATATTAAGTTAATAAATAAGTAACCTTTATTTTATCACATAAAATACCCACGTAAAGTAAGAATTCGGTCGGAAACCACCTTTGTGGACCTCAAAAGGTGCCTAACACCTTCCTTTTGAGATAATATGAACCCTTACCCGAATTTATGATAAACTAAGACTAAATGATAAAATAGGTTCGTAGTTATCCTAGAATGGTGACCTAACACACCTTAATTCATTAGGTGGCGACTCTTCACACCCTTAAATAAATCTCCGAAAGAGTTGTTACGTTGAATCCCACTTTTTGCGAGAAAAAAGGGGCGCAACAGAACAGCGACTCTATTGGGGTTCTTAGGTTCTAACCATTACGAATTTGTATTTTTCGTGGGATTCTACTATTTGTCTGAATTTTATTTTTGATGATTATGATTTTTGATGATTATTGTTTGTTTGACGTCTTGATTTATTTTCTACATGTTAGTCTTTCTCTTTTCCCCTTTTATGTATTTTTCATATTTCTTCATGCCTATTCCCTCCCCTCTTCTCCCTTTTGTTAGCTATGTGTTTTAATATTTATTTACTTTTATATTGCTAAGCATGTTATTGTATTTTTGCTATGTGCTATGTGTTAATGTTTTTCATAAACTGTCACTTCACTAATATTTTCCTCCACTTGGAACCTTCTTTATTTTTCTTTTTACAAACGATTGCATGGGTACACGGACGTTCTTTCCTAAAACACCCTTCAGGAAATGCCTTGTGAATCGATCAACTAGCGGTGCGTCGACAGTTACAAGCTTTCCCACTCTCAAGTAGTTCGCTTGAGGGGACCTTGTCAAAAACCACGCTTATTCTCTCGAGCTTAATCATATATTTTTTTACTAAGGAATATACATCCCGATAAATCTATCATGTAATGACTTATATGAATACTAGTTTAACTGCACGTACCTCACACGTGTAACGTTTGTTTATTTAAAATTAAATGATTTTATTTATTGCGGAGATTTTTAATAAAGTGTAAAAGTTCAAATTATTTTTTAAAAATCTTTCACACTTTAATATAATAATGTAAATATAAACATATACACATATATAATTTACCACTAGAAGTTTCAAGTGGTTGATGGATCATTACTTTTGCGTTTTTCATATAGTACCTCTTATCCTTGTTGGCACGGTCGAAGAGAGACATCAATTTGAATCATATTTGTGTTACAGTTATTTTTTTAATATTTAAAATTTTTCTTTATTTTTAAATTCAAATCTTTACAAAATCATTGATTATATTCTTATTACGTACTTAAAACTTTTAAACATGTGAATTTCTTAAATTTTTCTTATTATAATAATTTTATATTTATTTATAGATTTTTCAAATCTTCGTAAAATCAATTTTAGTTGATTTAGAATTCTTAAAGTGATGACTTCTAATAAGGAAAGATTTTACCATAAATATATTTAATTAATTTTCAAGTGTTCAATTAGGAAAAAATATTGAAATTCTGATGACTTCTAATAAGAAAATGTTTTACCATAAATATATTTAATTAATTTTTAACGCTTAAATATTAGGAAAAAATAGTGAAATGATGATTTTATCTAAAGCAAAGACTTTTAATGAAGGACAAAAAGTTCAAACAACATTTCTAAGTCCCTTCACACTTTTAATATATTATAGATATCGAATTTGCTATTTTTCTTAATTTGTTCTTACAATAATTGTATTTGACAACACTCCTTGATTATCTCATCCATAATTCGTCTTTCATCCACTATTTGAATTTCTATAAGTCTTCGATTCTGAACTACATCTGACCTGATTCTTGTTCTAACAAGATACGTAGGCAATCCTTTATAAGGACGTGGTTTTCCTTTTCCCTTTGTTTTACAAAATGTCCTAACATTTGAAAATGTCAAACAATTTTTATCGTTCAAATAGTTTTCCTATTAAATCATGTTCTCCATTTCTTTCGCCTTTCCATAATGTCATAACGGTGAAAATTAGAACTCTTTTATTCAAACGACTTTTCACAATCTTTCAAAGTTTCAAACTAAAATTTCAAAATTTTCAAATCTTCAATTTCTCACATTTATTCAAAACAATTCCTTCAAACATTCTATATGCATCTTTTAAATATCTTATCATTGTTTTATTTGTTCACTCAATCAGCTATAAGTACAAACTTAATATCTAGGTCTTGCTTAGAGTCTATTTTATATCTTTTGATATCAATTAGTTTTTCAAGCTTAAGTTCTAGCCCACCCATTCATCCTAAAGCCCTCCTTCACAAAATGACACATATTGACATACTATCTCTTTTTGCATTGATTACGTTGAAACTTGTTTTGTTAAATTTACTATTTATTATTTAAAGGTTGTCAAACGTTTGAACATCGACTCAATTGAAAATCTGCATTATGACAAATATGGTTAATATCCAGAAAGATTACATCCCTCTTTTCTCTTGCCTAAGGCAAAACACTGTTTGGACTGAATCTCTGTGTTCTCGCGTTACTCACGCACCCTCTAAATAGTTTTTTTCAACATGCACCACTCTTGAAAATGGGAGATGCCGTCAGTATCCATTTATCTTATGACTAATTAACGTTTTTCTATCTTATCTACCATTCTTTGTACTTTTGAACTACGTTTGACCTGACTTCTATTTGGATACGTAAGCAGCCCACTTTGGGTCCGGTCTTAATCTAATAAAAATTTCTTTCCCCTCTCTAGCCAACCCGAAAATTCTTCTCAAATTCTTACACCTTTAATAGGCCCGACCTTTGAGCATATAAAGGTAGATTCAATTGAGATCATAATGTTCAAATGTAAGATAACCATTTCTCTTGAACTAATGTTTTCTTTGAGTGAAAAACGAATATAGGACTCCAAAAGCAAAAACTGGGGCAGAATTTTTGAAGTTTTGAGGAAACCTTAAAAGTTTCATAAGGAAGCATTATATCGATTCACAAGGACGTACAAAAGGTGTCTTTATCCTAAACTGGGGCAGAAATTTTTGAGGACTCTCAAAAGTTTCACCATGATGGAGTACAAGTCCCAAGTGTCTAAGAATAGAAGACAACGACAAGAAGTCAAACCGATCAAGGTATGAATCAATATTACTTTTCGACTAACGATTTTTCTTTGACTACAAACAGTATGTACAATCAGCAACTGCCTTGCAACATCATCAAAGAAAGCCCAAACCACACCCTTGATATGTGAAAGAAGGCATGTGGTCAACGCGATTATTTTTCTTAAAAGACAAAATTGGGGTAGATTTTTAAGGATCCCCAAAAATCATGGATGACAAGAACGTAAATAGATACACTTTCTTATCTCCTATTATCATTATTGTTATCTATTATGGTTGTTTTCACTACATTATTTAATCATCTATATATATACATATATATATATATATATGTGTGTGTGTGTGTGCTAATAATTTTTATCTAGTTGGGCATGGCATTGGCATAATTATGAACTGGGACAGAATTTTTGAGACGACCTCAAAAATTCTTACACGCAGTCTTTTGCAATCTTTGCAATGAAACAACTCTATACTAGGGCAGAAATTTTTGAGTGGTTCTCAAGAATTTCCTAAACAAGAGATCAAGAACTTATAAGATGTTGTATTGTCCCAAAACATGTCAAAACCAATGATTCAACAATATTTCATGTTTTATTCTAACAAATTTTACCTATCACTTTCAACCATTTGCAAACATGATTTTCTTTTAAACAATCATTTATTTTCTGTCTACCCAAGTGAAGACCCGGACGAGGCTCATCAACAAGACAACGACAATCAAGAAGAAGATACTTCAGTCGAGGCAGAGGCACAAATCAACCTCCCCCTTTTTTATAAACTCATAATTTTTCTTTGAGTGCAGGATTAACAAGTACAAATAACAGGAATCACTTCATCAAGAGGCCCAACAGTAGATCCAATATCATATTGAGAAGCCCAACAATTAATCCAACATCATATCGAGAATCCCAATAGATGATCCAATATTACATCAAGAAGCCCAACAGTCGATCCAACATTGCATCGAGAGGCCTAATAGCTGATCCAACATTATATCGATAGGCCCAACAGCCGATCTAATATCATATCAAGAAGCCCAACAGCTGATCCATCATTGCATTGAGAAGACCAACAGTTGATCCAACATAGGATCGAGAGGCCCAATAGTCGATCTAACATCATATCGAGAGGCCCAATAGTTGATCTAATATCATATTGAGAAGCCCAACAACTGATACAATATTGCATTAACAGTCCCAACAACCGATCCAACATCACCTTGAAAAGCCCAATGGCTAATCCAACATCACATAAAGAGGCCCGACAGCTGATCCAATAATACAACAGATATGCTTTCCTGACCCCCATATTTACTTTATGTTTATCAATTGCTTATCGTTTACATGCCCTAACCTTGTTATCTAGTATACTGTAAAAAAAATGCAGGTAATAGAAAAGGAGAAACAAACAGGAATAACTTTCATTCCTGCTTTCAAAATATCATCCCTTTTATTCATCTATCGCGTGATCTCAACCTGAAATTCACCTACCTCAACATTTTTAAACTTCTTCTTACGTCATTGTTTCATTCTATTCATTTCCATCTCATTGACCCATGATATTGTCGTTAATGTCCGTCCTTTAGCATTCACTTTCTTTGGGAATATTGTTCATTCCTAAATATAGAACTACACGTGGCTTGATTCTCATAAAACTAGAGATATGTAGGCGACTTAAAACCAAAGTCTCCGCTACACTATTTTTAAAACTATCACCTATTGTGTCAATTCCAACAAATCATCTTCTCAGTCAGACGAAATTGGCTACTACGTCAACTTTCATTGCTCGATAATTCTTTTATCATTCTCAAGCAACGAAGGGGCAGCTGCTGACACCCAATTTTGATCACCCGATACTCCTTTTTGGCTGTCATTTTCTCAAAATTATTAATTTTAAATCTTAATATTTTCTACGCATTATTTAGTATCGAACAAAATTTTGACGTGTCACATTCACAATTTGAAAATATACAATTTATTTTTATTAATTTCACATTATCATTTTCATATTCACTTATAAATTATTAATTTAAACATAACATTTCACGTAATTTTGTTAATATTTTTTATTTAATGTTTATACTTGCAATTCACAAACATTTGATCTTATTATTATTTCATTTATTATTATTATTATTATTATTGTTGTTGTTGTTGTTAAAATGGCACTCAATTGCATTTAATTTCCCCTTTGATGTTTAATTATCAGCCAATTTTATATTTAATTGATAACAATTATAGCCAAATTGATAACAATTTTTAGCTCAAATTGAAAGTCAATTTTCTGACCCCTTTTTAAATAATTTTAATCTCAATCGTTTACCTAAATTGATCCAACAGCTGAGATCAAATTTCCATTTCTTTTCTTTGTAAACAACCTAACCCCGGTACTCATTGTGCCAAAAAAACACCCACCTCCCTTTTTTCTCTCTCTATCAAACAGCCATAGCTGCCACCGCTGGCCAGCCATCATGGCTGGAGAAATCCAGCACCGGTCCTTCCCTTCTCCCCATATCAGTGACCACGAACCCAGTCACATCACCGGCTTCTGATGAAGCCCTTTCCTTGCTGGCGTCAGCCAGCCAGCAACCGCCTCGCCGGCCTCTTTCACTGCTCCTTTCCTTCTCCCTCTATTTCTTTTTTTCCTCTCTCCGTTGCCACCAGCCATGACAAACCCATTAAAACCATCATCTCCGTCCACTTTTTAATTAGAGAACTTTGTCCAGACACCGGCAACATCCACCCAATGACGCCTCATCCGATGAACTGCCAACCACCGACTTTTTCTATTCTCCTTTCTAGACATGCAGCCTCTCCAATCAGCCTCCATCATGGCCTTACTTATTGGAAAATGATGGGTTCTTGAGAACCCATACCAGGTTTGTTGCTTTGTTTAAATTTTCTTATTCTACTATTTTTTTTCTCTTCTGATTGATTTTATTAGGTTCAAATTGATGGAATCTGATTGTGAATTTTTGAGTTAAATCCTCCAATCTCGTGTGTGTTTGCTCGCCTAGAATGTCGTACAGGAAATGCTCCAAATTTTATGATGCTTAATTTTAACCTTGAATTTCAATTAGATTGCCGATTTATGTTTACTCAAATTTTGAAGTTTTTGTCCTCATATGTGGATTGTGTTTTGATTTAGTTGGTGTTGTCAAAAATTGATCCTGACTTGATGATTAGTGTAAATGGTAAAAAGTTGCTTGATTATTTTACTCTTAACTGATTTCGTGTCCAATTTTGATAATTTGAATTGGATAATCAAGTTATTGTGATTAAGGAACTTCTTTACGGTTAATTCTTTTTATTTTTGTTTGGCTTACTGATTTTTGTAAGAATTAATGTTGTCCATTCTCATATGATATCTATTAGTCTTTTTAATATATCTCAAGGAATATTTTTAGTTTCTTATTCATGGAAATTAGTTATGCAAATTCCTGTGAATAGATTATTACTTAACTAATTATGGCATAACTTGATTCAATGTTGGTTAAGAAATATTTTGATTGATTATGAATATCCGTCTTTCCTTTATTTTTTACATGATTCTCTAGCTTAATCAATTCAATCGTGAGTTAAGAAGATTTTTCTTTTCCTTGATTGGGGAATAAAATATTTTCCTTCCCTTTATTATTAAGTGGTCACAACCTACATAAGCACCCCTTCTATCCTTCTTTTGGGACAACTTACAATATATACACTCTTTCATACGAAAGCTTTAAGCAAAAGAAACAATTTTACTTTATTGCTTTTCTAGGTTACACTTACTTTCGGAGCATTGGTCTTGATCTTTCTGTGCTAATTAATGCTTGGAATCTGTGTTGCCTAGTTTTTCTTATTATTATTTGTTATCGTCAACTGGTAAGTCCCTATCGTTGAAATTTCCTTTACACTTTATGTGATGATGCTAGAAAACATGCCTATGGGTACTATTCGGTGTTTGTCACCCTCTTGTTTTATTATTTTTGTGTCTTGTATCTATCTTTGGAGTGTTTTTTGGATTCGATGCTAGGTACCTAAAATTGTCACCCTTTTTAGGGCTTCTTCATATGACCTATCTGGATTCTGCAGGTCCCTCTCTCGGCCTCTCTTGGTCCCAACTACGAGGACCACCACATCATCCTCCGCAGTCAAATCATAGTATCTAGGACCACACAAAGGTAATGGTTAAATAATTGGGGATACAACTGGAGGGATGGCTAATATGTGGCTCTCAGTGAGAAAGCATACCTGTGCTTGTAAAATATCTACCTCTTCCCTCATATGTCCTAGATCCGAAGTCTAAATCTCTGCAAACAGGTCTGCAACACGTTTCTCATCAACACCTGGTGCATTTTGTATACTGGCCTCTGCAATAATATCCTCATCAATATTGTCTATTACAGACACCACTCACATATTATTTGGTTACTGCACTGTCATACATGCATCAAACACTACTTTCTTATCATTCAGTTTGAAGGTGAGCTCCCTCAAGTCAATATCAATCAATACCCTACCAGTGGATAGGAAACATCTACCCAATATAATGGGGGCTTGAAAATTCACCTCACAATCAAGAACCATGAAATCAGCGAGGAACAAAAAGAATGCCACCCTTACTTCTACGTCACACAAGACACCCACCGATTTCTTCACAGATGAGTCAACTATCAACAATTTTATGGATGTAGGTTTGAGTTCCCTCATCCTCAACAGCTTGTACATAACCAGTGGCATCATATTTACTCCTGAAACTAAGTCACGTAAAGCTTGTTTGACATTAAAAGGTCCAATAGAGCACGAAATGGTGACTACTTCGGGGTCCTCCTTCTTTTCTACTAATGGTAAGGAAGGGGTCACACTATAAGGGTACACATTATCATTGGGATCTACAACCTAATCCGTAACACTATCATACTCAAAGTCATCATCACCCAATGTCGATTTCTCTGACTCTGTCTCAGATGTCTCATCATTTTCAGTGTTATTAATCTTCAACTCTTCAATAGTTGGTACAGGGGGATCATCAGTTGTGGCACCACAATTAGTGGTGATAGCTAGACAATTACTTATAAGTGATGGACTCTGAACTTTTTCACTCGAAAGAGTAATAGACTATTTTTGTTTGATCATAGCAGACATTTTCCCAAATCGGTACTCCAACTGCTTAATAGTAGTGGCATAAGATTCCATCGTCTAGGTTAATGCTAAAATGTCAGCCTTAATCTCCTTAAGGATGTTCTCCTAATTGTCTTGACCCTTTACTAGTTAAGACAACATTTTTTCCATTCTTGATTTTGTATCTCATTTTCAAGGTGGAATATACCTGTCTCTCTTCTCCTTGTAATCATCTCTTCTTCTCCAGTCATCATCTTTGTCCCTAATGCGGTCTTTATATCTATCATCATAGTAGTTCCGACCTTGGTTTACTTGTTGTTAGGATCGAAAACACTCCAATTGACGATCTGGATACCTAGCCTCCTCTTATAATTCAGACTTATAAGCTTTTAAAGCTACACCCTATGATCCTACTGTATGAAGTTTCTCAAAATTCATGATTATGAACTGCTTTGCCAGTAACCCAAGATCAATCCTCAGTAGGGCAATCTCTTGCACTACAGAAATCATCAGCTACTCTATGGTCACCAGCATCTCCAATGGCATAAATGCCAAAACCAGTCTCTGCTTCCCGAGTTTGCCACCCTCGGTTAGTCAGAGAGATCTGGTCTAAAATATCAGAAGCTACCTCCCAGCGTAATCTCATAAAAGTTATTGCAGAGACAGTGTCTACTATGACTCTGGAACTAATGGTCAGAGCTCTATAGAATAACTCCAATAGGTTCATCCCTAAAATATGATGGTTGGGTACCATACTCAACTTCTTCTTAAGCCTAAACCAAGCTTCATACATGGACTTAAACTGCAACTTCCTGAAATTATAGATCTCATCCTTAAGTTGCAACATCTTGGATGGAGGAAAGAACTTGTTCAAGAATTATTTGTGCAATTCATTCCACATAGTGATAGATTCTCTATGAAGTTCCCCCAACCGTAAATATATTTCTCCTGGAAGCGATAAAGGGAACAACCTCAATCTGAGTGCCTCCTAATTCATCCATGGGTATATATATTTGTCCTTCAATTCGAAGTTAGTTGGGGGTTTGTCCTATCAACTTCATATTCTGGCAGTAAGAGGCTTTTAGACTAGCATAGTCAGTTATTCAGTTTTCAGATGTTATTATCAGTTATACTCAGTTATTATTTTAGTATTTTGAGAACCTTATGGCATTTTTAGATTTCTTCCATATATATATTCCAGTATTATATTCAGTGCTCACAACACGTACCAATCATGGGTTAGCTTGTGTTTCTTTGGGGTCGTAAGCACCATGTGACGCCCAGGGTGTACTCTCGGGGTGTTACAAACTTGGTATCTGAGACTAAGGTTCTAAAGAGTCCTAGGGAGTCAAAAATCCGCATCAAGTAGAGTCTTGTACATGGGTGTATAGCATGTCACACATATGGACAAGATGCTATGAGGAGTTTTTAGGAAAAAGTTCCCTTCTTTTAGTGTTCATATCGTGTGAGTGAGCATGAGCTTAAGTTAAACTCTTTGTGTAATCTGACTTTTCCTTTTGTTTATAGAACATACCTCTCAGAAAGACCAATGGAAGAAGAACTGGGAACCAGCCAGCAACTTCGTCCATTCAGGAAGATCCCCCGAAGGAGCACATTTTTTTATGCAGAATTCAAAGCATCTTTCACCACTCTAGCCATTCTGTGGCTGCTCAGAATGTTCAACTAGCTATTTTTCAGGCTAACCCAGTGGACAATACTGTAGAAGCTAGAATTCGAGACTTCACTCAAATAAACCCTCATTTATTTTCAGGGTCTAAGTCTGAAGAGGACCCACAGGAATTCCTTGACATGGTACAGAAGGTAACATACATTATGGGGGTAACCGCTAGTGAGAGTGCTGAGTTAGCTACCTATCAGTTGTAGGATGTGGCTCATACATGGTTTAAGCAGTGGAAGGTAAATAAGGGTCCAGATGCAGGGCCTATAGAATGGGATGAGTTCCCTACTGCCGTTTTAGATAGGCTCTTTCTGTTGGAGTTGAGAGAGGCTAAGGTATTAGAGTTCATTAATCTGAAGTAGGGAAACATGAGTGTAAAGAAGTATTCCCTCAAGTTTACTCAGTTGGTCAGGTATGCTCCTCATATGGTAGCTGATAGCAGGTCTAAGATGAGCAATTTTATATCTAGTGTATTTGATAGTGTGGTCAAGTAATGTACTACCACAATGCTAATTAAAAAGATGGACTTAGCTAGGTTGATGGTCCATTCTTAGTAGACTGAGGAACAAGAGACTAAGGAGAAAAAAAGAGAGAATAAGAGGACTAGAATAGGTAGCTTAAACTTCACTCAGCCTAAGTCAGAGGGTGGTAATCGTCCTCAGTTCTGCCCAAAATCTTTATCCCAGCTCCGTCCTCAGCAAGTGCTCCGGTGCCTAAATTCAGAAATGGTAATAAGGATAGGGTGCCAAGCTCTAAATCTCAGGGAAGTGCTAGTCGTGCTCGAACAAATCCTCTCTACCAGAAATATAGCAGAAATTATCAGGGTGTCTACAAGGATGGTAGCAATGTGTGTTTCAGGTGTGGTAAGCCAGGTCATAAAATCAGAGAGTGTCCTCAGGTGGGTTCACAGAGTCAGCATAATCATCCCCCAGCTCAGCTCGGTCACCCATCTCAGTAGGGTGCTATTTCCAGTGCCACCAGTAGGCAACGCCTAAACAGGCTCTATGCACTCCAGTCCTGACAGGATCAGGAAAGTTCTCCTGATGTGTTCTCTGGCACGTTACAAGCTTACCATTTACATGTTTATGCCTTGTTAGATCCTGGAGCATCTCTGTCTTTTGTAACTCCTTACATAGCCATCAACTTTGGAGTTAGTCCCGAAATCCTAACAGAGCCTTTCTCAGTCTCTACCCCAGTGGGTAAATCTATCATAGCCCAGTGGGTATACAGGAACTATTCAATTGTGGTATCTCAGAAAGTTACTTAAGCAGACTTAGTAGAGTTAGAGATGACGGATTTTGACATCATTATTGGCATAGATTGGATCCATTCATGCTATGCTTTTCTTGATTATAGAAATAGAGTTGTCTATTTTCAGTTCCCAAATGAACCAGTCCTTGAATGGAGGGATAGTACCACAACACTTAAGGGTCAACTTGTTTCACACCTTAGAGCGAGAAAAATGATATCCAAGGGGTGTGTCTATCATTTGGTGTGAGTCAAAGACTTTAGTTTCGAGTCTCCTAACCTCGAGTTAGTTCTAGTCACAAGTGAATTTCTAGATATGTTTCCCGAAGATCTCCCCGGAGTTCCTCCCAAAAGGGAAATTGACTTTAGAATAGACCTTCTTCCGAATACTCAGTCCATCTCTATTCTGCCATACAAATGGCTCCAGCTGAACTCAAAGAGTTGAAAGAACAATTAAAAGACCCCTTGGACAAAGGGTTCATTGATAACACTCAACTTACACATCAATTTAGTGCAAGGCGGTCGTCGTCAATATATTTACCCAACTTTTGGAGTCGGGGTCAAATCCACAGGGAACAATGTGAGTGACGATTAAACTAATTTAAAACTAAAGCTATTAGTTAAATTCAAACAACTGGCACGAAAAGATAAAATGGGGGTTTTGGAGATTAGAAAATAATTTTTGGTCACCTTAGTTTCAGTTTGTAATCAAGAGTTTATGGAAAAAACCAGAATTATGTTCACTAGGGATTTTGGTACTTGACAGATGCTACTAGTGGTTCAAGATTATCACGGTAGGTAGGTCAACAAGTTATCTTAATCGAAGTTATGCTTAATTGTCTCTCGACTTACTTAAGTATTTAATTACCTAATCCTCTCAGACTTAGGGAATTTATATTCACTGCCCAGATTTTACCTCAGGTTAACCAACCTTGTTACAGCGCTAATTATTAAATGGAAGTTTAGTGTTTCCAAGTCCCTGTTGATAATTCACTTCCCACTATATTTGATTTCTTTCTCAAGCAAATCAAAGCAGGTGTTATCTATCGTTTACAACCAACAGACAATAATTAAAACATCAGAATTATAAAGAAGTCCTACCACTTTTCGAATCCTGAACACTCAGCACCTTATCAAGACCTAACCCTAGATCCCATAATTCAGGTTAAAGAAAGTTAGTCGCTCATGACGTAATAATCGAAACAACTAGATGAATTCATGCTTTTAAAGATAAACTTACCACAAGATGAATAGAAACTAGAGATTCTCAGATTAAATCACAAAGGAAATCCCAAAATAATGATTAAATTCTCTTCAAAGTAATTGTTTTTTTAAGCCAAGAAGTTAAAGAGAGAAAATATCAAAGTATCGTGTCTCAAAACTCAAGGTTTGGAACTCTTAAGAAAACCCTAAACAAGGCTTTAAATAGTTCACCCTAATTATGGAAACAAAATAATAAAATTCAGAAATTCCTCGGATTAGGTGACGCCATTTGTGATAGCCTATCAGGAGGATGGCGACTTATCATAAATGTCGTCAGCTTCCTCTTTGCTTTGGACACTTGCTGCCTAACGCTAACGATAAACGGTGATGCCCTATCAGCTCCTTGACGACTTATCACAAATGTCGTCAAGTATCTGCTTCAGTTCTTATGTGTTGCCTTAGGCTGACGGCTTATCAGATCCTTGACGACCTATCACAAAATGTCATCACAACTTTCAACTTAGGACAATTCTCTATCTATGGCTGACGATGAAGCTGATAACTTATCACAAGGCTGAGGACTTATCACAAATGTCGTCAGCCACACTTTGCCTCTATTTACTTCAGATTTCAGCTCATTTACTTCCATTCTTGTTGGTTCTCTAACATATTAGCTTCTTCTGCAAAATCAAACATAAAATAATCAAACACGACAAAAGTTGCTTAAGACTTTGAAATTATTCTTAGTTAAAAGCCTCAGATGTGTTAGCATTAGCTCACACATCAACACCCTCAACTTAAAACAATTGTTTGTCCTCAAGCAACTCAGCACAACTAAGAGAATACAAAGCACATTTGGCAGTCAATCATCCATATCATCTCAAAACACTATCACCATCTCCAAGGCCAGTCAATTCAAGAACAACTGTGTATATTATTGAAGAACACCAATGCAACACACAGGAATCAAGATACGGCATTAATTCAGCTATAACAACCATGCATAGACCAGTATTACACTCTCCAAACAAGTTAGCAACTAGCAATATATCTGGTTTGCCCTTACAGCAAAGAAATCCCCCTCATCTCATATCAGTAATCATATATGTAACCATGGGTACAATCAAAACACTCACTCTCAGAACGAAGTTCCAACCAATGTATGCCAAGTACCATAGGCTTGCCCTTATTTTCATTACCCAGATCTTCAGATAGGTCAGCTAGGATCACTATAGGTCTTCTCTTAGGCTTGTAATGTAGGTTAGGGTCTAGTATGATACTCGATGGTATTTAAAGTGACTAAGCCTCCTTGACACTACACTAGCTTTTTGGGGTTTCACTCCTTAGCCTTTTCTACTCTTCTCTTTTCTTGATCACATTTATTTATGATGGGTGCGGTCTTTTCCACAATCATTTATTATTTTTCACACTTTTTCTTTTTCTTGCTCTCATCCTCCGTACCCAGCTTTTTATTCTTTTCTTTTATGATACCTTTCTTCATACTCATTCTGTATCACACACCCCTATAATAGCCACCCTCAACTTAGGTCATTTGCCTAAGTCAAGATGCACAGTATCCAAGGAGGACCAGGGCTAAAATAGGTTCATTGTGATTTAAATGGGAAGGTGACAGGTGTCATGAAAAGAAATAGGCTAATCAGGCTCAAAACAGGGATAAAGGGATATTATGCACATAGGAAAGGTCATTTAGGCTAAAGTGAGCTAATATCAAAATGGAATATGATCCTTTCCTAACCCCTATCCCTTAACCAAGGCAAGACCAACCAGGAAAGTTCTGTATTTAACTCACAATGGGAACTAGGTAGTATTTCACACACACGCGGCACAAAGGTACATCATAAGCTACTACCCATTCGGTTCATGCAATTGTTTAGCAATGGTTATCATGTCACTAGTACTAATGCCATAAAAAGATGCACAATGGTCACACATAAATGCATATCAAACAGTTATAAAACAGACCTTTGGAGAGGTGTTCAAAAATCAACAAAAACATGTTAACTGCCTAAGGTACTTGTATTTCTCCTAGTCAACTAAAATATTTTACAACAAATCACAATATACCTAAACATGCCAGCTCTACTAGGAATAAGACTCCGGGGAAAAGAGGCACGGCAACAAAAACTCCAAGAGGACATCAACACCCACAAGTAGTCCCACCCTCAACTTATAATCATACATTGTCCCCAATGCGTCAAACAAAAACAAGAGAGTCAGAAACATACCTGTGGCACCATGGGTGCAAAGATCTGATGTCAATCACATAATACAAATAAAATAAAAAAATACCTTGGGTTGTCTCCTAAGAAGTGCCTAATTTAGTATCGCGGCACGACATCATTTAGTCATCCTTTATCCCTCCCCTTAGATGATTTGAATTGTCGGCCTATCTTTTGATCTCTACTTCTTTTAGGTCCGTTGGGCAAAGCTGAGGGAATGATAAGGAATGTTCTATCATGCCACTTCAAATACTTGAACCGCTTGCCCAATTTTGCATCAGACTTTTATGTGGGCTCATTGAGAAGCAGTACGGATCTTAAAAATCCACTAAATGGACATCAATCTTTAGGCTTCTTGGCTTTTACGATTGGGGTTGTGTTATACCCTTTTGGAAAGATAAACTCCAAAATGTAAAAAATTTCCTCCTCATTTTCAAAATTCATCATTTGCTTGGGTGATTCGACTTTCATCACATCCACCAGGCATAATGTTGAAAAGTGGTTCGAATGAGGACTAACTCTTACTTACGGAGTAGCATCCCTATTAGTATCTTTACCCTGAAATGGACTAGAGTCTTCACAAGGATTGTGCTTGATTTCTTATTTTGCCTCTAGCACCATTTCCCCAATCTTAGCATCATCCTTCATGGTTGGTTCGGTTGGTTGGGAAATCTCCAAGGGTTGATCAACATCAAGCTCATTGTCAGTATAGGATTCTTGATCCTCATATTCACACTCTTCGATTAGTCTAAATGATTCCACAGACAAGATATCATCTGAATATAATGTAGAAGAGTGCATTAGATGATTGACCTCGATGTCCATCTCCCCTATCCTTTCTCTTTCCTTGTTAAATGCCCTAATGTATTTACATATATCACATATGATATCATTAGTTGAAGCATAGCTTCAATGCCACTCTTTTCGATGCTTCGTTCTTCCTTTTCTTGACTAAAAGACGTATCAAAATCATAAGAAGAACTAGAATTTGGGTTAGCATAATGGTGGGAGGGGGTATTTGGGCAATCACTCTAATGTCCATCTTGACCACCACACACAGAACAATCATACTCCCGATAAGATGGATATGGTGCATACATCTCTCCCCGGGAAGCATATCTATAGTCTTGCCAAAAGTGAGGTCCATCACAATATGGACATGGATCATCAAGATAAGATCTCCAACCACCAAGATCATGTTCATTCCATGATGACATAGTAGTAAGTAAACTAAAATAAAAATCTACCTAACATAAGAAATAAAATTAAACTAAAAACAAATATTTACAAGTTTGAATTCAAGCAAGTAGGCTAAAAGTCCAAACCAACTCAATACGCCAAATTGCTCCTCGGCAATGGCGTCATTTTTTGATAACGCTTAACTTACACGTCAATTTAGTACAAGGTAGTCATCGTCAATATATTTACCCAACTTTTGGAGTTGGGGTCGAATCCACAGGGAACAATGTGAGTGGCGATTAAACTAATTTAAAACTATAGCTACGAGTTGAATTCAAACAACTGGCACGAAAAGATAAAATGGGGGTTTTGGATATTAGCAAATAATTTTTGGTCACCTTAGTTTCAGTTTGTAATCAAGAGTTTATGGAAAAAACCAGAATTATGTTCACTAGGATTTTGGTACTTGACAGATGCTACTAGTGGTTCAATATTCTCACGGTAGGTAGGACAACAAGTTATCTTTATCGAAGTTATGATTAAATGTCTCTCGAACTACTTAAGCATTTAATTACCTAATCCTCTCAGACTTAGGGAATTTATATTCACTGCCCAGATTTTACCTCAGGTTAACCAACCTTGTTACAGCACTGATTATTAAACGGAAGTTTAGTGTTTCCAAGTCTCTGTTGATAATTCACTTCCCACTATATTTGATTTCTTTCTCAAGCAAATCAAAGCAGGTGTTATCTATTATTTTCAACCAACGGACAATAATTAAAACATCAGAATTATCAAGAAGTCATACCACCTTTTGAATCCTGAACACTCAGCACTTTATCAAGACCTAACCCTAGATCCCATAATTCAGGTTAAAGAAATTTAGCCGCTCATGACGTAATAATCGAAGAAAATAGATGAATTCATGCTTTGAAAGATAAACTTAACACAAGATGAATAGAAACTAGAGATTCTCCGATTAAATCACAAAGGAAATCCCAAAATAATGATTAAATTCTCTTCAAAGTAATTGCTTTTTTAAGCCAAGAAGTTAGAGTGAGAAAATATCAAAGTATCGTGTCTCAAAACTTAAGGTTCGAAACTCTTAAGAAAACCCTAAACAAGGCTTTAAATAGTTCACCCTAATTATGGAAAAAAAAAAAAAATTCAGAAATTCCTTGGATTAGGTGATGCCATTTGTGATAGCCTATCAGGAGGCTGATGACTTATCACAAATATCGTCAGCTTCCTCTTTTCTTTAGACACTTGCTGCCTAACGCTGACGATAAACGGTGACGCCCTATCATCTCCTTGATGACTTATCACAAATGTCATCAAGTCTCTGCTTCAGTTCTCATGTGCTGCCTTAGGCTGACGGCATTCTTGACGACTTATCAGATCCTTGATGACCTATCACAAAATGTCATCACAACTTTCAACTTAGGCCAATTCTCTGTCTATGGATGACGATGAAGCTGATAACTTATCACAGGGCTGATGACTTATCACAAATGTCGTCAGCCACACTTTGCCTATATTTACTTCAAATTTTAGCTTATTTGCTTCCATTCTTGTTGGTTTTCTAACATATTAGCTTATTCTGCAAAATCAAACATAAAACAATCAAAAATGACAAAAGTTGCGTAAGACTTTTCAATTATTCTTAGTTAAAAGCCTTAAATGTGTTAGCATTAACTCACACATCATTCATCAGGCCCAGCGTATCTCCTTGGGGTGAACTAGTTCTATTCATGCGAAAGAAATACGGTTCTCTTACAATGTATATAGACTAACATCAGTTGAACAAAGTCATAGTCAAGAATAAGTACCTACTTCCTAGAATTAATGGCTTGTTTGACAAACTTTAGGGTGCCAGTTACTTTTCTTAAGATAGACCTCAGATCAGGCTATCATCAGCTCAGAGTCAGAAAATGTGACATTCCGAAAACAACTTTCAGAACTCAGTATGGTCACTTTGAATTCCTAGTCATGTCATTTAGTTTACCAATGCCCCAGCAACTTCCATGGACTTGATGATCCGCGTGTTTAACTAGTACTTGGACATGTTCATCATAGTCTTCATAAATGACATCCTTGTCTACTCCTGTAGTGAAAATGATCACGCAAACCATCTCAGAATAGTATTATAGACTCTTAGAGCCCATCAGTTGTTTGCCAAATTCAGTAAATGTGAATTTTGGCTAAGGTCAGTACCTTTTCTTGGTCATATAGTTTCAGGTGATGACATTAGAGTTGATCCTCAAAAGATCGAGGTAGTCAGAAACTGGCCCTGACCAGACCCATGCCTCTGTCTAATATCAGGAGGTTCTTGGGTTTGGCTGGCTATTACTGATAATGCTCAAATTACACCCTTGAATAGATGTAAGCGATCGTTGTCAATATAAAACCCAACTAGGTTGGGGTCGAATCCCACAAAGAACAATATGAGTGGCGATTAAACTAGTTTGAAACTAAAGCTACAAGTTAAATTCGAACAATCGATATAAAAAGATAAAATGGGGGTTTAAGGTTCACAGAGAGTTAATTTTCACTTTCAATATTTTAGTGTTTGAAATCAGTCTAAATGGGAAACTAGAGTTATGTTCACCATGGGTTTTGGGAATTGACATATACTAGGTAATGCTTGGGATTCTTGAAGTAAGTAGAAACGACAGATTATCCCTGACGACGATACTATCTGACTTTTCTCTCGACCTCACCAGACAATTTATTATCTAATTCTCTCAAACTTAGATAACTTATCTATTTCCAATAGGATTTTATCTCAGGTAGATCAATCCAGTTATGAAATTGATCATTAAAAAGAAGGTTGGTAGCTTCCGAGTCCCTGTTGATAATTCATGACCTCTAGTCTATTTCTTTGTTAGAAGTAAATAAAACCTAAGGCATAACCTAATGTTTGCAACCAGTAGATTTCAGTTAAAACAACAGAATTTTAAGACATCCTACTACTCTTTGAATCCATTAAATACCTAGTAACCTATCAAACCCTAGTCCATGAATCCCATAACTCCGGCTAATGGAATTATCCGCTCATGACTTGATGAACGAAATACAAAGTTGAATTCATGATAATAAGGATAAACTTAAAAACGGATGAAAAGCAACAAGTAGTTTCTTCAATCTAATACCCAAAATAGGAATCCACAAATAGTTGATAAGTGTTGAAGAAAAAATAAATCTCCAAAACTAAAAAAAAGAACTTTTGGAATAAACCCTAAAATATGCTATTTATACTAAAACCTAATTAAGTAAATAAAATAGCAAATTCAATTAATTCTCGGATTAGGTGACGCCCAATCTGACAGAGTCTGATGCCCTATCACGGATGGCATCTGACTTGCTCCAGTTTCTTCAATTCTCTGCCTTAGGCTGACAATGACTCTGACGCCGCATCAAGGATCTGACGGCGTATCACTAACATCGTCAGATGTCTTCTTCTATCGCTGATTTTTTGCTTAAGGTTGACGCCATTCTTGACGCCTTATCACCTACTTGACGCCATATCACAGACGTTGTCAGAACTGCTTCTCAGCTCTAATTCCCTATTTAAGGTTGACACTGCTTCTGATAGGCTATCACAAGGCTGGCGACTTATTACGGATGTCATCAGCCATGTTTTCTTCTCTTTTTCTCAGATTTTCAACTCTTTTTCTCCTTCGTCGTTTATTTCCATTCCTTCAGCCTTTTACTGCAATATCATGAGCAAACACATCAAAACAACAAGAGTTGCATTAGAATTCACAATTATTTTGAGCTAAAAAGCATTAAATATGTTAGATTTTGCTCACACATCAACACCCTCAACTTAAAACAATTGTTTGTCCTCAAGCAACAAACTAACTAAGAGTATACAAAGTACAAGTTGGCAGCTAACTATTCACATCAGTTCAGAATACATGCACCATCTCCAAGGTCAGTAAAATTATGAGCAACTGTGTCTAGTATTGAAAACACCCATGCAACTCATGAGGATCAAGATATGGCAAGAATTTTAGCAATAACAACCCAGCACATACCCAAATCACACTATCCGAATAAGGCAGTGATTAGCAACATACCTAATGTGCCCTCACAACAAAGAAATCCCTTTTTCACTCATGTTAGAATTTACATACATAAAAACAGGGATAAACACAAAACTCAATCTCAAAACGAAGTTCCAACATTGCGCATCAAATGCCATAGGCTTGACCTTATAGTCAGTACCCAAGTCGTCAAACAGGTTAATTAGGATCACGATAGGGCTTTTCTTAAGCTTGTAACGTAGGTTAGGGGCTGGTATGATATTCATGGATATTTCAGAGTGACTATGCCTCTTTGACACTACACTAAACTCTTGGGGTTTCAACTCCCAACCTTCTTTTCTTTCTCTCTTTTATTGATCACATATGCTCAAGATAGATGCGGTCTTATCAATTATCACATTATCTTTTTATCATCTTTTACACAACTTTCTCAATTCTTATTCCTTTTTCATCGTACCCAACTTTTTATTCTTTTCTTTTTTTATTCTTTTCTTTTATTCTTACTCTCTTCATACTCATTTTGTTTCATGCACCCCTATGATAGCCACCCTCAACTTAGGCTATTTGCCTAAGTCAAGGTGCACAGTGTCCAAGGAGGACCAGGGCTAAAATAGGTTCATTGTGATGTAAACAGAAAGGTGAGAGGTGTCGTAGAAAGAAATAGGCTAATTAGACTCAAATAGGGATCAAGAGATATTATGCACATATGGAAGATCATTTTGGCTAAAGTAGGCTAAAATAAAAAATGGCCTATGATCCTTTCCTAACTCCTATCCTATGACCATGGCAAGACTAACAAGGAAAGTTCTAGATTCAACACACAACGGGAACTGAGTAAGACCTTACACATACAAGGCACACAAGTATCTCGCATATCACTACATATCCAGTTCATGCACTTGTTTAACAAAGGTTATTCAGTTGCCAGACTAATGCCACAACAAGATACACCGTGGTCACAAATGGATACAATTCACATAGTAATATATCAGACCAATGGAGAGGTGCTCAAAAATCTCAAAAATAAGTTAACTACCTTAGTTACTTGTATTTCCCCTAGTCAACTACAACACATCACAAAACAAGCGCAATACGCCTAAACATGCCGGCTCTACTAGGAACAAGACTCCGGGCAAAAGAGGCACGGCAACAAAAACCCCAGGATGACATCAACACCCACAAGTAGCCCCAACACCCTCAACTTAAAATCATGCAATGTCCCCAATGCGTCAAACCAAAACAAGAGAGTCAAAAACATATCTGTGGCACCATGGGTGTGAAGATCTGACGTCAATCACATAATACGAATACAAATAACAAAATACCTTGGGTTGCCTCCCAAGAAGCGGCTAATTTAGTGTCACGGTACGACAACATCCAGTCATCCTTTATCCCTCCACTTTGATGATTTAAATTATCGGCCTATCTTTTGATCTTTACATCTTTTAGGTCCGTTGGGAAAATGTGAGAGCATGATAAGGAATGTTCTATCATGCCACATCAAAGACTTGAACCGCTTGCCCAATTTTGCATCGAACTTTCGTGTGGGATCATTGGGCAATGATGAGGATCTTAAAAAAACACTAAATGGATATCGATCTTTAAGCTTCTTGGCCTTCAAGACTGGGGTTGTAGTATACCCTTTTGGAAAGATAAACTCTAAAATGTAAGAATTTTCCTCCTCATTTTCAAAATTCATCATTTGCTTGGGTGGTTCAACTTTATTCACATCCACCAGGCATAATGTTGAAAAGTGGTTCGAATGAGGACTGACTCTCAATTCTGGAGTAGCATCTCTATTAGTATCTTTACCTCGAAATGGACTAGAGTCTTCACAAGGATTGTTCTTGATTTCTTCTTTCAATTCTAGTACCATTTCCTCATCTTTAGCATCTTCGTTCATGAATGTTTCGGTTGGTTGGAAAATCTCCAATGAAATATCAACATCAAGCTCATTTTCAGTATAGGATTATTGCTCCTCATCTTCACACTCTTCTATTATGTTAAATGATTCCACAGACAAGATATCATCTAAATATAATATAGAAAAATGCTTTGAATAATTGACCTCTATATCCATCTCTTCATGAATGATCGGCTTGATATCTTGACGCATATAATATACGATATCATATGTTTCTTTCTGGATATCCAACATTCGTTGAAACATAGCTTCAATGCCACTCTTACTGGTGCTTCGTTCTTTCTTTTCTTGACCATAAGACCTATCAAACTCATAAGAAGAACTAGAATTTAGGTTAGCACAATAGGGGGAGGGGGCATTTGGGCAATCACTCCAATGTCCATCTCGACTGCCACATAAAGAACAATCATACTCCCGGTAGGATGGAGATGGTGCACACATCTCTCTCAGAAGAGCATATCTATAATCTTGCCAAAAGTGAGGTCCATCACAATATGGACATAGATCATCAAGGTAAGATTTCCAACCACCAAGATCATGTTCATTCCATGATGCCATAGTAATAAGTAAACTAAAATAAAAATCTACCTAACACAAGAAATAAAAGAAAACTAAAAACAAATATTTATAAGTTTGAATTCAAGCTAGTAGGCTTAAATTCCAAACCAACTCAATACGCCAAATTGTTCCTTGGCAACGGCGCCATTTTTGATAAAGCTTAAATTACACTCTGGAATGGGTGTAAGCAATCGTTGTCAATATAAAACCCAACTAGGTTGGGGTCGAATCCCACAAGGAACAATGTGAGTGGAAATTAAACTAGTTTGAAACTAAAGCTACTAGTTAAATTCAAACAATCGATATAAAAAAATAAAATGGGGTTTAAGGTTCACAGAGAGTTAATTTTCACTTTCAATATTTTAGTGTTTGAAATCAGTCTATATGGGAAACCAGAGTTATGTTCACCATGGCTTTTGGGAATTGACAGATACTAGGTAATGCTTGGGATTCTTGAAGTAAGTAGAAACAATAGATTATCCCTGACGACGATACTATCTGACTTATCTCTCAACCTCACCAGAAAATTTATTATCTAATTCTCTCGAACTTAGATAACTTATCTATTTCCAATAGGATTTTATCTCAGGTAGATCAATCCAGTTACGGCATTGATCATTAAACAGAAGGTTGGTAGCTTTCGAGTCCCAATTGATAATTCACGACCTCTAGTCTATTTCTCCGTTAAAAGAAAATAAAACTTAAGGCATAACCTAATGTTTTCAAACAGTAGATTTCAGTTAAAACAATAGAATTTTAAGATGTCCTACTACTCTTTGAATCCGCTAAATACCTAGTAACCTATCAAACCCTAGTCCATGAATCCCATAACTCCGGCTAATGGAATTATCCACTCATGATTTGATGAACAAAATACAAATTTGAATTCATGATAATAAGGATAAACTTACGAACAAAAGAAAAGAAATAAGTAGTTTCTTCAATCTAATCCCCAAAATAGGAATCCACAAATAGTTGATAAGTGTTGAAGAAAAAAAATCTCCAAAACTAAAAAAAAAGAACATTTGGAATAAACCCTAAAAGATGCTAGTTATACTAAAGCCTAATTAAGGAAATAAAATAGCAAACTCAATTAATTCTTGGATTAGGTGACGCCCAATCTGACGCCGCGTTAAGAGTCTGACGCCCTATCACGGATGGCATCAGACTTGCTCCAATTTCTTCAATTCTCTGCCTTAGGCTGACAATGACTCTGACGCCACCGTCAAGGATCTGACGGCGTATCACCAACGTCGTCAGATGTCTTCTCCTATCGCTGATTTTCTACTTAAGGTTGACGCCATTCTTGACGCCTTATCACCCACTTTATGCCACATCACAGATGTCGTTAGAACTACTTCTCAGCTCCAATTCCCTGGTTAAGGCTGACGCTGCTTCTGATAGGCTATCACAAGGCTGACGACTTATAACGGATATTGTCAGCCATATTTTTTTCTCTTTTGCTCAAATTTTCAACTCTTTTGCTCCATTGTCGTTTATTTCCATTCCTTAAGCCTTTTACTGCAATATCATGAGCAAACACATCAAAACAACAAGAGTTACTTCAGAATTAACAACTATTTTAAGCTAAAAAGCATTAAATATGTTAGCTGTTTCTCACACATCAATTACCGATGATTTGTTGAAGGATTTTTATCTATTGCATCCCCCATGTTCAGATTGACTCAGAAGAAAGTCAAGTTCAAGTGGTCAGATTCTAGTGAGAAGAGTTTTTGGGAGTTGAAGACTCGACTCACTACAGCCCCAATTTTGACTTTACCCGATGGTTCAGATGAATTTATTGTATATTGTGATGCTTCTAGAGTTGGCTTGAGGTGTGTTTTGATGCAGAGGGGTAAGGTTATGGCCTATTCATCTAGATAACTTAAGCCACATGAAAAAAATTATCCCATCCATGATCTTGAATTAGCATCTGTTGTGTTTGCCTTAAAGATTTAGAGGCACTATTTCTATGGGGTGCATATTGATGTATTCACAGACCACAAAAATCTGCAGTATGTGTTTTCGTAGAAAGACCTGAACTTGTGTCAGGGGAGATGGCTAGAGTTGTTAAAAGACTATGACATGAGTGTTCTGTATTATCCCAGCAAGGCCAATATAGTGGCGGATACCCTCAGTAGGTTTTCCATGGGTAGTGTTTCTCACGTTGAGAATGGTAAGAAGAAGTTAGTTTAGGAAGTTCATCAACTTGCCAGACTAGGTGTCCGTTTGGTTGATTCGGATGAGATAAGTGTATGGGTGCAGAATAGTTCGGATTCTTCTTAGTTTTCAAGGTAAAAGAAAAGTAGGACAGGGATCCTGGTTTAGTTAAGCTGAAAAAGTCAGTCAGAGACCAGAAAGTAGAGATTTTCTCCAAAGGTGGAGATGATATGTTGTGTTTCCAGGGTAGGATTTGTGTGCCATATGTGGATGGCGTGAGACAACGAATTCTTGATGAAGAGCATGGTGCGTGTTACTTCATTCATCCAGGGGACACTAAGATGTACCGTAATTTGTAGGAGATCTATTGGTGGAGTGGGATAAAGAGGGATATTGCAGAGTTGTAGCTAAGTACTCCACGTGTCAGCAAGTTAAGATTGAACATTTGAAGCCTAGTGGGTCTATGCAGGAGTTTAGTATTCCTACTTGGAAGTGGAAGGAAGTGAACATAGATTTCGTGATAGGTTTGCCTCGTACTTGTCATCAACATGATTTGATTTGGGTCATTGTAGATAGGATGACCAAATTTTCTCATTTCTTGCTAGTCCATACCTCTTACTCAGTCGAGGACTATGCCAGTCTCTATATTAGGGAGTTGGTTAGGTTACGCAGTATCCCGTTGTCCATCATTTCAGATAGAGGTACGCAGTTCACCTCTCACTTTTAAAAAGCTTTTCAAAAGGGTCTTGGTACCCAAGTCCACCTTAGTATATCCTTTTACACTCAAACAAATGGTCAGGCAGAAAACACCATTCAGACTCTAGAAGATATATTGAGAGCGTGTGTTGTTAACTTTAAGGGCAGTTGGGATAACCACTTACCCTTGATTGAGTTTGCATATAATAACAGCTATCATTCCAGTATTCAGATGGCTTCGTTTGAGGCTCTTTATGGGAGAAAATATAGATCTCTCATTGGTTGGTTTAAAGTAGGTGAGATCGCGGTAGTAGGGCCTAACTTGGTATTTGATGCTTTAGAGAAAGTGCAATTGATCAGGTAGAGGCTTAAGGTAGCCCAGAGCTGACATAAATCTTATGCAGATGTGAGAAAGAAAGATCTTGAATTTGAGATTGTTAATTATATGTAATTAAAATCTCTCCCATAAAAGGGGTGAAGAGGTTTGGTAAAAAGAGGAAGCTTAGTCCCTGATATGTTGGTCCTTATAGGATTCTAAATCATTTCGGTAAGGTAGCCTATGAACTTGAGTTTCCTGCAAACTTAGCATCAGTGCATCCAGTGTTTCATGTCTTCTTGCTAAAGAAGTGCATATGTAACCCAGCAATTATAGTCCCTATAGAGAGTGTAGATGTTCAAAACAATCTCTCTTATGAGGAAGTCCCAGTTGAAATCCTTAATTTTCAGATACGCAGACAAAGGAACAAAGAAGTTCCTTTGGTCAAAGTTCTTTGGTGGAATTAGTCCGTTGAGGGAGCTACTTGGGAAGTACAAGAAGACATGTGAACCAAGTATCCTCACCTCTTCTCTAAAAACTTAGACTCAGCCTAAGGTACCAGTCTTCCTTAAATTTATTGTATTCCATGCTCTGTTACAGCTACATAACATTCTCATATCATTCATGCATTCATGAAATAGTTCATTAATGCGTCATGTCTCCAGAATTTAGTCATGCTTCAGTTATGCATGTCAGTGTAAGTACAATTCCTCAATTCCCCTCAGTTCAGTCAGTCTCATTCGAGGACGAATGCTCCCAATGGGGAGATATTGTAAGACCCCATAAAGTCCTAGCCCATTTCAATCCTTTATAGCATGCCAAAAGAGGTCCCAGACTTGGAAAATTTCATCAAAGTGTTGACACTTAGTCTCATTTTTGGCCTCGATATTTTAATGGCATCATTCACAATCTTTCAGGCCTTAGATTGTCGATTTTTAAATTGATTCATGATTAGGGTTATCTATAGGTCATCTCGGATGAGTTTCAAAAATTTTTGAACATCGTTTGAGCCACGTTTGGGTGAACAAGATAGCAAGCCAATGCGATCATGACGCGTTGCATCGTCACCATCGACGCAACGCGTCGGTGATCGCATCGACTCCATCGACGCGGCGCGGCGCCTATCGCTTCACTGGGCAAGTTTTGTGTATTAAGTTATGGGTTTTTAGGGGTAATTCGAACATTTTTCCCTTACAATACTCAGCATAACACAAAATTAAACCTCCCAAAGGGAAAAATACACTCATTATCTCACAAATACTCTCAAGAACAAAGCCCTAGTTTCATCAGGTTCAAGTCCAAGTCCCAAGAATTCACCGATAATTCTCACGAAATCAATAATCAAGGTATGTTAGGTGTTTATCCTTGGGACTCCTTCCACACTTAGGGTTTAAGAACCCTTTTCAAAACTTGAATTATGATTCCCATGTTATGAATTGAATTACGCTCATGTTTGTGTTGTTGTATGGGTTTCAAGTTAAGATCTTTTATGAGTTCCATGAAATTAAGTTAGCATATGTGTTGAATTATAAATCTCTCATGTCAAAACCCTTGAATTTGCAAGTTGCATGTTGTAGTTATGATTCCCTATGTGTTTATTTCACATGTATAACAATCATGCTCCCCAAGTGTTTGTAAAATGTCCATATGAGTAAATTATGCATGGTAACCTATTGTTGCATTGCTAAAGTTGTGATATAAGTTTATCTATTATGTTATTGAGTCATGGGGTATTTATTAACCAAAATCTAGTTGTTTACTTAGTTGCAGTAGTTATAGAATTGTCCCAGTAAAGGTCAAGAACAATAGTACTCAGTCAGTAACAGAACTCAGTGAACTCAATCCATTTCAGTCAGTCAACACGATCGGTGTCGATTCAGTTGGGAGTAGGATTCAGCACCGAGCGAACCTAGGGATGGAGGCATTCTTGCCAGCAGAGGGTTTGACCGTTAGTAGCAATCCCTGCATTACAGAACTACGTAGCAAGCATAGGGTAAGTCATCCTCTTGCCAGACTAGGGTTGACGCAATCATATATATATATATATATTTCATGAGTCTTCCTGCCAGATTAGGGTTGACCCAGCATTATTAGTATCTTGGGGCAAGGTGATAACACCCTTCCAACTAGGGTCACAGGTTGGACCCCAAATCAATCTATATCGGGGTATGTCGGTTAGATGAACACTCCCACAATTACAGTTTCAATCTCTGTATTCAGTAAAGAACTCAGTCAAGTTCTACAGAACCATGGCTATCAGTTATCAGTTACTTAGACATCAGAATTCAGTACTCAATTTTAGTATAATCTTAGATACACGATGTATACCTATATGCACAGTATAGTATGTTCAGTAGTTACAGTTTTGTATGTACACTCATCTAGTTACTTCATGATGTTCATTCAGTCAGTTATCATCTCATGCATATGAACCCAGGTATATCATCCTTACCTCACTTATCATACCAATACATTCCACATACTGATCGCATACTTTCTTTTGCGCTATGATGTCTCATATCATAGGTTCAGACGCTCAGGTTCCTGACCGTACTTAGCAGCTCGGGATATTAGCAGCAGATATAGTGGTGAGTCCTCATATTTTGAGGATAGAGTTTATCTATTTCAGTAGTTTAGTAGTTATTTCAGTCAGATTTAGTTGGGGTTTGTCCCATCAACTCCATATTCAGACAAATAGAGGCTTTCAGACCAGCATAGTCAGTTATTCAGTTTTCAGATGTTATTATCAGTTATACTCAGTTATTATTTCAGTATTTTGAGAACTTTATGGCATTTTTAGATTTCTTCCATACATATATTCCAGTATTATATTCAGTGCTCACAACAGGTACCAGTCATGGGTTAGCTTGTGGTCCTTCGGAGTCGTAAGAACCGTGTGACGCCCAGGGTGTACTCTCGGGGCATTATATTAACGATCATGAAACCTGAATGCACAAATTTTAAACATGGAGAGCCAAAATTTGGTGTCAACAGTTTGTCCTTTTTTGTTTGAAGACGATGTAGAAGTCTCCAGACGAAAACGTTGACGTGTAGCCAATTTCGCTCGACAAAAAAAATTGATAAAAAATTCGAGTGAACTCCAATTTAGAGTTGCCTACATATTTTGAGTTGCATGAGGATCAGGTCAGGTATAGTTCAAAAGTTATCCCAACATGTCCTATTTTGGGTTGGACAAACTCAATGCATCCTCGAATTCTGTGCCTACAAAATTTATAAAATTGAAAAACAATGGACAAACGAGTAACTAAACTTGATTTTTTGTTTTTTCAAGAAATTCAAAAAGTTGACATGTAGTGAGTAACTAATTTAAAAATAAATAAATAAAAGTATTGCAAGATTATAACCAAAGGCAAACAAAATATTCAATTGAAGATAGACATGCATAAAAAGTCTTATTAAAGGACAGACTAACCCAAAATGTACTATTTTAGGATGGACGGACCCAATTTATCCTCAAATTATATGCTTGCAAATACATCAATCTAAGAAGTACTTCTCAATAAAACACGAACGAAAAATTAAACTTGATTTTTTTTGAGAAATTAAAGATAGCATGCAGTGCTTAACTAATTAAGAAAAAATGGTACAAGTAAAGATAGAATCTAGTGCTTAAATGGTAAAATAAGTGCATTGCGGTATGTGCAGGTAAAGACAAAGCATGCAGTGCTTAAATAACAAAATAAATGCATTGTGATGTGCAAGTAAATGTAAAGATGACATGCGGTGCTTAAATTATAAAACGAATGCATTACGATATGTGCAAGGAAAGGCCAAGATGGCATGCAGTGCCTAAATAATAAAATAAATGCATTACGATATTTGCAAGGTATGCAGTCCCTAAATGATTAAATAAATGTATTGCGATTTGTGCGTGCAATGCTTAAATAATAAAATAAATGCATTGCGATATGTGCCAGCAAAGGCATAGATGATATGCATTGCTTAAACAATAACATAAATGCATTATGATATTTGTAAGGCATGCAGTGTTTAAATGATAAAATAAATGCATTGGGCTGTGTAAAGGTAAAGGCAAAGACGGCATGTAATGTTCAAATGATAAAATAAATGCATTGTAGTATTTAGGAAGCATGAAATACTTAAATGATAAATTAAATGCATTCCAATATGTGTGTGCTATGCTTAAATGATAAAATAAATGCATTGCGATATGTGCAGGTAAGGGCAAAGTTAGAGTGAATGGTTTAAATGATAAAATAAATGCATTGCGATATGTGCCAGTAAAAGCAAAGATGACATGCATTGCTTAAATGATGAAATAATGTATTGTGATATTTGCAAGGCATGCAGTACTTAAATGATAAAATGCATAGCAATATGTGCGTGTTGTGCTTAAATGATAAAATATATGCATTTCAATATGCGCAGGTAAAGGAAAAGCTGACATGCGGTGCTTAAATGATAAAATAAATGCATTGTGATACGTGCAAATGAAGGAAAAGATAGAATGTGATGCTTAAATGATAAATGCATTGCGACATGTTCAAGTAAAGTCAAAGTAGAATGTAGTGCTTAAATAACAAATGCTAAAATAAATGCATTATGATGTGTCCAAATAAAAGCAAGAAAGCGTAAATATCTAATTGAAAAAAAACATGCATAACTGTCTTATTGGAGGGCAGACTTACCCAATGTGTCCTATTTTAGAGTGGACATACCCATGTGAAATGGTTATTCAAAAAAGGATTGTTTTGGAATAGAACTGTTCACGTATTCCCAATGTTCTTTTCAAAATGGCTCGGGTATCAAGTTGGGGGATGCAAGATTGTATACTTGCTGGGGAGAAAGAATGATTATGGAATTATGATGACCGAACTCTGTATAGAGCTTCCTACATATCTTGAGTGTCACGAGAATCAGGTTAATGTAGTTCGAAATAAGAAAATAGGATAAATTTTGAGGTAGTTCTCAAAATTTGCCCCAGTGTATTATTTATTCTAACGTTGTCCTCTTTGAAAATAACTTTAAAAAATATGTTATTAAAAAAAATATATGACATCTCCGATTATTTACGGGGACTTGAAAATGAATGACATCTCTGATTGTCTACGGGGACCTGATGCATGGCATCTCTAATCGTTTATAGAGACTGATGTTTATTGTCGTCTTTGATTTTCTATGAATACTGAGGCCCTCAATTAGTGAGGTGACTAAAATCTAATAGCCCTCTCGACAACCCTTTTTACTAGCGGGGCTATTAAAATTTAAAAAGCTCTAGACTGGGAGAATAAATGTAATTGTCTCTCAACTGGAGAGTCTATAAAAAATGAAAAAAAATATTCAAATATAGGCACCTGACTGAAAAATAAAATGTTGGTATTGGAAGGTATGTGCTTGAAAGGAAAAGTCAAATGCCCGTATTTCAAAACTAGGCATCTTAAATAAAAAATAAAAATGCATGTATATGAAAGTGGGCGTCTGAAAAAAGAAAGAAAAAATTTATATTTTCTTGGTAAGAAGTGTTGAAAGAAGAAGAAGACACGATCTGTCTTGACTTTAGTTGGTACCAATAATTAGTAGTGCGCATAACAATTCCCCATCTCCTTCCCAGCTAATCGAGATTGACTTCAGGGTAATTTCTATAGTTTCAAGTGGTAACTCAAACATACCTAAGTATCGACGATATTTGTTCGTCTTGCTTCAAACAAAGGTTTCAAGATACACTTATCCTCAAGTTTCAAGCGCCCTTTCTTATAATAAAAGTTTCATTTCACACATATTTGAGTAATTTTTTTTTTATTTTAAGGACATTTAGGAAAATACACTCGCACTCGAAAAGGAATTCAATGTGTGCAATTGTGATATCATAGGCTTGACCTTCATGTAAGTATCCACTAATATAAGAGCACTTGAAATAGGATTTTGTAGGACTTGTTATCGGCTTGTAATGTAGGCTTGGGGACGTGTAGGATAATATTTGGGATGAAAATAATTATTTCCTCAACGAGCATTGGACTGTATTTGTGCTTTTGATATTCATTGCGCTTGGACGTATGATCTTCTTTATTGTGCTTCGCTGCCCCTTGTTTTGTATTTGCTTTGACTTTTTTTGAATTTTGTAATGGAGTTTCCCCTCCTTTTTTTAACAAGATATATTTTTTTTTGTTTTTTCTCTTTTTTTTTGAGGTTTTTACAACTTTTGAAGTTGTTTTTTCAGTTTTGGTCATCTAGGACAATATATTCTCTATCTTTTGCGTCTTTGATCTTGAATCTTTGTCCACAATTTGTACGTACTTAGTGTGCTCAAAGAGGAGAGGTCCAGAAAGGGATAGTGCATGTAAGCACTCAAAAGGTAAAGGCTCAAATGCGGCTGTCCAAGAAAGGTTTTAGGTTCAAAAAGGAAAATGTTAGGGATTAATGTCATTTGGTGGGCTATGAAATACATAATTGGGTCAAAAAGGCCTACGGTCCCTTCCTAAACAAAGTATAACTCAAAATGTTGCCTCAACAGCTATTTAGGACAAGTTCTAATCAACAATGTAATACAATGAATTAAACTAAAGCTCGTCACACAATGCACATGAAACGATAAGGTTGTCTTCGTTCTTGTCTTAAGATATATGCAAAAGAATTTTTCAAGCGTTACTCAAGTGTGATAAAATGTACCAAAAGAATCTATGATTTACCATGAAATCAATTCTTTACATCATATCAATTTGTTCTTTCTCATGTACACTCCTAACCGTTTAGGTACCAACTAAGTCAAAATTTTATTTTATTTTATTTATTTTAAAGAATGGGACCGAACCCAAATGAGGGTTGTTTACGTATCTTGTGAAAACAAGAATAAGGCATGCGTAGTTTAGCCAAAATTGTGAATTCGTATGTGCAATGTATGTAAAAGAATGGTGGTCATCCTTAAAAATAATGTAAAAGACGATCAAGAAAGAACTGTTTTCAGTATCAAAATTATGTTCATGAGATGATCGAGAGGATGGATTTCAAGTACTAAGAGAGCTTTGACACAACTTCATTATGCAGACAAGATTGAAAAAGTCAGAGATTGAAGGAATTAAGACATTATTTCGCCGCAGTTAGCAGAATTGTTATGATTGAAAGAATGTTGAACCCTTGCTTTTGAAAGTGAGGATCGATATTCCATAAATTTAATGATTTACGACGTTCGAAAGAAGAAGTTAGATATTCTCGCACCAAAATTGGGTGAGTATATGGAGGTAGGCCGGCTAGGCACTAATGTAATTAGGATTTGGATTTTAGGAGCTATTGATTGGCGCTCTTGAAGAATTTTGGACAATATTTTTGGACTGTTTCAAAAAATTGCCCCTGCTTTGAATATCGGAGAAATTATTCTAAAACAGTGAAGAGACCGAACCCTAATACAGGTTTGCCTACACATCTTGTCAGGACAATAATCGGGTCAAAATGTAGTTCAAACCTATATGTAGTTATTGGTGATATTGCTAAGATGCATCTTATAACTAATCTGCCATGCAAAAAAGTTTTGATTACATCTTCCCGCTAAATTATAACCAATTTAGAGCAAATAACTAATATACAAGCAAGATCATCTTTCAAATATGTACAAAGTCTATGAATGTGTTACTTGGGTCGTGAACCCTTCGAACATAAAGTTGACTAATGATGCATGCACCTAAAAAGATGTTATTTTAGCAATATCCTATGTTAACTAAGAGTGGGTAGACACGGACTTGAATTTTCTATATGAAAAGGCATGTGGTCTCATGGCAGTAAAACTCTCGCTCACCCCACGTATGCACCGACTCTCTAAAGTAGGGTGATTTAAAAAAAAATTGGGAAAGTATAATGTGCAATCCGCATGTACAGTATGTGTGAGTGTCAATTTCCGAAGTGGGAGACATGAACGGAATGCCAATTTATATAAAGCGATAAACAAATAAATAATTTATATAAAATAGTTACAAATAAAGAATTTATGACACATAAGTATAATAAATCAAGACAATTAGGATGAAACAAATAACAATGCATAAAAATATAAATATTTACCTAAGTCTGTAATGGTTAGAACCTTGTGTCCCCAGTAGAGTCGCCAAACTGTCATACCCTATTTTTACCAAAGTTAAAACAAGCACAACATTATGGACTCTAAAAGAATTGATTTATATAGAGTCGCCACCTAATTTTTAAGGAAACTAAGGAAACCTATTTATTTATTAACAAATATAATTTTATTTTAATCTACGAAATCAATTTAGATTCTAGATAAGGGTTCAGATTATTCTAAAGGGAAGGGGTTAGGTATCCTTCAGAATCCATAAATGTGGTTCCCGACCAGACTTAGGTTTATTAAAAAAGAAAAAGAAAAATCAATGTTTCTAAATACAAATATCAAATATATATTAAAATAATAAAATGCGTATATTATCATAAAGTATATATATAAAGGTACGTGAAGATATATAAACAAAGTATATAACAATATGTATGAAAAGAAAAGACAAGATTTGAATTAAAAAAATCTTGTTTTAAAGAAAAAGATTACATAATATTTTTAGTGTAAAAAGTGTGAATAATTTGATTAAATATCTACATCAATTTTAATATAAATATTAAAGGTCTAAATTTTCCTAAATGCGTGGTAAGGATTGTATAAATAAAGAACATCCCCGCCCAACACCCCAAAAATAAAGATTTCATTATGATTAATATCTGTACAACTGTAAGAACATAAAAACTATAAAATACAAAATTCACTCTTTTATGGAATGCCATTTCTGACATGTATTCCCAAAAACCTGTACAAACACTCATGATAAAAATGTTAGTAACAAAAAAAATAATTAATAAACTTAGAACACATATTTGTATATAAAAATAAATTTTCGTTAAAAGTGGGCACACATAAAGTTTTGAAATATATAAGGATTTCATCATCGCCCGAATTTGTTTATTTTATTATGTATTTGTATACGTAATATCTGTCTTTTATTTACGGAGGCCTCAAAAATCGATGGAGAATTTCTTCATCGGCCAATCAAATTAACATAAAAAATATCAACAGAATAATAACGGAAATCAGAACCATTCACAATTAATTTCCAAATAATTATAACAGGCGAAATAGTGTCAACTAACATTGGAAAAATAGAATTACCAAAAAAATTAAACAACCAAATTACTTGCAAAGCAAAATTATCAAATAGTACTAATAGCAAATAAAAAGTAATCACTTAAAAATAATGCCAAAACCAGCTAAATATGAACAAACTAACACTAGTCACTCCCAAAAAAACACAAAAGGTCACTGAAAAATGCAACATATCACTAGAAAATTTGGTTTAGCCAAAAGTTAAAAACAAACAACATCAAATTGAGCCATTCTTAACAATAGCAATACCAAACAGATAGAAATTGTAAGAAAAATGAAGTAAAGAGGATGTTGAAACTAGAACAAATCAACCAAAAAAATTAGAGAACATAGCAACCAAACAAATATAATCATAGTAACACTAAGGAAAGACATAAATCTAAACAGATCTGGCGGTAACAACGGGGGAAGAGGAAAGAAAGGCTCGAAGTTCGCCGGTCTGGCGATCCAGCAGAGTAAAAGAGCGGCGAAGGGGGTGAGAGAAGGCTGGTCATTTGTGGTTTGTGGTGTCGCTCTCTGGTGAAGCTTCACCCGAGCTCTTTGCCGAAGAAGAAACAAGAGTAAAGAGACAGTGAAAAATGGAGATATGTATGAGTAGAGAGAGAGAGAAAAGATTTGATAATGAGAGAATATGTATGTGTATTTTGTGTGGTGTGTATATTTTGTGTGTTAAAAAAATAAACCCTCCTCTCATTTACTTATAATATAAGACTACACTTTTTATTAACCAAAAGAATAAGAAAATGACTCCACACGTCTCCTTAAAGCTTCCTTTAATCCTTAAGTTATTAACCGATGGATTGTTTCATCCTTTTAATTAAAAGATAAAGATTATTATTCAAAAGATAAAATGTCAACCAATCACCTCAAATGTCACATTTTTAAAAGGTGACTAGATCTTGAGTTGATTAATTTGTTGCTCTGTGTATTAAAATAAATAAGCCGACAATATCGTTTATAGACTGTATTAAATAATGCACAAGAATATGAATATCGATATATAATTATAGAAAAATATAAACAACAAATATAATTATCTTCAAAGAAATGTATTATTCTATAAACAATTAAAATTATAGTATGTAAAAAAGAATTATAGTGTTATATTATGTACATATGCAAATGACAGTGTAAAATTTTAAAATGACAATAAACTGATAAAAATCTTAAAATTTATAAAGTTAAGGATAATTATGAATGGATTATGCAAAGTTAAGATATGACAATAAATTGATAAAAACCCTAAAACAATGACGATGATCAATAATTTGTTAAAAATTGTAAGAAAATATGTGAAAAATGTATTTTATGCACTTTAACAACCAGTAAGACTGAATGCACAAATTTTAAACATGGAAATCCAAAATTGGGTGTCAACAATGATAATCAGTGCTAACAATGGCATGAATCGGATAGGTAGTAGTTTGTAATATTGACTCTGTGCCATGTGTGTGTGAGATGCTACTTAGTTCCCTTTGTGTGTTAAAACCAGAACTTGTCCGGTTAGTCTAGCCTAGATTGTAGGATAGTTGGTTAAGAAAAGATCATAGGCCATTTTTTAGTTTAGTCCACATTTAGCCTAAATGACCTTTCATGTGTGAAATAGTATCCCTTGATCCCTATTTTGAGCCTTATAGCCTATTTTTCTTTTTACACCTTTCACCTTTCCATTTGTATTACAATGAACTTGCGTTGGCCCTGGTACTTCTTGGACATTATGCACCTCAACTTAGGCAAAATGCCTAATTTGAGGGTGACTATCATAGGGGTACGTAGTGTAAAGTGGGTAGGTATATGGTTAAAATAAGAGAAAAAGATAGTATGGTTATGTGTGGTAGAAAAAGAAAAATTATGAAAAAGTAAAAGTGAAAAAAAAGAATAAAAACCCAACCTGAATGTGCAATAAAGAATAAAAAGGGAGATATAAGGATGGAATAAAAAAGAAATTGACTAATAAGTGAGAACCCAAAGTTATTATAGTGACAAGGAAGCTTAATCACTTGATATGTCTATATGTACCGTACCAGCCCCTAATCTTTAATTACAAACCGAGAAAAATACTATAGTGATCCTAACTTGACTGTCTGAATAATAAGGTAAAGAAAATAAGGGCAAGCCTCTGGTATTTGATGCATATTGATTGCAACTTCTCTTCTGAGTGTGAGTGTCTCTTGACTGTCCCTGCATTGACATACATTATTTCATATGAGTTGGGACTTTTTTGCTGCGAGGGCACTTGATTAATATTGCTAACTATTTGCTTATTTTGGGTAGTGTAACTTGTATATATTCATGGTTGTTTGTTGCTTATGTAATGTCATACCTTGATACCATTATGTCATATTGTTGTACTTCATATTCATACACAGTTGGTTTTGAAAAGTGAGATTGGAGGGGGCGTTATGTTTTAAGCTTAAAGGGTTGATTGACTGCCTTGACCAACTTAGATTCTCCTAGTTAAGCATCATTTTTGTTTTGTTGTGTTTTGTTGCCTGAGGACATGCAAATGTTCTAAGTTGAGGGTGTTGATGCTATAGAAATATAGCACTTTCGACGCTTAAAACTATAAAAATATACAAGTTTCTGAGGTTGTTTTGTTAGATATGATGCGTTTTGGGTATGTTTTGTAGAAAAATCATATTTTGGATGCTAAGTTCGTGTACAAGATGAAAAAAAATGTTTTTGGATACTTATGGGAGCAATTATGGATGTTTGAGACACTTTCTGGTTTGTTCGTGATCAAAGCATGTGACGAAATTGAAGAAGAGCCGAAAAGATAACTCTCGGCACTTGCTAAGTCAATATGTGGACTGCCATGTATCATATGTAGACAGCATGTGGGCAAATCATGTGTTAGAAGTACAAAATCCCAATAGTTGACCTGAATGATTTTTTGGTCCTGGCACTTGCGATCACCACTTGCACCCACTCTGCACGCCGCAAGTACTACCTGCGCCCAGGGTCAGGGCGCAAGTAGGGACCATAAGTAGCCACCGACCCTTTTTTCTCCTATTTTATTCGGGCTTTGATTTTAGGGTTTCCTCATGTACTATAAATATGCCTTATGTGTTTTTTAGTAGAAGACACACACTCTTGATACTCACAAACATATTTTGATTTTGAGATCTGACTTTGATCTTTGAATTCTCTTGTATTGATTTCAGTTGATTAATTCAGTTATGGTTTTGGGTTTTCATTTCTTCTTCTTACAATTTCATCTTATGCTTTTAGTCATGAACGTTGTTGATTATTTCACAAGCATGAGTGGCTAAACACCCAGAGCTAGGGTTGTGGAAATACTGGCGGATTGACGAAGTAGGGGAAGTGTTATTGTTGTTCTGAACTGATACCCATGCGTACATTGTATTATCTTTACTTTAATAGTTGTTTTAGCAATGGCCAATGTTAAGATCCCGCCTAGATTTTTGCTATTTAATCCAAAAGAGGAATATTGGCTAGGAAAAGATAATTACAACAGTAATTTAAAGTTTAATGTTGATCCATGCTACTAGGTTTTATCAAAGTAAGATGGCTATCTATTATCTAATAACTAGAGACACAAAAGGTAATAGTTAACTGGAATCAAGATAAGGGTTAATATGACAATATCTTAAAACTCAAAAGGTAAAGGGTGAAATCCATTTGCTCATCCATAAGATGGTAGATGGTACATAACTTATCAGATTTTGCATGCAAGGTATCGGGTTAGTTCAACAAAGCACGATAAGCCTACAGAGTTGATAAGCCAGGGGAAACACAATCCTAGTGTTCACCAATACTGATTACAACCAAAGTTGATATTTGCTCCTTATTCGATATTGCTATTCGAATCTCCCATTTACTTTTCTAGTTTTTGCCCGTTATTTACAGCATCCGAGATCAACAAGTCTACATATTCCCATAGGATTCGATCCCATTCTTTGTTGGGTTACTATATTTGACAACGACCGCAATCATCTTCAAGGTGAAGGTGTATTTTTGGCATTATCAATCATTTATCTCAAAGATAAAAAAAAAAAAACTACCCTAAATACTTAAAAATCTCCAAATTACACAAAACCACAACACAACAAAAAATAAAATACAATACGACACAAATCTAACCTAGACATATAGATTCTACAACCATACCGCGCCCGATAGAAAAAAAACACGTTAACAAAAACCCACGGAGTCTATGGTATACCCCACCCCCAATTAAGAACTACGCACTGTCCCCAATGCATAAAAATGATATAAATCAAAGGGAATGAGGATATACCAGGATGCACTAAGCGCCCATGTCAAGATCTTCCCCAAATGAGAGTATATCCACTGGCGAAGGCCATAATGGTGGCGGTGTACTATGAGAAGATGCACCCACAGCTAGCGGCATTCCTCTACCTATCAACGAAGGTAGTACCCATCGAATCATCGGTGGACCTTTTTAGGTCTTGCTCATATAGCCTGTCTAGATTCTGCAATTCCCTCTCTCAGCCTCTCTTGGTCCCAACTATAGGGACCACCACACCATCCTCCATGAATAAATCAATGTGTCTAGAATAACACAGAGGTGATGGATGAACAACTGGGGGTATGACTGGAGAGATTGTTGATATGTGGCTCTTAGAGAAGGAGCATACCTCTGCTCTAAGTAGCTCCACCTCCTCCCTAATATCTCCTAGATCTTGCATCTCAATTTTATTGAACTGGGCCAATACTCGACCCTTTAAATCATCTATCCTTGAGTGAAACTTAGTTCATAGCCCGGTGCACAAACTGCAGTCTAGCCTCAGTCATCTCTAGTGTAGTCTGAACCCATGGCCGGATATGCTCATTTAATATCGCTACCACGGTCTAAAAAATTTGTACCTAAGTGGAAGTCAACTATATTCTCTCCTCAATACCTAGTATATCTGGCATACTAACCTCTATAACAACATCCTTATCACTAGTGTCTATCACAGACACCACTCGCATATCGTCTGGCTATTGCACTATCATACACACGTCAAAAACTACTTTCTCATCATTCATGTTGAAGGTGATCTCATGCAAGTCCATATCAATCAACACCCTACCAGTGGATAGGAACGGTCTACCCAATATAATGGTGGATTGAGAATTCACCTCACAATCAAGAATCATGAAATCAGTGGGGAACATAAAAGATTTTACCCTTACTTCTACGTCACACAAAACACCTACCGATTTCTTCATATATGAGTCAGCCATTAATAACTTTATGGGTGTAGGTTTAAGTTCCCTCATCCTTAATAGCTTGTACACAACCAGTGGCATCACATTTACTTCTGATTCCAAGTTATATAAAGTTTGTTTGACATTGAAAGGCCCAATTGAACACGGAATGGTGACTGCACCGGGATCCTCCTTCTTTTCTACTAACGATAAAGAAGGGGTCGCACTATTAGGATGCACATTCTCATTAGGATCAACAACCCAATCCTCACCACTATCATACTTAAAATCATTATCACCCCCTGTCGACTTCTTAGACTTTGCCTCAGGTGTCTCATTGCTCTCAGTGCTATCAATCCTTAACCACTCAATAGTAGGTACAGGAAGATCATCAGCAGTGGCACTACAATTAGTGGTGATATCTAGACAACAACTGATGTTTGAAGGATTCTGCATTGTGTTACTCGGGAGGGTACCCGGCTGCCTTTGATGCAAAGTGGTAGATATCTGCCCAAACTGATGCTCTAACTGCTTCATAGCTATTACATGAGACTCAACCTTCCGGGTCAAACCTAAAATATCATCCTTGATATCTTTAAGGCTAGCCTCCTGACTTTCTTGCCCCTTCATCAGTTTGGTCGATATTTCTTCCATTCTTGATTTCGTATCTCGTCTGCCAGGTGGAATGTACTTGCCTACCTTCTCCTTGTAATCATCTTTTCATCTTCAGTCACCGTCTCTGTCCCTACTGCGTTTCTATATCTATCATTTTCATAGTTTCAACCTTGGTTTCCTTTCCCTTGGGCTCGGAAACCCGCCAGCTGACCATCCAGATACCTAGTCTCCTCTTCTAATTCAGACTCATAAGCTCTAAAAGTTACACCCTGTGCTCCTACTGCATGAACTTTCTCAGAATTCATGGTCGCAAACTGCTTTTCCAACAACCCAAGATTAGTCCTCAGTAGTACAATCTCTTGTGCTACAGAATCATCAGCTATTCTCTGGTCACAGAAAGCTCCAATAGCATAAAGGTTAGAACCCCTCTCAGCCTCTCGAGTTTTCCACCCTCGATTAGTGAGAGAAATCTAGTCTAGAATAGCAGAAGCTACTTCCCAGCATAATCTCATAAAAGCTCATCCAGAGATAGTTCCTGCCATGGATATGGAACTGACTGTTAGGGCTCTATAGAATATCTCCAATAAGCTCGTCCCTGGAATACAATGGTTGGGCACCATACTCAGCTTTTTCTTGAACCTAAACCAGGCCTCGTACATGGATTCTGACTGTAGCTGATTGAAGTTATAGACCTTATCCTTAAGCTACACTATCCTGGATGGAGGGAAGAACCGTTTTAAGAATTACCTGCGCAACTGGTTTCATGTAGTGATAGACCATCTCGGTAGTTATCCTAACCATAAAGATGCTTCTCTAGTAAGTGAGAAGGGGAACAGCCTCAGTCTAAGTGCCTTCTAATCTACCCCAGACATAGTATATGAAGTGCAGATCCCAGTTAAATTTGTCAGATACATGTTTGCATCATCTATAGGTACTCCACAAACACACCCTTTAGGTATAAGAGGTGGATCATAGCACTAGAGATATTGAACTTGACATCGGGGGGCGAAATAGGAGGAATGATGGATTCAGTATCTACCGGCTCAATGTATCCCATATCTTCTTCATCATCCTCGTACAACAGCACATACTGATATGCGGAAATTACTTGAAGACGACCTCTTCTGACTCTAATCTGATTTCCACCGAGTACTGCTCGACGGTTTGCTACCTGTCTCTACTCAACTAACTTTGCCTCCTAAGATATATGTTGAGCTTCTTCCACTCCCCTCCTCTCATTTTCAGCTTGAGTTAACAAATCACCAGTCTGTCAATCAACTATGTCCTAAACTCCTTCAGGAAGAGGGGGAGGCACATCATCACGAACCCCTCCAGGAATATCATCTCTTTTCTGTTCCATCATCCTACTAGGTGTTTGGAGGATCCTATCTGGATTCAGATTCACTGGGAGTAAGGGATTGCCTCTACTCCGTATTCTAGGCATACATTCACTGGGAGTAAGAGATTGCCTCTACTCTGTGTGCTAGGCATACACCGATGTATACCCAATTATGAACAAAAACAAAAAGAAAACCCGAAAACTACAACAACTTTAATTCACAAATCAACACCATATTCCCCAGCAACGGCGCCAAAATTTGAAAATGCCCAAGCTACAACTCCACTCTAAAAATGATGTGGTCACTGCTAAATATAGTAACCCAACAAAGGTTGGGGTCGAATCCCAAAGGAATACGTAGAATCGTGGCTCTTAACTGTTGTAATTAACGGACATAACTGGAAAAACAAATGGGGGGTTTTGAGTAGCAGTATCAAAGAAATGGAAAATATCAACTTCGGTCGTAATTAGTCATAGGTGAACACTAGGATTGTGTTCCCCCAGGATTCTCAACTCAATTAGGCTTATCATTTTTTGTTTAACCAATCCGATATCTTGTATGCAGAATTGATAAGTTATGTACCTTCTACAGTCTTTTGGACGAGCAGAAGTATTCATCCTTAACCTTTTAAGTCTCAAGATGTTGTCATATTAACCCTTATGTTGATCCCAATTAGCTATTAGCTTTTGAGTCTCTAGTTATTAGGTGAAATCTAACCATCTTACTTAGATACTACTTAGTAGCGTGGATCGACAGTTAAACTCTAAATTACTATTGCCATGATATTTTCCTAGTCACTACTCCTCTTTTGGAGTAAGTAGAAATAATCTAGGTGGGATCCTAACATTTGCAACCGCTAAGATAACTATTAAAGTAAAGATAAAGCAATGCATGATGGGTATTGGTTCTGAACAACAAGATCACTTTCCCTACTTCATCAATTCGCCAGGGTTTCCATAACCCTAGCTAAGGGTTTTTAGCCACTCATACTTTTGAAGTAATCAACAACATTCATGATTGAAAGAATAAGATGAAATCACAATAATCACAGGTAAAAACCCAAAATCATAATTAAATTAATCAACTAAAATCAATGCAAGAGAGTTCCAAGACAAAAATCAAATATCGGAATAAAAATATATTTGTGAGTATCAAGAGTGCATAGCTTCTACTAAAAAACACTAAAGAGGTATTTATAGTACATGAGGAAAACCTAAAACCAAAGACCGTATGAAATAAGATAAAAAAGGGTCGGTGTCTACATGTGGTTTCCACATGCGGTCTGGCCTTGGGCGCATGTGGTGACCGCATGTGCCCAGACAAAAATTTCCTGCAAGTTAGCTCTCAAAATTTTGGACTTTTGACAGATGCCTTGGTCACATGTTGTCAACATGTGTTATATGTGGTCCATATATTGGCTTAGCAAGTGTCGGAAGTTATTTTTTCATCTCTTCTTCAATTATCGCACATATTTTGGTCACGAACAATCTAGAAAGTGTCATAAACACCCATTATTGATCACATAAGTAGCCAAAAACACCTTTTTCCCTCTTTTTCACGAACTTAGCATCCAAAACCTAGTTTTCTGCAAAACATACCCAAAATGTATCATAGCTAATAAAACAACCTCAGAAACTTGCATATTTTCCTTATTTTAAGCGTTGAAAGTTCTATATTTATATAACACATGATCCAAACACTATTAGAACCACAAGAAGTATAAGGTAACCTAGTCATGAAGTCCATAGTGATCCATTCTTATTTCCACACAAGAATGGGTAACTCTAAAGCAAACCAAGAGGCCTCAAATGCTCGACCTTCATAGGCAATGAGCTATAAAATTTGCTACATACTTCCTTATACCACCCATTAATAGTGTTGTCTCAAATCATGATACATCTTAGTCACTCTTAGATGAATGGAAAACTTGGAACAATGAGCCTCCTCTAATATCGACCTCACCCAATCACCTATTCGTGGTATGCAGACTCGACTGTCAATCCTCAAAACACCATTTGGATTAAATGAGGCTTTCTTAGCCTCACCACCACTCAACACCTTATCCCAATCTCCCTCAATCCAATATCGTTAAACTAATAAGTCTGAATCTACTCCATCAATGAAGACTTAGCCTCCACAAATGCTAAAACATGCCCAGGTGTCAAAATATAAAGCCTAGCCATCTGGTTAGCCAAAGATGGAACCTCTCAGGCGAATGGCCTCTCCTGGGTCAAAAGATGCGCCAAGATACCCACGCTAGTCGACTTTCGACTCAAAGCATGCGCAACCACATAAGCCTTCTAGGATGATAGAGAATAGTAAGGTCATAATCCTTAAGCAACTCAAGCCAACAATGTTGACTCATATTATGATCTCGCTGGGTGAAGATATACTAAAGCCTACGATACTCCAAGAAGATCTAACAACAGATTCCATACAAGTAGTTCCTCCACAACTTCAAAGAAAAAACAACCGTGCAGAACTCCAAATCATGGGTAGGGTAATTCTTCTATTTGGGCTTTAACTAACGAAAATCATACACAATTACCTTACCCTCCTACATAAACACAACACCTAACCCAACACCTGAAGCATCACATAAGACGATAAAACCTATGTCTTACTAGGGCAAAGTCAAGATAAAAGTTGATGTCAACAAATCCTTGAACTTTTGAAAGTTCACCTCACACGCATTGGACCACAAAAAGGAAATCTTCTTATAAGTCAACTTGGTCAATGAAGCCACAATAGATGAAAAACACTCAATAAAACATCGATGGTAACATTCCAAACCAACAAACTCTGAGTTTTGATAGAAGAAGTAGGCCTACCCCAATCATGAACCGCTGAAATCTTGGCATAATCAATCATAATACAATCTTTGGTCACCATATGACCAAATAATGAAATAGACTCCAACCAAAACTCATATTTGGAGCAATCCGCAAATGCTCTTCATGATCGGCCTCAGTCTTGGAATAAACCAAGATATCATCTATAAATATAATAACACAGAAATCGAGATACGGTTAAAATATTCAGTTTATCAACTCCATAAACGTGATTGAGGCATTGGTCAACCTGAGGGACATAACCAAGAACTAATAATGACCATGCTGAGTTTGAAAAGTTGTCTTCGAAATATCCAAAGCTCTAATCCTCAACTGGTAATACCCAAATCTTGAATCAATCTTTGAAAAAACACTTACGCACCCTAAAGTTGATAAAAAAAATCATTAATATGAGGAAAATTATACTTATTCTTAATCGTCACCTTATTCAACTACCGATAATCAATACACATATTCATAGACCCATTCTTTCTTTTCACAAATAAGACAGGCGCACCCTAAGGTGATACACTAGGTCAGATTAATTCTTTATCTAACAACTCCTACAATTGATCCTTCAATTTTTTCAACTCTGTTGGGGCCATCCTATAAGAAAGAATACAGACTGGCTTGGTGCCCTACTCAACATCAATGGAGAAGTCAATATCACAATTTGAAGGCATACCAAGCAAGTCCGTAGGGAAAATATCTATAAACTCACAGACAATACAAACAGAATCCAAAAGAGGCAGGGAATCAATACTAGTATCACAAATATAGGCTAAATAATACAAATACCCTCTCTCTATCAATTGTGAGCCTAAACAAAGGATATAACTCTCCTGGGACCTGAATGAAGCACACCCTTCTAAGCTATCCTTGGAACACCTGACAGAGCTAAAGCCATGATTTTAGCATAACAGTTTAGGAAAACATAATAAGGAGTTACCAATCCATACCCAATATGACGGCAAATCTACTATGTCTAGGATAATCAGGTCTACCCAAGTTTTACGGCCTGCAAAAGTCATAACACAAGATTGGTGCACTCGATCCACCACTAAAGAATCTCCTATGAGGGTATATACATAGATATGCATGGAAAGAGGCTCACTAGTAGAACCAAAACTCAAAGTAAAGTATGCAAACACATAGGAGAAAGTTGACCCCAGATCAAATAACACCGATGCAAATCTAAAACAAACAAGGATGATGTCTGTGATAACAACATCAGAAGCCTATTCCTCTAGTCTGGCAGGTATAGCATAGCATTGTCCACGTCTACCACCTGACTATGTAGCCCCGCAATAACCACCATGGGCTCTACTACCTATACCTCACATACCCCTAGTAGAACCTTCACCACTTACCGTTGATTTAAGAGTGCGCCTAAAAATATGGTGGGGATAGTCCTTGGTCAAATGGCTAACCTCATCATATATAAAGCAAACTCTGCAACCCAGTTCAATAGGGGAATCCATGACTGAGCTAGAACGACCACCCAAAGTTGTTGAACTAGAAAATCCACTACCTACATCCTATAAAGCTGCTTGCACAGGTTGTCCATGATGCCTATCGAAGCCTCTAAAATCTCTTCCTCAAGGAGTATGACCTCTGAACTCGCCCTATCGATCCACCCTCTAGGCGCCTCCCTGAGATGCTCAAAGAATGGACTCAATTATTTGCATGTGATCCACTATACTTTGAAATGATGCCCTTGACACTACAATCTGGGGAGTAGCAAGATTAAGTGAAATATCCAACCCCTTTACGAACTTCTAAATCTTCTCAAACTCAGTGGAAATACTAGCATAAGAATATCTAAGTAAGGCATGGAAATGTGTTTCATACTCTACAATAATCATGGATCCTTGCTCCAAGTGACCAAACTCATCTATCATATGATCCCTCAGAATAAAAGGCACACATCAGCCCATAAAGGCCCTAACAAATTGATCTCAAGTCATCTCTAGCGAACCAAAAGGTCTACAACTAACAAGTAACCTCTACCAATCCCTGGATGCATCTCTCAACTAGTAAGTAGTGTAAGCAACCCCATGCAAAACAAGCAATCTATGTTTATGCAACTTCTCACGACAATCAATCAAGAACTCATAAGCATCCTTGCCCACAACATCATGAACTTGGGTGGACCTAAACGTGTGAATCTCTCAAACCTCTTCTAATCATCAAAAGAGATAATTGTACTCGTAATAATAGGAGACATAGTAAATTTGGCCAGTTGAGACCCTACCTGAGGGGGTAAGATAGATCATGGCTAAACCCTTAATCTCAAAATAATATACTCGAATACCAACACAAAAGGAGGAACATTACTCAGAGTTTGTAGAGTATCATAAGTAGATGTCGGTACCACACTTAAAATTATATGAACATCATAGGCAGACATGGGCATAGGAAGGGGTATAATACTCGAAGTTGGATGAACGCCAGATGCACTCAAAGGAACACCCTCCAAATAAGTCAGAAAGTGAATCAATAGACCCTCCAAGATTGGGTAGAATAATATTGTGAAACCTGAGTAGGCCCTATGTCTCAAGCATGCTCAACCTGAGGCTCGGAGGAGAGCCACTTAGTACTAGCTCTGGACGGGGAAGATCCTTGTTCTTGTCCTCTACCTTGGGCTCCTCCATGACCCGCAACTCACCCCTAGATTGGGCTCTCTCCTTCGATGATGGCTCTACATCTCTAGTCTCATAGGATGTATTTCTCACCATATATGCAAAAAAGAGTAAAAAATAATAACAAAATAAGGAAAGCTTCCTAAAGATATTTTATAGACTCTCAAAGATAGATACGGACATCTATGTGCTAATTCGTGAGACTCTACTAGACACCCTGTTCTTATACTAATTAGACCAATAAACCTGGAGACTTTGATACCGATTTGTCACGACTCAAAAACTAAGAGTCGTAATGGCACTTTTTGTGACAAGGTTTGACAATTACGCCAATCACCCAAACTAATATGAAGTGAGAAAAAACACCAAATACCAAGGTGAGGATTCAAAAATGAAGCCAAACCATACATATACAATAATATCAGAAAAATACATAATAACGATACGATAATTCACCCCAAAATTTGATGTCACAGTGTAAAAATCAACTAAGTACATCTCGAAGTCAAAATATACAAGCGATAAACTAAAAATAAACATAATTTATCTTTAAATACGAAACAAGACATTAACTATATAAGAAGAGGTAATAGATAACTCTAGAAGCATAAACTGACCGCTACCTCAAAAATACTCCATGCACCACCCTAAATCAGCTACCACACGATGCACTCATACCTGGATCTGCACCAAAAGAACGCAGTAGGGATTAGTACGGTCCATTTGCACTCAATAGGTATCATAGGCCGACTGAGAAAAGTAAAAAATAATGAATATAAAATACACATTATGGGCACATCACCTGCAATCAGAAAATATCCCAAATGGTAGCCCACATCGTTTCCACTAATAGTTATAAAATATACACATATACTAAATACAAGTACGAGAGAGAAACACAAATAGATAGGCATCATTCAAGCATGAAAATACAACATAGAATATACACAATGTATGAAATGTAATGTAGATGATGATGATGATGATGTGATATGTACGAGGTTGTCACACAACCTCTGTATACACCTATCGAGCTCAGCTCCTGAGGTAGGACCCATGGGGGTTTCGCAACCCATATACGATCCAATAACCATTACCAATACCAATCCAATATCCATAACTTCTCTTCAACATATGTTCTATGGTAGAGGATTTTTAGAGATATCACATTTTCTTTCAAAAAACCCGTATTTTCACGGTGGTACCAATGCCTTATGAATTTACATGATAGGAGGATGTAATACTCACAACCAACCATAGTGAGAATTTCAAAATCCAACTAATATACTAAGCACGTGAGCCAGAAATTCACCCAATAAGCCAACAATCCATGATCCAATATAATCCATATACTAATAGAGTAAGATGTACAATAATATCCCATTGACACAACATAAATTCCAACTTAAGCAATTTCCACCAAGTAGAAAACAACCAAATATACAATTACTAGGCCTACAATATCATATAAAACCCCACACAGTCATACATAACAAATAATGTCTCAAAACCATCAAATAACAAAAATATAGGCTCCCACATGGGTGCAAACAATAACTAAACCATTTCCATGGTTAGTTTCTATACACATAATATGTTTTTATATCAATATTAACTACCCAACCCAGTCTAAAGAAAGTTAAGCCAAAACATATCTTAAACGAAGAAAATTTGATCCAAAAGCCTTCAACACGGAGCCTTCTCCTCGGGAACGGACTTGAAATCAACTAAAACATATAAATACAGAATCTTTACATCAAAAAATCCAATGATACCTATATTGGCCATCTCTGAGTTGGCGTCAAAATGAATCCCTAAAATGGGTTTTCAAAAAAGATGGATGAAATTAAATTTTAGTTCAAAAATATATCAACCATGATTAAAGGAACCCATAGAAGAAAATTTAGGTGAAAACGGGTTGGAATTGGGGTTTGAATTGAAGAAATACTAGTTTAGGCTTTTCATGCCAAAATCCCCAAATTTCACGTTTGAAATCAAATTTTAACAAGCTTTATGACAAAAAACAAAGAAAATTAATTGAAATAGGGATTTGGAACTTACTGAAGCTTGAAAATGGAAGAAATCATGAAAAAACTCTAAAACTTAAAGCTCCAAGTTTAAAAAATGGTAAAAAATTTGAGAAAGAGATATTTGTATTACTCAGGTGCTGCTTAAGCAGACACTGGACCGCTTAAGCGATACCTGCCCAGTCTGCACATGTTGCTTAAGTGGATCACATGCCTCTTAATAGGCGGTTGCTAAGCAAAGTGAGTATCTCTTAAGTTATACTTAGCCGATCAAGCCAGTTCGCTTAAGCGACTGGCTGGATACTTAAGCGGATGCATCAGTTGAGTGGTGCATTAGCTAGAGACTTAGACATTTCCAAGTCTCCACCAACTCCTCAAGATTCATTCAGGATTTTGAGAATGAAAACAAACTATGCTATCCTATCAAACTCGGCACTTTAGACTCAATGGCGATATCAGATGTTCAAAAGAACATCATTTTCATAAAATTGACCCCCATGACCTAATTTCACAATTTTTCTAACTGAGGATCGAAATGAGATATCAAAGCCGTAAAACTATACCAACAATGTTACCAACTTAAAATCAATGTTCTGGATCAGCTGGCATAGTTCATTTTGTCATCGGATACAAAGACCAATAAATGTTGACCAAACTCAACTTAAAGCCTTTTTAACCTCCAAAAATCACAAACTTGCAAAAATCACACCTAAATGCATTGGGAACCATGCCGGTCATCCCCACACACCAAAAATACCACAAATCAACCATGAGGAAGGGTAAAATAGTCAAATCACATAAAATAAATAATTCACAAAAATTAAGTCATTACGTGTATGTGTGTGTGTGTTAGTGGAATTATCTTTAGAAAAAAATTGATATGGATTGATGTGACATTGACATGATGCGTGTGTAATGTACTCTCCATTGTGAGAGTGGTATTAAAATTTTAGGGTGATATTTAATTCACTTGAAAGTTGTTTAAGGGGGTAAATAAATACTTGTGGAGTTAAATGTTTAAAGTAAGTTTGGGGATGTTTTGATGTCTTTTCTCAACCTTTAATTTGCACTTGAATTTTTGAAATTATTTTGAATCTTTCAATGGAGATTCTAATTATGGAGAATTTCTCAGTCACAGTTAGGTGACATAACTTAACAAGTTTATTTTTCTCCATTATAAAGGCAACAACATGTTTTTCTCATGTGATGATTGCGAGATGCCTATGTACTAAATTGACTTTCTTCTTGTTCCTAATAGGTTTTAGATTTAAGACAACAACTGAAAGATTGCTCAATCCCTCATAAGTAGTTGTGAATTAATGTTTTCTCCATTTTCTACCTGATTTAAACTAGGTATATTTTCACATTTGTTGGGTAAAAGATGAAAGGTCTATACGAGAGATATCCCTTTCTAATTGGCAGTGGCTTTGCTTATTGATTAGGTCAAAAAAGGAAGGCCTGTGTGAGAGAATTAAGGGGATCTGATTGTCACGATCTGAAACAAATCCCTAGCTAAGACATGATGCTCGAAACCATAAGTGATTTCAAGCTAACTTTTGGCATTATATAGTGTAACGCCCCAAAAATGAGTCCCTAGATGCTACACGGTGCTCCGAATTACAAGTAGTCCCGAACTAAACCTGAAAGCCTGTTACTCATTCTGATGACTCAAATAAAGGTAATATAAGCATGTGGTACACTAAAATACTAAAATACAGTCTGAACTGAACTGAGTTTAATTGCATGAAATGTCTGAAAGTACATAACTAAGAAAAATCTGAAGAACAAACACTGAAAAACTGCAATGTATCTAATAGTCAGACAAGCCTCTAATGCTACTACTAGAGAGTCGCTGGGAAAAACCCTCAGCTGACTCGAACAGTCTGATATAACTGAATAACAAATCTAGAATGCTGGAAATCTGAATAACTGGGTCCCCGAACTATGAGGACTCACCATTGTCGAGATGTAGAAAGAGATGCTCACAGTCAATAACGCTGCAGGAATTGAGCACCTGAACCTATATTATGAGAAAATGTAGCACATAGACATATATGTGGATCAGTACTTTTGAAATGTACTGAGCATGTGGGGGTGAATGCATAAGTAGAAATAATATCTCAATGTTATCAAAATTCATAAAATATTCATGTTAAATGTAGAAGACTCACATAAGCAGGAATATCTGAAAACTGGAAAAACAATCATAACCATGGATAGCAAAACATACTGCATAAATTAAGTGAGTCATAATAGTTAGTTCTAAAAGTTGTACTTTTACTCTTTCTACTAGTGAAATAAGTAGGACTGAAGTCAAGTCTATTTTCAAATCATGCGGGCTAAGTGTAAAAGGACTCACCTTTGTATCTGTAAACTAAAAGCTGAAATCTCATAGCTAATGTCTTATGTAAAAAAATATTTAAATAAAATCGTGAGCCTTTAACCTAATCAAGTGATCACAATCTGTATCTGTATCCATATATAAATGGCATATAATCTGAATTTGTACCTATGTTGGCTCGTAGTTCTGGGGAAGTAGGATGCACTAAACCCAACTTTCCGCTTAGTGCTAAATACTACTCCCTTTAATCTGTATGCTCATTTTATAGGAAATCCACTTTAAAACTAGCATAAGGGTTTACAATGAAAACCATTTATGCATCTATTTACTTTAAACTGTAATCAAAACTGTAATCAAATCTGTAAAGTGGATTCCATATCTAAATTGAGGATCTAAAGATCAAATCTTTCTCAAAGTTTGAATATAAGCTAGTCATAGGGTGCTTAAAAGCAAAATCTTCTCAAACTATCAATATTCAAACTAGGTCTTAATAACCCATGCTTTAAATTCATGTCAAATCAAAATAATACTTCATGCTCAATAATCTACTTGAAAACTTCAATAATTTCAGTCAAGATAATGAAATCAAAATCACAAGATAAACCTTATGGATCAAAACATGAGTATGTGAAATCTTGATGCACAAAAGCCTTGGAATCTCATGCTTTCTTTCATATAACTTGCAACATAATATTATTCTTAAATCTCAATTGAAAATCTTTAAATCAAGAATAAATAGAGGAGAAAAAGCATGCACTTTAACACTTAAATCACTTTACAAATCCATAAACTCAAAATAAGATAAGTTGGGTATGAACCCTAATCGCAATATACGTAAATTCAACTTTAAAACTAGTTTGGGCACAGAGATGAAAGAGTATCCTTGTTCATAACCCCACATACCTTGCTTGAAGAATTAAATGTAAAATCTTAAACCTTTGACTTTGTAATGGTGTTCTTGAAGCTTCTTCTTGAAGTTCTTAAACCCGGAACTTTGGATTATAAGCTTTCTTGGAGTAGGAGTTATGGGATTGTTCTTGATTCTTGGAACTAGGGTTTTGTTCTTGGAGAAGAAAAAGATAAATAATGAAGCATCTATACTATTTGGGGCTAAAGTTGTGTGTTTGGGGCAGATTTGGGTGACGGTAAATCACTCAAATGCCCCCATAACCTGTCATTTAACACACAAAAACTGGGCATCAACGTGATGCGATGCAATTAGCGATACATTGCATTGTCTACATCGATGTGGCCATCAACGCGGCGCGGCGATATCACATCGAGGTTCTGTTTTGGCCAAACAAACATGCCCTAATTCTTCTCTAAAAATTCCAAAACTCACCCCGAAGGTACTATGGACTACCCTGATCATGAAACAACTTACAAATTGACATTCCAACATCGAAAAAGTCGAGAATAAAATTGTCAAAGTTTAGAGGCCAAAAGTGAGACTAATTCTTCAACACATAGTTAAAAAATTTAGGTCCTAAGTCTCTAATGTGCCTCTTTTGAGCTGAATTGAACTAGAAAGAATACGGGGTATTACAATATCTCCCCCTTGAGAACATTCGTCCTCGAATGAGACTAGTTAAACTGATGATACTAGAGAACTGAGACTATATACTGGCATGCACAACTGAAACCAAAATTGTATGACTGAATCTAAAACATGATGAGCTACTAAACCAATCTATGAGTGCATGAATTGACATAAAGATAACCATATAACTGAGACTGGAAATGAACTGAGTTAAGGAAGACTTTTACCTTGTGCTGAATCTGAGTTTGTGGAGAAGAGGTGAAGGTACTTGATTTGCATGTCTGCTTCTGCTTCCCAAGTGGCACCCTCAACAGACTGTTTTTGCCATAGAACTTTAACCAAGGGAACTTCTTTGTTCCTTAGTCTACGGATTTGGTGATCAAGAATCTCTACTGGAAGCTCTTCGTACAAGAGGCTATTCTGAATATTTGTGCTTTCTAGAGGGACTATAACAGCTGAATCATCCATGCACTTCTTCAATAAGGATACATAAAACACTGTGTGAACTGATGACAAGTCTGCGGCTAGCTCAAACCCATACACTACCTTCCCAAAATATCTCAAAATCCTGTAGGGACCTACATACCAGGTACTAAGCTTCTTCTTTTTTTTCAAATCTCTTCACCCCCTTTATGGGTGAAACCTTCAAATAAATAAGATCATCAACCTCAAACTCAAGATCTCTCCTTCTTACGTCTACATAAAATTTATGACGACTCTGAGCTGCTTTCAATCTCTCTCGAATCAACTGAACTTTCTCCATGGCTTCAAACGTCATATCTAGCCCAATCAAAGTGGCCTCACCTACTTCGAACCAACCGACTAGTGACATACATCTTCACCTATATAGAGCTTCAAATTGGGCCATTTGAATGCTAGAATGGTAACTGTTGTTATAGTCAAACTCAATCAACGACAAGTGATCATCCCAACTGCCTTTGAAATCAAGAACACATTCCCTCAACATATCCTCGAAGGTCTGAATGGTCCTCTTTTCCTGACCATCTATCTGCAGGTGAAAAGCTAAACTAAGATGAACTTGGGTACCAAGACCCTTCTGAAAGGCTTTTGAAAACTGCAAGGTAAACTAAGTAACCCTATCTGAGATAATAGACAAAGGAATTTTGTGCAATCTGACCAACTCTCTGATATACAACTTAGCGTAATCTTCAGCTATGTAGGACGTGTGAACTGGCAAGAAATAAGCTGATTTGGTCAATCTGTCTACTATAACCCAAATCGAATTATGCTGCCGACGCGAATGGGGTAATCTAGTCACAAAGTCCATATTCACCTATTCCCACTTCCAAGTGGGAATACCAAACTCCTGCAATATATCACCGAGACTTTGGTGCTCTACATTAACCTTTTGACAAGTTGCACACTTGGCTATAAATTCATCTATATCTTTCTTCATACCACTCCATCAATAGACTTCTCGCAAGTTGCGGTACAGCTTAGTGGCTCCTGGATGAATGGAGTAACATGCACCATGTGCTTCTGCCATAATCCGCTATATCAAATCATCAACACATAACACAGACAATCTACTCTGGTACCTCAACACACCATCTCCCTCATGGGAGAAAACCTCTACCTTTTGGTCTTTAACTGACCCCTTCAGTTTGACCAAACTAGAATCCCTGTCCTGTTTCTCTTTCGCTTCAGAAATAAGAGAAGATTCTGAACTACTTTGAACCTAAACATTTCCCTCAACTAATTTAACCAACCTCACACCCAATCTAGATAACCAGTGAACTTCCCGAACTAGTTCTCTCTTATCATTCTCCACATGAGCAACACTGCCCATAGACAGCCTACTAAGAGCATCTGCCATAATATTTGCCTTACCTGTATGATATAACATACTCATGTCATAATCTTTCAATAACTTTAACCACCTTATCCGATGAAGATTTAACTCCCTCTGGGTAAACACATACTGTAAATTTTTATGGTCCGTAAACACATCAACATGCACCCCATAAAGATAGTGCCTTCAAATTTTCAAAGTAAATACAATAGCAACTAACTCAAGGTCATGGGTAGGGTAATTATTTTCGTGAGGCTTAAGCCGTCTAAAGACATAGGCTATAACCTTGCCTCTATACATCAAAACACAACCCAAACCAATCCAGGAAGCATCATAATACACAACGAATCCATCTGTACTATTAGGTAGTGCTAAAACTGGAGCTGAAGTGAGTCGAGTCTTCAACTCCTTAAAACTCTTCTCACAGGTGTCTGACTACTGAAACTTAACTTTTTTCTGAGTTAATCTAGACATAGGGGATGCAATAGATGAGAAACCCTCAACAAAATACCGGTAATAGCCAGCTAAACCCAAGAAACTTCTAATGTCTGATGGAGAGATAGGTCTAGTCCAGTTTCTTACTACTTTTGTCTTTTGGGGATCAACTCTAATGCCCTCACTGGAAATAATATGACTGAGAAAAGCTACTGACCTTAGCCAAAATTCTTATTTGTTGAATTTGGCGAACAATTGGTGATCTCTAAGAGTTTGCAACACAATTTTAAGATGGTCTACATGGTCATCCTCACTACGAGAATAAACAAGGATATCATCAATAAATATATGACAAACATGTCTAGATACTGTTTGAACACTCTGTTAATCAAGTCTATGAAGGTTGTTGGGGAATTCGTTAGACCGAAGGACATGACTAGAAACTCAAAATAACCATAATGGGTTATGAAAGCCGTGTTTAGGATATCACATTTCTTTACTCTAAGCTGATGATATCCGAATCTAAGGTCTATCTTGGAGAAGTAACCTGCACCTTGGAGTTGATCGAATAAGTCATCAATCCTAAGAAAAGGATACTTATTTTTTATTGTGACTTTATTTAGCTGACGATAGTCAATGCATATTTACAAAGAACCATCTTTCTTTTGCACGAATAGGATGGGAACGCCCTATGGGGAGACACTGGGGCTTATGAAACCTTTACCTAAGAGGTCTTTAAGCTGCCTTTTTAATTCTTTAAGCTCGGCTGGAGCGATATGATATGGAGGAATAGAGATGGGCTGAGTATCTGGGAGAAGGTCAATACCAAATTCTATTTCCCTATCGGGAGGTACCCCTGGCAAATCATTGGTAAAAACTTCAGGAAACTCATTGACTACATAGACTTACTAAACTATTGGAGCCTCAGACTTAGTGTATTTGACTCGAACTAGATGATAGATGTACCCCTTTGAGATCAACTTTTTGGCTTTAAGATAGAAAATAAAATAACTTTTGGGATACACTGAATTACCTTCCCACTCAAAGACTGGCTCATCTGGAAACTGAAACTTCACCACTTGGGTGCGATAATCTATAGTATAGATGCATAACAGGAATGGAGCCAATCCATACCAATAATAAGGTTAAAGTTGACCATATCTAACTCTATTAAGTCTGCTAACATGATATTATGAAGGACAGTGATAGGACATTTTCTATAGATCTATTTGGCAACAATTGACTCACCTTCTGGGATAGAAACAAAGAAGGGCTCAGAAATCTTTTCAGGACCTACTTTAAAATTTACTGCAACTAATGGGTTCACATAAGAGAAACTCGACCCAGAGTCTAACAATATATAAACATCAAGATGAAAGACACGAAGCATATTAGTAATAATATCTGGTGAACTCTCCTACTCCTGACGGGATAGTAAAGCATAAAACCAATTCTGGCGTTGACCGCCACCGGTACTAGATAATGTGCCCTGAGGAGGTACTGGGTAGCCTAGAGGAGCTGGTTCACTAGTATCCTAAGTCTGGGGACAAGCATCCCTGATTCCCTGCTTAGCATGCGGACACTCTTTGATTCCACGACCCAACTTACCACAACCATAACAACCTTTCTATCCTAACAAGCACTCACCAAGATGATTCTTACCACACTTAGTACATGGAGGATAAATGGGTTTTCCACTCACACTATTCTAAAATCTGGCTATAGAAGTCTTACCATATTGCTCCTGCCTAGCCCCGAGGATAGGAGCACTGGCTAAAGACGATGCTGGCATAGATGAATGATTCTGAAACTGTGAATGATTTCCCCCTCCAAACTTAGTCTAGCCATAATCAAACTGCCCGGTTCTAGCTTTCTTGTTTCCCTTCTCTCCCCCTTTCAACTTGTCTGTCTCAATCTATTGTGCATGAATTATTAGTATAGCAAGATCTATATCCCCAATAAGCATGGTAGTCCTACACTCCTTGACTACCAAACCAGATACTCTAGTAACAAACTACTCATACTAGCCCTAGTGTCAGCCATCGTATCAGGGGCATACATAGACAACTTATTGAACTTAAGGTAGTACTTTTTCACTATCATCGAGCCCTACCTCAAGTTCACAAACTCCTCTACCTTAGCTTCTCTTATTCCACGTGGAAAGAACCTATCTAGAAATACAACCTGAAATATTTGCCAACACATAGGAGTTGCATTCTTACCTCTACTATTTTTCCACATAACCGCCCAATCATACGCTACATCCTTCAGCCTATAGGATGCCAACTCTACACTCTCATCTTCAGTAATATGCATAATCTAGGTGATCTTTCTCACATCATCTAAGTAAAGTCGTGGGTCCTCACCTACCTTTCACCCGAAAAACTCAGGGGGATTCATCCTCGTGAAGTCGCAAATTCTAGTTGCTGCTAAATCCTCATTCTACTAAAGTGGGACTATCGTCTGATGGTTGCCCTGAACATTAGCAATCACAACTTGGGCCAACGCCTGAAAAGCAACCCGAAATTCAGCATGGGATACATTCTCATTCAGAGGATCAGCAGGCTGAGGTGGCTGGTTATCATTTCTGCATGCATTAGCTTGGTAAGAAGGCATTCTCAACTTTCATGTAAGAGCATGAGTTAAAAGAAGATAGAGACATTGTAAGCACAATAGATCATAAAAGAAAGAGATAGTTTCCTAAAATGTCCCGCAGCCTCTTGCTCATAAATGTGGCGCGCTTCACACCAATGACCAAGACTCTACGTAACGCGGCTTGTCTGACTCCCTAGGACTCTTATAATCTTAGGCTCTGATACCAAGTTTGTAACACCCCGAAAATAAGTCCCAGGACGCTACACGGTGCTCTGTACTACAAGTAGTCCTGAGCTAACCCTGAAAGCCTACTACTCATTCTGATGACTCAAATAAAGGTAATATAAGCATGTGGTACACTAAAATACTGAAATATTGTCTGAACTAATCTGAGTTTAATTGTATGAAATGTCTGGAAGTACTTAACTAAGAAAAATCTGAAGAACTAATACTGAAAAACTGCAATGTATCTAATAGTTGGACATGCCTCTAATGCTACTACTAGAGAGTCATTGGGACAGACCCCCAATTGACTCAAACTGTCTAACATAACTGAATAGAATAATCTGGAAAACATAAAATCTGAATAACTGGGTTCCCAAACAATGAGGACTCACCAATGTTGGGATGTAATAGAGATGCTTACGGTCAATCACACTACTGGAATTGAGCACCTGAACCTACATTATAAGACAATGTAGCACATAGACATATATGTGGGTCAGTACTTTTGAAATGTACTGAGCATATGGGAGTGAATGCATAAGTAGAAATAATATCTCAATGTTATCAAAATTCATAAAATATGCATGTTAGATGTAGATGACTCACATAAGCTGAAATATCTGAAAACTAAAAAAAATCATAACCATGGATAGCAAAACATACTGCATAAATCGAGTGAGTCATAGTATTTAGTTCTGAAAGTTGTACTTTTACTCTTTCTACTAGTGAAATAAGTAGGACTGAAGTCAAATCTGTTTTCAAATCATGCAGGCTAAGTGTAAAAGGACTCACCTTTGTATTTGTAAACTAAAAGCTGAAATCTCATAGCTAATGACTTATGTAAAACAATAGCTGAATAAAATCATGAGCCTTTACACTTAGTTTCTAAAAGCTTTTTCTGTTATTCTTTTCTGTTAGGATTACTCTTTTCTGTAGGGAATTCTTTTAAAAATTATTCTGTAAAGCTTTGCTATTAGGGAGGTTCTTCTAACCGACATACACTATGTGAGCTATCATAGTGTCTAACATCTAGTTCCTTTATGGGAAAACCTTAGGGTCGGGAGAGGTGTCATACTCTTGACAAGGAGTATAACCTAATCTAAGTGATCACAATCTGTATCTGTATCCATATACAAATGGAATATAATCTGAATCTTTACTTACGTTGGCTCGTAGTTCTGGGGAAGTAGGATGCGCTAAATTCACACTTCCCACTCGGTGCTAAATACTACTCCCTTTACTCTGTATGCTCATTCTGTAGGAAATCCACTTTAAAACTAGCATAAGAGTTTACAATGAAAATCAGTTATGCATCTATTTACATTAAACTATAATCAAAACTACAATCAAATCTTTAAAGTGGATTCCATATCTAAACTGAGGATCAAAAGATCAAATCTTTCTCAAAGTCTGAATATAAGCTAGTCATAGGGTGCTTAAAAGCAAAATCTTCTCAAAATATCAATATTCAAACTAGGGCTTAATAACCCATGCTTTAAATTCATGTCAAATCAAAATAATACTGCATGCTCAATAATCTTCTTGAAATACTTCAATAATTTCAGTCAAGATAATAAAATCAAAATCACAAGATGAATCTTATGGATCAAAACATAAGCATGTGAAATCTTGATACACTCAAGCCTTTGAATCTCATGTTTTCTTTCATATAACTTGCAACATAATATCATGTTTAAATCTCAATTGAAAATCTTTAAATCAAGAATAAATAGAGGAGAACAAGCATGCACTTTAACACTTAAATCACTTTACAAATCCATAAACTCAAAATAAGATAAGTTGGGTATGAACCCTAATTGCAATATACGTAAATTCAACTTTAAAACTAGTTTTGGGCACAAGGATGAAAGAGTATCCTTATTCATAACCCCACATATCTTGCTTGATGAATTGAATGTAAAATCTTGAACCTTTGACTCTCTAATGGTGTTCTTGAAATTCCTGAACCTAGAACTTTGGATTATAAGCTTTCTTGGAGTAGGAGTTATGGGATTGTTCTTGATTCTTGGAGCTAGGATTTTGTTCTTGGAGAAGAAAAAGATGAATAATGAAGCATCTATGCTATTTGGGGCTAAAATTGTGTGTTTTGGGCAGATTTGGGTGAGGGTAAATGACTCAAATGCCCCCACAACTCGTCCTTTAACACGCAAAAACTAGGCACCGACGCAATTAGCGATGCGTCATATCATCTACATCGATGCGGCTATCAATACGGTGATATCCCGTCGAGGTTTTGTTTTGGCCAACCAAACATTCCCCAATTCTTCTTCAAAAATTCCAAAACTCACCCCGGAGGTACTATGGACTACCCTGATCATGAAACAACTTAGAAATTGACATTCCAAGGTCGGAAAAATTGAGAATAAAGTCATTAAAGTTTAAAGGCCAAAAGTGCCACTAAGTCTTCAACACTTAGTTAAAAATTCTAGGTCCTAAGTCTCTAATGTGCCTCTTTTGAGCTGAATTGAACTAGAAAGAATTCGGGGTATTATATATACTAAGCATAATATAAGATATTTAAGCAAAAATTGCAATAAGATCATCACATATGTTCTAAAACATTTCTAAAAGTCATATTGAACATCGTACCAAGCCCGAAGAGCCAACATAAATCATACTCTAATGTCTGAAAGTCTCTAAATTGAATAACATGATATGTCAGGAAAAGACCCTCGACTAACCTCAAAATAATGACTAAAGTAAATAAAAAAGAAGCAACTAAACTAAGTCTCTGAATAATGAGGACTCGTCACTGCTAGAGTCTGAGTTAATGGCCAACTAGCCATGTGTGTGAGAGTGAGTGTCTTAATATACATCACATAAAAAAATATAGGAAAAAAAATATGTGATCAGTATATTTGGATGTACTGAGTATGTAGGGAATAACCAAATTACATAAAGACATGGTATTAATGTGCATCAATAATAATGACAAGAACTTTAGATTTCATCAGGATTCATATCAACTAAAAGTAAAATAATTTAAAGACCACAAATGAGTATTTCCTGAAGGATAATACACCATATTTTTTGAAAATCATATTTGAAAGGATGCATAACTAATATCATGCTCTCTGAAATCATATCATACAAAGCGTATAAGGATTATGTCATGAAAATAATAAAAGTGAGGTTAAACCTCATAGATGGTAGTTTCTTATAACCTATACAAATCATGTGAGCACATGAAGTACAATGTCATACACCCAGACTAAAAAAGATTGTTTTAACTTGTCAAAGTTAGAATCATAAATGGCAGGATCCTAAAGATGCACCTAAAAAGGGGAAAAGGTGTCAACCTCAACTAATAGAAGACCCTTATCCTACTATGACACGTAATTTTGAAACATGGATTCATTTTGAATCCTTCTTCTCTCGATGCTAAATACTGCTCGCAAAATTAGTTCATAACATATGCTCATAATGTACATAAATCATGCTTATTCATTACATATAGCTTGAATCTTTAAAAAGATTTGTATTTCATAGCTATCATGAAATGTTCCCTTCCTTGGGTTTATTGAAGTTCCTTGAAAATTCATAATATCATAAGGATTCAAAAATCATGCTTGAGATGTTAATTTCAAGAAAACTGATATATAAGGATCATATAAATAATTAAAGTTCAACAAATGTAACTGTAGTATTTATTGAAATCATAATCATATGTAAAAACATCAAGAAATCATGGAATATGCTTCATAAACAGATGAGTTTAAGAAAGATTTATAAATCCTAATCTTAGTCTTGAATTCATGAAAAAATAGAAGTTTTGGACATAGGAGATGTAAGGAAGACCCCATTGAAGTCGTACATACCGTAATTGTTTTTCAAGAATTCAAAAGGAACCCAAATCTGAGAAAAAATATTAAAGAATTTAGTTCTTGGAATCTGGATTGAATTTTCTTGAAAATGCTAGGTTATGGTATTAGATTTCATTAATAATTTGAAAAAAAATGATAAAATACTAGAAAATACTTAGAATTGCATGGGAGTAACTTACCTTAGGGTTGAAGGATTAGGAGAAGAGAAACTACCAATTTTGGGACTGATGAAAAATAGAAAATAAAAAAAATAAAAAAATAACCTTTTAATGAATCTCGTCGGTCATTTCGATGATTTAGAGGTGAGATTACCAAACTATAGGGCGGTTCACCAAATTGCAGTCTTAAAACGCCAAAATGAATAGTTCCTGAATATTTTCCAGAAAGCTTGGCATGCTAGTTTGACGCATCGCCAAACTGTTCGGCGATTCGCCAAACTTTTCTCAATAATGATATATTTTAGTAAAATGATCATAACTTTCTACTCCGTAAATGAAATAATGAACCTCGATGGCTTAGAAAATAAGACTTGAAGATCTTTGATTTGGTGGGTCATGGGCTACAAAACACTTCATATTCTATGAGTTGTGCTCGTTTGAAGTTGACCCTAGTAAAATCTCATACGGAAACTTAATCGATAAAGAAGCCTTCAACTCAACTTTGAGCTAGAAGTTCCTTATGACCTTAATTCATAACCAAAGCTCCTATCACACTAAGGAATTCATTTTAACACCTATGTACCATTAGAAGTTATCAAATTTGGATCTACATGCATTTGAATAATTGTTCGGATCTTAGTTTAGAAGTTTGGGGTGTTAACCAATGAGAAAAATGGTGGCCGGAAAGATTGCCCAAGCATTTTTGTTTGAAGTTTTGTTTGAACATGCAATCTGAATTTTTTAAGTTGTATCTTTCTCATAAACATACCCCCCCCACACACACACACACAAGTTGTGAAAATTATTGAATTTTTACTATTATTACATAATTTTATCAAATGAGAAAATCATCGTTCATAAATACGATATGATATTATCTTAAGTCACTACATTGATAAATCATACATCTTCATGTTTCTCTTACAAATAAATGTATGTGATTACAAACTTAAAGTATACAGAATTTATAACGATTCACTAGTCAATAGTAATAGTAACTAGTTATTCTTTAATATCATTTTTGATATTTGTGTTAGCAGTTATAGTGTTATACTTATATTATCTTATTTGTGGAGTTTTGACAATTTTTGTTATTTCGGATAGATCGATTGGAGTATTAGTTTGTGGTAGTCTTGTTTTTGTTATTATTTATTGTGTTAATATATATAGTTTCTATACTATGTTTTTATGAATAGATTTTTGTCTTGAGTCGGAGGTCTATCAGCCTCCCTACCTCACTTCTAAGTTAATGGTACGGACTGGTACACTTACCCTCCCCATATTCCATTTTGTGGAAACATACTGGATATGTTATTAGTTAGTTTTTAGTATTAATCCTTTTCGATGGTACGTTCAATTTCTTCGCTATGAACATGATTCTTTTATAAACTATTTTTTGTTTTGAGCCGGAGGTCTATCAACCTCCCTACCTCACTTTTAAGGTAGTGGTATGAACTTCTTATATATACCCTTCTCATACCCCACCTTGTGGGAACATACTGGGCATGTTATTAGTTACTTTTTAATATAATCTTGTCCATGGAACGTACAATCTCTTCATTGCGAACATGAGGGTTTTTTTTTGGCAAAATTTAAAATCATATTTTTCCTTACCAAAATATACTTATGGATTAAATTTAGTATTTTCAAAAATTAAAATCAATGATTTGAAATCTCAAATTATGATTTTTTGAAAATTTAAGATTCCATCTCATAATCTCAAATCACATGTTCAAATACTGATTTGAAATAATGAAATAAAATTGTACAAACTAGCTAAATTGTATCATTTTTTAGAATTTAGAATCGTCCCAAATTATATATTCAAGCATTAATTTGAAATCATGACTTCATATTATATATTCCCTTATTATATTTATATTTTATATTTTATATATACTATTTAGAAACGCGAAGAAGCAGACACCTCGTTGCCGACGTGTCTGCTTCTTCCATGATTTTACTGAATTACCCCTAAATAATTATTATACGTTATTTACGTATTTAAAAATTAATAATATTTAATGAAAAAAGATAAAATAGACACTTATGACATATCTGCTTCAGTTGTTTCAGTCGTAATTTTACTATATTATCCCTAATTAATTATTATAAGTCATTTAAGTATTAAAAAATAATAATATTTAATAAAAAATAAAATAGAAATAAAATAATAAATTAACTTATAATGTTTTAAATTACTTGACATCTTATATGAGGCCCATTTATTTATTTTTTACAAATATTTTTTTATAGCAATTTTATTATATCACTTCTAATTAGTTATATTATAACTCATTTAATACGTATCTGATTTACCACATCATGATATTTGGTTGGATCTCACGTATTAGAAAATTAATCATGTTTAATAAAAAAAGTGTAAATTAGACATTTATGACATGTCTACTTCAGCTGTTTCAATCGTAATTTTATTATATCTCCCCTACTTAATTAGTATAACTCATCTAAGTATTAAAAATTTGATAATATTAAATAAAAAAGGAAAAATAGACATAAATTAACTCTTGTTGTTTTAAATTAACTTGACATCTTATATGAGGCTCACTTAAATTTTTTCACAAGTATTTTTGTAGCAATTTTGTTATATCACTTCTAATTAGTTATTATAAGTCATTTAAGACATGTCTACTTCGTTACTTTAATCGTGGTATATGATTGACTTTCGAAATTATTTCAGTGTCACTTAAATTAGAATAGAAGAAAAAGTATTACAAATCACAATAGTTTAAAAACTTAAACTATTTTAAAAATATAATTGACTATTAATGCCACAAAATTTTTGATAAGGAAAGTATTATATATTACAATAGTTAACAGATTAAAATAGTAAATTACAGTATAATGCTAAAAAAATATTATAAATTGCAATAGTTAACAACTTAAATTATCTAAAAACATATTAAAAATATAATTGATTATCTAAATTTTATTTATATTACATAAATTGAGATAAAAAGATAACATATATTGGGCCCGTGCTAGCACGGCCTGGTGAACATCTAGTATATTATATATTATTATATTACTATTATATATAAGAGAGAATAGAAATTTTTGGTAGTGCTCACATGATTTTGTTGTTCTCTTTTACCCTTGATTGAAGTTTTTATTACTTTGTAAGTTAAAACACATTTTAATAAATTTTAAAAACTTTAAGGTTTTTTATATGCCACTAAAAATGAAAAAGAAGATAGTGGTCCCCACAAAGCATACTTATACATATTCGAGTCTTTATTCTTTTTGAAAATGTTATTGAACTTGTTTCAAATTATATTTGATCTTAATAATTAATTATAAACACATAAATAGTTATTCTATTGTTCAATTTAAATCCTGATATACGCTTAATTATTGAATTAAAATATTTTTCTTATAATATTATTTGTTGATGTTATTATAATGTTTATTTTGCAATTTCAATTTTTAGTTATCGATTAATAAGTATAGTTTATTTTATTTTTATTTTACCTGTAATTTTATATTGTCCATGACTACAAACATAAGTAATCAACAAAGATTTCATTTATATAAAATTATATTTTATACTAAAGAATAACCATAATTAAATTTATCATTGTTAAATACTTTTAAAATGTGTCAAAAAAGTTAGTTATAATCCTTTCATTCCAATCAAAAAATAAATTTCATAATATGATAGTTAGTTAATCTAATTTTATGTGCGCACATTTTTAATATAAAATTTACCTAATAAATAATCATATTAAAATAAATAATAAATATTATTTTTGTATATATTATGAAAATGCTGAGAGAAAAAAGTAGTTAAAGAAATTATAATTTGATCTCCTAATAATTAATGATAAAAGCTCAATTTGAATAATCAAAAATTAGAAACTCAAGATTTCAATAAAATAGAAATTAGAACTTTAATAGACACATTTTTTTTAATGTTTTTTTTAAAGTCTAATATTTAAATTAAGAAAAATATTATCCTTTAACTTTTTGATACCATTTTGTACTGTACTATTGTATAACTCCTTAAAAAATATCACACTGATACAACAACAAACCCAGTGTATTTCCACATAGTGGGGTCTGGGGGTAAGATGTACGCAGTCCATACCACTAAAAAATATCACACTGATGTCACAAAAAAATAAAAAAATAAGAACGAGAAATTTTTAAAATATCTATAAATTTATTTATTTTAATTTTAGTTTGGGTGATGATAGGCGTATTTACACGCCTAAAGTACTATAATTTACCCATATTTTAGCTAAGTTTTGAGGACAAAATATATAATTCATGCACTTTTAGTCCTTTTTCCTGTAAGTGAGCTAACAAACGTGATTAGCAAGTTTTCAGGTATAAATGATGAAGATTTCAGCATTTTATGGATAACTTGACGCCCAAGGAAGCTTCACGAAAGAAGGAAAGGAGAGCTTGGACGCCTAGGGACTAAAAGTGACGCATGGAAAACCTGTCCCGGGCAAAAACAGCATTTCTAAAGACTTTGGGGATCAGCAGTAACTTAGTAGGATTAGGATAATGATGCAGTAACCTAGTAGGACTAGGATAAGTAATGCAGTAGCTTAGTAGGAATAGGATATGGGTGTTATAAATACCCTATTTTGCTGGAGATTTTTATTATTCCCATCCATCCACCATCCATCCATCCATCAAAATAATTCTCCACCACCCTCATCCCTATTCTATCCTTCCCCTTTTTCTTCATTAATTCATTGTTGACATTATTTTTCATATATTCGACTTTTAATTTTTACAACAAGAGAAAAGCTATTTGCAAGGAATTCACGTGAGATTTTTATGATGATAATGTCTATTGTGTTTTTCGTTGCACTCATGCGTAGCTAAACTTCTCTGTTGGGGTTATGGAAGCCTTATGAGATACTATCTATTGCTATGATTTTGTGAATTCTTGACACGTATGCTGCTTATATCATTACTCTCTTCATCTTAATCTAAATTCTTGTGGTTGCAAACACATAGAATACGCCAGTATAGCATTAACTTGTTCGAAAGAAAAGTTATATGTCTGGAAAAGAAATAATGTCAAGGTAATAGGGCACCAACCCCTGTTAAAAAGTTAGTACCGTAACTGGATTAACCTTTTGGAGAATTTGTACCGTTAGATACGCTTTAAGCTCGAAAGAGTTAAAGTGAAATAATCCTTGATGGTCGAAAGACGCCTGAATTTACCATAGAATACAATTCTCTATAAGCACATGCATGTCTGAATTCCGCATAACTCATAGCCAATAGATACGTAGAACTCATAAGGTGGACATAACCCTAACTCTCAATTCTCATTGATTAAAACCTACCAAGTATTCTGTTTTTACTCTACTATTTTGTTTACATGATTTGCACGCACAAAATCCCCCATTTATTCGCAGAACTTTCATCAAAAGTCTAATAATCGTCGCTTACTTAGTGACCAAGTATTCCCTGTGGGATTCGACACCCAACCCAATTGGGTTCTATATTTGACAACGACCGCTTACACTCTTACGAGAGCTGTAGTTTTAGCGTTATCATTGGGCTCGGGCTTAGCACGGGCTAAATGAAACTAGTATATAAGAGGGAGTTGTGCAACAACCACACACCTCTCCGTCAACATGTGTGGTTGTTGGCATTAACTTCAATTTTGAGGGTATTTTAGTATTTTACTCAATTCCTTGTTCATTACTATACTTGTACATTGTGTTTCAATAGTTGATTTTGGATACTTAATGACAATACACTTGGACATCTTTTAAACAATTACTTATCATATTTATCCCATATTTCTATAAAATGGGCCTAAAGGGATATTTTGGTAAACTAGTTTAGGTATACGTGTCTTGCGTGTGTACCTCACTTTAATAAGTTCAAACATTACATTAAATAGGATATTTTTTTAAATAATAAAGATGAATATAATAAGTAAATTTAATATTTTTTGAGTATGTAAAGATGAAGAATTTATTTATTAAACCTAATCTTTATCAAAAATATTTTTAAAAGTCGATCGATAATTATCTACCATCTGTAAATTGTAACAAAATAATACAATGATAGAGACATCAAAATAATACAATTAAATCTTATCTTTATACACAAAAAATTCTCAAAGTCGTCCGACACTCATCTACCACTTGTAAACAATAACAAAATAATATGATAATAGAGATATCAAAATAATACAACTAAACCTAACCTTTACATAAAAAAATTCCTCAAAGCCGACTAACATTTAACATTTATCTATCACCTGTAAACTGCAACAAAATAGAACGATAAAAGTGATATCAAAACAATACAATTAAACTTAAATTTTACACACAAAAATTTCTCAAACCCGATGGAGATTCATCTACGAACTGTAAACTACCACAAAATAACAAACTAATAGAGATATTACGATAATACAATTAAACTTAACCTTTACCTAAAAAAAATTCAAAGCCGACCAACATTCATCTAGCATCTATAAATTAAAATAAAATAATAAGATAATAAAGATCAAAACAATACAATTAAACCTAACCTTTACACAAGAAATTCTTCAAAGTCAACCGACATTCATCTATGATGATAGGCGAATTTACACGCCTATATCAATATATTTTGCCCATATTTTAGCCTAGTTTTGAGAACAAATTATATATTTCATGCACTTTTAGTCCCTTTTCCTGTAAATGAGCTAACGAACATGATTAGTAAAGTTTCAGGTATAAATGATGCAGAATTCAGCATTTTATGGCTTACTTGACGCAAAAGAAAGCTCACGAAGGAAGGAAAGGGAGTTTACATGCCTAAGGACCAAAACTGTTGCATGGAAAATCTGTCCCGGACTAAAACAGCATTTCTGAAGACTTTGGGGATCTGCAGTAACTTAGTTGGATTTGGACAATGATACATTAACCTAGTACAATTGGGTTATGGATTTCATTAGTTTATTTGGATTATGATAATGTTACATTAACCTAGTACAATTGGGTTAAGTATTACATTAGCCTAGTAGGATTTGGTTAGATATTTTATTTATCTAGTAGGATTAGGATATGGGTATTATAAATACCCTATCATGCTAGAGATTTTATAACTTCTCATCTTACAATTCAATTTTATTACTCTACAACTCTTCTAATCTTTCCATTAATTCTATTTTTCTTCTTCTACTCTTCCATTCTTAAATTCCACAACAAGAGAATCGTTACTTTGCCTAGGAATTCACGCCTCACGCCTACCACCTAAGCTACACGAAATTACTCAATCTTGTGGTATAACAACAATGTCAATCGTGATCTCCTTCGCATTCATGGGTAACTAAACTTCTCTGTTGGGGTTATGGAAGTCGTATGAGATACTATCTATTGCTGTGAGTTTGTGAGTTCGAGGCACGTATATTGCTTATATCATTATTCTCTTCATCTTAATCTACATTCTTTGCGGTTGCAAACGCAAGAATACGCCAGTCTAACATTTAACTTGTTCGAGAGAAAAGTTATTTGTCTGGAAAAGAGATAATGTCAAGGTAGTAGGACACCCTTTCCTATTAAAAAGCTGGTGCCGTAACTGGACTAACCTCTTGGAGAATTCGTACCGTTAGATACGCTTTAAGCTCAAGAGAGTTAAAGTGAAATAGTCCTTGTTTAGGTCGAGAGACGCTTGGATTTACCATCGACTACAATCCTCTATAAGCAATTGCATGTCAGAATTCTACACACTCATAGCCAATAGAGACGTATACCTCAGAAGGTGGACATAACCCCAACACTTCAATTCTCATTGTTTACAACCAACGTAACAATCTCTCTCTTTTTACTTTATTATTTTCAGCTTTTGTTTACATTACTTGCAAAACAAGAATCCCCCCTTCTTACGAGACTTGCACCAAAAGTTTAGTAATTTTACTTACTTGTTGGCCAAGCTATTCCCTGTGGGATCGACACCCAACCCAGGTTGGGTTCTATATTTGCTAACGACCGCTTTACACTCAAACGAGAGCTGTAGATTGAGCGTTATCAATCTACGACTTGTAAACTATAAAAAAAAAATAGTGATCACAAATTTCGATTTCGATCCAACTAATTCTTGCCTGAGCGAAAATTTTAACCCCAAAGAATGATTTGAATGAAAACAAAGAAGATATATATATATTCACATGTTGAATTCTATTATAATGACAAAAACAGTGAAGAAGTTGAGGATTAGAAAATCAAGCATCGATGCAATCAAATCAAGTTAGAGGAGCATCAATCTTTTTCTCGCACCCCAAAAGAGAACCAAAGCTAACACAAATACCACGTAGATCACTCGTATTTCTGCACAAAATAGAACACAAATATCACGTAGATTGCTATTATCTCTGTACAAAACAAAACTTAAGTATCATGTAGATTGCTAGTATTTCTGCGCAAAACACAAAGTAGAATCACAATGAATGAGGATGGAAAATATTAATTAATTCTCCTATATGTTAGGAATCTCATATATTTTAGGAAGTCTAATTGAAAGGAAAATATTAATTAATTCTCCTACCATATATATTTTAGGAGTCCCACATATTTTAGGAAGTCTAGTTAATATAATAAAAAAAGTAAATAATAAATTTAAAAAATAGTGAAAAGACAATTTTATCTAAAAAAGAGTCTTTTAATGAAGGGTAAAAAGTTCAAATCACTTTTCTAAAGGTCTTCACACTTTTAATATATTATAGATATAGATTAGATTATAGATTATAGATTATAGATATATATTTGTATATATATATCTAGTTTAGTTGCACGTACCTCGCACGTGTAACTTTTGATTATTTTAAATTAAATGATTTTATCTATTACGAAGGTTTTTAATGAAGTACAAAAAGTTCAAAACAGATGTTTTATCGTAAGCACATATATATATGAGAAAAATAATTACGTTGTTTGATTCGAATATACGAGAATATCAAACCTAGAAATCAAAATTCACAAACAAAACAGATATAATAATGCATGACGTGTTAAACCTAAAATCACTCCCAAGTTAAAAGAAAAAATAATAAGCCACGACAACCAATAGAAAAGAAAAAACAACTCAAAAAAAGAGAGAGAGAATAACATACTAACCTAGCGGATGACAATTACAATGGTTGAAGAAAACATAACGAATAAAATCACAACCATTCTTGTTGAAGCGAAGGTTAATACTTTGAAGAAAAGAGAAGTAGATATATCACATTTGATTTTTCTGCACATAACCTAAACAAAAAAATAAACAAGAAGAAGAAAAGAGACGTAATAAGAAGAGAAAGGAGGAAGTAGAAATAAACAGACTTAAAATTATTTGCAAAATATTAGTTAAATAGAATTATTGGAGACTTATATTTACTACACATTAATAAGTAGTTATATTAGGTAATATTTAAATTAATTTAGAATTGTAAAATATTAGGAGTTCCTGTTGAGTTAAAATAGGTATAGTATTTCTTTATATCTTGAATACTTAAATAATATAAAAATAATTAAATTAAGCCTACATGCATTGCTGTAAATTTAAAACAATGTTGTTAAAGTGCCGGTACTATTAAAGTATAGTAAACTTTCACTTTATTCAAAATTTAGCGGATTTCAAATCCCTAATTAAGAATATAAGTTGAAAATTAAACCTAGTCCTAATTTAAGAAAAAAAACTTATCATATTTTAAAGTCCTAATCCTTTACCATATTTTAAAATCCTAACTCATATATTTTAGGATTCAAAATTATATATATAATTACATAATAATTGAAGAAAAAAAGTAAAAAGACGATTTTATCTATTGTAAAGTATTTTAATGAAGCGCAAAAAGTTCAAATCACTTTTCTAAGGCCCTCACACTTTTAATATATTATAGATATAGATATAGATATAGATATAGATATAGATATAGATGTAATAAAATAAAGCATTTTTACTGGTACAAAATAAATCTACTGTAGCTGACACACAAATATTTTAACAACTTCACTAATTTGCCCTTATGCTTCCGGCACATTCTTCCAGCTTTTCTCAACAATTGTACTTTAATGGTGATCTTTATCCATTTGAGAAAAAACCTCTAATTTGCCATGATAGTACTTTTTCCGCAAAATAAATTATTATGCCAATTATTTTATAAATCTTAACAGTACTTCACGGTTCACATGTTTTGATTTCATAAATAACATCCATTTATTTTACAAAATCACCAATCTTCACTTTAATAATTGCTTCTATCATTTTAATTTTTTTCTTTTATTTTGTCTTGATACAAAATTTAAAAAATTAAAAATGATTTTTGAATCTTGTGGTCTTAAACTAAAAATATGTAAAATATATAAGTATTCTTTAATTTTGTGATATTAAATATGTCACATGAAATATTAGAAGTGAGAAATTATCAAAAGAAAGAAAATAAGACTTTTTTTTTTAATTGGGGGTAGGGGAAGGGGAATGAGAATGAGGGGAGGGGATTATAATCTGGGGAATCGAACCCCCACCTACAAGAAGGAAGTTCAGATAACTAACCAACTAAGCTACCAAGATTTCCCAGAAAATAAGACAAACACATTAACACAGAGATAGTAATAATTATTAAAACTTAGAATTTCAATATTATATTTTGAAGGAGGAGAAAATGTGAAAATTTTAAAAAATAATGGTGTCTTTAATTTTGCTATTTTTGTTTACAATGAAAAGAGTGTCTCTTATTGAAAGGTTAAATCACTTCTTCAATTAGTTGCTTGTTTTTGTGTAAATTTTATAATTTTGACATTATAGACATCATAGTAAGCCCCCTCACATCAAATTTTCAAGGAAGAAGAATAAAATAATTTATTATCATACAAATATATTGATATAATTAAGGTTATATAAATTTTTTGAAATCATTTAATTCACATCACTTAAAATTTAATATTAAGAACATCTATCAGATATTCGTTTTATACATAATGAAATGATTTATTCTTATATAAATATATAACTTATTTTAGATAAAAATAATTAAATTATTTAATTAACATTACTTAAAAAAATAAAAATATTGAACTCGTGTATAGCACGGATTTATCCTCACGTACAAACAAAGCTAAAGAAAAGTTAGAAGTGAGAAAGTCGCCGGCAAGGACCTTAATAACAAAACCCCAACCCAAAACAATAAAAGGATTTTTGAATTTTAGCCAAACATTACAATTAATCACTTTTAAACTTTGGTCAGACAAGTCCATGTCTATCTGGATTTTATTTTATTTTAGTAATTTAACGAATTACTTTGAATTTGGATTTCACAATGAAAAAAAGTAAATAAAACATAAATATAAATGAGCAGTACTCCCTCCGTCCATCAACAACCGTTCACTATTAACTTGACACACAGCTTAAAAAATTACAAAAAATAGTAATAATTTTATCATATTATTGTTGAATATACTCCTACATTCATCAATAGTTGTTCACTATTAATTTGACACATAAAGTAAAAAATAGTAAACGATAGAAGTAATTTTATCATATTATTCTTTGAATATATTATTTAATGTTTTGAAAAATAAATTAGATAATGAATCATATTTAATACTAAGGATAAAACGAATAGAAAATGATAAATTTTTCATTAATTTTTTAAATTAGATAAGTATTATTAAATTTTTATTTTTAGTACAGTGAACAAGTAATGATAGATAAGAAGGAAATAAATCTAATATTTTGATAAATATATTAGATAATGAATTATATTTAATATTAAGAATACAGTTGATAAAAATAATACAACAACAACAACAAACCTAGTGTATTCCCACATAGTGAGGTCTGGGGAGGGTAAGATGTACGCAGTCCATACCTCTACCTCTAAAGAGGTAGAAAGGTTGTTTCCGATAGACCCCCGGCTCGAGACACGAAATACTACACAAATACATAGTAAAGCATGGAACAAGATGACATAACACAAATACGACACCCATAAGTAATAGAAAACAGAGAAAAGCAAACAAATTCGTAATAAAACATGAAACAAGGTATCATAACAAGAATAATACCCCTACCAAGTAATTCCCTACACTAGCGACCCAAACTGACCCTAGCCTTCTGCCCTAATTCGCGTCCTCCAGATCTTCCTATCTAGGGTCATGTCCTCAGTGAGCTGTAACTGCTTCATGTCCCGCCTAATCACCTCTCCCCAGTACTTCTTCGGCCTACCCCTACCCCGCCTAAAACCATCCAAAGCTAGCCCCTCACACCTACGAACCAGGGCATCCATGCCCCTCCTCATCACGTGTCCAAACCATCTCAATCGGACTTTCCGCATCTTATACTCCACTGGAGTCACACCAACCTTCTCCCTGATAATATCATTCCGAACTCTATCTCCCTAGTCATCCCACACATCCAACGCAACATCCGCATTTCCGCCACCTTCATTTTTTGAATGTGGGAGTTCTTAACTGGCCAACACTCCGCTCCATACAACATGGCCGGACGGACTACCACCCTGTAGAATTTGCCTTTAAGCTTGGGCGGTACTTTCTTATCACACAACACCCCCGACGCGAGCTTCCACTTCATCCATCCTGCCCCAATACGGTGCGAGACATCCTTGGCAATCTCACCGTTACCCTGAATCACGGACCCGAGATACTTGAAACTATCCCTCTTACATACCACCTGTGACTCCAACTTCACTTCCACCTCGTTCTCCAGCCTCACATCATTAAACTTGCATTCCAAATACTCTGTCTTGCTCCTACTCAACCTGAACCCTTTAGACTCAAGAGTTTGTCTCCACACCTCTAATTTATCATTCACACCCCCTCGCGTCTCATCAATCAAAACTACATCATCTGCAAAAAGCATACACCAAGGCACCTCCCCTTGAATACGCCGAGTCAACACATCCATCACCAAAGCAAATAAAAAGGGACCAAGAGTAGATCCCTGATGCAATCCTGTCAAGACAGTGAAATGCTCTGAGTCTCCTCCCGCCGTCCTCACCTGAGTTTTAGCTCCATCATACATGTCCTTAATTGCTCTGATATATGCCACCGGGACTCCACTCACCTCCAAGCATCTCCAAAGCACCTCCCTGGGGACTTTGTCGTATGCCTTCTCCAAGTCGATAAACACCATGTGCAGGTCCTTCTTCCTTTCCCTATACTGTTCCGCCAGCCTCCGTACCAGGCAAATTGCCTCTGTCGTCGATCGGCCAGGCATAAATCCAAATTGGTTCTCCGAAAAAGACACTATCCGTCTCAGCCTCACCTCGACCACTCTCTCCCAAATCTTCATAGAGTGACTCAATAACTTAATCCCCTATAGTTATTGCAACTCTGAATGTCACCCTTGTTCTTATAAAGAGGGATCATAGTACTCCACCTCCAAGCCTCGGGCATTTTCGCCGTCTTAAAAATTTCGTTAAATAATCCAGTCAACCACCTTAAAACAGCCTCGCCAGAAAACTTCCAAAAATCCACCGGTATCTCATCCGGCCCCGTCGCCCTACCCCTTCGCATCCTGCGAACAGCCTCTCTAACCTCTTCTACCTTAAAACGTCTACAATAACTAAAATCCTGACACTCCTCAGAGTGCTCCAGCTCCCCTAACACAATAGCTCTATCCCCTTCGTCATTCAAGAGCCTATGAAAATACGAATGCCATCTATTCTTAATGTGGCCGTCCTCCACCAACACTGTACCGTCCTCCTCCTTAATGCACTTCACCTGGTCGAGGTCACGACCCTTCCTCTCCTTAGCCTTAGCGAGTCTAAACAACTTTTTTTCCCCTTCTTTCTCCTGTAACCCTGCATACAAGCTCTCAAAAACTGTCGTCTTAGCCGCCGTAACTGCTAACTTAGCCTCCTTCCTAGCTAACTTGTACTCTTTCCTGTTTACCTGCTTCTCTTCTTCGTCCTTACTCTCAACCAACTTAGCATACGCCCCTTTCTTGGTCTCCACTTTCTTCTTAACCTCTTCATTCCACCACCAATCCCCCCGATGATGCCTGGCCCGCCTCCTAGAAACACCCAACACCTCACTTGCATTCTCCCTAATGCACCTAGCCACCATATCCCACATACTATCCACATCCCCCCTACACTCCTACACCCCCATTCCCGCCAACTTCTCCCCTATCTCCCACGCATTCACTGGCGTCAAGCCGCCCCACTTAATTCTAGGTCTACCCTCCTCACCCCTTTTCTTCCTATCCTTCTTTATACCCAAATCCATAACCAAGAGCTTATGCTGGGTCGAAAGATTCTCACTCGGGATGACCTTACAGTCCTTACACAACACCCTATCCCTTTTCCTAAGCAATAAAAAGTCAATCTGGGTCTTGGCTATCACGCTTCGGAAGGTGATCAGGTGATCGTCCTTCTTCGGGAAGCCCGAGTTTACCACCGCCAGCCCAAAAGACCTCGCAAAATCCAATAGAGTAGTCCCCTCTTAATTTCTTTCCCCAAAACCAAAACTACCATGCACATCACCAAAGCCTCCCAGTAACGCCCCGATGTGCCCATTGAAATCTCCTGCTACAACAATCTTCTCCGAGCTAGGCACGCCTCTTACCACCTCATCCAAAGCCTCCCCAAACCGCATCTTCACCTCCCCCTCCAAGCCCACTTGCAGCGCATAAGCACTACACACGTTCAGGGTAAACCCCCCAATGACCAACTTAATAGTCATCAACCTATCGTTGATCCTCTTTACCTCTACTACCTGACCTCTAAGCTCTTCATCTACTAAGATGCTAACTCCATTCCTATGCCTCTCGCTCCTAGAGTACCAAAGCTTGTAGCCATCCACATCCCTAGCCTTAGACCCTACCCACTTGGTCTCTTGAACACACGCAATATTAATCCTCCTCTTTCTAAGAATCTTCACAAGCTCTATGGACTTACCCTGAAGAGTCCCTATATTTCAAGACCCAACCCTCAGCCTACCATCACTATCCATACTTCTTCCTCTACCACCCCTGAGGCCAAACCTTGGCCTCCCTCCCACCCCCGCCATTTCCTCTTCCCCCGCCCCCGCCTCAACCCCCTCGGACATGACCCAATATTATCTTATTTTTTAAAGTAGAGAATATTATTGTACATTTTACTCCAAATAGTACATTTATTAATGTACAATATGGGGGATAAGTAAAAATGATGGTGCGAGTACTCTTTTCATTCCAGTTCAGTTTAGCAAATTTTATTTTATATAATGATTAAGAAATTATAAATTTAAATAATAAATTTTATGATTTTATTCATATTAATAATATTTATTAAACATAAAATAAATATTAATATTTATTTTGTGGTACATTTATTTTTACCACGTGAATACCATTGACCAAAAGCGTAACATAAAAATGTGTCGGCAACCTCTTAGAGCCCGTTTGGATAGAATTTAAAAAATTATTTTTTAGCTTAAGTGATTAAAAGCTTAAAATAAGTGCTTTTAAATTAAGTAGATAAGTGTTTGGATAGAAGTGCTGAAACTGAAAAAAATCTGTTGATGTGTTTGGTAAACAATATTGTCAATCACTTTTTTGTTGTCAAAATGACTTAAATATCCCTTAAAGCTGTTAACACATAATAACGTGAATTATTTATAATTTTTAATTCTAATATTTTAAAAATAATTTCTATTTAAATACACTTTCAACGTAAAGTGATTATGTCAGGTTAATTTATAAATATAAGTTACTTTTTTATTTTTAAATATTAAAAAATAAAAATTTTAAGATATTTTTTTATATAAATATAACATTATATTGTAATATTGCAAGCTTGTAAACAATAAAAAGATTTTAGGAATGAAACAAACTATTAAAAGAATCAATTTTTAAAATTTAAATAGCATGCAGAGATTCTATATGAACGGATAGAGAAGAACTTACCACAAACTCGATTTGACGATAATTTTTTTGAGTATTTTTCTATATAATGATGGATTCTCTAAAAAAATAAAGGAGAAAGATGAAGAGAAAATTGGAGGAAAAAAAGCGGCAAAAACTAAAAGAAAGAAAAATCAATAAAGGCTACAAAGTTTAGGATATTATTGGAATTAGAAGAAAGTACAGGGATAAAAAAATAAATATTTTAGTCGAACTTAAAAAGTTTTTAATCTAAAAATTAAGAAGCTAAGGTATCCAACTTCTCACTTTTAACTTTTTTTAATCTCACTTTTAACTTTTTTAAACTAATTTTAATTTTATCAAACACCAAAAAAAACAAACAAACTAAAAAGTGATTAAAATCCTATCCAAACACCCTCTAAATCCCAAATTGTCAAACCCCCAAATTGGACAAATTCACAAAACGAGAACTGCCCCAAATTTCCATCTGATCAACAAACAAACATGGACAAACTGGACAAGCTAAAAATGGCATCATCATCACTAGGCGAACGATTAAAAACAGGAGGAGCCCAAATGAGTCGAATAGTAAGCGCAAAAATGAAAGAAATTCTACAGGGTCCAACACCAGAATCGAAAATGGTAGACGAGGCGACATTAGAAACTATGGAAGAACCTAATTGGAGTTTAAACCTCCGAATTTGCGGTATGATTAATAGTGAAGAGTTTAGTGGTACGGAAATTGTTAAGTCGATTAAGAAGAAGTTGGTTATGTCGAAGAGTGTGGTGACCCAGAGGTTGAGTTTGGATTTGCTTGAGACTTGTACGTCGAATTGTGAGAAGGTTTTTTCTGAGGTGGCGTCTGAGAAAGTGTTGGATGATATGGTTAAATTGATTGATGATCCGAAAACTGATAGTGGGAATCGAATTAAGGCTATGGAGTTGATTTCTGCTTGGGGAGAATCGGAGGAGCTCAGTTACTTGCCCGTGTTTCGTCAAACTTACATGGTAACACCCTAGGTTATTTATGTATTATTCCTCCTATTTTGACTTGGACACGAAAAGTAATAAACTTTTGGATCTTGTGTCTTAAATTAAACATATTGTACCAAAATTTCCTTGAATTTTGTTGTGTTAAACGTGTGATGTAAAAAGTTAGAAATGAAAGAGTTGCTAAAAAAAAGAAAGTATCATTCTTTTTGAAATGCACTAAAATGGAAAAGTAGGATAAGTAAATTGAAACTGAGGGAATACCTTTTATCTCTCAGTGATTAATACATGTTGTTACTTTAGTTTGTGAATCTTAAGGTTAAATTACTTATTTAAGCTTTATGTTTCTTTTGTGTATCTGGTGTACATATTTGTTTCCAGTAGAAAGGCCAAGTATTGTATGTGGATTTTGTGTTCTTTCTATTATTTATATCATGCTTGCTTATTATGTTTGAAATGTCTTGTAGCAACACTTGTCAAAATTCAATCAATAAACAGAGCGTCAGTCCCAAGTCATATTATTTTGGATCCTACTCAATTCATTATTATTTTGGTATAATTAATCCTTTTTAAGGCATATTAGGGATTTTGTAAACTAGAGCGTGCGTTGAACATTTGTTTCTATCAGCTTTACTTTGGAGGTTCATTTGTGCTGAGTTTAGCACCAGAAGCAAAAGAGATGGTGGTTTAAAATTTATATGGTAGGACTCTGCAAATATTAATGCACTAGAACATAGGCATCTCAAGGCAATATTTCAAGTTGTTTTTTTGCTCATGCAACTAAAGAATTCTGTTATTGTTTCATTTATTTCCCTAGATTAAGTTTTTTTGAGATGAGAGAAAGAAGATGTGGGACAGGAGTTGTTTAGGGATAGCAATAGCAAGTCCTTGGAAAGATGTCTATTGTGTGGGCACGAAGCTGAAAACAATGAGCATCTCTTCCTGCATTGTGGGATAACTGCAAATTTGTGGCAAATTTTCATTGGTATGTTGGGCGTGAGTTGGGCAATGCCAAGAACAACTTCGGAACTTCTGAAGAATTGGAAGAGTATTGGAAGAAGAGGGGCAGAGGAACACTGGTGCCAGTGCATTCCAGCATGTATTTGGTGGACAGTATGGACAGAGAGGAACATCAGACGTTTTGATAATAAAAGCAATCCCATCCACAAAATTAAGATGAATTGCCTCAATCTTTTTTATTTTTAGTGTAAACAGGATGTAATGGGGGAGATAGCAGTTTTTGTAGATTTCTTTGACAATCTGTAAGTTAGTAGTTGTACATAGGATCCTCCATTATCCTATTTTATGATTGAAACCTTTCGCCTTAGCACCTGCTTGATGGTGCTGAGCCTTTTTTGATATGAAATACAAGTTACCCTCTTCAAAAAAAAAAGGGCAAGTCCTTGATGTTTTGTCATGTATTTTAATGAAATAGATTAATCTGGAGTATTCTCCCTCCCTCTCTTCCATTAATCTTTATTATTATTGATCGGATAGGTTTGAAGTCGGGAGCGGAAGCGTTAAAATTTTGTTTCCTCTATTAGATGTAGATGTCAGGGACAAGACAACATATTAGTTAACAGTGGAGACTATATGGTCGTAATGCCTCCGCAAGGGCTAAAGAGCATGAACGTTGTAATTGTTGATTATGCTTATTGGAGATGCTATCAAAATGCTCGTATCACATTGTTTTGTTGATACAGAGTCAAACTATAAAAACTAAAGACGATACAAAAAAGTAAAGACACAAGAAAAGAAGTAACCAAGAACAAAAGAGTATCTCAAACTTCAATACCCTCAATTACAATCTAATCGAACACCTAATTCCTACGGTGACCAAGAGGGAGATGAACGCCCTCTAAACAAACGTTTCTAAATCAAAGTTCAACAAAAGTTGTTCAATACTCTCACTCAATGGAGAAGCATTCATCAATAATCAAGCAAAACTAAGATAATAAGATAGCCTCTAAAGTATTTATAGTTTAGGCTAATTATTACAATTTTAGGGCCCAAAAGTGACCCAATTGCAAGAAAAGGCCCACTAGGGGGTGTTTTGATCCGCTCTTAAAATGCTTGAGCGGATCAAAAGCGGATCCAAAGCGCCTTGGGCGCAAGTCCTTTCCAAGGGGTTTTCTAGCCCCGTTTTGCCTTCCCTTGCCTCCTCCAGCGATCCTTGGACTAATGTGAGTGCGATCATCGACAAATGACACCCTCTTGATGTTAAGGAGGATTCTTCAAGTACCTCCCGCTTCATGAACTATCCTTGGATCCTTTGAAGCTCCCGGGCTTGACTTCTAGTGGATGGCTTGGAGCTAATGCGAATTGTATCATTTGTTTATTGCTTGCTTCTTTTGTATGGTAAATGTTCAGTTTTATGCCTTTTCGTGGATGCGTCTGCATTGAGGCCTACTCTTTTCCTTTTTAATGCTCACTTGATGAAAACAACTGTGCGGTGGAATGGATTGGACCTTTAGAGGAGGGGGTAGGGCTGCACATGGTAGACCATATAGGTGCATCTTATGACAATGTTTACTAACTTCTAAAATCAGACTAGATGAACTTTGACGTGTGTTGGTAAACTAGCAAGTGATCTTTGAATTCATGCCGTAATTTACGTATTGCATATCTCATGCTTTGTTTATTCAAAGTATGAATGAGCTTATCTTTCTTTCATTTTGATAGAACTTGAAGAGGCAATATCCCCTGGAGTCGCATATGAATGAGCAGCTACTCTCACCACCTGAAAGCTACCCTATTCCTGATACAGTGTTGCAGAATCATGAGCGTTCCACTTACATTGGTGAATCCGCTGAAGAGAAGAAGGAATTTCTTGTAGTAACACGGAACCGTCTTGAGATCCTTTCCAGCATATTGAATTCTGAACTTGAGCCTAAGCCCATCAAGGTTACTTCTCTCCTCCATTTTGTTGGTTATGCTAAGTTGTCGATTTTTGGTTCAATGTGGGTCCTCTGCCCCTTGTTTCTTCTATTCCAGTTATTCTGTCACTAAGTTTTGTTACCTCATTACTTTGACTACTACTGTTCAATTTTTCAATCATCTCTGATATTTTACTAAGTTTTGTTACCTCATTACTTTGACTGCTACTGTTCAATTTTTCAATCATCTCTGATATTTTACTATATAGTAGGAGGAGCTAGTTTCTTTAGAGGTAGAGGTATGGACTGCGTACATCTTACCCTCCCCAGACCTCACTATGTGGGAATACACTGGGTTTGTTGTTGTTGTTGTTGTAGTAGGAGGAGCTAGGTCTTGTAGATCATCCACCTGTGAAATGCCTATCGAACCAAGTTGAAAATTGAATGAACTCTTGTTTTGATAGAAACAGAGCAGTACGTAGGCTGTACTGAGGCCATATTTACAAGATAAATCCTATGATCCTATGTCTATAATGAATCCAACACATCAATAATAGATATAGTATCATTAGACCAAATCTGATTACATCAAAAACACAAAATCAAGATAAAATTCAATTCGATCTGTTCTACACTATTCTCTACATTCTCAAAGCACCTAGCATTCCTCTCTTTCCAAATTGTCCACCATATGCTAGCTGGTATGATTCTCCATCTACTTCTGCTTTTAGCTTGAATCCAGCTTCTTCCCAATTTTGAAGGGTCTCTGTAATCTTTCCGGGCATAGACCAAGACAAACCTTAAAGATTTAGGAATAGCCTCCATAATTTTCCTGTGATCTTACAATGAAGGAACAAATGCTTAACAATTTCTGCCTGCTCTCCACAAAAAACACAACTAGGACACAATGTCATTCCCCTTTTCATCAGATTGTCTTTTGTAAGTGCTACATTTACTTATCAGTTATCCCCAAAAAAATAAAAATGACGGCTATATCTTAACCTGCTGAACTACCATGTTCTTGAATTTGCTGCATGATTTCTGAAACAATTGAAGTTACAACTCCTATAGCAAGTTGACTTCTTGTAAGCAAATAATTTGTTCGATTCTAGTTCAATAAGGAACCAATGGTTTTTTTTTCTTGATTAAGTCAACAAATTTTAATTAATAAACAATAAAAAAAATGCAGCGGATATGCATATGACTCTTCTTGAATTTGCTGCATGAATTTCTGAAAGAATTGAAGTTACAAGTCTAAAGCAAGCTAATTTCCAATGAGCAACAACATTGTTCATTGCTGATTCCACTAGGAAACAATGTCAGTCTTTTTCTCGTTCTGGGTGATAAATTAACAGATTTCACTATGGAACACCAAGTCACTGTAGAAAAACTGTATAAGATGCTTATATGATCTACTTGATTTCCTCAAGGAACCAAAGTTATGGGTACCAACTCCTTTTTTTCTTAAATAATGTTTACCAACTTCGATGTGAAGTTAATCCAGCAACAGCCATTTCTCCTAATATCTTATCTTTTGCCTCTTTTTCTTGCAAATTATTCACTTTCAGCACATAATTTTTTTTTCCCGGGTCTATATCTTTTTCTAAAAGTGCTGTACTCAATATGTTAGACCTCTCCTCCTCTAGTTTAACAACATAAGCAGACCTCCCCTGTTTAAATAAAAATAGATAAATCTTCTGCTAATGTCAGAGAAGAATGGGAGTAATTTTACGGTCTTTGATTAAAATTTTATATCCATATTAAAATGTCATTTACTTTAATTTTAGTATTGCCACAGTTCTCCTGTAAGCACATGAAAGAATGTAACCTAAATAACCTTCCTTTGATGTAGTGATTTCAGCTTTTAGGATAGTTCTCCATCTGATATGAATGGGGTGCCCAAGATCCTATGAGGGGCTGTCTTTTCTTGTGATACACTAAGTTGCTTGGACTCGTGTGCGGGTATCCGAGACGGGTGCGGATCCAAGAGTCGGATTCGTCAAAATATAAATTTTAAGATTCGGGGGTGTGAATCCGAGTATGGATACGGGTGCGGGGATTCGGCTAAAAAAATCAACAACAACAAAAACCCAGTGTCTGGGGAGGGTAGAATGTACGCAGTCCATACCGCTACCTCCAGAGAAGTAGAGAGGCTGTTTCCGATAGATCCCTGGCTCTAGATAAAGAATAGTTAACAAAGTCATAGTAATATATGAAATAAGATGGGTGGCATAACCGAAAACTAAGAAATAAGAAACAACAACAACAACAAACTCAGTGTATTCCCACCAAGTGGGGTCTGGGGAGGGTAAAATGTACGCAGTCCATACCGCTACTTCCGAAGAGGTAGAGAGGTTGTTTCCGATAGACCCCCGACTCAAGATAATGAATAGTCAACAAGGTCATAGTAATATATGACACGGAATGGGTGGCATAAACGAAATAAGAAATGAGAAATAATAACAGTAGAGCTAAGCGAGCCATGAAAAAGAGCAATACAAAAATTTTAAAAAACAGGAAATAAGAAATAAGAAAAGGGAAAGGAAGAGAAAAGGAGAAAAGGGCGCCCCCTAGTAGTAGCATACACTAGTGGCTCCTACCAATGTACACAGTCGTATAATAGCGACACGAAAATAAGCGCACTACGAAAATAAGAAATAGGAAATAAGAAATAAGACAAGGACACCCACCTAGTAGTAGAATACACTAGCGACTCCTACCAAAAGACCTAGGGTTACTAAACCGGCTACAGAAGAGCTCCTCAACTACTAGTCACAACCCACACCTGCACTAGCTTTCTACCTTTATCCGCGACCTCCACACCTTCCTATCTAGGGTCATGTCCTCAGTAAACTGTAGCAGTTCCATGTCATGTCTAATCACCTCTCTCCAGTATTTCTTCGGTCTGCCTCTACTCCTCCTGAAACCATCCAAAGCTACTCTCTCACACCTACGAACTGGGACATCCATGCCCCTCCTCATCACATGCCCAAACCATCTCAGCCTTCCTTCCCTCATCTTGTCTTCCACCGACGCCACTCCCACCTTCTCCCGGATAATCTCATTCCTAACTCTATCCCCTCTAGTAAGCCCACACATCCAATGCAACATTTTCATTTCCGTTACCTTCAATTTTTAAATGTGGAAGTTTTTGACTGGCCAACACTCCGCACCATACAGCATGGCCGGGCGGACTGCCACTCTATAGAACTTACCTTTAAGCTTTAAGGGCACCTTCTTATCGCACAACACTCCCGAGGCGAGCCTCCACTTCATCCAACCTGCTCCAATACACTTAGAGACATCCTCATCAATCTCGCCATTCCCCTTAATCATAGACCCGAGATACTTAAAACTATCTCTCTTACAAACATCCTGGGAATCCAGCCTCACCACCACTTCGTCCTCCTGCTTCGAGTCACTAAACTTGCACTCCATATACTCCGTCTTGGACCTACTCAACCTGAACCCCATAGACTCAAGGTTATGCCTCCAAACCTTCAATTTTTCATTCACACCTCCCCGCGTCTCATCAATCAGCAGTACGCCATCTGCAAATAACATACACCAAGGCACCTCACCTTGAATACTCTACGTCAACACATACATCACCAATGCAAACAGAAATGGACTGAGAGTCGATCCTTAATGTAACCCTGTCTCGACCGAAAAATGATCTGAGTCCCCGCCCGCCGTCCTTACCCGAGTCTTCCCTCCATCGTACATGTCCTTAATGGCTCTGATGTACGCCGTCGGGACCCCCTCACCTCCAAGCATCACCAAAGAACTTCTCTAGGGACTTTGTCATACGCCTTCTCCAAGTCGATGAACACCACGTGTAGATTCCTCTTTCTTTCCCTATACTGCTCCACCAATCTCCTCACCAGGTGGATTGACGCCAGTGAATGCGTGGGAGATAGGGGAGAAGTTGGCGGGAATGGGGGTGTGGGAGTGTAGGGGGACGTGGATAGTATGTGGGATAGGGTGGCTAGGTGCATCAGGGAGAATGCAAGTGAGGTGTTAGGTGTTTCTAGGGGCCGGGCCAGGCATCATCGGGGGGATTGGTGGTGGAATGAAGAGGTTAAGAAGAAAGTGGAGACCAAGAAAGGGGCGTATGCTAAGTTGGTTGAGAGTAAGGACGAAGAAGAGAAACAGGTAAACGGGAAAGAGTACAATTAGCTAGGAAGGAGGTTAAGTTAGCAGTTACGACGGCTAAGACGGCAGCTTTTGAGAGCTTGTATGCAGGGTTACAGGAGAAAGGAGGAAAAAAAAAGTTGTTTAGACTCGCTAAGGCTAGGGAGATGAAGGGTCGTGACCTCGACCAGGTGAAGTGCATTAAGGGGGAGGACGGTACAGTGTTGGTGGAGGACGGCCACATTAAGAACAGATGGCATTCGTATTTTCATAGGCTCTTGAATGACGAAGGGGATAGAGCTATTGTGTTAGGGGAGCTGGAGCACTCTGAGGAGTGTCAGGATTTTAGTTATTGTAGACGTTTTAAGGTGGAAGAGGTTAGAGAGGCTGTTCGCAGGATGCGAAGGGGTAGGGCGACGGGGCCGGATGAGATACCGGTGGATTTTTGGAAGTTTTCTGGCAAGGCTGGTTTAAGGTGGTTGACGAGATTGTTTAACTAAATTTTCAAGACGGCGAAAATGCCCTTGGCTTGGAGGTGGAGTACTATGATCCCTCTTTATAAGAACAAGGGTGACATTCAGAGTTGCAATAACTATAGGGGGATTAAGTTATTGAGTCACTCTATGAAGATTTGGGAGAGAGTGGTCGAGGTGAGGCTGAGACGGATAGTGTCTTTTTCGGAGAACCAATTTGGATTTATGCCTGTCCGATCGACGACAGAGGCAATTCGCCTGGTACGGAGGCTGGCGGAACAGTATAGGGAAAGGAAGAAGGACCTGCACATGGTGTTTATCGACTTGGAGAAGGCATACGACAAAGTCCCCAGGGAGGTGCTTTGGAGATGCTTGGAGGTGAGTGGAGTCCCGGTGGCATATATCAGAGCAATTAAGGACATGTATGATGGAGCTAAAACTCAGGTGAGGACGGCGGGAGGAGACTCAGAGCATTTCACTGTCTTGACAGGATTGCATCAGGGATCTACTCTTAGTCCCTTTTTATTTGCTTTGGTAATGGATGTGTTGACGCGGCGTATTCAAGGGGAGGTGCCTTGGTGTATGCTTTTTGCGGATGATGTAGTTTTGATTGATGAGACGCGAGGGGGTGTGAATGATAAATTAGAGGTGTGGAGACAAACTCTTGAGTCTAAAGGGTTCAGGTTGAGTAGGAGCAAGACAGAGTACTTGGAATGCAAGTTTAATGACGTGAGGCTGGAGAACGAGGTGGTAGTGAAGTTGGAATCACAGGTGGTATGTAAGAGGGATAGTTTCAAGTATCTGGGGTCCGTGATTCAGGGTAACGGTGAGATTGACGAGGATGTCTCGCACCGTATTGGGGCAGGATGGATGAAGTGGAAGCTCGCGTCGGGGGTGTTGTGTGATAAGAAGGTGCCGCCCAAGCTTAAAGGCAAATTCTACAGGGTGGTAGTTCGTCCGGCCATGTTGTATGGAGCGGAGTGTTGGCCAGTTAAGAACTCCCACATTCAAAAAATGAAGGTGGCGGAAATGCGGATGTTGCGTTGGATGTGTGGGCTGACTAGGGGGGATAGAGTTCGGAATGAGATCATCAGGGAGAAGGTTGGTGTGACTCTAGTGGAGTATAAAATGCGGGAAGTCCGATTGAGATGGTTTGGACACGTGATGAGGAGGGGCATGGATGCCCCGGTTCGTAGGTGTGAGAGGCTAGCTTTGGATGGTTTTAGGCGGGGTAGGGGTAGGCCGAAGAAGTACTGGGGAGAGGTGATTAGGCGGGACTTGGAGCAGTTACAACTCACTGAGGACATGATCCTAGATAGGAAGATCTGGAGGACGCGAATTAGGGCAGAAGGCTAGGGTCAGTTTGGGTCGCTAGTGTAGGGAATTACTTGGTAGGGGTATTATTCTTGTTATGATACCTTGTTTCATGTTTTATTACGAATATGTTTGCTTTTCTCTGTTTTCTATTACTTGTGGGTGTCATATTTGTGTTATGCCATCTTGTTCCATGCTTTACTATGTATTTGTGTAGTATTTCGTGTCTCGAGCCGGGGGTCTATCGGAAACAGCCTTTCTACTTCTTTAGAGGTAGAAGTATGGACTGCGTACATCTTACCCTCCCCAGACCTCACTATGTGGGAATACACTGGGTTTGTTGTTGTTGTTGTTGTCTCCACTATACTTGTGCTATACGGCAAGTATAGCACAACTTCGTGTTTTTTCCCCATTTTTGCTTCTTGGCAGTTCAAGTTGTTCTTTTTAATGCTCCAATTCATTTCTTTAGATCATTGTGGTCGGGCCCTTCCCTTTACCCTGCGCATAGGGGGAGCTTAGTGCACCGGGCTGCCCCCCTTCTTAAAAATAAATAAATTAATTTCTTTAGATTTCCAAACCACAAAAGTAAATAGCATAGCCCTTCTCAAAAAAAGTAAATTCCATACTTGGGCATATTTACAGCTAAGAACACCATAAGGACGACAAAAATAAAGATCAATTGATATTAAAACAATTGGAAATATGCCAAAACATCAAGTTGATCAAGCCATGTTGCTAAATTTGTACAAAAGCATTCTGTTGTTAAAACTTTCCTTTTGCGTAATTTTTGCGGGGACCTTATGAGGGACGGGGGGTGACTTTTGAGACATGCATGAGCTGATAAATTTGTGTTACTGAAGGATGATCTGGCAGTGAGCATGTTGGAGAACTGCAAGCAGTCTTTGGCAGTTATACAAAGAATTGTGGAATCGACCTCAGGGGATGAAGGATTGATGTTTGAAGCTTTAAATCTTCATGATGAGCTTCGACAAGTCATTTCCAGGTATGAGGAGATGGAAGCAGCTCTAGACTCGGAAGAAAGGCTGCCTAAAACATCTGAAAATGGAAGTGGCCTGCCCAATACAGCTCCAGAGTCGGGAGAAAGACTGCCTAAAACACCTGAAAATGGAAGTGGCCTGTCTAATGTTGCTAATACCAGTGAAGCCAATTTAGAGATGCTGTCTTTAAATGCAAGTGAAAGTCATGTTGTAGCACCTACAAAAGGAGAAAACAGTCCGTCACTCCATGAGGATGTGAAGCCGGGTATTTCAGGGGAGGAAAAGCTCGACTAGAATAGGTAAAGCAGGTGTAGTAGTGTCTCTTCTTTTCCCCTTCTAATTTACAAGTTAATATAGTTTTGCAGTTTGTTAACAAGTGGATCTGTTTTTGTGTATATGTATTACTGGGTATAATTTGCAAACATCAGCTTGTAATAACTACTAGTTCATGGGATTTTACATTATAATTTCTGAAGTGGTACTTCATCATCAGTTAATTATTCTTTTGTGAATTTGAAACCCGTCACTTTTGCCTTATGTAGGAATTGTTTAAATGAAAATAAGGTGCATGAACAGAAATACTTTCTCCCTAGTTTTTGGTCTGCCCCTCTAATGAAAATAAGTGCAAGAAAGAAAGAGGGTTTTGGCGTGATTTAAATTTGTACTCAACTCTCAACTCATCGTGTGCGATGATTGAAAATTGAAATTAACCCCTTGGAGGGCACATAGGGAAATTTAGCAAATTAAGTGTGGGATCTGCGTAAAGTTTTGAAAAAGGGTCGAGGTTTAAGGTAAGCTATTGTTGTGTCCAGAGCCTAAATAACAATTTTTAAATGTTAAAATACTAAAATGACCAACGAAATTTGGACAGACATGCAGCCCTCGACCACAAATCATTGGGTTAACGACCCATACACACCAAATGGTAGTTTGGTCTGTAGACCCAAATTTTTAAAAAATAAAAAAAATAATTCAGGTCGTATTTGAACAGCTTAATTATTTTTCAAAAACCTACTTTTTTTTAAAAATCTATTTAAAAATAATGTTTTCCTTTTTTTTAATAATATTTTAATTTGAACTTTTCACGTTACCTGTTTAAGACTACAAGATTAAATGACATTTTGATATATTTAGCATAACTTTAATTTAAGATTACAAGATTCAAAAAGTATTCTTTATTTTCTTAAATTTCATGTCAAGTCAAACTAAATCATTCTTTTTGAAATGGAGGATGGTATTTATTTATGGAAAAACTACAAGAAGTAACATACTTAAGACTTAAATTATTAAAAATAACAACACTTTAATGAAATTACTTTGTGTAGCAAACGTAACATTATTTTAAGTGTGGTCCCCCACTTAATGCCTTTGAGAAGTTACCATTATAAGATTCCCTTTTTCATGCTACTTCTCTTTCTCTTTCCTTTAACTGATTTTTACTTTACCTTTTATTGTTTGAAATCTCTTATAGGTTGTTTGGATGGTGTTTTTCTGTGGTATGGTATGGTATGGGTACCATGAAAACCATGTTTGTTTTGATTGTTTTTTAAAAGACATGGTATGGTATGGTAACATTTCATGGTTTGGGAACCATGGAATAGGCCAATTTTTTAAACCACCAATTTGGTGGTTTTGCATGATTTTCTTATTTATTTTCCCAACTATGTCCTCATATAATATTTTCTATTCCTATTTTACCCTTTACCCCATATTATTTACAACCTTAATATGATATAATTTTTATGCACAAACCAAATCAAACAAAAAAAATTATTATTAAACAGTAGTGAACGATACAGTCTATCCAAACATAGTATTGTACCATACCATACTAGACCATATCGTACCATATTGTACCATACATTATGAAAGCATGACAAACCACCATCCAAACAGGCTGTTAGATTCCTCTTTCATTTTTTTTTCCTTTCCCATAAATTACTCTTATTTAAATTAATAGATTCCTTTTACAAATCAAACTCAATTATGAAGATTATTATTGTTATTCAAAATTTCAAAATATCACTCTCTTATATCTCTAACTTTTTTTTCTTGCTAGTTTTTTTTATTTTTTTATCATTTTTTTAATATCTTTTTTTTTTTCCTTTTTCGTTTTTTTCTTTATTTTTTCTTTTTTCTTTTTTCGTTTTCTTATTTTTTTCCTTTCTCATATTTTTTTCGTTTTTTTTTATATAGTTTTTTCGTTTTTATTTTTACACTTCTATTTCTAGTTTCTATTTCTTTTTTTTTCTTTTTCACTTTTTTTTTTCAGATTTTTATTTTTCGATTTTGTCCTTTTTTCATTTTCTTACTCTTCTATCTCTATCTTTTATTTTTAAAAGACAAATATCTATATCACATATACATATTCAAAAAATATACAAAATAAATAGATAGATGCATATGTATTTACGGTATAAAACATACATATATATATCTGCATATGTATTTACAGAAATACATATCTGACTCACATGTATATATATAAACATATAGGACATGTATCATGTATTTTTTGATTACCTATATGTATATGTATATAATTGTCCTTTTTTTTTATAGAAATTTTGTGTCTTATATGTTTATATATACATATGATATATATATATACATATGATATATATATATATATATATATATATATATATTTGTAAATACATATGCAGATACATATGTATGTTTTGTATTGTAAATACATATCCATATCTATATGATTATGTATTTTGGATATTTTTTGAATATGTGTATGTGATATACATATTTGTCTTTTCAAAATAAAAGTTAGAGATAAAAGAGTAAAAAAACAAAAAAACAAAAAAGAGAAGTGAAAAAGAAAAAAAGTTGAGTTTGAGCAGCTTGAAAAATCAATTTTGATCACTATATTGTTCGATCAGTTCAATTTACTGTTGCATTATTTTTTTTTTGAAATTCATTTACAAAATATTCAAAAATAATTTAACGAAATAAATTATTAAATTGTACAACGTAATGGAAAATTAATTTTGATCACTCAAATAAAAATTCGTTAATGTCTCAAAATATTCAAAAATAATTTAAAGAAAAATCGATTTTGACACTATATTTGAACGAAACATTAGTAATGGCTCAAAAAAATTTGAACGAAATAACAATAATGCTTCAATAAAAAATTAAGGATGAATTTTTTTTGACCGTTTTCAAACAACTGATGAAATTCATATAAGAAAAAAATATTACGATTAAATACTTTCAACAACAATAATGGTTTAATTTGAATTTTCGAAGATATTGAACAAAAGACGTTTCAGTTGAATTTGATTTTAATTTTTTTGGGGATGAAAACGATAATGTGAAACTGAAATTTGAATTTTGATTTCGATTAGTAACAAATAACGGAAATCATGTTAATTAAGAGGTTTTAATGGAAAAGGAATCTCCACATTTAATTTATGGCTAATTATACCATATTTAACTCAACTAATTTGAGTTAAATATGGTCAGTAAACCGATTTGTATATGTATTTTTATAGCTACAATTTGTTCAAATACAAAATATAAGTTGCTAGTTTAAGTAATTATGAAAGTGTTGCTATGAATCTCATAATTATGATCTTAAGTATGCTATATATAAATTTTACCATTTATTTTTTAATTTTCTTTAGCCAGTCGTTACATGTTCACGACTTACCCATTTTATGTAATTCAAGTCGTTGCTTACGACTTAACTCCTCACATTTTTTTTAGTTCATTGCTTGTATTGCCAAATTCAGTCTTGGACGTTATGCTATTGGTTTGTAAACTCTCATATTTTTAACCATTTGCACCATTAATTTATCGTTAGTTTATTTTTTTTTAGATTTTATTTTACTACTTTTTTCATTCCAATTTAAGTAACACGGTTGGAATTTTAAGAGTCAACCAGGTTTTTCTTTGACTGAAATTTCATTATATGCCTTTTAAATATTTTAATTTATTAGCTGTTTTGATTTATAACACTTTTTATGTGATTTTCAAATGTATAAATTTTATTTAAGAAAACTTGAAGTTTTTATGTCTGATTTCACGGTCAAAGTTTGAATATCGAAGTTTCAATTGTGCCATATATGAGGCTGAGCCAGGAGGACCCTCGGGGGTTCATCCAAACCTCCAACAACAAACAAATACATTGTTTATGCATGGGTCAATTATTTTTTTTATGTATATATAGTAAATGTTGAATCCCATTCTCAGTTTTCTTAAGTTTACTTCATATTTTGGATTTATTTAGTGAAAAATATTATAAATCTTATGATAATACTTCATCATGAACACTTCTAAGGAAATTTTCATAGTTTGAGGAGTGTCAATGACACTATCCTTAAGGATATTTCATCTGATGTAGGTATATCCTCATAATTTAACAAGTTATGATATAACATTAGGAGCACAAAAACTAACAAATATTACCAAATGAAAAACCCAAGACAAGATAATGTAAGTGGAAGAATAATCTTCGGTCATCTTTTTTCAAGAGGACTTGTGAATCTATAGAGTTAACGGGAACACGTGAATACTCCCAATATTTATGAGAAAATCAATGGCAATAAAAAGACCAAATAATGACCAAAATCAAGAGGCTAATGGTAGTCTGTTATAAAGCCATTCAAGGCTAACTGCTGCTTCTGTACACGTAAGTGTACGTGGTTTGACAAGTAATATAGTGGCTCTTCAAGAGTCGGATACGAATCCACAGGGAATAGTACTTTAGCAATTCACTTAATTGGGTCGGTAATAATATTTCAAACAAGTGTTGTGAAATATCAAGATGATTTGTGATATTCTAGCAAACTACTAGTAAGCAAAGGTAATAAAATGTAGCAATCGCAATTCGAGCAAGGTTGTAATCAATATCGAGGGAAAATTCCAGGGCCAAGGCGCTCATTATAATCATGTATATCATTACTCTCTCATTGGTTACGTTGTATATCGGGTTGTTGATTCACAGGGTCGATAATATGATTATGGTCTTTCGAGCCTCTAATCGTCTACCTAAAAGGATATTGCAACTACACCATTGAGCGGGGATGCAATAATCCAATTTCGATGTATTAAACTATCTTCCTGTATTTGAACCAAACAAGACGTTCTAAGTATATGCCTACCCTAGAAGCGAATCAAATCTCTTCTTTTTTTTACTATTTTGATGTTTGGGAGATATTAAAATACATCTATAATCCTCTTATAAACCTGAAAGGAGAATCATTAGGATAGAAAGATGAGTTTAAGGAACAAGTTTTTATCTCTTATAAAGAATTTAAGAACTACCCATGTGATAATTCAACGTTTAACCAACCAGAGAATATGAAATATAATTATGCGTTCAGCCTCAACCCCAAAACAAGGTTTTTTAGCCACTTATACTTTGAAACAAACTTACAAAGTAATCTTGTTCATACCAAAGAATTAAGTGTACAAGAGTTTATAGAAGATGAATCCTAATGAAAAATCCCTAGCCTCTTTCAACTGCTCCAAAGCTAATGCGTGGATGCTCTAAAAAATGTGCCTGGGCTATTTATAAATATATAGTGAACTTACCCCCAATCCCTTGAACATAGCCTGATTTAAAAGAGCTGGTTGACCCAGAGTTCACCCCTGCGCAGGGCTCGCGCATCCCCAAGGGGTGCAACGTATGGCCATCGTGCAATCCCTAGGGGTGCGGTGCAGGCCTTGCTTGACAACCTTCATTTTCTGCTGTTTTGTTCATGTCCCATGTCCTTTGTAATCCTTAGTCGTATTATGTCTCCATATGCCTCATTCACTCATGAAATAGTACTAATCACATAAGTTAGCTTATTTAAATCAAATGTATAACAATACCCACCTATATAAGATAATTTGTTCTCCAAACTAGGCTAAAATATGGCCCTTGGGCGTATAAATACGCCAAATATCACCGCCCCACACTTGAAGCTTTATTTGTCTTCGAACAACTCTAAACTTCATACTTACCATACGAGGATCCAATGTCACTAATCAAAACAAAATACTCAAGCTTGAACCACACAAATAATATTAGCAACAAGTCTTTCATCAAGTATGCCACTTAAACGTATGAATGATCATTCAAAACCTCCTATTCTTAAGAATTGACTCTTCCAAAATTAGCAAACTCATGCACATTACTCAACCAAGAAATCATATAAAGTTTCTATCCGTCATTAAACATGCACCCCTCACCATAAAAGAATAACCCAATATTGCTCACCAACGTACAATTTAACACAAAATTAGGTGTAAAGATAAAATTTTTCTTGCTCGCTCAAAGAATTCACATGCACATTAGATGACTCATAGGCTTGTCCTTAGTATAATACTCCACTAATATAAGAATGCTAAGGCTTAAGATCAAGTAGGACTTTAATGGGAATAATGTAGGCTAAGGAACAAGTATGAAATATTTTGGAGAGAAAAAATGACTAACTTTCCTAAGATCTTTAATACAATACACTATCATTATGCTCGTTTTGAACCAATCTATTTTCCACCACTTTTATTTCACACCTTCTTTTGTTTTTCCCCATCTCTTTAAGTTAGCTTACATATTTGATGCAGAGAGTTTTTTTCCTATTAACTCATGACCCACGTTTCTCACTTTTCCTCTTATTTTCTCTCTATTTTTTTCTTTTGAAATAGAAATCCTACACTATTATATTACAGTCATGGGTTGCCTCTCATGTAGCGCCTGAGTTAACATTGCGGCACGACCAAGATCACCATCAATCATCTTCAAACATGATAAACGTCTTTTGTCTATCCTCATGCTCGGCCGAGTAATGCTTCACTCTCTACCTATTTACAAGAAATTTTGCGCTCTTATCCTCATGCCATAACTCAACTACCCCATGAGGGGTCATTTGAACAATCTTAAACGGTCTAGGCCACTTCAATCTCAACTTTCCTGGAAAGAGCTTTAACCTCGAATTAAACAACAATACCTTTTGTCTAGGCTCAAAGACTCAGGTTAAGATATGCTTGTTATTTCATTTTTGGTATTTTCCTTGTAGAGTTTATCATTCTCATAAGCATGCAGGCGAAACTCATCCAGTTCATGTAATTGAAGCAATTGCTTCTTTTCTGCTATTTCTGGGTCAAGATTCAACTTTTTCACTGCCCAATATGCTTGATGCTCAAGATCCACGGGCAAATGACAAGCTTTACTCTATACCAACTGATACAATGAGGTCCTAATAGGCATTTCATAGCCTGCTCTGTATGCCTATAATGCATAATCCAATTTGATTGACCAATCTTTGCATTGAGAATTCACTGTCTTTTGGAGAATTTGCTTGATCTCATGGTTGGACACTTTAACTTGACCACTTGTGAGGATGGTATACTGTAGACACTTTGTGACTCATCTCGTACTTTGCTAGAACATTCTTGAACCAATGATTCACAAAATGAGACCCTCTATTACTGATGATCGCCCCAGGGGTTCCACATCTAGAGAAAATATTCTTCTTCACAATCTTCACCACTACCTTTACATTATTAGTAGGAAGCTGTCGCCTCCACCCAGTTAGACACATAATCAACCTCAACGAAAATGTACATATTACCCAATAAAGGTGGAAATGGACCCATGAAGTCTATCCCCCAAACATAAAAAATCTCCATTTCGAGGATGTTGTTCATTGGGATTTCATGGCATCTGGATATAGTCCTCATTCTTTGACATTGGCCACACTCTTTAATAAAAGCAAAGGCATCTTTGAATAAAGTAGGCCAAAAGAATCCCAATTATAATCCTTATACATTGTGGATTCTTCTCCATAATGACCTTCATATGGTGATAAGTGACAACTCTTAAGCACATGTTTAGCTTGACACTCTGAAACACATCTTCAAAAAACTTGATCGGCACCCTACTTAAACAAATATTGCTCATTACACACATAAAATCATTAATTAAAGTATAACTTTTTCTTTTGCTGACTCGTTACTTCTGTAGGGTAAACACCATTTACCAATAGATTTACTATGTTTGCATACCATAGGAGCTCTGCTATACTTAGTGCCATTAGTTGTTCATCTGGGAATATTTCTCGGATATTCCCATCTTTAACTATATAAGACCGATCCTCTAGCCTTGATAAATGATCTGCCACTTAGTTCTCTGCCCCCATTCTATCTCTGATCTCAAGATCAAATTCTTCCAACAACAAAATCCATCTGATGAGCCTTAGTTTTGCCTATTTATTAAGAAATAGATACCTAATTACAGTATGATTGGTATGAACTATCACCTTTATCCTCACTAGATAGAATCTGAACTTGTGGAAAACATACACTAGGGCCAATATTTCCTTCTTAGTTACAGTGAAACTGGTCTAGGAAGTATTTAGGGTATTAATGGCATAGTATATGGAATTAAAACCTTCTTTTTTCGCTGACCCAATACTTCTCCACTACTGTATCACTTGCGTCACACTTCAACTCGAAGGGAAGCCCCTAATTAGGAGCTATCAAAATAGAAATCTCTGTCAATTTTTTTCTTCAACTCATCAAATGCTTTATACAATCAGTCCCAAACTCAAACTTCACTTTCTTTTCAAGCAAATTACATATCAGTCTTGCTACAGTTGAGAAATTATTAATGAATCTCCTATAGAACTAGCATGCCCAAGAAAACTGCGTACATCTTTGACTGACACTGGTGGTGGCAGCTTCTCTATAACCTCCACCTTTGCTCGATCTACCTCCAATACTTTTTGCGACACTTTATGGCCAAGGACAATTCTTATTTGAATAGAAAGTGATATTTTTCCCAGTTTAACACCAAATTAGTCTTCTCATATCTTACTAGGACCTTGTTATGATTTTGTAAACACATTTCAAACAAAAGGCATTCACCTGAACGTATACGTCCCATAAGGACATGTGAATGCCGTATTCTCTTAGTTTTTGGTGTTATGGATATCTGATTATAACTATAATATCCATCCAAAAAGTAGTAATATTCCTGTCTAAAAAGTCTATCTTATATCTGATCAATGAAAAGAATTAGGTAATGATCTTTGTGGGTAGCATAATTAATATTTCTATAATCAATGTAAATTTTCCATTTGATTAATGTACGAGTCGGGGTCAAATCATCCTTATCATTAGTCACCACTTTCCCCTTCTCCAAAACACACTAAATGACGCTAGCATAGCTACTGTCAGAGATAGAGTACACAATGTCTGCATCAATCCACTTGATCACCTTCTTTATTACTAATTCTTTCATGACTGGGTTTAATATTCTCTAGTGCTGCACACTAGGTTTGTGTCCTTTTCCCAAGAATATCTTATACATGCAAAGATGGGATTTATCCCTTATATATTTGACATCTGCTACCCAATAACTTTTTCTCTCCTTTTCAGTACTGCTAATGCCTATGAACCTGTACATCAGATAATCCTGCAGAGAGAATAACAAGTAAGGTGTCATCATCCCTCAGAAAAACATATTTTAGGTATAAGGGTAAAGCCTTTAACTCTAATTTCAACGCTTTCTTAATATACAACTTGTGAGGCTCAAATTCACCCTTATGAATCAAAATTCTTTCCATATTTAGAATATGAACCATCTCGTTTGCTTCTACATCCCCAACGATTTCATGTCCTACCAAGCCCTTTCTAAGGAATCCTCGAAAGTTATAAGTGGGAGATTTGACTCAAGATCTATAACTGTGATGGCAGATAATTCCTCATATTCTAACTTAAGCTTTGTAGGCAGTCTATTTTGAATTCGTGAGGTGCACTCTTCAGTAAGTGCAATCGTAGCATATTCTGTCAACCTATTCTTATTATCCACAATGTCCTTGATGTACTTGGCATACTTATGGAATCCCTGCAATACGTTAATAAGAGAAAGATTAACGTGCACCTATTTTAGCAAGTCAATAAACTTTTGGAAACATGCTTCTTCTTTTTAATTGTTTAGCCTCTATGGGAATGATGAAGGTGGCTTCACACTTGCCATATTATTCTTGTTGATCTCAACTTTTCCATCTCTACTTTCTCCTCATCTTTAGCCATAGACTTTATGAGTTATTTTTTTGGGCTCTAGCTCCTCTAATTATAGACCACTCGAGAAAAAACTACATTAACTTGCTTAGGGTTTGGATCTTTATCACTGGGTAGGCCTCCCTGAGGTCTAGTGTTTTATGCCCTAACAAGCTATCCCATCTTGGACCTCTAAGGTCTTTGTGGACAATTGTTTATTCTTTATGTCAGTCGCCATCTGTGCTTGATTTTCCATGATCTGCTTTAACATTTCCTCAATATTACTGGACTAAGCATTAGAATGACTACCTTGAGCCTGTTACTAAAGACTATGACTTCCTTGGACTTTATATTGCTTTGCATTTTGCCCATGATTCCCGCCCCATGAGAAGTTAGGGTGGTTTCGCCAATTTGCGTTGTATGTATTTCCAAAATTTTGATTACTTTGTCATTGTGCATTACCCACAAAGTTTACTAATTCTGGATTAGCTACACCGATATCTGCTGAATGAACACCATTTCACATACCTCACACCAGGTTTGAGTCTGCTGTACAATATTAATAGAAGTTTGTTGGGCATGATGCCTTGTAAAATATTGAGAAGCTCCTAATGAATAACTTGGATACACTTCTCTATTGCAGAAGCTTGATCCTATCTTTGATTTTAGACTCACATTTCTCCATCGGTTGATGAATTCAATAACTGGCTCATCCTTTTTTGAATAAGTTTTTGTAAGCTCTACTATGCTCATTATACACCTTGTGCTATATAAGTAATTTAGGAACTCATGCTCTAGTTGCTCCCAACTATCAATGAAATTAGGCTTAGGACCATTTAGCAATCAAAGGTATTTCCCTCTAGGGAGTGGACAAATTGCTTGACGAGATAGTCACTGTAGGTTCCAACATCATTATACTACTTAAGAAAGTACATGGCGTATTTCTTTGGATTCTCTTTGCCCTCAAACTATTTAAATTTAGGGAGTTGATAGCTGGTAGCCATTTTGAAACATCAATCCTTGCAGTGTAGGGCTTGACATATGTCAGGGAAGACTTGTTGACAACATTGTACTTGTCTTTGAGTGTTCCTACAATGAACTCTTTCAATTGATCAATTGTGATCGTTCCTTCAGAAGAGACTAGCAACTCCTTAGCAGGTGGTATCTATTTCATAGGATGTTTTGTTTTATGAACTTCTATAGCCTTTATAGCTACATGGCTAGAATCTCTATTTATTAACCTTTTCATTTTATCCACCAACTTATCAATCTGAGCATCTTGATTTTACACATATTTGGTCAAACCTTTACCGACTTCGCCAGGTTCGCAAGCTCCTTCTCTGTAAATGAGGCATTAGTTACCATTCGTGAACATAGGAGATGTCAAAAAGTATGATGAATTGTTGCTTATGTTGATCTTTGAAGTGCTCAGCTCATATATTTGAAGTAATCTTTTAATAATATGATAGTAAAATAATCAATAAAAATTCATAAGACAATGTTTTTCACGTATGTGCCAAGCTACCTCGATTTCTTTAGCTGCAAGATCATCACACTTGGTTGTGTTGATGCCATCAATCTTTTTCTCCTTCACAACATAATTTTTCAAGTAGACATTCACATCAACAAAGTGTGAATCATTTTTGATGAATGTCTTATTATCGGCAACTATTTTCCTTTATACTCTGTCTTCTAGATACTTCAAGCATTGATAGTAGTAGGATGAGACAATTGTGTTCTCCTATACCTAAGGCACATGTAGCAATATGTTGTATGAAGTCTTGGAATCGATCACATGTATGAATATGTTTGACCACAAATCCTCCATATGGATCTCTAACTTGATGAAACCTATGGCCTCTAACCCCGTTGATTGAACCTTTGGATCATCAAACAACTTCCAGTAAGTTCCTCAATTGTGATGTCAAGTTCCTCAATTGTGTGAATAGGCAAGATGTTAATACAAAACCTATCACGACCAAAATTTAAGACCATGATGGCACCTATCCGACCCTTCATGATAGGTAAGCCAAGATCAAAATTCCAAATACAACATCTCAAATATATAGAAGCAAAAGAAAATAAGAACACAATAAGACCTAAATAATCCTAAAAGTAGATTAATAGACTAGTATAGTCAATACATAGATAATCTCAGGTCCGGTAGTCACTAATACAAGCCACTAAATATAGAAATCAATGAAAAGTTTGAGTATCTTAAAATGCAAAAAATGCATAAAGATAAGGCTAGAGGAGATTTCAGTAGTCTTTAAAAACAATAACAACTACCTAGAATCTCCAAAGATGCTAACGCAGAAGGAACCACATGAATCAATGCCCAGAGGTCATCAAATCAGTACCTACATGTAAGGTGTAGAAAAAGCAAGGGTGAGTATAGAACCATATGTGCTTAGCAAGCATTATCGATCGATCCTAATTTAAAGTGGTGACGAGTAACACCACGTCAACCATCTAAAACAATCATACAACCCGCACTAAGAAAAGCCACCCTAATCTAACTGAATGTCAAATCTAACAACCATAAGGATATCACAACACCAGTCTAAGAAATCCTCAATAGAGTGGAATCAAGTAACAGATATTTAAGTACTTAATAAATAACACAAAGTCAATAAATACATCTCACTCAATCTGAACTTGAAACGAATGAATGCAGTGCAATGCAATGCTTATGCTATGTACACACCTACCGAGCAATGGCTTTAAGGTTAGGACCCATGAGGTACTTACAAGGTCCGTGTACTGTGCAGACGTGCATTCTGATACCAATAAATATGTTGTGTGGACGTGCACTCTGATCTCAATAAACATATTATGCAGGCGTGCACTCTGACCCCATATAAAATGTAATGCAAGATGTGTAGGCGTGAAACTCTGATCCTAAATCAATAATAAAGTTAAGAAAAACACTTACTGTCTTAAGCCAGATCATAAATCGAATTCAAAATCAGCTCAACTTATCAAGTGTGAGTATTCTTATTAGCTAGCATTTTCAACAATTCATTTACCATAGCAAATCGGCTCATCGTGCTAGCAATTATGGAAAACCGTTCAAAATATACAATTGACTTATTTTAACCCTTCAAATAACACCGGCACCCGCATAGATGCTCGTCACTTCACCTATACAGGATCTCCATTCCCCATTACTCCCATTACACATAACTAACACATAAACACTTAAAAAAGAGTGTAAGAAAGACTCAACTTGCCTCAAACCAAAGCCAAACGTCAATTAACAAACTTGCCCTTACGTAAAGCTTTCGAATGGCTAGAATCTGTTCAAATACAAAATCTCCATAAGAGTACAAACTAGCGCGTTGAATTTCAGCTAAATCGGATCATCATTCAATCTTTAAGTCAAGAATTCTTACTTTGAAACCCTAGATTAAAACCTAAATTAATCACAACCAAGACTGACCGGAATCTGGTAATCTAAAGCTAAGGAAGCAATGAAAACCAACAGCTGCAATACTATTGTTACATATACAGGAAGCCATTTATACTATCTATTAATATTGTATGGGAATTTACGAGAATCCAAGTCCAAAAATAAAACAAAATAGTGGCGTACCAAATAACAATTTCACAGAAACTATGTGAAACATTAGCCTAACATCCATTCTGTCATTGTTTAAAAGATTAGCCATTGTTAGCTAATCATTATTGCTAAAGACAAAAGAGAATATATATTCATTACTTAATAACAAGTTTCATCCCATGTTAACATATAAACCTAATTCTAAACCCACCAGATTGTACTCATCCACAATCTGCCGATACCTCACGTAATTCAACCTCACCGCCTCACCTTCTCATAGCTTTAACAGTAGGAAAATAATCTATTCAATCCTAGACATTCACCCTTAGCATTGTTAGGTCATACAAAACCCATTATTTAATCTACTTAACACTATTGCACCAGAAATAATTAACATCCTTGCAAGTCAACAATATAAGGACGGACTATTATATAAGCCCATAGTTGGTTCATAATTCACGTCTAATAATTGTATATGGAGCGGTTACCAACCAAGACCATGATAATTGAGGTTAAGGGGTATATATCTTACAAACCAAAAGTTACAGAACGCTGAAATTATATCCTAGTAGTAAGGAAATTGCAGAAAACTGGAAGTTCTCACCTGAATTCTCAGTTATCATTAACGCCACACAACTCAAGTTCTCCTCCGTTAAACACCTATTTTGTTTTCTGCTATGGTTCAAAGGGTGAAACATATTAAATTCTATTCACCTTGAGCGTGGGAACGTGATAAGAAAAAGTTGTGGTTTTTACCCATTAAACCACTAATTATCTAAAATACCCATAACTTCTAATACCTCAAAATTTGTCCGAAACCCCATAAAAATAAATCAAATGTGTAAATTGACTAAAAAGAACATTCTAAACCTATTTAAAATAATATAACACCAATATGAGGCCGTTTTGACTGCAAGTAGCCGTATTCAAACATAACTTTCTTAGAACTCAAAAATTCTACCAATGACTCAAATCGCTCTTGATCTCCTCAAGGTCCATATATCCATCCATGAAAGTCATACCCCATGTCTAAAACTACATGGAGGGATAAAATTTAAAAAAATTCATAAGACAGCTTGGAGGGTCGTTACAAGACCCCTTGCTGATTAAGATTCTATTTATCTTCTTCTCTAGAACATGACCCACCATATACAAGGGATGATTGTGTAGTGTCTCACCAAATAGGAGATCATTATTGATAAATGTGATTTTTATATCACATACATGTTTTTCTTGAACAAGAAGTTCAGTAGGCTTTTTAGAAGATGAAAGAGGTTCCATTGATAGGCTTTCACCCATTGTTTCTCCCCTGCTAGTATTAAAACAAGATGCCTCAAGGTTGACTTGAGTAGGCTTTACAAAGAACCAACTTTGCAAGAATACTTCCAAGGTCACATGACATCGTAATTTTTGATAGTGATGCTTCACTACCCTCACACTTTTTGGAAGCTTAACTAATTTCTGCTTCCTCGGTTTTACTCTTAAACTGCTGAAATTTAGGGGGTTGACAGCCGGCAGGTGATATGTCCAAACTACAACTTCTTCTAAAGAAGCGTAAGTGGTCATCGTCAAATATATAACTCAAAAAAGGTTGGGATCAAATCCCACAGGGAATAAGGTGCTAATTAAGTTATATTTAGATTAATGGACTTTTAATCATAAGTTTCCACAAAATAAAAGGAGGTTTTGATTTACTGTTAATTGAGCAATCACAGTTTAGTAATCTTCTTATAGCGTGTGAACAACAGAGGAACAGTGAACTAGGGTTATGTTCACCTTGGTATTTCAATTATTTCCAACTATGGGTTATATGAGTTCATACTTATGTTTGCAATTATAGAGAAATGTAAATAAAATCCCATCAAAGTGTTTGTCAACCTTCAAGGATAGATTCACTTTAATCTTAAACTTAAAGTGATACAAGATGATTCTACGTATTCTCCTAAGAGATTATTCCAGTTAAGGTATTTATTTATAAATTAGAGGTTAAGAACTCTAATTTCTTATTACTATTCTCTTTCCCTAACAACAACTCCTTAGTTCAAGCAAGTTATGTTTTAAGGCACACTCTCAAGTTTAAAATCATGGGAATTCGTCAAAATGAAGAGAATAAGATATAAAAACAATTTCAATATAAACTCAAAAACCCATAATGTACAATGTAGGTAACACCAAGTCTCTGATAACCCTAGTTATGGAGCTTTAACCACTCATTATTAGAAATAAGAAAAATCAAAGTGTTCATATAGAAATCCAAGTTTGTTAGAGATTACAAAGATGAACCCTAATAGAATAAGGTTAGCCTCACTTATCTGCTCCAAATAATGCGTTCAAATATTCAAAATCGGGCTTGGGGTGTTTATCACCGCCTAGTGAAATTACCCCCAAGCCCTTAGACTAAATTTAAAAAGACAGATTGCCTCGGGCTATGGGGTTATACCGCACAGCTCAGCCCGCATCCTATGGGTCACAACGCAAAGATTGGCGCACACCTTGGGGGTCGCAGCGCAAGGCCTAGCGCGCACCCTAGGGGTTGCAAAGCGAGATACTTGATGCAACCTCTGATTGTGCCATTTTGCTTCCATCTTGTGTCTTTTGCACTCCATGGTCTTCCTATGTCTCCATATTCTTCATTTCTCCTAAAATAGTACTAATAAAATAGGTTAGCTCAATTACATCAAGAGTAAGATAAAAACATACAAATTAAGACACTTTTCTCTCAAAACTTAGCTCAAATATGGGTAAAACATGGAACTTATATTTATAAATACACCCCAGATTACCACCCCACACTTAAAGCTTTGTTCGTCCTCGAACAAATTTTCATTTTATGTGAACACGAGGCTCTAATATCACTAATTAAAAATAAGATGCTCACATTAAGACCACACAACACATATGAACAACAAGTCTCACTTTTAAGCATGCCACGTAGATCTATGAACAACTACTCGAAACCTCCCACCCTCAAGAATAGACTCTCCAAAATTAGCAAACTCATGCACATTCTCCAATCAAGAAACTACATAAAGCCTCAATCCGTCACTAAACATGTGCCCCTCACAACAAGAGAGTACCCTCACATTACTCACCACATGCAATTCATCACAAAATTTTGAGGTAAAGAGGAAAATTCACGCTCACTCTCTCAAAGAATTCACATGCACATTAGATGACCCTTAAGCTTGCCCTTAGTTTAATACTCTACTAATAAAAAGATGTTAATGCGTAGGATCAAGTAGAACTTTAATGGGTTGTAATGTAGGCTAAGGGACGGATAGAAACTATTTTGGATAGAAACAGTGACTAACTTCCCTAAGATCTTTAATACACAAATTATCATTAAGCTCAAATTCAACAACTTTGTTTTTCCACCACTCACACTTAACACTTCTTTTGTTTCAACCCCATCTCCTTATGTTAGATTACATAGTGAATGTAGGAGATTTTTTTACATGTAACAAATGCTTCACTTTTATTCACAATCCTCTTTATTTATTTATTTATTTATTTATTTATTTATTTATTTATTTATTTATTTATTTATTTACTTACTTACTCCTACCATCCAACAATGCAAGAACTATTTGTCACACCAATAACTACTATATTGGGGCTTCATTACCAATTCTTCCTTCTACAACTTCCAACTCCTATTCTTTAAAATTTTCAACTGAAGTGCTTAGGTTTTTGGGGATCAAATTATGGTCAACCAAGAAAAGGGAATAAGCTAAATATGAAGCTACCAAATAAATAGGATAAAGGCTCAACGTGGCTTACTAAGGTTATAAGTAATGGGTAGTTAGCATAGGCATTTAACAAGGCTATCAAAGGAAGGCCTATATTATTTCCTAAACCTTACATACTTTATTTTGCCTTGTACAAACACCTAGAAAGTTCTAGATACCATAATATAGCACATAATAAACAAAAAATTACTCACATATAGCACATGTTCAAATCAAGATGGAGATATGTTATATTATCACTCAAGTAATGGCGTGAATTTGATTTTAAGCTAAAGTTACACAAGGGTCACATAATTGGGCCTAGAAGTTTCAAAAGTAGTTATTCATCTACCCATAACACATGATTTCCCTAATTTATACCATACTTGCATCATACAGTCATGTAAACAACAAGAGCAATTAAATTCAATTTCATGAAAAGGTTCTACTTTCTACTCTCTACAAATGACTAATTTTCTCTTAAGACTGTCGTCATCCATCCATCATCGAGAAAAACACCTAACTATGACTTTATTTCACCTATGCTAATAAAAAAAGAAACTAAGAATTAGTCCTATTCAGTTCAAAAGGACTATCCTCGGGAAAATAACCAAAAACAAAAATCGAGGAACCTAAAAGCAAAACAAATAAAACAAACCACAATAATGATAAGTACGCCTACCAAGTTAAACAAGTCTACCAAATTCAAGTTACTACTTATTACAAACCAGAATAACAAATAAATTCATCATAAGCAGTCTAGTAACATACCCAAGGAATACTTTTACCCCATCCCACACTTAAATACAACACTGTCCTCAGTGTAGACAACATAGGAACAAAAAAATGGGTACAAGAACTTCCTGGGCCTAATAATCCTCCTTCTCAACATCGGGACTTAGATATCCCACTTCAGAATCCTCAACATTAGAATCAACCCCGACATCAAAATCTACCATCAATTGGTCATTATTAGTAGGCACATCATCATCAACTAGCTTTCTGAAAGTATGGCCCACTCGACACATGACTCTGGCATGCTCGTTCATTAGATAGTCAAAATCTAATTCACGCAACTTGTCAGTGGTATATGATCGACCACGACATATCATGGTCAACTTTGTGATGACATATAGGTGGTGAAAGAAGCTATCATCATGCGTATTCCTATTAGCAGTCGTGAGTGCTGGCCTTTGGATAAAATCAGGTTCCTTAACCTTTGTGACATCAACTTTCCTGAAATTTTGTGATGAATTATAGTCTATTGGATCCTCTTCAACATCATTCACTTGTAAGAATTTGGTCGATAGGCCCCCAAAATTGAATCAAAATTTCTTGTGTACCCTGGCCTTCTACATAGATACACAGATTATTACACCAGTAGTAATTGAAATATTATTCATAAGAGCATATACGAGACATACCCAATCTCAAGAAAAACTTGTAAAGTGAGACTTCAAAATAATACAAGCTCCAACTATCCTCAACCCGATTCCCACCTCCTTGTTTTAAAAAGCATATGAGAGGGTCTTGTGAAGCCCCTTCTCTCGATGATGCTCCTAATGACCTATGGAACATGAACCACATAATATGTACCTGATAGCCCTATAAGCAGTTTGGATATATAGCTCTCGCAATCTAAAATGGTCTAATTTGAGGGTGCCAAGAATAAAGTTTAGTGCCTTGGCCGCCAGCTTCACAATTTGCCCATGTATCTTCACACTATTCCCTTGAGTATTAGGGAGCCAGTTAACATAAAATTCCTTTATTAAAGCTAACGTGGAACCACCCATATCTTTAAAAATGAAATCAAGCTTCAATTGCATAATACAGGCTAAGATGCGTGGGTAATGACGAGCTAAGCTATCCTCATCAATGATATTTGTAGATTGGTACTGAGGCTCCTTATTGTACTTATACAACTGGACACCATTTTTTTCCACCCATTTTACACTAAATCTATGATGAGAAATCTGAGAAGCTAACGGGGCAACAGGATTAGCATTGGATTGTTGCCCTATTTGTGAATGATTTTTTCTTTGGCGAGAGTTAAATGCCACACTCTTACCTTTGCTAACCTTTGGTGCCATATTTCCTGTAACAAACACCATAACCAAGCATTAGAAATGCACTACACGACTAACTAAAACTAAAAGGAGGGTGTTTGAATGACCACCCCATACATAATTTATTAACATAACCCACTCAAGTGACAATATCAAATACTTAGACTTCACCAATACATAAGTTGGGAGGGTGCACCAATATAACTCATGAAAATATTAGAATACCATAGTTAGCCTTAAAACTTCTCACTATTATTCCGAAACCAAAACTAACTCTCCAAAATCAACATGAACTCACAAGCCATGAATACAAGTCAAACACAACTAACAACATTCCCTAATGCTTCAAGCATTCTTACAAAATCAACACACATCATTGAATATAGAAATGTAATCACAACAATGTTCCATGGTGACATTTAACCCATAAGAATAGCAACAACACCATCTAATGCAAAATATGGACAATTTAAGCATATCCACAAGCTTTCTAACCACAATCGTGGAGTTCATCCTCACAAAATTATCAAGAAATAACTTTATTTACCACATGACATACATTCACCCAAAATTCAAGACAACCCACTAATTACTAGAAACAAGAAAAATACAAAAGAAAACATACCTTGGAGTGAATAACTAAGAGAAGGGAAAAAAAGAGAAATTTGTGTGGATTGAGGTTGTGTCACAATTTTGAGGAGAGTATAGAGGGTGGGTAGCACATATTTGAGTTGGAGCAGGGTAAAAAATATGAATTTGGGATGTGAAGTTATTTATTTAGGTGAAACCGGGTAGGGTGACCTAGTTTATTTAGTTGGGAATTTTTTGGGAATAATGGGGCTGCAGCATGAAGGGAATTACAATTTGAGGTCTTTGCGGTACGGGTATTACCATGATAGAGATACAGTAGGGGGTCTCTTTATGGTCTGCGATGCAATGCCAAAACGGTGAAGGTAGTTTGCATCGCAAAAAGTATCACATAAATGGGTATTTGCGGCGCACAGTGTGGGTTTAAGTGAAATGGGTCGCGCCATGCATTATTGCGTGTAGGCTAACCAGTGAAGTCATAAGGAGTTATACGATGCATATTCTAATGTAAAAATGGGCTCGTGGCATGTAGATTGACGCACAAGACAAGTTTCACAACTCTTAGTGTTTTGGCGGGAAAGAGTTTTATAAAAACTTATTTTAATGCTTATTTTTGCCCAAAAAACACACCACACTTGATTTTATTCCCCTTCAAAGCTTACTTGTACCTATTTTAGCTCCATAACCTTTCGACACCTACAAAACAAACAAAAATAGTTAGAAGGGTGGGTTGCCTTCCTCTAAGCCCCATAGTTTCGATTTGGATCGACACTTATTTTTGTATTTTTGTTTTCTTCTATTTCTATTACACTACCATCATGGGTTGCCTCCCATGCAACTTCTAATTTAGCATTGCTGCATAATCCAACTATCTTGATTACTCAGACTTTATCAAGATACATTGATATTACCATGTTATCTACCAAAATAATGCATGATACACTGTCCATTGACTTTAAAAAACTTTCCATCTTTGCTCTCAAGTTCTGCTGCTCTGTATGCAAGCACCTGAGTTACCTTGAATGGTCCAAACCACTTCTATCTAAGCTGTCTTGGAAACAATTTGAACCTTGAGTTAAATAGCAAAACCCAGTCTCCAATTTGGAACTCTCTTTTCTCAATCCTTCAGTCATAGTATAGTTTCGTTCTCTCTTTATAAAGGCTAGACCTTTCATAAGCTCATAGAAGAAACTCATCCATTTCATTTAACTGATCCAATCTCAACTTATCTACTTCTTTCCAACTTAAGTTCAACCGCTTCAGTGCCTACAATGCTTTATGCTCCAATTCTAATAGAAAATGACATACCTTCCCAAACACTAATTCATACGGTGACATATCTATTAGAGTTTTGAAGTAGTGCAGTAAGCCCAAAGAGCGTCATCAAGATTATGTAACCAATCACTCCAATTGGAATTGACAGACTTTGTCAAAATCATTTTGATATCTCTGTTAGACACTTACACCTACCCGCTTATCTGTGGATGATAAGAAGTAGCCACTTTGTGTTTCTTTACACCATATTTTTAGTGCAACCTTAAACACCTTATTACAGAAATATGATCCTCTATCGCTAATAATTATACATGGTGAACCAAAGAAGGGAAAGATGTTACTTTTTCAAGAATAGTACTACCCTCTCTGCCTCATTATCAGCTAATATAATAGATTCAACCCATTTGTATACGTAATCTATAGAAACTAAGATGTACTTCCACTCATAAGAACTAACAAAAGGGATTATGAAATCGATACCCCACACATCAAATAATTCAACCTCTAGCATGGTTGACATAGGCATTTCCTGGTACTTAGAAATTGATCCTTGACACTGGTATTGATTACAAGCTTTAACAAACTCATAAGCATCCTTAAATATGGTTGGCCATTAAAATCCACTCTATAAATTTTTTGGGTTGTGTGATCTCCTGCAGATGTCCTCTCACAGGGGAAGAGTGACATGCCTGCAATATCTCAAGCATCTTCACTTTGGTCCACACCTTCAAATGGTATTATCTGTACAATAAAGCAAATGGGGTTTATCCCAAAAATACCTGTTCATATCAAAGAGGAATTTCTTCCACTACTCATAGCCTTAGTCTTTTGAAATAATGCCACTCACAAGGTAGTTTGTAAAATCCCAAACCAAGGAATTTGGTTTAGGGTAGCTTCAATGACTTGTTCATTTGGGAATAAAATATCAGTTTCTAATTCCTTTCTTTTGCTTTCTTTATTCTCCATTCTTGACAAATGGTTGGCCACTTGGTTCTCATAACCTTTTCTGTCCTTCACTTTGAAATCAAACTCATGTAGCAACAACACCCAATGAACCAACTGAGGTTTGACATCTTTCTTTTCCATCAGATACTGTAATTCTATATGGTCAGTATGTACTACCACTTTGGTCCCCAAAATGTATTGCTTTAAACTTCTCAAATGGATAAACAAAAACAAGTAGCTCCTGCTCAGTGATGGTGTAGTATATCTGAGCTCTATTCAATACTTTATTTGCATAACATATAAGATGGAGTGAATTCTCTTTCTTCTATCCCAGAACTGTACTAAGGGCTACTCCACTACATCACACATTATTTTAAAGGGTTTGGACCAATCAGGAGCAATCATAATAGGTTCTCCCACCAACTACTCCTTAAGACACTTGAATGCCTTCAAGCACCCCTCATTCCACTCAAATGTAACCTCCTTCTCCAATAATTTCCATAAAGGGTTAGAATTTTTGGAGAAGTCTTTAATGAACCTTCTGTAGAATCTCACGTGATCAAATAAACTTCGCATTTCTTTTATCAAAATAGGTGGAGGTAACTTCTTAATCACTTAATTTTTTCTCTATCCACTTAAATTACTTTTTCCAAAATCTTATGACCTAACACTATACCCTCCTTCACCATGAAATGACATTTCTCCTAATTAAGTACCAAGTTAAAATCTTCACATTGCTGTAATGCATGACTTATATTGATCAAACAATCATCAAATGAATCTCCAACCACCAAAAAGTCATCCATGAACACCTCTAAGGTGTAATCAACCATGTCATAGAAAATTGATATCATACACCTATGAAATATAGTTGGAGGATTGCATAACCCAAATGGCATTCGTTTTAAAGCAAAAGTCCCATATGGGCATTTGAACATAGTCTTTTCTTGATCTTCGGGTGCAATGAGATATGGATGTACCCAAAGTAACCATCCAAAAAGTTGTACCAACCCTTTCCAGCTAATTTATTAAGCATTTGGTCCATAAAAGGCATTAGGAAGTGATCTCATAGTGTCCATGAGCTCTACTTTTGGTAGTCCATACACACTCTCTACCCTGTCACTGGCCTAAAAGGAATTAAATCATTCTTTTCATTCACTACCATAATCATTCCTTTTTTTTAGTACACATTAGAAAGGACTCACCTATTTACTGTCTTATATTGGATATTCCTCTCCTGCATCAAGCTACTTGATTATCTCTTTCTTCACTACCTCTTGGATAGGTGGGTTAACCCTCCTCTTATGTTTAATATATGGAATGAAATCCTCCTTTAATTGGATTTTATAAGTACATATGACTGGTGGAATGCCTATGATATCAGCTATTGTTTATCCTATAACTCTCTTGTACCTTTTCAATACTGAAACAAGTGCTTCAAACTAATGCTTTACTACATCAGTTGCAATAATCACTACTAATGAAACCTAATGCTCTACTAATTCAGCTACAATAATCACTGCCAATGTATTATTCTCGCCTAAAATCACATATTGAAGATGACCTGGCAACTTTTTCAAGTCTAACACAATGGTTTTTTAATAGATGGTTTAGCAGGTGTTGTTGTTCTATTCTTCAAATTCAAATCTAACATCCTTGGGGCGTATGAGTATAAACCCAATCCAGTCAAAGCACAAATTATTTTATCATATTTTTTGATTCCATCGCTATCAAAATTCATCAACACTACTGCCATGGTTTCAACAACAAATTTCTCTTCAACAGGCACCACTAGATCAACCTCATTAACAACGTCAATAACAAAGACTACACTCATCTTTCTTGGTTGCTTCATAGACTGACAACTATCAAAATTAAATTCTTCATCTTTTAGTCTAAACTTTAACTCATTCCCCTCCATGTCTATGAGTACTCTTCCAGTGACTAAAACTGGCCTACCTAAGATTATAGGTACTTTAAAACCAACTTCACACTCAAGGATTATAAAGTCTACTGGAAATATAAAATTCACCACTTTTACTAGTACATAATAGAGAATACCAACCAGTCTCATCACCGAATAGTCTACCCATCAACAAGTGCATAGACATTGGCTTTGGAGTTCCTAAGCCCAACTGCTGATAAATTACTAGTGGCATGAGGTTGATACTTGGTCCTAAATCACATAGTTCTTTAGAAAAGCTAAAGGATCCAATCATATATGGTATAGTGAATGCTCTTGGATCAAATTTCTTTTACACTAGTGATCTCATTGTAAGGCACTATAGTGATGAAGATTATCCATCGGATCATAGATAACTGTTCTCTTCTTCGTGACTAGATCCTTAATAAATTTAGCATATCCCGATATTTGTTCCAATGCCTCAACGAATGGTACATTCACTGACAACTGTTTCAATACTGACATAAACTTGCAAAACTTGCCATTCTTTGCCTTCTTCTTCTTCATCCTATGTTGAAATAGAGATGGTGGCCTAGGAAGTTTGGTTAGAGGTACTTCTACCTTCTTCCCCTTTTCACACCCCAAATTATTCTCTTTTTTCACTTTGGCCAGTTGCTCTATATTTACACTCTTTTATCCCAAATCTCCCAACTTTTTAGGCTCAATTGGTGCAATATTCACTAACTCATCATCTAACGCAATATCATCAACCTATGGGTGTACTATCAAATGCAGGTTCGGTAACACTCTGCCACTCCTAGTAGTAATTTCCATACATGTACCATCATTTATTGGATTTTGTACAGTATCACTCAATAATGTTTTGCTTTTTTATTGATTAAAAATGGCCGATAGTTGATTTATTTTCTGCTCCAAATGCTTATAGCAGTAGAATGTGAATCAACTAAGTAGCTCATGGTTTATAGATCACCCTAAATTTCCTTGACACTTACATCAGTTGACTCTACCCCTTTAACCAATATAGCCATCATAGCTTTCATGGACATCTTCCCAGAATCATTGGTCACATTGTCATGACTTCTAGTGGCACTTACAATCTACTTTGGTCACTTTTATTCTTCCATTTACCTTGATCATGATCGCTATAACTAGCTTTATCATAATAATTATCACTTTGATAGTTTCAATCTTGGTTTCCTTGACCATCAACTCAAAAACCCCATGGTTATTCAAGTAATTAGCCTCCTTTTTGGAATTAGATTCAACTGCCCTACTATGATACCTAACCTCCTTGACCTTCTCCATATTACCTCATAGAAAGTGATTAGTAAGTCTATCTATATTTTCATATAAGCCATATCCTGGTCACATTCTTCTTCTCTTAGGCGTTGTTCGACCAACATCCCAACTAAATAAGTTTTGCTTGATACCTTAGAATCCCTGGTATGCCAAGATCTACTTGTATTTTTTAGCCTATCCAACATCTCTGCAGACTCAGTTAAAGAGCAATCCATAAAAGCTCCTCTAGTTGCATTATTCACTGTTGGCTTTATGTTTAAGTTCAAAGCCCTGTAAAATATCTTCATCAAATGCTCATCAATTATCTTATGATTTGGGCATTGAGTCATTTTTTTCTTAAATCTCATCCATCTTTAATGAAGATCCTCATTATCCAGTTTCCTAAAGTTATTGATCTCATCCCTTAATTGTAACATCCTAGAAGGCGGAAAAAACTTTCTAGGAAAGCTTCTTTAGTTGCCTCTAGTTTGTTATAGAATTGAGTGCCAACTCAATAATCCATAGAGTTTCCTCCCCAGACAGAGACAACAGAAACAACTTCTGATGAATCATATTTTATCCAACTCTAGAATAGTCAAACAACTGGCAAATGTTAATAAAATTCACCAAGTGCATATTTGGATCATCGCCAGGTAGTCTACCAAATAAACCCTTCAAGTTGAGTAGCTGAATCATTATGCTAATGATGTTGAACTTCACCCCTAAAGCTAATGGTGGTGGAATAATTATTCCAGTAGGATGAAACACACTGGTTTCTGGACCTTAGAAAATTTCCTTGATTTCTGGGAAAAATGACTTAGGGGAATGATTCATACACTTGGTATGGGTGGTATGGTCCAGTCATATACTAACCAATGCTGTTTGGTGGAATGGATTTGGTTTCTGGAATGGGTACAACTTGGTGGTACGAGTCGTACTAGTGGATACAGATCATTTTCTTCCTTCACTTAACCTTAGACTTGGTAGCTTAAGTTGGATTTAAGTACAAGTGGCTCACCATGATCCGTAATCTAGGGTATAAGTCCTACCCAGAACTTTATGGTGGTCAGTGTTCAAACCTCCTAAATTCTATCTTGCCAGGGGTACGGTTATGGGTACTAGGCGTACACTTCAATACAACTTGGGTTTAGGTGTGTCATACCTTTAATAATGTTGGGTACAAGGGGGAAATCCTAGGGTATGAGAGGTGGGTACCGCTCATACAGAATGGGTACGACTCGTAAGGATCAGTCGTACCCTATGATGGGAATTTAATACAGTTTAAGTGAGGGCAATCTGGATATTTCCCCACTTATCCTAATAAGGTCCCATGACTTATATTGCTCTTGGGAGGTTATTTTCCCTATTATTCTATTAATAAACACTTGGAAAACACTCTTAAATCTTCTTTAGAGTTCTTGGGCAAAGAAAGCTAGGGTTTTATCTCAAGGAGTAAATTGGGGCTTATCTTGGTGATTTATCCCTATCATCATCTTAGTTTAAGGCATGTTATCTTCCCTCATTATTATTTCCAATTAAAGGCAAGGTTTTATACAATGTTTTCATGATTTAAATGTCATATGTTTTTGGGGTTTCTAATAAGATTTGGGGGTTTTAATTATCAATGTTTGGTTATGATTTTACCATGTTTTAATTATGCTTTTATATTCATTAATGGTGGTTTTAGATAATTGGTTGCATGAGAATGGTTCTTTGGTAATGGACTTTGGTTTTGGAAATACTATGCCTCCAATGTGTTTTATAAAATTCCTAACAATATTTTCATTATAATATTATTTTTTCAATGGAACTTATGCATAGTTTAAACTTGGTAATGGTACCCTAAATGTTATTAATGGATTGAAAAGGACTTGGTGGACATGGTTTTGGTTAATTGGAAATCATGTGGGTTACATGGGAATCCCCTAAGGATTGGCTAAGGACAATACTTGCAAGTTTTTATTGGTATGACGATATCACTACTAATAACCTTGGGTAATAATAATGGAATAATGGTTTGGATGGAAAATGATTTTAATTAGGCTTAAAAGAGGGATGTGTAGCAAAGCCGTGGAAGGTGGAGGTCCCGAGGGGATCTAAATTGGAAACTCATATTTTTTGATATGAGGTTTGGTCCTAGTGACCATGTGCATGATGTCACACTATATATTTTGATAGATGTACTAGTCATCCCAGGTTTTATTCCCTGATCTTGAAGCTTCACACTGGGGCTCTTTCAGAAAGAGGAGCTGAACCTATATAGCCCGTGGGTGGTTTAGGACGGCAAAGCTACACAAGCCAGGTAAAGGTTTTAATGGCATGCTAAACCCGGCTCCCTTTCCCGGCATGGTTAAACGTATATATATGGTTGTGTGCATATGGATAGTTTTTGCTTTGTTTTATAAATGGCATTATTTTATCCTTATCCTGAGTTCATGCTAGCATTCACCCGATAACCTATGTTCGGGCATTATATCCCCACGTGATATAGGAAACGATCGTTCTACTCCTCTTTCTTAGCAACTCGAACTTTGGTGTCAATATTTGGATTGAAGTGGTGAACTTCCATTTATTCAGAAGGCTTCATTTCATGGATGTTATTTCATACTTTAACTTATTTATGGATATGGTTGGGGGTATGTCCCAATCGGATTTTGGTATTTTTTTGGTTAGAGGCTTTATGGTACTACAATGGGTCGGAATAGGCGGGGTCGGTAGTGGCGTCAGCCTAGCATTGGTATTGGTATTGGTATTGGTATTGGTATTGGGGATGATACCAGTTGACGATATTGTTGGTCGTTCCATTGTATTTTATTTTAGGATTAATCATATTATGTTTTTGATCTTCTTTGGTTATGGCTTGGTTTGTGGCCCTTGGTTCGGTATTGGTTTGGGTCGGTGGTTTGGTTGGTATAGTTTGGTTGGTATAGTTTGGTGGACGGGATGACTTGGTAGGTTTATTCTAGGAATAGACCTATCCCAAGGCCAGTCCTTGTCCAGTTATGCTATCTTGATATATGTTTGAAATTCAGCCAACTCAGGGTAGGCGACTGGAGGTTCGGATGGGTAACGGGGGTGGTCTTCGGCCCCGGTTAGACCCGGGATGACCATTACGACAAGGAACCGAGTTGGTTCATGTCATAGCACCAACTAAGTCTTAATCAACATCATTATCATCTATGTTAAATTCCAACGTAGGCTGTTGGCGTCCTCTACCTCGTGCTTGCAGATTACGATTGACTAGTGTAGCATTATTAGCACATCACCTGTTCATTGGGTCACCAACTCTAGATCCAATGGTGGTGTGTAACGCCCCAAGTATGCACCCCGGATGCCACATGGTGCTTACGACTCCGAAGGATCACAAGCTAACCCATGACTGGCCTGCTGTGAACACTGTATAATGATACTAAAATAATGCAAAAAAATAAATTGAAATACCATAAGGTTCATAATCTAAATACTGATGAATATAGTACTGAAATAACATTTGAGAAACTAAATACTGTATGAAATAGTCTAGTCTAAAAAGCCTCTAATTGATCTGTCTGCATGTAGAGTTGATGGGACAAGCCCCCAACTAACTCCGACTACTAAAATACTGAAGCTACTGAAATACTAAAATAAAAGCATATCCTTAATATATGAGGACTCACTACTGAATCTGCTGCCGCTATCTGAATCTGTCTAAGCACGGTCGGGAACCTGAGCGTCCGAACCTATGATATGAGATATCATAGCACAAAGAGAAAGTATGCGTCAGTATGTGGAATGTACTGATATGCTAGATGAGGTAAGGCTGAATGCAAGGGTTCATATGCATGAACAATAACTGACTGAATGATATGGATAACTGAAACTACTGTAAAATACTGAGGATGCAATACTGTGCATATACATGTACATTATATCTGAGCTTTTACTGAAGATGAGTACTGATTTCTGATACTGAGTAACTAATATCTGAGACTACTGATTAGTAATTACTGATGCTGAGTGATTGTGTCTTACAGTCTTGATTCTGTAGAATTGAACTGAGTTCTTTACCTAGACTGAAACTGAAACCATGGAAGGTAATCATCTAACTGACATTCCCCAAACAAGATAACTGGGGTCCAACCTGTAACCCTAGTTGGAAGGGTGTCAGTACCGTGCCACGGGTACTAACAGGCTAAAGAGTTACCCTTATCTGGCAGGTGCCCTGAATAAGAACGGTGGTACCCTCAACTGGCAGTTCAAACACCTTATCAACTCTCAACTGGCAGGTTGATATCTCAACCTATGCTGGCTACGTAGTTCTAGAATGCAAGGACTGCTTCTAAGGATCACACCCTCTACTGGTAGGTGTTCCTCCATCCTTGGGTTCATTTAGTGCAAAATCCTACTCCCAACTGAATAGATACTAAACTGATCACTAGACTATGCTAGGTTGGACTGAACTAGACTGAGTTCACTGAGTTATGTAACTAACTGAGGATTACTATTTGTGACCTTACTGTGACTATTTTGTAACAACTGTAGTTCTGGGTCAATAGCTATATTTTTAGGTATTGAATGCCCCCAGGACTCGATAGCATTGAAGTTAAAACATAGCATGATCATAAAAACATAGAAATACTTGCTTGTTAACAATGCACTCACTTAGACATTTTGTCAAACACTTAATATACATGAACTTGTACATGCATGTTTTATACACATAATAACATGTCATGATAGCACTATCCAATTAACATGAGCATTTTATCAAACACTCGGGGAGCATTATTATTTCATATAGCAATAAACATATAATAATATCATGACTACTACATTCAACTTGTAGTTCAAGAGTTCAACATGAAGATCACATAAATCAGCTCGCAACTATCTAGTTTTCATGAAACTTGTAATTAATCATGAAATTAAACCCCAAACAACATCATAAACATGAATACAATTTAGTTCAAACATGTAAATCATGAATCCATAAGCTTGTGGTTTAAAAGGGTTCTTGGACTTCATGGGCGAAAGGAACCCATGAATGAACACCTAACATACCTGAAAGGATGAGTTCTTGAAGGTTCATGGAGGATTTCTTGAGGATTGTTCTTGATTTTTGAAGCTAGGGTTTTCTGAGTTTGAGAGAGAATAACTTAATCTTGAGAGAAAGTGAGTGAATAATGAAATAATGAGCAATTAGTGCTCCTTTAGGTCTAAATTCCGTGTTTAGGACTGATTAGGGCCGTGGAAAAATACCAAGTTACCCTTGGAAAGTTATTAAAATTCATCACTGAAAATCCCAATTTCGGGATTCACCACGACGCAGTGGAATCGCGGTGAGCCACTGGATCTTGGATGGAAACTGTATAAAAAGGGACGAACATGAAATTTGCTTTGGCCCGATGCGGTGGTATCGCGTTGCCTTACTGGAAAATGACAATCGGGAAAATGGCTAGTGGCGCGACGCGGTGGGATCGCTGTCCCTCACTGGAAAATGACAATTGTGAACTGGAATTTTGGCGCGACGCGCTGAAATCGGGATTGCACACTGAAAATTGACAATTTCCATTTGGACTACCTCTACGATGCATTGATGCACCATTAGATACACTATTTTACAAAAAATGCTATAACTTCTTACCCGGTTATCGAATTTGGGCGAATTTTATATCGTTGGAAAGATGACTAAATTTCCTACGCAATGGCAGGTCTTAAAATTCTGAGTATTTTGAAATTTTTTTATATATATATACTCATATAATAAGAGTTAAACTGAGCTAGAGAAATACGGGGTATTATATGGTGGCACAATTTTTCCAGTAGCACCAGCTCGATCCAAAATTGTGCCATTATCATCCAGGTCAAATTCCACCATAGGCTGTTGGCATCCTCTACCTCTGCTTGTTGATTACAATTGACTGATGTAGCATTATTAGAACATCATCTGTTCATTGGGCCAACCAACTCATCATACCCAAATCCTAATCATCCATATTTTGTACATGAACGAGTGCATCAATATTCTATTAGTTCACTTGGGCGGTGGCTAGTGCACCCAACCTATTTGCCTCATGTTGTGCTTCCATATTCCTTCTCAAAGTCCTTTGAATTTCAAGATTGTAAGTTACTAATCAACGCCCAAACTAAAACTCTAATCGAAGGATAAAACGTTCGTTGTAAATTAAAGTAACCCAACTAGGTTGGGGTCGAACCCACCTGGAAGACATGGATGTGTATCATTAGCTTGCCAAACTCAATAGGCAGAACTGAAAGTAAATAAAGGTCTTTATAGTAATAGTCTCAAACAAGTAACAAAACTCAACTTTGGTTGTAATCAATTGAGACGAACACTAGGATTGTGTTCCCCATGGTTGCTAACTATATAGGCTTCTTGTGATCAATCCAACTATCTAACTACCGTGCATGTAGAATCTGGTAAGTTAGGTATCACCAAACGGCTCTCAGCATACTTTGGTAATTTCACTCATCTCTTCTCAGTCTCAGAGTGTCGCCTTACTATCACTTACCTTGGACCCCAGTTTTAACTATCTCCTCTCGATCTCAAGTTTATTAGATGAAGGTTAATCGTCTTAAGAAGATAATATAGGTAAGCTTATTTTGGAAATTAACCCCAAATCATTGTTATGATCTCCTTTTCCCAATCTCTACCTCCTTCTTGGGTTCGTAGTGAATATAGGCTGGATCCTAATATTTGCAATCGTTAAGAAGGCAATGCGGATGAAGAAAACCATAATGAATGCAACAACAACTATCTAGAAGGATTGGACACTTACCCTACTTCATTATTTAGCCAGGGTTCCCTCAACCCTAGCTAAGGAAACTAGTCGCTCATGTTTGTAATACGATCAAAGGAATTCATAATTTAGGCCATTCAAACAATATCATAATAATCAATGAATAAAACCCAAAGTATTTAATTGCATAAGAAACTGAAATCAGTACAAAAGCAATCCCAGGATCAAAATCAAATCCTAGATCAAATATATGTTTGAAAGCGTTAAGAGTGCATAAACTAACTGCAAAACATTAAAAGGGCATTTATAGGATACAAGGAAACCCTAAAAATAAAAACCCGAATAAAAAAGGAAAATTGAGGTCGATGACCACTTACTTAGACCTCCTACGAACCATAGGTACTACCTACGGACCGTAGGTGGTCCTTGGTAAGTTCCAGACCTCCTGCACAACTCCTAAAACTCTCTAGACTTAGTGCCCAAAGTAAGTGATAGAGTCTTCTTTTTCCTGATTCTGAGCCTCTGTATTTCAAGATCTGATACCTCCTTTGGTCACTTACTTCCCAAAAATGACTCGGTAAGTAACCAAAAACTTCAAATTTCATATTTTTCTTCTGTTTCAGCTTCCAAACCTGATTTTCTGCAAAACATACCCAAACACATCATATCATACTAAACAACCTAATAAACTTGCATATTTTCATCATTTTAAGCATTGAAAGTGCTATAAATCCATATCACATCAACAACCTCAACTTAGAATGTTTGCATGTCCTCAGGAAACACAATAAACAAAACAAAAACAGATGCTTAACTAGGAGAATCTAAGCTATCATAGACAATCAATCATCACTTTAAGCTCAAACACATTACCTCCTCCTATTTCATCAATTCAAAATTGACTGTGTATATACATACAACCAAAAAATGTGACACAAAGGAATCAAGATATGGAATTACATTAGCAATAGACAACCATGAATATATACAAGTAACACTACCCAAACAAGTAAGCAGCTAGCAATACAATCCATGTGCCCTCACATCAAAGAAGTCCCACTCACTCATATGAAATCATGCATGTCAATGCAGGGATAGTCAAGAGACACACACATCTCATAAGAGAAGTTCCACCAATGCGCATCAAATAACATAAGCTTTCCCTTATTTTTTATACCTTAGTTTTTAGACAGTCAAGTTAGGATCACTATAGGACTTTATTCGTCTTGTTATGTAGGCTTGGGGGATGGTAATATACATATGGATATATCAAGTGACTAAGCCTCCTTGACATTACACTTATTTTGGGGTCCTCACTTTAACAAATTTCCTTTTATTCCACCCTTATTTCTCCCTTTTATTCTTTATTACACGTTAAGGTTGGGTGTGGTTTCTTTTATTCATTCTTTTTCTTTTTCTTTTCTTTTTCACATTTTTTTCCATTTCTTTTTCCAACACACCCGACTTTACTATCTTTTTCTCTTATTTTACCCTTCTTCATACCCACTTTACATTACACACCCCTATGATAGGCACCCTAAACTTAGGAAATTTGCCTAAGTTGAGGTCCATAATGCCCAAGGAGTACCAGGGATAAAACAAGTTCATTGTAACACAAATGGTAAGGTGAAAGGTATAACAAGAAAAGTAGGCATACAAGCTAAAAAATAGAGATCAAGGGATACTTATGCACACAGGGAATATCATTTAGGCTAAAAGTGGACTAAAATGAAAAATGATCTATGATCCTTTCCTAATCGACTATCCTATAACCAAGGAAAGAATAACCGTGAAAGTTCTAGATTCAACACACAATGGGAACTAAGTAGTATCTCACATACACATGGCATAGGGTCACATCACAAAATACTACCTATCTAGTTCATGCAATTGTTAGCTATGATTTTCATGTCCCTAATTCTAATGCCATAACAAGATCCACAATGGTCACACATATATATTCACACAGTTCTAAAACAAAATTTTTGGAGGGGTATCAATTTTCTCAAAATTAACGAAAAAAGCATGTCAACTGCCATAGATACTAAAAAATCTCCTAATTATAAAAAAAAAATACAATATGAAATAAAACACAATGCGACATAAAAATTAACATAGACATGCCGATTCTACAACCATACCTCGGCTAATAGAAAAAAAAACATGACAATAAAAACTCATGGAGACTATGGTATACACCATCCCAACTAAAAGACTATGAATTGTCCCCAGTTCACGAAAATAATATAAAGCAAAGGGAAATGAGGACATACCGGGGACACATTAGGCATCCGTGTCATGATAGTAAAAAATAATCATATACCTTGGGTTTTCTCCTAAGCAGCGCCTGATTTAACATCGCAGCATGACTCAATTACCTTGGCAACTAAGGCTTCACAAAGGCTAACCTTATCAATTATCTTTACCTCTTTAAGATTACCCAAGTATTGCTTAACATGTTGCCCATTTACTTTGAACGGGGCTTTAACATCTCTTTTCAACTCTACAGCACCATGCGGGAATGCCCTAACCATGATGAATAGTCCAGACTACATAGAATTCAGCTTGTCAAGAAATAAGGAAAGTCTTGAATTATACAACAAGACTAATTATCGAGTTTAAACACCTTCTTCTAGATCTTTCTATCATGATACAACTTCATTCTTTCATTGTATATTACAAAGCTCTCATAAGCACGACATCAAAATTTGTCCAACTTATTCACCTTGATCAAACTCATCTTAGCTGAATCATACCACTTAAAATTTAGCTTTTTCAATACCTATAGTGCCTTATGCTCAAGTTCGACCAACAAGTGACATGCCTTACCATAAACAAGATGATATGCAGAAGCACTTATGGGGGTCTTAAAAGATGTCTTGTATACCACAAAATATCATCTAATTTTTTTGACCAGTCAGTCCTGTTGGCATTTATAGTCTTTCACAATATGGACTTGATCTCTCTGTTGGAGACCTCAACCTCCTCGCTTATTTGAGGGGTGATAGGGTGTTGCCACCTTATGACTTACACTATATTTGTCAATCAGGGCCCTAAATATATAGTGACAGAAGTAGGACCCATCATCACTGATAATCACACGTGAAGTACCAAATTGAAAGAGTATGTTTTTTTAGAAATGTGGTAACACTTCTACCTTCATTGTTTGGAAATACGTCTGCCTCCATCCATTTCTAAACATAGTCAACTACCACTGAAATATACCTATACCATAGAAGCTTATGAACTGGCCCATGAAATCAATCCCCCATACATCAAACAACTCTATCTCCAAAATATGTGTCATGAGGAGTTTATGGCATCGTGAAATATTGATTTGATGTTGGCATTAATCATCGGCTTGTACAAAATATTTATCATCATTATTTATCATAGGATAATAAAACCCATACTATAAAATCTTGTTGTTCTACGGGTGCCACCATGATGGCCCCCAACTGGTGATGAATGACAATACTTAAGAATGCTTATTATCTCACTTCAAGGATACATCTATGAATTACACCATCTGCACAAATCTTGAATAGGTAAGGCTCATCACTAAAAATCTTCCTTACCTCATGCATAAACCTCTTCCATTGCTGGAAGGATAGGTCTTCTAGGATAAGATGACTTGCTAAATAGTTGGTAAAGTCAACAAACTAGGGAATTTAGTCTTGAGATGCTGCTAAGACCTGCTCATCTGGAAAAGTATCATCTATTTCAAGATCATCCCCTACTTTCTACATTGACTCTTCCTCAAGCCAAGAAAAATGATCTGCAAATTGGTTTTTAGTGCCTTTTTGGTCCTTCAATTCAAAGTCAAACTCTTACAGCAAGAAAACCCAACAAATCAATCTCGGTTTGGCATTTTCTTGACATTAAGTACTTCAAGGATGCATGGTCTATGTGAACTATGACTTTGGTCCCAATCAGATAGATTGGAATTTTTCAAAGGCAAAAACCACTGCAAGCAAATCTTGCTTGGTAACTGTATAGTTCTTTTGCACATTGTTTAATGCCTCACTAGAATAGAAAATAGGATGAATAATCTTCTCTCTCTTTTGTCCTAGGACAGCACCCAAGGCCACTCTATTTGCATCACACATGTCCTCAAATGGTGTTGACTAGTCAGGGATACAATGATAGGAGCCAAAATCAATCGCTCCTTAAGGCACTCTAAGGCCTTGAAACATCCATCATCAAATACAAATTTTACCTCTTTCTCTAAAAGTTTGCATAGAGGATTTGTAATTTTAGAGAAGTCCTAGATGAACCTTCTTTAAAATCCTGCATGGCCCAAATAACTTTGTATACCTCTAACTGAGACTGGTGGTGGAACTTTTCCGTTACCTTAATCTTTACTTTTTCTACCTAAATACCTTGTTTTGAGATCTTTTTCTTGAGAAAAATACCTTCTTTTACCATAAAATAACATTTTTCCCAATAGCACCAAGTTGTACTCTTCATATCTCTACAGTGCATTGGCCAAATAGGTCAAACAATCATCAAAAGAGTCCCCAACTATTGAAAAATCATCGATGAAAACCTCGATCATGTCCTCTACCATGTCAAAAAATATAGACATCATGTATTGCTGAAAGGTGGTTGGAGCATTGCACAATTTGAATGGCATCCTCTTGAATGCAAAAGTCCCATAGGGGCAGGTGAAAGTTGTTTTTTCTTAGTCCTTTGGAGAAATATTGATCTGATTGTAACCTGATTACCTAGGATCCTTATGCCAATTAACATCATTCGTTCTCCTTACCTGATAGTCGCAGCAAGAGGAGCTTTTAAGATAAGGGGCCAAGATCTTTAGTTCTATTCTGGAATCAAAACCTAAAATGTAACTAAGTACCCAACAAGAAAACAATATCAACCTTTACCTACTAATCTGTTGAATATCTGATATGTGAAAAATGTAGGGAAGTGATCCTTTTGTGTCTAATTGTTTAGCTTTCTATAATGCATGTAAACTTTCCAACCAGTCACTGGTCTCATGGGTATAAGTTCATTCATTTCAGTTGGAACAACCGTGATTCCACACTTCTTCGATACTCATTAAATCAGGCTAACCCACTTGTTGTTTGCAATGGGGTAAACCACTCTAGCCTTTAACACTTGATAATTTCTTTCTTCATAACCTCCCATATAAGAGGGTTCAATCTGCGTTGATTCTCAATGTTAGGAACATATTCTGTCTCAAGTTGTATCTTGTGAGTACAAATACCTAGTGGAATCCCCAGAATATCTTCTATGGTCCATCTGATGGCTCTTTTGAACCTTTGCAACACTGATATCAATGCCTTAATATGTGACTCTACCAAATCTGCTGTACTAACCACTGGTAAGGTATTTTTAGCTCTGAAGAATACATACAGTAAGTAAGATGGGAGGCCCTTCAATTCCTAAATTGGTAGCTCCTTAATGGATGGTTTTGTAGAAGGTATGGTTCTATTTTTCAAATCAAGGTCTAGCTTTTTTGAGGCATAATTATAAGAATCCTTACTATGCAATTCCTTAGCAATCTCATCATATTCTTTAATGCCATCACTTTTGAAATTCATGATTACCGCTACTAACGCTTTAACCCTAAGTCTTTCTTCAATGGGCATAGTATCCCTACATCAAAATTATCATCAATAGTGTCATACCAACACTACCAGCATATCATTTGGCTGTTGCACTGACTGATACACACCAATAACCACCTGCTCATTATTTATTTTGAACGTCATGTGCTCCAGCTCCATATCAATAAATGCTCTTCCTGTGGCTAGGAGAGGTCTAACCAATATAATAGGATCTTAAAAGTCACCTTCACAGTCAAGAACTATGAAATCAACTTGGAACATAAAGGAGGCCACCTTTACTACTACATCGCACAAAACACCCACCGATTTTCTCACAAATGAGTCGACCATTAATAACTTTATGGATGTAGGCTTGGGATCCCCTATCCCCAACAACTTGTACACAACTAATGTCATTATATTGATGTCAGTTCCTAAGTCAGATAAAGCCTGTATAACATTGAAGGGCCTAGGTCCCAATATAACATAAATTAGTAAACGCTCTGGGTTCCTCCTTATTTTCTACCAATGGTAAGAAAGAAATTGGATTACAATGGTACACATTATCATTGGGATCAGTGAACCAGTCATCATTATCATACTTCTCAAACTCTGCCTCAGATGTCTTATCAATAACAATATTATCAATCTTCAATTTCTTGATAGTAGGAATAGGTGGATCATCAATAGTGGGACAACAGTAGTGGTGATAGCTAGACATTGACTGATGTTTGAAGGATTTTGAACTGTGTCACTTAGAAGGGTACCTAACAGTCTCTGATTCAAAGTAGCTGACATTTGCCCAAACTGGTGTTCTAACTTCTTAATTGTAGTCGCATGACACTCAACCTTTTGAGTCAAACCTGAGATATCAACCTTCATCTCCTTAAGGCTGGATTCCTTACTTTCTTTCCCCTTAATCAGTTTTCTCAACATCGCCTCCATTCTTGATTTGGTATCATGACTACCTAGTGGAATATACCTGTCTTTCTTCTCCTTGTAGTTTTTTTTCTCCAGTCACTATCACGCTCTCTACTGCGATCTCTGTATCTATCTCCATAATAGTTCCAACCTTGGTTTCCTTGTCTTTTGGCTAAAAAATCTACCAATTCTCGATCAAGATACTTAGCCTACTCTTTCAATTTATGCTTATATTCTCTGGAGGCTACACCGTATGAACCGACTGCGTCCACTTTCTTAGAATGTAATACTAAATACTATTTTGTTAGCAACCTAATATCAATCCTGCACTGTGCAATCTCTTGCACTACAGAATCATCAACTGCTCTATGGTCACTACAATCTTTAATAGCATACATGCTAGCACCCCTCTCAGCCTCTTAAGTATGCCACCCTTGGTTCATGAGAGAGATCTAGTCTAGAGCCTCAGAATATTCTTCTTGGCTAGAGGAAAGAAATAGTTTCAAATTTGCTACATAATTCATTCCATATGGTGATCGATCCTCTCAGAAGTTCACCTAACCATAAAGAAGCTTCTCTAGTCAATAAAAATAGGAACAACCTCAATCTGAGTGCCGCCTGGTATACCTCTAGAATAGTATAAGAAGTTTAGGTTCCAACAAAATTAGTAAGATGCATATTTGTGTCATCTGTAGATAAGCCCAAAAATACACCTTTCAAGTTCTAGAGCTGGATTATGGCACTGGTTATGCCAAACTTCACATTAGAGGGTAGTGTAGGAGGAATGATGGCTCCTTTTTCTACCAACTCAACGTATCACATATCCTGCTCATTATTATATGGCTGAAAGTACTGGTATGTTGGGATCACTTGATCTTAAGCACCCCGAACTACATCTCGATTATCATCGAATGTTGCTCGACTTTAACTTTTAGTCTTGGCATAGCTAGCTCTGCCTACTGAGCTAGCCGATCCTCCTCATCCTTTCTCCAGTTAAAAACTTCCGCTAATAACTATTCCGTCTACCTATCTTCAATGTTCTATGGATACCTAGAGCAGGGGAAGGTACCACATTAGGATCATCCCGAACCCCTTCTAAATGGCCTGCACATATTGGTTCCATCATCATACATTTAGGTTTAAGATTCTCTATAGATCAGGATACAGTGGGAGTAAGGGTTTTCCTTGACTCCTGGTGCTACACATACACACTATTAAAAATAGAAAAATAGTGACCCAAAAACTCCAACAAACTTAATCAACAACTATACCATTTTCCCTGACAAGAACGCAAAAATTTTGATCAATGCCCAAACTACACTTCTAACTGAAGGATAAAGTGGTCACTATCAAGTAAAGTAACCAACTAGGTTAGGGTCAAACCCACAGGGAAGACATGGATGTGTATATTTAACTTTCTAAACTCAACGGGCAGACCTAAAAGTAAAATAGAGGGTTTGTAGTAACAGTCTCAAATAAGTAATAGAACTCAACTTTGGTTGTAATCAATAGAGACTAACACTAGGCTTGTTTCCCCCTGACTACTAACTTGGTAGGCTTCTCGTTCTCAATACAACTATCTAACTGCTGTGCATGTAGAATTTGGTAAGTTAGGTATCATCACCGCCTCTCAGCATATTTTGGTGAATTTCACTCATCTCCTCTCGATCTTAGAGTGTTGCCTTACTATCCCTTACCTTGGACCCCATTTTTAATCATCTCCCCTCAGTCTCAAGTTGATTAGATTCAAGTTAATCATTTTAAAAAGATAATATAGGTAAGCTTAGTTCGGCAAATAACCCCAAGTCACTGTTGTGATCTCCCTTTCCAAATATCTACTTCCTCTTGGGTTTGTAGTGAATACAGGATGGATCCTAACATTTTCATCCATTAAAAAGGCAATGAGTACAAACAAAACCACAATGCATGCAATAACAACTATTTAGAAGGATTGAACACTTCCCCTACTTTGTTATTTAGCCAGGGTTCCCACAACCCTAGCTACGGGAACTAGCCACTCATATTTGTAATACGATAAAAAATTCATAGATGAAGCCATTCAAACAATATCACAATAATCAACGAATAAAACCCAAAGTGTTTACTTGAATAAGCAACCAAAATCAGTACAAAAGCAACCCTAAGATCAAAATCAAATCCTAAAATAAAATATATGTTCGTAAGTTTTAATATGCATAAACTAACTACAAAATGTCAAAGGGTATTTATAGGATACAAGGAAACCCTAAAAATCAAAATCCAAATGAAAAAGGAAAATTGAGGTCGGTGGCCACTTACATAGGCCACCTACAAACCGTAGGTACTACCTATGGACCATAGGTGCTCCTTGGTAAGTTCCAGACTTCCTTCACAACTCTTGAAACTCTCTCGACATGGATTTTTGTCACTTACTAAGGTCAGCTACGGACCATAAGTGGAACCTACGGACCATAGGTTCCTAGAGTAAGTGCTAGAGTCTTATTTTTCTTGCTTCTAAGCCTCTAAACTTCAAGTTCAGACACCTACTTTGGTCACCTACGCTCAGTAAGTTGCACTTACGCCTAAAAATGCCTTGGTAAGTAACCAAAAACTTCAAATTTCATCTTTTTCTTTTGTTTCAACTTCCAAATCGGATTTCCTACAAAACATACCCAAAACACATCATATCTCACAAAAAAACCTAATAAACTTGCATATTTGTATCATTTTAAGCATTGAAAATGCTATAAATCCATAACATATCAGGTACTAAAGGCTCGATTGACTATCGATAATGTGGCATACACACTCAATAGCTTGCAAACACAAAAACAACACACAAAAGTAAAATTAGAAAACTTGATGAAGAGTCAGTTAATGCATATACACTTAATTGACAATCATATTTTTTGACAATGTTGCTAATATTTGATACGCCTAAACTACAACTTCTTCTAAAGAATCATAAGCGGTCATCATCAAATATATATAACCCAACAAAGGTTGGGGTCGAATCCCACAGGGAATAAGATGCTAATTAAGTTAGATTAATGGGGTTTTAATCATAAGTTTCCACAGAATAAAAAAGGGGTTTTGGTTTATTGTTAATTAGGCAATTGTAGTTTAGTAATCTTCTTATGACGTGCTAACAACAGAGAAATAGTGAACTAGGGTTATGTTTACCTTGGCATTTCAATTATTTCCAACTATGGGTTATATAAGTTCGTACTTATGTTTGCAATTATAGAGAAATGTAAATAAAAATATCATCTAAGTGCTTGTCAACCTTCAAGGATAGATTCACTTTAATCTTCTTAAACTTAAAGTGATAAAAGATAATTCTACGTATTCTCCAAAAGATTTATCCAGTTAAGGCATTAATATATAAATTAGTGGTTAAGAACTCTAATTTCTAGTCACTATTCTCTTTCTCTAACAATAACTCCTTTGTTCAAGAACATTATGTTTTAAGGCACACTCTCAAGTTTCAAACCATGAGATTCATGAAAATGAAGAGAATAAGATATAAAAGAAATATCAATATAAAATCAAAATCTCATAATGTAGAATGTATATTACATCAAGGCTACCTTTATCCACTAGTGATTAGATATAACATCCAAGAAATCAAAATGTTTACACTAAAATCCAAGATTGTTTGATATTACAAAGATGAACCCTAATGGAATAATCTTAGCCTTACTACTCTACTATAAATGATGCATAACAAAAATTTAAATTGGGCTTGGGGTGTTTATGATTGCCTTATAAAATTACCCCCAAGGTCCTAGATTAAATTTAAAAAGACAGATTGCCTCGGGCTAGGGGGTGCGCCGCACAGCTCAGCGTGTACCCCAAAGGTTGCAGCACGAAGCATGGCACATACCTTGGGGTCACTGTGCAAGTCCTAGCATGCACCCTAGGGTTCATGACGCGAGGTACTTAATGCAACCTCTGGTTGTGCCATTTTTCTTTCATCCTGTGTCCTTTGCACTCCATGGTCTTCATATGTTTCCTGTAAGACCCCACAAAATTTCTAAGCTTAAATCAGTCCTTTAAGCTTGTCAAGAGGGTCCCATACTTAGAAAATTCTAGCTAAGTTCTCAAACTTAGTTTATTTTTGGCCTTTGAAAGTTGGCAATATCATTTCTCTACCTTAATTTTCTTTAACGGTCCGTATTTTTGTTAATTCATGATCAGAGAGGTCAATAGGTGTTCTCGGATAAGTTTTGGATTTTTGGGACCTTGTTTAGACCACGTTTGGTGTCCCAAAATAGTGGACCAATGCGATCTCAGCGCGCCGTGTCTCCTATCGCGTTGGTTAACATTATTGCGGGGACTGCCAGTAAAACTACTAAGGCTTGGCACGATCATGGTGCGATGCGTCGACCATCGCATCGATGCATTGCGTCGCCAATCGCGTCGATGCCCAGTTTTCAGTCATTAAATGTCCAAGTTTTTAAGGGAAAAAGGGTCAATTTTTCACCCCTATATAAGTCTATAACACGAGATTCAGCCCTTATTTCACCAAAATATTATTGTTACTCTCAAATTCTCTCAAGAACAAGTCTAGGGTTTTTATAGGAGCTTTAAATTCAAAAGATTCTATAGTTAGTTTTCAAGAATTTTCCATCTAAGGTATGTCAAGTGTTTATTCATGGATTCCTTTCATCCATGAAACCCAAGAATCCAATTTTAAATTATGAATTGTGATGTTTATGCTGTAGATTGATTATGTTCATGTAGTTATTGTTGTAGGATTTCCAAGTTGGAATCTTTATGTGTTGTTCATAAAACTACGCTAGTATGTGAGTTGAAATTTATAAAATAGAGTTGAATTAGGGAATCATGTGGTATTAATTTGATATCATGCCTAAGCCCTAAGTTATGCATACTAGGTGTTTGATAAAATGCCTAAGAGAATAATACTTGTGCATTATGACTCAATAGAACCTAAATGATGAATTCATGTTACCATTATGTTCAAAACGGCTTCCATGCTATTGTTATGCCTTGTAATAGATTGATGTAATGTTCATGAATTATGACATGTTTATATGCATTCTTATTCATGTGTAAGTTTGGGGTATGCAAGTACTTTATGAAAATCCCCAATGACAGTACTATGAATTATTGACCATGGTTATGTGTTCAAGAAGGGTCATGTCTTATCAGTTTCATGCTATCGAGTCCTGGGGGTACTTGTACCCGAAAACTTAGCTGTGTTCCTAGAGCCAGCGTCATTTTCATTATAAATATCAGTCACACCATGATTAGTAGTATTCTCAGTCAGTTTCAGAACTCAGTAGAATTCAGTCAGTTACATGACTCAGCAAAACTCAGTAATCTCAGTCAGTTATCAGATCTCAATAGTATTCCGTCAGTTAATGAAACTCAATGAACTCAGTCCAGTTCAATTAATCATGTTCAGTGTCTATTCAGATGGGAGTAGGATTCAGCACCGAGTGAGCCCAAGGATGGGAACTCACCTTTTAGTAGAGCGTGTGATTCTTAGAAGCAATCCTTGCACTCTAGAACTATGTAGCCAGCGTAGGTTGAGACATCAAACCTTCTAGTTGAGGGTAGATGAGGTGGCTTAACCTGTTATATGAGGGTCCCACTATTCTCCTTAGAGTACCTGTTAGACAAGGGATTTGTCACAGCTTGTCCTTACAAGTGGCGCGATATTGACACCCTTTCAATTAGGGTTACAGGTTGGACCCCAAATCTATTTAGAAAAAAGGTTATGTCGATTAGATGAATTCTCCCACAGTTTTAGTTATAGAATCAGGACTGTCAGATACAGTCACCCAGTTTCAGTAATAGAACTCAGATAGTTCTACAGAACCCAGGACTGTCAGATACAGTCACTCAGCTTAGTACAGAACTCATCTAGTTCCATCAGAACCTAGATTGTTAGACACAGTCGCCCAATATCAGTTATATCAGTTATCAGTAACTCATGATATCAGTATTTAGACTCAGTAGTTAGTATTACTTACGAATCTAGTTACAATTACACATTTATGTATGTATTCTCACGATTATGTTATACAGTCAGTTAACATTGTTCTTGCATATGAAACCTTTGCATTCAGCCTACCTTACTTGTATACCAGTACATTCAATCATACTGATGTATTTGCATTATGGTGTTTTATACCATAGGTTCAGAAGCATGAGCTCCAGATCATCCTTAGTATATCAACCGTTCAGCAGACAAACTAGTAGTGAGTCCTCATCATTCGAGGAAGTTATTATTTGACTATTTCATTATTTCAGTACTTAGTTATTTCAGCAGTTGGATTTAGTTGGGGACATGTCCCATCAACTCCTTATTCAGACAGTTTAGAGGCTTTCAGACTAGCATGTTTAGACAATTATTTCAGTTGCTTTGGTATTGATATACCATATCTCCAGATGTTATGTTTTATCAGATTTTTGAACCTTATGGCCTTTCATCCTTTTATTCCGCATTTATACAGTATATTATGCAGTGCTCAGTTACAGATATCAGTCATGGGTTAGCTTGCGGTCCTTCGAGGTCATGAGCACCATGTGGCATTTCAGGTACCAGATTTGGGGGCTTACATTTCCATATTCTTCACTTTCTCTAGAAAGAGTGCTAATCACGTAGGTTAGATCAATTACATCATGAGTAAGATAAAAACATATGAATTATGTCATGATCCAATTTCTCAGGCCATAATGGTGACTACTATAACCCACCAGTAGGCAAGCCAACCCCGTACTTACTAGTAACGAACTACCAACATAATGAAGGGGATAATGTGGAATATATGTAAAAAAAGACTGACATATTTAATATAATCCCAAAACCTAGTGAAATCAGTATAAGATCTTCTAGTATATTAAGAATACAAAATAAATTATCAAGGAAATTACACTGATACAACTCATCTCTGAATATAACATAGAGACGAGTCCAATACATAAGAGGGAGGAAAGTAATACTCCAAACGTCAGGAGCTCACCCTGTGTCCTTAAACCATAGCTTCTCCGCACGACGCACACAACAATGATGATAACTTGCACTATGATCTACAAGCTATAAAAGTGTATTATGAGTACCAAACACGTGGTACTTAGTAGGAAACTGTCGACTGATCTCCAAAGATAATGCAGATATATACAACATACAAGCAAAAATAGAGTCTACACCCAAAATGTCCAGCAATCACATAATAAAGCTAGTGAGATAGTAAGGGTAAACTATCCTACTCATATCTAAGAAACTAACATAGTAAGGGTAAGGAAGTATTAAGGATGAACTATCCTATTCCAATAATACTCAGGAATCTCAATACTATACCGTATATCTCCGGCCAATATATGAATAAAGGGAAAAAGAAGGATATAAACTGTTTACAAGGACAAAGAATGAATATACAATCTGAATAAATAAAGGAAGGAAGGGATATATGGTAATACCATGCTACATATAAATAGATATATATTAACATATATATTATCAAGGTCAACTCGAGGTACATTCTCTATTATTAGACCATCATTTTAAGACCTCATAATCCTAGCAGAAGCTAGTGCTAGCATACTCAGGGTTTCTAATCCATACGTCTAATCATTAGATAATCATGCATAATAATATAATCTTAAGATGAAAGAGCCATAATAATACCTCAAATCTCAATACTGGGTCATTAATAAAGCTACCACAAACTAGCCATACAATGATCATAACAATAATAATAACAATACCAATGACAACATGAGTAATTGGCTATTCCAAAAAACTAATACCTAGTCTAGCCTTTCACAAAACCCCACCGTCCTAGGATTAGAAGGTTCAATCAACATACAAGATACCATAAGTCGTACTCATCACCCATACCTATGTAACCTCCATAAGGCTGATAGATGTAGGCGCATACAGGTGATAGGCAATGTGCATGTAAGAATGAATACGAAGATATAATTCACCGTACCATAACCAATCCAAACATCATAATAAATAGGCAGACTCAAATCGTAAATGTACATATATGTACACCATCATAATCATCCTCCGACATTGTTGGGCATAAAAGTGTATCATCATAATCATCCTCTGATCGTGTCAGGCATATAAGCGTATCATCATAATCATCTTCCGGCCTTGACGAGAATAAAGTAATATCATCATAATCATCCTCAACCTCATCAACATCATCAATATCATAAATATCGCCATCAATCATCGGGTTTGACCCAAAATTCATGTTATCAATGTATATATAACATCAATACTATAATTAATCAACAAATTTTACCTGAAATGCATATCATCAATACCACCATCATCCTCCGTCCCATAATGGAGAGATATGTATATAGATATATAATAGGTGCACGAACTTAAGCCGTAGCTAAAAAAGTATAAATTTGTAAATCTATTACCAGGATAAACATTAAGACTAAATCATTAAAAAGGTGTAGAAAGGGGTCATAATCTCTCATGATTGGAGTAAATAATAGTATCAAAATCATAGACGGGAATATGTCTCGATCATGTCTTTAAAACATTATTTTCAATCTCTTTACATATAGGTTATTCATTAAGACGGTGCAATTATAGCTATGAAGAAATCCATTTTAAGGTGAAAAGTGGGCTTTAACCCCTATTTAGGAAAAACAATAATAAAATCATATTTTAGTTGGAATCATATCATTAACCGATCTAATGACCGTGAATGTACCGAATCTATGCATGCCATCATCAATATTCAAATAATGGAACCATAAGTATCAATATATTTATAAACTACAACCACATCCTTTACAAGGATAAACACTTCTTGGATGTCCAACCGATATCATAACACGAACTTGGGCCCAATAATGTGTTCAAAATAATTACAACATCATAATCACGGCCTTACGCCCACATACATATCCAAAAACCATATAAATAACTAAATCCATAAGCTATCTCTTATCTATAATCCATAGCATATCTATGAGGAATGTTGTATCTATAGGCCATAAATCATCTATACTAGGCATCTCACATATATAAGGCCTAACATATTTATAGGCCATAAATCATATCTATGAGGCATAACATATCTATAAGCCATTAATCATATCTATGAGCATATCATATCTACGTGGCACCTCATATCTATAGGCCACATATCATATATATGAGACATATCATCTCTATAGGCCACATATCATAACTATGAGGCATATCATATCTATAGGCCATTTAGCATAACTAGGAGGCATATCATATTTATAGGTCATAAATCATAACTATGAGGCATATCAAATCTATGAGGCATAATATATCTCTAAGGCATCTCACATCATGAGGAATAATATATTCATAAGGCATCTCATATCTAGGAGGCATAACATATCAATAAGTCATAATATATCATTTATCACATCTATGACTATATCATTAAGCGAGTCGATAGGCCATAAGACTAATCAAATCTAAAAGCTCTATCATGGATACGAGCCATTAATCATAATTTGAGAAAACCATCACCATTCACCAAGTCATGAAGTAACCTTATACTAAAGGCTCAATAGTCTCAACTATATCTAACATCCGTAACTAAGTCCACAAGGGCTAACACAAGTCTTGTCCTAAGGTGGGTCGGAGGAACCCACTTCTAATCCTCAAAGTCCATTAGGAAATTTATATCCTGGACTAGGCTAAGGTAACTATATTAACCTCTAGATGATAATTAAGTCATAGTTAATCCTATGATAGGAATTCTACCTAGGCAATGAGAAATTAAGTCAACTTTGCCTAAATTACGGTTTGAAGATCACTAAATAGCCCAAATAAGGTTAATCGTACTAACCACGCTTCAAAAACTTAAAACATATCCCAAACCTAGCATCATATCATAACCATTCTATGAATTTGCTGAATCTATGAAGAAGACAATAGGATCCTAGAAATATAACAAGTATTTTACCTTACGAGTCAAATCTCTCATCTAATCCTTAAACTTCAATAATCAATATTAAGTCAAGGTATTATACCAATAATAAATATTAACATACTAATTCACATGCAATATATAAAACACATCACTTAAGCAGAAAAGTAGATAGAAGCCTACCTCAATGCCGAACTGCAAATCCTTGAATGACGCCCAAATCATTCGTCTTCACTCCACGATCCTGAATGTCGTCACACTATCAAAATAATAATATATATGTCATTAGAATTAAAACAAGACCCATATTTCCATATAATAGGTTGGGTCAAATTTTGGATCAAGAACGGGCCTGTGGGGCCCACTAACTAATCCAAAATTATACCCATCACAAGATCCCTAAAAGTATAAGAAAGTTGTGCTCAAAAGTTGAGCACAAATGGAAAAAATCGAATCTCAAATAAACCCTCAAAGTTTTGGAATTCAAAGCCCTAATTTCTAAGAATTTATCAAGAAACTGAAGGAAACTTACCATGAATTAGAAGGAAAATCATAGAATAATCGTTATCCAAGCTCCCCAAGTCATCTACAAGATTCAATACCAAGCTCTCCCAATTTCTAGGGGTTTGTTCTCTGGGAAATGGATGAGAAATTGTCAAAAACAAGCTGAAAATAGTGTACTTATACCCACTATAGGTGCTCAGGTATCGCTATCGTGACCCGAATTTCACTATCGCAATATATTTTGGCTGCACATGCAAGCGACGATCACGACCAGAGTCTCGCGATTGCATTATGTTGGGCCTATTTAGACTTGTCACAATTGTGACATATATACCGCAATTGCAACATCTTGGTGACTGCTAAAGGTATCATGATTGCGACCCTTGGCACCGCGATAGCGATGCACCAGATACAACAATACACTCGTAAAATTTTCAAGTCTCTGCTAAGCCTTCGGGATTCATCTGGTATCTTGTATATGTAAATGAGCTATGCAATCATACAAAAGTCTACATTCCAGACCCAATGGAAACATCAAAACTTTCATCTGAAATTATTTTGACTAAATGTGGGGTCCATACCTATAGTTCTATTTTTGACATAATGGGCCTAATAGCCCAAAACAAGTTTGGAAACCTAAAGATCATAACCAAGGGTCTTCCTAGACTATAATCAATGTTTTGAAGCTAATGGTACTGTCAAAATTCTCATTTGAGGTCATCGACTAGGAGTTTTGGTCCGAGACCAAATCATAAACATCGAAAGCTCCAAAATAGGGAAATGAGCCTAAAATCCAAATGAACCGTTCGATCATCGAACCGATAATTCTAAAAATTCATAAATGATCTGTAGATGCTGCGGGAAGGATTAAAATAATGGAAATGCATAAAAATTAAGAAAATAACCTGGAGAGTCATTACAATATTCACTACTAAAAAGTCTTTCGTTCGCGAAAGTCAATGGATAGAAAGACCTCAAAATCTCAAAAGAATGAGGTACTGGGCCTGCATACTCCTTACATGACTTCCTAGATAACCTATAAGAAGAGCGAACACTTCTAAGGGATTTTGCTGTATGTATCCCCTTTTTAACCAGCTCTCTCACTTTACTTTACAAATAATTAAATCTCAACCTTAACCACCAATTGGCCACTAACTGAACTGAAGAAGGCTGATGCATGAAAATTCAAACCACAACACACTGATACCACACCGATACAATTACAATCTAATAAAGTCTTATCCAAGCCAAGAGCAAACCAAGGCATGAGTTATACAACCGACTCCAAATCCAAATATATCATTCCTTTACCATTCCACACCTGCTATCCACTCTAAACTAGGAGGAAAATAACCTAAGTCTTTATAAGACCCCATAAAATTCTAAGCTTAGTTTAGTTCGTTAAAGCCTAAAAAGAGGTCCCATACTTAGAATCTCCAAGACAAGTATTCAAAGTTAGTGCTATTTTAACCTTAGAAAGCTTGCATTCTTATTTCATGACCTTTGCGTCCATAAAATTTTGACATCTTAGCTAATTCATAATCAGGAAGGTCAATAGGTGTTCCCGGATGAGTTTTGGATTTTTTGAACTTCGTTTAGACCATATTTGGAATTCCAAAATAGTGGACTAACGCGATCTTGGCGCACCGCGTCACCTATCGTGTTGGTCGATATTGTCCCAGGACTGCCAGTCAAAAGTACTGAGGCCTGAAGTGATTATGGCATGAAATGTCGAGTATTGCATCGATGCCATCGACGCGTTGCAGCGTCCAACGCGTCAGTGCCCAGTTATTAGTCATTAAAATACTTGCGACCCCAGGGTTATTTCAGTCATTTTTCCTTCACCATATTCAGCCCTAAACATGAAATTAAACCCCAAGTAACCCATTGTCCCATTATTTTTCCTCCCTTTCTCTCAAAAAAACAAAGTCACTCTCTCTCAAGGAAGCAAGAACCCTAGTTAAAGAAATCAAGGCCAACCCCAAGAATACCTCCAAGAACTTTCAAGAAAGAGTCTCCTAAGGTATGTTAGATATTGATTCTTAGGTGCCTTCCTCCCCAAAATTTCAAGAATCCTTTCAAATTATAGAGATTGAATATTTATGATTTTTCATGATTTATGTGAGTTGAATTTCATGTTTATGTTATTGTTGAGTTGTGATTCATGTTCTAGATTACAAGTTTTATGATTTAGTCCTAGCATGTGATGATGTGCATAATGTTCATGATGAACCCCTTTAAGTTGCAAGTTTATTGATATAGCCATGTTAATTGGATGTATTGATTGTTGTATAACCAAAGTATGCTCCCCATATGTTTGATAAAATGCTTATGTGAAGGAAATAGAGTCATTATAGCATGTTAGCATGAAGTCGCTAATTATCTATAATTTAATGCATTCCAAGTGTTTGTTGAAAGGCCTTTATGAATGAATTATGATATGTTGCATGCACTCCCATTTACGTGCATTCTTTAATGAATGAATTATGAGACATTGGTATGCATCCTTATACGTTTACATGTTTAAGACTTCCAAGTTATTGAAGAGATACCTCCTTGATTTTATTATGAATGATAGATTATTTTTATACTATTCAAGAATTATCATGCCTTATTTATTTATGTTACCCGACAATTTAACTGATTGTCTAGAGCTAGTGTCAGTTTTTAAGATAATCTCAGTCGTGCCATGGTCAGTAGAACTCAGTTAGTTACAGAACTTAGAGAGACTCAGTAATCTTAGTTCAACTCAGTTAAAATAGTATGATCAGTAACAGATTCAGCTCAATCTGGCACAGTCTAAGAATTAATTCAGTGTCTATTCAATTGGGAGTAGGATTCAGCATCGAGCGAGAACAGACATGACGATTTCCTCATTCGAGAGGCAAAGTCGTTAGTAGCAATTCCTGTACTCTAGAACTATGTAGCTAGCACAGGATGAGGAGTCACCCATTAGATTAAGGCTTGGCTACCTCCCAGGAGTCACCCGTTAGATCAGGTTTGAATTTCTGTTTAGGGTCACCCATTAGACAATCTTGATGATAGTTGATGTCTTTACCCGTGGTATGGTACTAACACCCTTCCAACTGGGGTTATAGGTTGGACCCCACTGGTTCAGATTCGGGGCATGTCGGTTAGATAACTACCTCTCATAATCTCAGTTTTAGATTCAGTCTCAGTAATAGAACTCAGTTCAGCTATAAAGAAATTAGGACTGTCAGATACAGTCAATCATCTTAGTAAAGAACTTAGATAGTTCCAGAGATTCAGAGATCACCCGTTAGATAGGCTTGATCTCAAAGTTAATTAATTCTTTTCATTACCAATAGATTTAGAGGTCACTCGCTAGATAGGCTTAATCTCAAATTCAGTTAATCAAGATTCAAATAACAATATCAGTAGATCCAGAGATCACCCTCTAGATAGGAATGATCTAAGATTTTAGAAATTATAGACCCAGTTATCAGAATTCAGTATCAGTAAGCTCAGAAATATAATAATAGTAGATATCAGTTATCAGTAAAACAGTATCAGTAATCCATTTATTAGAACCCAGTGTTTAGTATTACTATGATTTCAGTTATAGTTTATGTATTCATACATATATTCCTCATTCAGAATATTCATGTTATTCCGTTAGATATAGTTCATGCATATAAGCCTTTGCACTTAGCCTTACCTTATTTAGCGTACCAGTATATTCTCACGTATTGATGTATACTTTTCTCTTGTGATATGGTGTATTATACCATAGGTTCAGAAGCACGAGATCCAGAGCACCCTTAGCAGTTCAGTTTTAGTCAGCAACAGTAGACCCAACAGTGAGTCCTCATCATTCGAGGATGGTTTTATTACTTCATTATATTTCTAGATTCAGTATTCTAGTATATAGAGTTAGTTGGGGGATTGTCCCATCATCTCCACAGTTCAGATAGATTAGAGGTTTTCAGACTAGACTTTTTGGATAGTTGTATTTGTATTCAATTTTCAATTGTATTTTAGATATTTGAACCTTGTGTCAAGCTTCCTCTAGTTTTTTTTTTGCCTTTTATAGTATATTATTCAGTGCTCAGTTATAGATATCAGATAAGGGTTAGCTTATAGTCCTTCAGGGTCATGAGCACCGTGTAGCATCTGGGGTACCAAACTTGGGGCGTTACCAACTTGGTATTAGAGACTAAGTTTCAATAGTGTCCTAGGAAGTCTAAAAGCCATATCTAGTAGAGTCTTGTGCATGGGTGTGTTGTGCGCCGCATTTATGTATAGGATGCTATAAGATGTTTTAGGAAAAGTTTCCCTTCTTTCAGTATTCATGTCGTGCGAGTGAGCATGAGCTCAACTTAAACTCTCAATATAATCCATTTCTTCCTTTTATTTACAAAATATTCCTCCTCACAGAGCTAATGCTCGTAGAAATAATAACCAGCCACCTCAGCCCGTAGACCCTTTGAGTGAGAATGTGTCACATGCAGAGTTTTGGGCAGCTTTTTAGGTGCTAGCCCAAGCTATGAAGACTAATGTTCAGGGTAACCATCAAGATGTAGCCCCACCTCAGCAAGATGGGGATTCAGCCGCAGCCAGGATCAGAAACTTCATGAGAATGAACCCGCCAGAATTCTTTGGGTCAGTAGCAGGTAAGGACCCCCAACTTTATATTGAGAAGGTGAAGAAAATCACATAAATTATGCATGTGTCCTAAGAGAAGAGTGTTGAGTTGGTATCCTATAGGTTGAAGGATGTTGCTCATGATTGGGTAGTGATGTGGAAGAAGAGTAGAGGGGAGGATGCAACTCTCATGACTTGGCAGATATTTTAGGATGCTTTCTTAGATAAGTTTTTCCCACTTGAGATGAGGAAATCTAAGTTAGAATAGTTCATGAACCTAAGATAAGGCTCCATAATAGTAAATAAGTATTGCCTTAAGTTCAATCAATTGTCTAAGTATGTCCCTGAGCAGATGGCTGACCCTAGATCAAGCATGAGTAAGTTTGTGACCGGTGTGTCTGGGTTAGTGGTTAAGGAGTGTAGGACTGATATGCTCAATAGAGACATGGATCTTTCTAGGTTGATGATTCATGCTCATCAGATTGAGGTAGATAAATATAAGGAAAGAGAGAAAGTGAATAAAAAAGCCAAAATATGCAGTTATAGTTTGTCTTAGCCAGGGTCGAAGGGTGGTAACCGTTCTCAACATAGTCAGAAGTTTTCAGTACCAGCTCCATCCTCAGCTAGTGAACCAGTACCAAAGTTCAGGGATGGCAGTCATGATGGGGTGCTAGTCTCCAAAGTCTAGGGTAGTGTGAGAAGTGGTCGTACCTATCCCCTTTGTGAAGTGTATGGTAAAAATCACCTAGGTGCTTGTAGAGCAGACAACAAGATATGTTTTGGCTGTGTCAATCTAGGACACAGGTTATAGGAGTGTAGATTTATGGCTCAGAGGGGTAGAGAATTGCATCAGCAGGGTGCTACTCCCAGTACCACTAGTGGTCAGCATCAGAACAGGTTCTATGCACTCCAGAGTCGTCATGATCAGGGAGGTTCCCCTAACATAGATTTGGGTACGTTATAAGTCCTTCATATTTATGATATGCATTATTAGATACTTTTCTCTTATTTGAGCTTAAGTTTCAGCATGAGTTAGTTAGTAAATCCAGTGATTCAGTTTAGCAGTCAGACAGTCAAATTCGTATAGTTTGTTTTCTCACCTTCCCATCTAGTCATACTATCAGAAATCTTAGTAATGTAACTATTCCAAGATAGAACATCCTAGTAGTAGAGAGTTCAATTAATTTCATGAGTCATGCATTAGTTTCAGATCCCAGATGTTCAGTCATGGTCTAGTACGTAGGTGCCTTGTGCATCGCCATAGTTTTTCTCAAGTGTCTCAGTGAAGTAAGCATTCTTAGAAGGACATAGTATTCCAAGGGGGAGATACCCCATAATTCCCCGATGCTCTCATGTTGTTAAACCCATTCAATTGCATATTCAGATATTCCTAACAGAGTTAGTACCAGTTATCAATGCATATTCAGTCATGCGTTCAAGAGTTAGTTCAGTCAGATATTCGTGCATTAGATATGCAAGCTTAGTATAAGAACTGAGTTACATATCCATGCATCAGATATGCATGTTCAGTATGAAGTTTCAGTATATTAGAAGTTTCAGTCATGTAGTCATGTTTCAGATGTTCATGTTCAGTAAGTAAGTTCAGTCTATCAGTATTCCCGGCTGAGTCAGTTCCATTTGAGGATGAATGTTTCCAAGGGGGAGATATTGTAAGACTCCGCAAAATTCTAAGCTTAGTTTAGTTTGTTAAAGCATGAAACGAGGTCCCAAACTTAGAATCTCCTAGCCAAGTATTCAAAGTTAGTGCTATTTTAGCCTTCGAAAGCTTGCATTATTATTTCATGACCTTTGCATCCATTAATTTTTGATATCTTAGATAATTCATGTTCAAGAAGGTCAATAGGTGTTCCCGGATAAGTTTTGGATTTTTCGGACCTCATTTAGACCATGTTTGGAATTCCAAAATAGTGGATCAACGCTATCTTGGCGCGCCACATCGTTTATCGCGTTGGTTGATATTGATCCAGGACTTTCAATCAAAAGTACTGAGGCATGATGCGATTATTGTGCGATGCGTCGAGTATCGCATTGATGCCATTGACGTGCCACATCGTCCAACGCGTCGGTGCCCAGTTATTAGTCATTAAAATAGTCACGACCCCAGGGTTATTTCAGTTATTTTACCTTCACCCTATTTATCTCTAAACATGAAATTAAACCCCAAGTAACCTATTGTCCCATTATTTTTCCTCCCTTTCTCTCAAAAAACAAAGTCACTCTCTCTCAAGGAGGCAAGAACCCTAGTTTAAGAAATCAAGGCCAACCCCAAGAATCCCTCCAAGAACTTTCAAGAAAGAGTCTCCTAAGGTATGTTAGATGTTGATTCTTGGGTCCCTTCCACCCCAGAAGTTCAAGAACCCTTTTCAAATTATAAAGATTGAATATTTATAATTTTTCATGATTTATGTGAGTTGAAGTTTATGTTAATGTTATTGTTGAGTTGTGATTCATGTTCTAGATTACAAGTTTCATGATTTAGTCCTAGCATGTGATGATTTGCATAATGTTCATGATGAACCCCTTTAGGTTTCAAGTTTATTGAAGTAGCCATGTTAATTGGATGTATTGATTGTTGTATAACCAAAGTATGCTCCCTATATGTTTGATAAAATGCTTATGTAAAGGAAATAGAGTCATTATAGCATGTTAGCATGAAATTCCTAATTATGTATAAGTTAATGCATGCCAAGTGTTTGTTGAAAGGCCTCAGCGAATGAATTATGATATGTTGCATGCACTCAAATTTACGTACATTCCTTTATGAATGAATTATGAGACATTGGTATGCATCCCTATACGTTTATATGTTTAAGACTTCCAAGTGCTTGAAGAGATGCCTCCTTGATTTTATTATGAATGATAGACTATTTTTATGATATTTAAGAATTGTCATGCCTTATTTATTTATGTTATCGAGTGCTGGGTTTTTTTAATACCCAACAATTTAGCTGATTGTCTAGAGCTAGAGTCAGTTTTCAAGATAATCTCAATCGTGCCATGATCAGTAGAACTCAGTCAGTTACAGAACTTAGAGAGACTCAGTAATCTCAGTTCAACTAGTTAAACAATATGTTTAGTAACAGATTCAGCTCTGTCTAGCACAATCTAAAAATCAATTCTGTGTCTATTCAGTTAGGAGTAGGATTCAACACCGAGTGAGAGAAGGGATGATGGTTTCCCCCATTAGAGAGGTAGAGTCGTTAGTAGCAATACCTGTACTCCAGAACTGTATAGCCAGCACAGGACGAGGAATCACCCGATAGATTAAGGTTTGGCTACCTCCCAGGAGTCTCCCGTTAGATCAGGCTTGACTTCCTGTTTAGGGTCACCCATTTGACAGGCTTGACCATAGTAGATGTCTTTACCCGTGTCACAGTACTGACGCCCTTCCAGGTGGGGTTATAGGTTGGACCCCACTAGTTCAGATTTGGGGCATATCGGTTAGATGGCTACCTCCCACAGTCTCAGTTTTAGATTCAGTCTCAGTAATAGAACTCAGTTCAGCTATATATAAATCAGGACAATCAGATACAGTCAATCAACTTAGTAAAGAACTTAGTTAGTTCCAGAGATTCAGAGATCACCCGTTAGATAGGCTTGATCTCAGAGTTAATTAATCTTTTTCATTACCAATAGATATAGAGGCCACCCGCTAGATAGGCTTGATCTCAAATTCAGTTAATTAAGATTCAGATGCCAGTATCAGTAGATCCAGAGTTCACCTGCTAGATAGGCCTGATCTCAGATTTAAGAAATTGTTGACCCAGTTATTAGAATTCAGTATCAGTAAGCTCAAAAATATAGTAATAGTAGATATCAGTTATCAGTAAACCCAGTATTAGTAATCTAGTTATTAGAACCCAGTGTTCAGTATTACTATGATTTCAGTTATAGTTACGCATTCATGCATGTATTCCTCATTCAGTATATTCATGTTATTCAGTCAGCTATAGTTCATGCATATGAGCCTTTCCACTTAGCCTTACCTCATCTAGCGTACCAGTACATTCTCACGTACTGACGCATACTTTTCTCTTGCGCTATGGTGTCTTTACCATAGGTTTAGAAGCACGAGATCCAGAGCACCCTTAGCAGTTCAGTTTTAGTCAGCAGCAGTAGACCCAGCAGTGAGTCCTCATCATTCGAGGATGGTTTTATTACTTCATTATATTTCTAGATTCAGTATTTTAGTAGATAGAGTTAGTTGGGGGATTGTCCCATCATCTCCACTGTTCAGATAGTTTAGAGGCTTTTAGACTAGACTTTTCAGATAGTTGTATTAGTATTCAGTTGTATTTTAGATATTTGAACCTTATGGCAAGCTTCCTCCAGTTTTTTTTCTGCATTTTACAGTATATTATTTAATGCTCAGTTACATATATCAGATAAGGGTTAGCTTATGGTCCTTCAGGATCATGAGCACCGTGTAGCATCCAGTTTACCAGACTCGGGCCATTATAGTCTTGCCCGTACAATCCCATCATAGAGAACTCAAAGAACTTATGCTGATCCACTGAAAGCCCATATGGAAAATATGAGAATAAGCTCACAAGGCTCTATTTAGGCATAGTATTGGATGCCAATGCTAGAACTGGTTCGGATATTCCTCGTAATTAAAAATACAAGAGTCCAAGGCACAACTACTTATCCCTGAACAATCCATTCCCAGATTTCCCATTAACCAAGATTAAAGCTAAGATGAACCCAACTTAAGCATACTACTCCCACTGAGTATATCATCTGAGAATCTCAATGAAAACTGAAGACCCGAGGTCAAAGATGAAGGGACGAATACCATGTCAATTGACTATCATCTAAACACTTATCAACCATAATCCATCCAAATTCAAGAAGACCGAATAAGTAACCACGAAGTAGGTACAACCAGCCTATAGATGAAATCCTAATTAAGACAAATCTAAAATGAAGACTGCACTCAAACTCTGCAACTCCAAGCTAAAATCTCAACACCAAGGAAGAACCACTCAGTCTCAAACACCAAACCAAACCAAACCTGAAGATGGGTAAGAATTCAATACTCCAAATCTACCGTAGCTTCTAAATCACCATTCAAAGGTGTCAAGTCCAAAATTGCGCTAACAAGTCTATACTTATGTGAAATACTCAAATTGATCTTAGTATCCAAATTTGACATATCATTGCTAAACCATATCTAGCCAAAATTGAAACATAATTAAAGAAAAAAATCACCATAGAGGATAAACTATCGATTGAAAATGCAAACAACAAAATCTATATTAGCTAAAGGACATGAAATGTAGCCATAGAATAGAAATTATGATGAAAGAAAAATCACTGGCTGAAGATGCAAAAATTCGACCCTATATCTACTGGAGGGAATGAAGCACAAAACATACTTAAAACTTACTAAGGCTGCCAACCTAGCTAGTAATAACAAAACATTTAGCTACTCAGAAACATGAAACTTTAGCCGCAAACTAATCAGTCCAATACTTCATCTTAGCAAAGAATACCCATAGGCACATATCATCAAAGAGAAGCATTCCACCAAATCTTATAGGCCGAACAAACTTTAAAATGGGGATTTCTTAAATCCACCCAAGTACAACAATTATAACTGGATCAATCCATGAATTACATCATCAAGGAAGAATACACCAATTTCGCACCAATGCCAAGGTCAAGACCACTACCAAAAAATGAACCAAACAACTCAAGATAAAGAATTTCCAATTTGCCAACTTAAGAAACAGTTATAGAAACTATCACCTGTCTCCAACTCTCTAACCCCACTAGGAAAAGAACCACATTATGGAAAGAATAGAGTATCTAACTCCACACCAATACCAACAACAGACCATCAATAGGAGACGAATACAACAAATCTAAGAGACGAATCCAAGACCTCCCGATATCAATATCAAGCCACTATTAGGCAATAAAATAGCCATAAGCAAAGAACGAACCCAAACTGGTTAATCTCTCAAATGGGATATATAGAGAGAGATAGCCAATACAAAACCTTCGCAACTCAGGAGGCAAGTCTAAGAATCCCAAACTCAAGAATGGGCAATATAGCTAAATTGCCAACTCTAAAACCATAACAGAACCACAGAAGGTCAACTTACCTTCAATACTATAACTCATTCCCAATCAATATAGGACAACCAAAGAAAGAGAAAAACAACCAACCTCACCTTATATAGAAAAGAAATCATCCAACCAAGCTATAACTGCCCAAGCCAATGAATAATAACCCCATAAAAGGTGGAAATTCTAACTAGATGCCAATAGTCTAGACATCTAACAATCAAGGATCAATTGCATCAAATAATAACAGTGACAATAACAATATAATCATCAATATAATGAATAGGCGGTACCAAAATAAAAATCAATAGCGAATACTACTCAAGGGCCATAATAAGGCCAATATGCTAAGGTAAATTAGACTTGAACCCAAATGCTACACCCATAGGGGAAAATATCAATACAAATTTACTCCATCCACTACTAAAATAAATCATTTGCGGGGTTAGTCATATAATCATGACTTTAATAACAAGGCACACAACAACCAATGTAAAATCATTAAGGTATATAATCATCGATGGGTATAAAAACCCTAATACACACAAATGAAAAGATAAATATGAGAAATAAAAGCACACCTATCATGGTGAAATCTATAATCATATGCCTAACAGGTCTAAGAGAGAATAAATATGAATGGGTCCAAACTCGGACTGGGCAACTAAATTATCAACTGAGGCACCAAGTGCACTATCTCTAACTAAAGGTTCCACAACAGCACGAGGATGATCTAAATGAGTTAAATGACTATAAATCCCATGCTGGGGACACAATATAGACTAGTGACCAATCTTTTTGTAGTCATAAAAAGCTCCTGAAATCCTGACCTAGTGAGAAACACAAACTTAGACCAAATGGATGCCTAACTAACACTAAGAACACTCTCTATTACCATGACTATCCTTCCTATAGCCATAGCCTACCTTAAGAACTCTAGGATGGTAGAGAATACATACTAAATCTATCTGAACAACCAACTCATGTCTGGGGAACTCTCTAGACCAATGTCCCATCTCACCACAACTAAAATAAGCTCCTGAAATACTCTGAGATGCTACTTTTGCTAATCTAGAATAAATGCCAAGGTCTGGAGACCTATACCAAATAATCCATAAGGTCTAATGGGAACTTTACTCTCTATGATCACCACGCCTAATTTGAGAGCCACCCATAGTCTGAAACACTACCAGCATAGGGAAATTAGGCCATAAGTGAAGCTGACCCCACCGGGAGGATCCACACTCCTGGATTTAATACCAATAATACTAAACTAATGACATGGACTCTTACTACCATCTCCAAATATCATAATGCATGCTCTCTCTATGGCCCTCACATGATTAACAACCTGAGAGAAGAAAGAGCCATTTTCTATCAAGTGATCCTTCCTAAATAAAGTGGCAATGGTGATCCTCTAATAAATCCATGCACCAAGTCCTGCTCTGAAGGATATAGCATTAGAATGTGCCTATCCAAATCAAGAAACCTAATCTCATACTTTAAAACTGATAAAGAACCCTGATAAACACTAATAAATCTAACTCTAGCCTAACAACTACTAGATGGTCCAAATGTCATCCCATTCTATGAAGGATCTGCAAAAATACTCGAGATCCCCAATGCTGAACCTCAAAGGACTGAAGTAGTCATGAGCTCTACTAGGGCCTGCGCTAGCCCTAAATGCTCTAGATATTGTTGAAGATCTTTGATATCCGTATCTGACTCTTTAGTATGATGCTGTGCTAAAACTTTAAAAATACATGCTGAAGCCCCATCCTCATCTATCGAGAACCTTCCATCATTCTTCTGGGATAGACTAGAATCAAAGAATATGATTAAGTATCATAGTAATACTGACACATGAAAAGGAGTCAAGAAATGAATTTCCTAAGAATGTCCTATAGCCTCTCAAAGATAGGTTACAGACGTCTCCATACCAATCCACAGGACTCTACTAAACACATAGCTCCTGCTCTAACACATAGTGAACCTAGGCTCTGATACTAATTTGTCACCATCCCATCGTACAGAACTATTAGTAATAGACTACCAAGAGAATGAAAGGGAAAATACAAAATAGATGTAATAAAAGATCAAATACATAACATAATCCCAAAATCTGGTAAAATTAGTACAAAAGCATCTAGTGTATTAAGAATACAAAATGAAGTATCAAGGGACTTACACTTATACAACTCATCTTAGAATACAACATAGAGACTAGTCTAGTACATAAGAGGGAGGAAAGTAATACTCCGGATGTCACGAACTCACCCTGTGTCTCCAAACCATAGAATCTACGCATAATGCACACAACAATGATGATAACTTGCACTGTGATCTACAAGCTATAAAAGTGTAGTATAAGTACCAAACACGTAGTACTAAGTAGGAAACTATCGACTGATATCCAAATATAATGCAAATATCAAAAACATACAAACAAAAATAGAGACTACACCAAAAATATCCAGCAATCACATAATAAAACTAGTGAGATAGTAAGGGTAAACTATCCTACTCATATCCAAGAAATTATCATAATAAGGGTAAGGAAGTATTAAGTATGAACTATCCAATTCCAACCATACTCAGGAATCTCAATACTATACCGTATATAAATAATCAATATACAAATAAAGAGCAAAAGAAGGATATATAACTATTTAGAAGGCCAAGGAATGAATATACATTATGAATAAATAAAGAAAGAAAGGGAAATATGGTAATACCATAGATACATATAAATAGATATATATATAATCAAGGTCAACTCTAGGTACATTTTAAATTATTAGACCATCATTTTAAGACCTCATAATCATAGCAGGAGCTAGTGCTAGCATACTCAGGGTTTTTGATCCATATGTATAATCATGAGATAATCATGCATAATAATATAATCGTAAGATAAAAGAGCCATAATAATAACTCAAATCTTAACACCAGTTCATTAATAGAGCTACCAAAAACTAGCCATACAATGATCATAATAATAATAATAACAATAGCAATGACAACACGAGTAACTAGCTAGTTCGGAAATCCAATACCTTGTTGAGCCATTAAGGAACCCCCACTGCTCTAGGCTTAGAAGGTTAAATCAACATACAACGCACCACAAGCCATACTCATCACCCATACCTATAAAACCCCCATAAGGCTGATAGATATAGGCCATACTGGTGATAGGTAATGTACATGCATAAATGAATGGCAAGATATAATTCATAATACCATAACCAATAAAAATATCATAATAAATAGTCAGACTCAAATCAATAAATATACATATATGTACATTATAATAATCATCCTCCAACCTTGCTGAGTATAAATATGTATCATCATAATTATCCTCCGACTATGCCGGGCATAAAGGTATATAATCATAATCATTCTCCACATCATCAAGATCATCAATATAATTAATATCATCAATATTATCAATATCATCATCAATCATTAGGTTTGACTCAGAATTTATGTTATCACCATATATATAATATTAGTATTATAATCAATCTTTGGGTTTTACCTAGCATGTATATCATTAATACCACTATTCTCCTCTATCCCTGTAACACCCCGAGTCTGCACCCTGGATGCCAAACGGCGCTTAAGACCTCGAAGGATCACAAGCTAACCTATGAATGGTACCTGCTATGAGCACTGAATAATAATACTAAAATAAATGTGAAAGTTAAGCTGAAGTTCCATAAGGTTCATAATCTGAATACTGATAAATATAGCAACTGACAATAACATTTGAAAATTGAACACTATCTGAACTAGTCTAGTCTGAAAAGCCTCTAACTGAACTATCTGAATGTGGAGTTGATGGGATAAGCTCCCAACTAACTTCAACTAATAAAATACTGAATCTACTGTAATATTGAAATAAAAGAATATCCTTGATAGATGAGGACACACTACTAAATCTGCTGCTGCTGATTGAATCTGGATAAGCACGGTCAGGAACCAGAGCATTCAAACCTATGATATGAGATATCACAGCGCAAGAAAAAAGTATGAGATTAGTACGTGAAATGTACTGGTATGTTAGATAAGGTAAGACTGAAATGCATGGGTTTATATGCATGAACAATAATGGACCGAGTGATATGAATATAACTGAATGAGAGTACATAGATAAATGAAGCTATTGTAAACACTGACTATGAAATACTGTGCATATATATATATACTGTGTCTGAGATTTATACTAAACTGAGTAATGAATTCTGATAACTAAGTAACTAATATCTAAGATTACTGATAACTGAATTACTAATATCTGGGTGACTACTTCTTACAGTCCTGATTCTATAGAACTGAACTAAGTTCTATGCTGAGACTATAACTACAACGGTGGGAGGTAATCATCTAACTGACATGCCCCTACTTGAACTGATTGGGGTCCAATCTGTAACCCCAGTTGGAACGGTGTTAGTACAGTGCCATGGGTACAGATACTAACTGTGTGGATCCACTAAAATGTTATCTCTAAGGACTAAGGGTCACCCTTTACTGGCAGGTTCCCTGATGAGAGCGGTATTACCCTCAAATAGTAGATAAACACCTTATTAACCCTCAACTGGAAGGTTGATATCTCAACCTATGCTAGCTACATAGTTCTAGAATGCAAGGACTGCTACAAAGGATCACACCCTCTACTGACAGGTGAGCCCCCATCCTTGGGTTCGCTCGGTGCTGAATCCTACTCCCAACTGAATGGCACTGATTATTAGACTAAACTGAACTGGACTGAGTTTCACTGAATTCTGTAACTGACTAATTACTACTGTTCATGATGTTACTGAGACTATTCTATAGCTACTGTAATTCTAGGTAAACAACTAAATTTCGGGTATTAAATACCCCCAGGACTCGATAGCATTCATATTAAAGGATGGCATGATTTTAAAAACATAACAATAATTGGTTGTTAACAATGCATTCATTTAGACATTTTGTCAAACACTTGAGAGGCATGAACTTGTACATGATGGGAAAGCATGATAACATGTCATGATTTCACTATTCAATTTACATAGGTATTCTATCAAACACTTAGGGAGCGTAATTAATGTACATGATAATGGTCAACACATAAGCATCATGAATACAATACTCAACTTGCAATTAAAAGGTTTAATATGAGGATCACTTCATTCAACACACATACTATCTTAATTTTCATGAAACTTGTAATTAATCATGGATTGAAACCCAAACAACATCATAATCATAAATACAGTCTAATTCAGGCATGGAAATCATAAATCTGAAAACTTGTATTTTTAAATAGGGTTCTTGGATTCCATGGGTGGTAAGAGACCATGAATAAACATCTAACATACCTGGGAGAATGAGTTCTTAAATTTTCTTGGTGGAATTCTTGAGGATTGCTCTTGATTCCTGGAGGTTAGGGTTTTGCTAATTGAGAGAATGCTCTTGATTTTGGGGAAAATTGAATAGAATAACGACTTAACTAGGTTATTAGGGGTTAAATCACGTGTTTAAACTGATTAGGGCTATGGAAAAAGACCAAATTACCCCTAGAAAGAATTAAATTTATGTCACTGAAAATCCTGATTATGGCTTTCACCGCGACATGATGGCATTGTGGTGAGCCACTGGAAGTTGGATGAAAACTATTTAAAAATGGACAATTGCAAAATTACCTTTTGGCACGGCCCGGTGGTATCACATTGGGCTACTGGAAATTAATAATTCTGAAATGATACCTTGGCGCGACGTGGGCCAATCACGGTACCTTACTGGAAAATGCCAATTAGGAACTGAAACTTCACCGCGATGCACTGGAATCACGGTGTCTCACTGGAAACTGATGAATGCCATTTGGCCTGTATTGGCAATGCGGTGCTGCTCAATTTGACATACTATTTCACTAAAAGTACCATAACTTCTCACCCCGATATCAGATTTAGGGAAAATTTATATCATTGGAAAGATGACTGAATTTCCTACACTTTGGTAAGTTTTAAACTAGAAAATTCTAAGTATATATAGGAATTCTTATGTACTGAGAGCTAAATTAAGCTAGGAAAATATGGGGTATTATAATATCTCCCTCTTGGGAACATTCATCCTCAAATGAGACTGGTTAAACTGAGAAATACTTATAGACTGAGTTTACATACTAAACATGCACAACTGAAGCTTGATTACATGACCAAAACTACTGATAAACTGAGTTTTCATACTAAAACATGATTACATGGCTGAAGTGATTCATGAATACATGACTGTCTTGAATATGATAAGCAATGGTAACTGATACCAAGTTTGTAACTGTAACTGAACATAGAATTGACTAAATATCATGAAGACTACTACCTCCATCTGAGTCTGAGTTTACGGAGAAGAGGTGAGGATACTTAGTCTGTATATCTGCTTCTGCTTCCCAAGTAGCTCCCTCAACGGACTGGTTCTGCCAGAGAACTTTGACCAAGGGAACTTCTTTGTTCCTTAGTCTGTGAATCTAACGATCAAGGATTTGGATTAGAACCTCTTCGAAAGAGAGATCATTCTGAATATCTACACCCTCTAAGGGGACTACAACTACTGGGTCACCAATGCATTTCTTTAGAAAGGAGATGAAGAACACTGGGTGCACTGAAGCTAAGTCTGAAGTCAACTCAAGCTCGTAAGCTACCTTTTCGAAATGGCTGAGAATTTTGTAAGGACTGACATATTGGGGACTGAGCTTCCCCTTCTTTCCGAACCTCTTCACTCTCTTCATGGGAGAATTTTCAAGTACACAAAATCTCCAATCTCAAACTCGAGATCCTTTCTCCTCACATCTGTATATAATTTTTATTGTCTCTGGGCTGCCTTAAGCCTTTCTCTGATCAACTGAACATTCTCTAAGGCATCAAAAACCAAGTCAGACCCTACTACTGTATCCTCACCTACCTCAAACCAACCAATTGGAGATCTACATATCCTACCATAAAGAGCCTGAAACAGAGCCATCTGAATACTAGAATGATAGCTGTTATTATATGCGAATTCGATCAAAGGAAAGTGGTCATCCCAAATACCTTTAAAATCAATAACGCATGCTCTTAATATATCTTCTAGAGTCTGAATGGTATTTAATCTTGAACATCTGTCTGAGGGTGAAAAGCTGTACTGAGGTGAACTTGGGTACTAAGACCCTTTTGGAAGGCTTTCCAAAAATAAGAGGTAAACTGGGTACCTCTATTTGAAATGATAGATATAGGGACTCCGTGTAACCTGATCAACTCTCCGATATAGAGTTTGGCAAAGTCCTCAGCCGAATAGGAAGTATGGACTGGCAGGAAATGAGAAGATTTGGTCATCGTGTCTATGATAACCCAAATTGAATCATGTTGATGAATAGTATGAGGCAAACCTATCACAAAGTCACATGTTCACTTTTTCCCATTTCTGTGTTGGAATACTGAACTCATGCATGGACCCACTAGGCTTCTGGTGCTCAATCTTAACCTGCTAACACGTAGAGCACTTAGCTACAATCTCTGGGATATCCTTCTTCATCCCACTCCACTAATAGATCTTCTACAAATTGTAGTAGATCCTAGTAGACCCTGGATGAATCATGTAACGCGCATCGTGCACTTCTATAAGAATTTGTTGCCTCAACTCATCAACACAGTCTACCCTGGCAACATAATACACCATCTCCCCATTGGGAGAAAACCTCTACTTCTTGATCTCTAGCTGAATCTTTCAACTTAACTAGACTAGGATCTCTGCCTTGCTTTTCCTTCACTTCAAAAACTAGAGATGATTCTAAACTATTCTACACCCACACACTACCCTTTCCTGAATCGACTAAGCGTACACCTAGTCGGGAAAGCTGATGAACTTCCTAAACTAACTTCTTCTTACCATTCTTTACATGAGTAACACTACTTATAGGCAACCTTCTGAGAGCATATGCCACTACATTGACCTTGACCAGATAATACAAAATACTCATATCATAATCTTTCAATAACTCTAATCACCTTCTTTGATGCAAATTCAAATCTTTTTGAGAGAACACATACTGCAAGCTTTTTTGATCTGTGAACACATCAACATACACCCCATACAAATAATGCCTCCAAATCTTTAAGACAAACACAACAACTGCTAATTCAAGATCATTGGTAGGGTAATTCCTTTTATAAGGCTTAAGCTATTTAGAGGGGTAGGCTATGACCTTACCTCTCTGCATTAGGATACAACCCAAACCAACTCTGGATGCATCACAGTATACAACAAACCTATCTGAACCATCTGGTAACATAAAAAATGGGGCTGTAGTGAGTCAAGTCTTCAACTCTTGAAAACTCTTCTCACAAGAATCTGACCATTGAAACATGACTTTATTCTGAGTTAATCTAGACATGGGGGATGCAATAGATGAAAAACCTTTAATAAACGATCGGTAATAACCAACTAAACCCAAGAAACTCCTGATATCTGATGGAGAAATGGGTATAGGTAAGTTTCTCACCGCCTCAGTCTTTTGAGGATCAATTCTAATGCCATCACTGGAAATAATATGACCAAGGAATACTACTGACCTTAGGAAAAAATTGCATTTAATGAATTTGGCAAACAACTGATGGGCTATGAGAGTCTAAGATATGATTTTGAGGTGATCTACATGATTATTCTCGCTACAGGAATAGACAAGAATGTCATCGATAAAGACTATAACGAACATGTCCAAGTACTACTTGAACACATAATTCATTAAGTCCATGAAGGCTGCTGGGTCATTGGTGAGACCAAAAGACATGGCTAGAAAATAGAAGTGACTATACTGGGTTCAAAAATCTATTTTCAAAATGTCACATTCTCTGACTCTGAGCTGATGATAGCCTGATCTGAGGTCTATCATAGAAAAGTAACTGGTGCCCTAAAGTTGGTCAAACAAGTCATTGATTCTAGGAAGTGGGTATTTGTTCTTCACTATAAATTTTTTCAACTGATGGTAGTCTATACACATTCTGAGTGAACCATCTTTCTTACGCATGAATAAGATTGGTGCGCCCCACAGAGAATCATTGGGTCTGATGAACCCCTTGTCTAAAAGGTCCTTTAACTGTTCTTTTAACTCTCTGAGTTTAGCTGGAGCCGTTCTTTATGGTAGAATAGATATAGACTGTGTTTGGAAGAAGGTCTATTCTGAAGTAAAAACTCCAGGAATATCCTTGGGAAATATATCTAAGAATTCATTTACTACTGAAACTGACTCAAGACTAGGAGTCTCTGAACTAGAGTCTTTGACTCGCACAAGATGATAGACACATTCCTTGGATATCATTTTTCTCGCTCTAAGGCATGAAATCAACTGACCCTTAAGCGCTGTAGTACTACCCCTCCATTCAAGGACTGGTTCATTTGGAAACTGAAAAATGAACAACTTTACTTCTATAGTCAACTGAGGCATAGCATAAATAGAGCCAATCCATGTCGAGAATGACATCGAAATCCATCATCTCTAACTCTACTAAGTCTGCTGAAGTGACTTTTTGAGATATCATAACTGGACAGTTCATGTATACCCGTTGGGCTATGATAGACTAACCCAATGGGGTAGAGACTGAGAAAGGTTCTGTTAAGATTTTTGGTCTGACTTTGAAGTTGACTGCTATGTAAGGAATTACAAAAGATAGAGAAGCTCCTGGATCTAATAAGGCATAAACGTGTACATGGAAGATCCACTAGAAAATGCCAATTGGGAACTAGAACTTCACCGCGATGCACTAGAATCATGGTGTCTCATTGGAAACTGATGAATGCCATTTGGTCTGTCTCCGTGATGCAGTGCTGCTCAATTTGACATACTATTTCACTAAAAGTGCCATACTTCTCACCCGGATATCGGATTTGTGCAAAATTTATATCGTTGGAAAGCTGACTGAATTTCTTACACTTTGGTAAGTCTTAAACTGGAAAATTCTAAGTTTATTGAAAGTATATATAGGAATTCTCGTGTACTGAGAGCTAAACTTAGCTAGAAAAATATGGGGTATTACAATCCCATACAAAAGAGATGTGTATATAGATATATAATATGTGCACAGACTTAAGCCGTGACTTAAAAAAGTGTAAATCTATAAATCCATTATTCGGGGTAAACTTTGGGACTAAATCTTTATAAAAGTGTAGAAAGGGGTTGGAATCTTTCACGACCAGAGTAAATAGTAGTATCAAAATCATAGACCAAAATATGTCTCAGTCAAGTCTTTAAAACATTATTTCTAATCTTTTTACACTTAGGTTATTCATTAAGACGATGCAATTATTGTTACGAAGAAATCTATTTTAAGGTGAAAAGTGGGCTTGAACCCCTATTTAGGAAAACAATTATAAAATCATATTTTAGTTGCAATCATATCATTTATGATCAAATGATCATGAATGTACCAAATTTATGCATGGCATCACTAGTATTCAAACAATGGAACCATAAGTATCAATATATCTATAAACTACAACCATATATTTTACAAGGATAAACACTTCCTGGATGTCCAATCGATATCATAACATGACCTTGGGCTGAATAATGTGTCTGAAATAATTAGAACATAATAATCATGGCCTTAGGCCCAAATACAAATTTAGAACCTATAGAAATAATCAAATCCATAAGCCATCTTATATCTATATGCCATAGCATATCTATGAGGAATATCATAGCTATAGCCCATAAACCATCTCTACGATACATCTCACATATATGAGTCATAATACATATATAGGCCATAAATCATATATATGAGGCATAACATACTATAGACCATAAATAATATCTATGAGCATATGACATCTATAAGGCATCTCACGTCTATGAGACATCTCATATCTATAGGCCACATGTCATATCTATGAGGCATATCATCTCTATAGGCCATATATAATAACTATAAGGAATATCATATCAATAGGCCATATATCATAACTATGAAGCATATCATATATATAGGCCATATATCATAACTATGCAACATATCCAGGCCATATGTCATAACTTTAAGGCATATCATATCCATAGGCCCTATATCATAACTATGAGGCATAACATATCTAGAAGGCATCTCATATCTATGAGGCATAATATATCTATAGGGCATATCACATCATGAGGAATAATATACCTGTAAGACATCTCACATCTAGGAGGCATAATATATCAATAAGGCATAATATATCATTTATCACGTTTATGACTATATCATTAAGCGATTCGATAGGCCATAACACTAATAAAGTCCAAAAGCTCTATCATGGATACAAGGCATTAATCATAATTTAAGAAAACTATCACCATTCACCAAGTCACAAAGTAACCTTATACTAAAGGTTCAATAGTGTCAACTATGCCTAACATCCTTAACTAAGTCCACAAGGGCTAACACATGTCTTGGCCTAAGTTGGGCCGTAGGAATCCACTTCTAATTCTCAAAATCCATATTTAGGCAATTTATACCCCAAAATAGGGTAAAGTATCCATATTAATATCTAGATGATAATTAAGTTATAGTCAATCCTACGCTAGGAATTCTACCTAGGCCATGAGCAATTAAGTCAATTCTGCCTAAATTATGGTTTCAAGATTACAAAATAGCCAAAATAAGGTTAATCATACAAACCACGCTTCCAACACTTAAGCCACATCCCAAACCTAGCATCATATGGTAACCATTCTATGAATTTGTGCAGTCTATAAAGAAGACAATATGATCCTAGAAATATAACAAGTATTTCACCTTACGGGTCAAATCCCTCATCTAATTCCCAAACTTCAATAATTAAGACTAAGTAACAGTATTGTACCCATAATAAATCTTTAAATTCTCATTCACATGCAATATAAAAACACATCATCTTGTAAAAAAGAATAGAAAGAAGGCTACATCGATGCCAAACCGTAAATCCTTGAATTGAGCCCAAATCATTTATCTTCACTCCACAATCTCAAAATGCTATCACGCTATTAGAGTCATAATCTATGCTTCTTTAGGAGTAAAATAAGACCCACTGCCATATAATGGGTCAGGCCAAATTTTGAGTCAAAAAGGGCCTGCGGAGCCTGCTAACAAAATCCAAAATTGAACTCATCATGGGGACCCTCGAAAGATAAGGAAGTTGTGCTTAAAAGTTGAGCACAAATGGAAAACAAATCAGGTATCAAATCAACCCTCAAAATTTAGGAGTTCAAAGACTAATTTCTAAGAATTTATCAAGAAATCGAAGGAAACTTATGATGAATTCGAAGGGAAATCACTGAAAAATCATTATCCAAGCTCCCCAATTTATCTACAAGCTTAATCCCAAGCTCTCCCAACTTCTAGGGTTTTTTTCTCTCTTGGAAATGGATGAGAAATGAAAAAAACAAGCTAAAAATAGGGTACTTATACCCACTTCAGGTGTTCGAGTGTTGCTATCGCGACACGAGCTTTGTGATCATAACATATTTTGGCTGCACACACGAGCCACAGTTGTGACTGGAGACTCACGATCGTATCAGGTTGGGCTAGGTCGGATTTGTCATGATCGCAACACATATACTACAATCATAGTATCTTAGTGACTACCAAGGGTATCATGATCGTGATACTCTTTGCACCGCAATAGTGATGCACTAGATACAATAATAGACTGTTAAATTTCCAAGTTTTTGCCAAGCCCTCGAAATTCATCTAAAATCCTATATATGCAAATGAACTATGTAACCATACGAAATTCAATGTTCCAAACTCAATAGAACCATCAAAACTTTCATACAAGATTGTTTTGACTAAATGTGGGGTGCACACCTATATTCCATTATTCACATAATTCGCCCAATAGCCCAAAATGAGTCCAAAACCCTCTAGACCTAAACCAAGGGTCCCTCTAGCCTAAAATCAACATTCTAGAGCTGATGGTTCTTTCAAAATTCTCATTTGAGGTCATCTACTAGAAGTTTTGGTCTAAGACCAAATTCTAAACAACAAAAACTCCAAAAGTGAAAAATGAACCTAAAATCCAAACAAACTGTTCGATCACCAAACCAACAGTTTTAGTAAGTCATAGATGACCTATAGCCATTATAGGAAGGCTAAAATACCAAAAATACATGCAGATCGAGGAAATAACCTAGAGGGTCATAACAGATTAAGACACTTTGCTCTCAAAACTTATCTCAAATATGGAAAAAACATGGTACTTAAGTGTATAAATACATCTAAGATTACAATTCATTTTTAAACTATCAATCCTCACAGTGTAATGCTTGGAATATATTAGAGAATAATTGATGGAAACACCATACTTGTCTTTGAGGGTTTTGTCGTAGCTCGAGACTACTCCTAATTATTACACGATACTTAGAATCACAAGTAACCCCAAGCTAACCCATGGACTAACTTGACACTAAAAGTACTAAAATAACTAATGAAATACTGAGTGGAAGCTAAATTTTAATGATATAATCATAAATAAAACCAACACTAGAAGTCAATTCTAACACTTTTTGAGATAACTAACATGCTACAAATCTAATTGTCTATCTGAAGAGCCTCTAAATAGATGAGTTGCTGGAACAATCCCCCAACTAACTCCAACTATTTAAAACTAAGTAAAACACTAAAATGAAATATTAATAATTGGTCCTCGAATTATAAGGACTCACCAAAATACTGGTGCTGATATGATGCTGAATTACACTAGCCTCGAGAAGGATATTGAAAGTTGCAACCTATATTTTAGGATAATATAGCATAAAGGAAAGTATATGATTTGTACTTTGAATGTACTGAACATATGAGATATGCATTATCTAATATAAGTTGAATATGCTGAATGTAACATGGTAAACTGAACATAGAACTAAATAATGTAAACTAATGCGCTGACCAAGTAACAAACATGTAATCATATATTATGCTAAATAACTAAATACAATATAATGTAATGTTTGGGTCTGAAATGTGAAAGATACTATTTACTGACATACCTCAATCTAAGCTAATCGGGGCAAAATCTGTAAACCCAAATGGAAGGGTGTTTAGTACCTTGTCAAGGGTACAAACATTGACTAACGTAGATTTACTAAACTGATGCTCAAAAGAACAATGTGTCAAGACTGGTCTGATGGGTGACCCTTTAGAACTATGGTGGTGTTATAGTTCTGGTATTTAAGTACTTTTACAAAAGGTATTATCATAATTATAGGTGAGTCTTCATTCCTACGTCTGCTCAATGCTAAGTACTACTTCCAACAAAATACCAACTCTAACTGGATAGTTTATTTTGATCAAATAACTGACAAGCTCATAATATTGTTATCTTAGTTTGAGGTAGTATAAACTTTATTTAAACAACATTCTTCATCATGTAAACATGGAGGGCTGGACATTCATTAATATATACATGAAATCCAAGGTCATCAAGTGTTCATATCCCTTTATATCTGAAGTATGCAACTACAAATGGTAATTCTATAACTTAAACGTAATAAGGAATTTCATACCTCCATTCCTGAATTAGTAATTTGTCGATAGAATGAGATTTCATAATCATGAGTATGTAATGATGCTTAAATTTATGGGAAAACATATATCCATTTTTTAATCAAGGCAAAAAACTTAAAGATAATGGACTTTATACTTTTATGAAAATTCTAAGCTTGAAGTGTAAATTAATGAGATTTTGAAACAAATTTGAAACTCAATGGGTGAAAGGGAACCAAATGATGAAATCCCACATACCTAGAGATGGAAACATTAGTAAATTATTTGAATTTGGAGCTTAAATTGAAGAACCGTAATTTACCTTGGAGAAAGAAGAATCACCTCTTTCTCTATTTTCTCTCTATGTATCGACAAAATTTTTAGTTTATGGGGAATTTCAGGTAGTTTAGGTTTATTAATCAGCCATAGAATAGAATAAATAACATACTTTTGGTGTTAGATGAGTGTGAAAAGACCAAACAACCCCTTTGAAAATGTTATAATAGTGCAAAATATTCTTATCTGATGGTTCGGGTGATGAACCATCAAACCCTTGACTAATCGTCACTCCAAATTGTCTTAACATGACCAAATTTTGGTCTTACTTGTTAAGGCTGACAACTTACATTGACGAGTTGGCACAAGTGTGACGGTTCGTCATATCTAGCCGTCACATTCTGGCTGATAGACACCCTATGGTAACTTGAGAATAGCTTTTTATGGAGGCATTAATAAGAAGACTCAATGAAATTTAATTTTATGGGTCTTGAGCTCTAAAATGATTTATATGATAGGTTTGATGATTATTTAAATTGACTATAGAAATATTCTTCACAAGAAATCAATCGGTAAGGAAGATTTCAACTTATCTATGAGTCAGGAGTTACTTGTGGCTTTAATACATGTCTAAACCACTCCTTATATTATCAAAACATGAATTTTGTATCTATAAGTACTTGAAGCATGGTTCTAATCTTAGCTGAGATTTTTAGGATGTAATATCCCAACTTAGGATAAGGAGTCCCATATCAACAAAACATAGAAGAGATGTGTAACGCCCCAGGATCCCATCCCGAGATATCACACGGTGCTTATGACCCTGAAAGACCACAAGCTAACCCTTTACTGATATCTATACCTGTACACTGCATAATATCAGAAATAAATATGGAAACTAGCCATAAGGTTCAACACATCTATGAATACTCATAATACAGAAAACTGAATACTAATATATCTATTTGCAAAACCTCTAAATTGTCTGAATTATGGAGTTGATGGGACATGTCCCCAACTAACTCCCTCAATTGAGAATAAAAAAAATCTGATCCAGTAATAGTAAACTGAGATTCATCCTCGAAAGAAGAGGACTCACTGCTACTGCTGCTAACTGGGACTGTACTGCTGAGGATACTCTGGATCCTGTGTCTCTGAACCTATGGTGCCAAATAAAACACCATAGCACAAATGCGTCAGTACAGGAATGTACTGAGTATGAAGACGAGGTAAGGCTAAATGCAAAGGCTCATGCATGCATAATATCTAAACTAAATAATAATGAAAATGTTACACGAGAACACATACATGAATGCACAGACCATAATCACAATCATCACAACTCTAGATACTAAAACTTGGATACCACTTTATCGCAGACTGAACTCACTATTGACACTGAGGTACTGAATCACTGACTTATATGATACTAATAACTAAGAATCTGGATACACTTACATCAAGGACTGAGTTCTGAGCTTTACTGCTTTCGACAGACAGGATTAGAGATCACCCTTTCTAACAGATGATATTCAGAAACTATTATCAATGACAAGAAATATGATTATATCTGAATCTGACAACAAGGATACTCAATAGAATCTGAGACTGTGAATCAAGCTTGTCTGGCGGCATATCTATGAATATGATATCAAATAACTGTATATGAGACCAAGCCTATCTAATGGGATGGTCCATGAATCAATGTAACTATCTGAGTTCCTCATGATGATAGATGACTGTATCTGACATTCCTAATTCCTGAAGATTGATATTGAAATTGAAACTAAAACTGTGGGAAGTAGTCACTTAATCGACATTCCCCGACCTACCACAGGTGGGGTCCAACCTCTACCCTCGGTTGGGAGGGTGCCAATACCGTGCCACGGGTAAAGACATTATTTCTTCTATCTGGTCAATCCTCTCTGACGGATGACCCTCAGTAGGAAGTCGACCTAAGGAAATATGATATTCAAATACTCTCTCTCTGGAGGTGACAGCCTTTTCTAATGGTGACTTCTATATCCTGCGCTGGCTACAGAGTTTTGTAGGACAGGTATTGCTATTAGCGAATCCAGCCTGTCTCTCACTGACGGGAGGAGGCGACATCCCCTCCCTCGCTCAGTGATAGTTTCTACTCCCAACTGAATGAATTAGAACTGAATTCTTAACTGAACACCACTGAACTGAATCTAATACAGATCATGTTTCTCAAAAGATCTGACTGAGTTATGCTGAGATAACTTGGTTCTATATCTGATAGAATGCTATTAGATCACGGTATCTGACTAGAGATATAGAGCTTGAATAGATTATTTGAATAGCTTTTGAGATTAGAATTGAGCACTTGAGTACTATTAGATCTGAGCTGATTTCAGGACTGAGACTAGATTACTAGCGATACGGAGATTACAAAGATAACTAAGATTACTGAGCTTTCTTAAGTTTTGCAATTGTCTGAGGATACAGAGTTCTATAGTTCACTGAGTTCTGAGAATCATGGATCAACTAAAATTATCATAAAAATGACACGGGCTCTAGACAACAGCTAAATTGTCGGGTATAAATACCCCCAGGACTCAATAACATAAAAGTAAAGCATAATCATTCATTTATCATCACAAGCATTCATGCATCATCATAATAATTCAAGCACCTCTTCACAATCCTTAAAACATCACCTCAAGCATTTAAGAAACATAGACCTCTATTCATCATCACAATCACCAAAGGATCACTCCAAATATTTAAGGATCATCAACATTGGTTCACCATCATATACTAGCCTAGAGAAGACATGCTATACGTCTACTGACCTAGATGTATGAATATTTCATCAACAACCATAACATATAACAATATCATAGAAGTAATACGCCCAAATTACAACTCTCGTTAGAAAGTGTAAGCGGTCGCTGTCAAATATAGAACCCAACTGGGTTGGGTGTCGAATCCCACAGGGAATACTCTGGTCACTAAGTGTTGCAATTATTAATAGACTGTTGGTCGAAAATTCCAAGAACAAAAGGGGGGTTTGGTTTTAGGAATAAACTAATATTATCAAAGTAACGATGGAACGATTTTTGTAGTAAGATTTAATCACAGAGATTGGTAAGTTAGGGTTATGTCCACCTTGTAGTTTCCACTTCTCTATTAACTATGAGTAACGCGGAATTTAGACATGCATGCACTTATAGAGAATTGTATTCTAATTCTAAATCCAAGTGTTTCCCAACCATCAAGGATTTATTTCACTTTAGCTCTCCCGAGCCTAAAGTGTATAACAAATGGTACAAATTCTCCAAGAAGTTAATCCGGTTAAGGCATTAACTAAATAGAGGTTAGAAGCCCTATTTCCTTGTCACACTCTCTTTTCCAAAGATGTAACTTTTCTCCCGAATAAGTTAATGCTATAATGGCATGTTCTCTATGTTTGCAACCATGAGAATTTAATTAAAACGAAGAGAGTAATGATATAAGTAGCATACACATCAAGAATTCACAAACTCATAGCAACAAATAGTATCTTATAAGGTTTCCATAACCCTAACAGAGAAGTTTAGCTACTCATGGATACAACTGAAATCAAAGAAGACATCATCATCATACCAAAGTTAGAATAATCTCACGATGGGGATGAGTTTGGCGTCAACAAGAGGTTGACGTTTTTCTTCCCTTTAGCCGTTCGTGTAGCCTTAGCGTTTTTTCTCTCTCTTAAACTTACAAAATCTGTAAACTAAATAATGAAAAGTGCTGAATAATAATGATCGAATGAATGCTGAAAAATTTAGCAAATAGGGTTTTTATAACATCCTTATCCTACTAAGTTACTGCTGCATCCCTAAGTATTTAGAAATACTGATTTTGCCCGGGACAAGTTCTCCATGCATCACATTCAGTCCACAAGCTTCCAAAAGCTGCCTTCCCTCTTATGTGAAGTTTCCCTTTGCTGCCCAAAGGTCCACAAAGTGCTGAAATCTTCATCATTAATACCTAAAAAACATGCTAATCACATAGGTTAGCTCACTTAAAGGAAAATGGACTAAAAGTGCAGGAATTATATATTTTATCCTCCAAACTTAGCTAAAATATGGGTAAATTATGGTTCTTAGGGGTATAAATACGCCCAACATCACCACCCCACACTTAAAGTTTTGTTCGTCCTCGAACAAAATATTACGTCCATGCAAACACCTAACTAGAATTTCACAATAGCAACACAAAATGTTCAACAAGACATGCACGACAATTATTAACAGAGAGTAGGTTTCTTGATCACTACTAGAAACAATTCAACCTCCAACATAGACTCGTGAGGATAGTTATTTCGTGTCCACAAGTTAAGCCACAAAGAATCATATAACACTACCCAAAAATCATCAACCATGTGTGTCTCACACAAGATATTACCCATGATCACTCACAGTTTTGCAATTTTCGAAACATGGGTATAAGACTCTCCTTGCTCTCACTTCTCACAAAGAATTCTTATGTTGCAACTGATGACCATAGGCTTGACCTTAGTGTAATGCTCTACTAATATCGGAATGCTAAGCTTAGGATCAAATAAGTCTTTACAGGTTGTAATGTAGGCTAAGGGACAGGTAGGACTATTTTGGCCATTCAGCTTCCGGTAGTCCATGCACACTCTCCACCCTGTGACAGGTCTGAGTGGAATAAGCTCATTCTTTTCATTTGCGACTACCATCATGCCCCCTTTCTTGGGTACACATTGTACCGGACTCACCCATTTACTGTTGGAGATTGGATACACCACCCCAGCATCTAACCACTTAATAATTTCTTTTTTCACCACCTCTTGCATAGGTGGATTCAAACAACGTTGATGCTCAATTATGGTTACGCAATCTTCTTAAAGCTGAATCTTGTGCATACATATCCCAGGAGGGATACCAATTATATCAGCAATAGTCCAACCGATGGCTCTCTTGTATTTTTTTAGAACAGAGATGAGAGCCGCTACTTGCTGTTCACCTAAATCAGCCGCAACAATAACCAGAAGTGTATCACCACTTCCCAAAAACGCATACTTTAGGTGGCTGGGCAGCTCTTTCAATTCTAGCACTGGTGGTTCTTCAATGGATGGCTTTGCTGGTGGTGAAGGTCGATTCTTAAGATCAAGGTCCAGCTTCTTAGGAGCATGAGAATATGACCCTATTCCTGTTAGAGCACAAATAGTTTCTTCATACTCTTCAACATCCTCACGCTCAAAATTCATAAGCACAGCAGCCAATGGATCAACAATAAGCTGCTTCTCTACAGATAATTCTTTCTCATCTTCATAATAAACATCAGCTATAGATAACACATTCATATCTTTGGGCTGCTTCATTGATTTACATACATCAAAACGGACCACTTCGTCATTCATCCGAAATAAAAGCTCATTAGCTCTTAAATCAATAAGCACACTTCCTGTTGCAAGGAAAGGACGCCCCAAGATTATGGGAACTTCAGAATCCACCTCACAATCCAAAATAACAAAGTCTGCAGGAAAAATGAAGGTGGAAACCTTCACCAATACATCATTTAAGATACCAACAGGCCATTTTACCGACCTATCTGCCATCACGAGCCGCATATTGGTTGGTGTAGGATCACCCAACCCCAACTTTCTATAAATAGATAGCGGCATCAAATTGATGCTAGCTCCCAAATCGCACAATGCCTTAGTAAAATCCAAAGATCCAACCGTGTAAGGAATAGTGAAAGCACCAGGATCTGCCTTCTTCTGAACTAACGATATTGTAGCGATTGCACTACAATGATGAACATTATCTGCCAGCTCATAGCTTGCTGCCCGCTTCTTTGTCAAAAGGTCCTTCATGAATTTAGCGTACCCAGGCATCTATTCCAGAGCCTCCACCAAAGGAACATTAATAGTCAGCTTCTTTAACATAGTCATGAATTTACTAAACCTGGTGTCATCAGCTTTCTTCTTCAGTCTCTGAGGAAAAGGTGGTGGTGGAAGGGGAATAGTTTTCTCCACCACTTCCTTTTTATCTTGCTTCAGATTATCAATCTTTTCAGGCTGGTGACGTCTAAGTATAGTGTCATGAATGTTCTGACTTTCAGCTTCTACAGAATCATCACAATCTGCTTCAATCACATTCTCTTCTGTATTATCAACCACCTGCTTGCCTTTGGATGGATTTTCCAACACCTTACCACTCCTGGTAGTAATAGCCATACATGATCCATCATTCCTTGGATTTTGCACGGTGTCGCTAGGTAGGGTGCCAGCTTTTCTTTGATTGAGTGCCGCTGATAGTTGACTCAATTGTTGTTCCAACTGTTTTATTGAAGTGGAATGCGAATCAACCAATTGATTTATTGAGGACAAATCATTTTTTACCTCCGTTACTCCCGTGTTGGTTGCCTCCACTCCTTTCAACAGCTTAGCCATCATATCTTCCATTGACATCTTCCCAGAGCCAGATGCCGCAGCCTTACGATTTCCAAGAGGAACATACAAACCACTCCTGTCTGTCTTATTCTTGTATCCGGATTTATCATAATTGTTCCGACCTTGGTTTCCTTGGGCATTGCCTCGGAAACCCCCCTGATTATTCAAATAATTTTCTTCCTCCTCAGAATCGGATTCATCTCTTCCCTGTGATACAACGGCCTTAACCTTTTCGGTCTTCCCTGATAATAAATGCTTGGTAAGAAGATCCATCTGCGTTTTCATATGAGCCATATCCTGATCACGTTCCTCATCTCTTCGCCTTTGTTCTGCCATCAAGCCAATAGATACAGTAGAGCTTGCTACCTCAGAATCCCTGGTATGCCAAGCTCTACTCTGCTTTGTCATATGATCTAGCATATCACTTGCCTCAATAAAAGTAAGGTCCATGAATGACCCACCTGCAGCATTATCAACCACTGGCTTAGTCACCGAATTCAAAGACCTGTATAATATCTCCATCAAGTGGATATTGGTCATCTGATGGTTTGGGCACCGCATAAGCTTCTTCTTGAACCTCTCCCATGTTTCGTGGAGAGCTTCAGTTGGAAGCTATCGAAAATTGCTGATCTCATCTCTTAATTGTGCTCTTTTGGATGGCGGAAAGAATCTTTCTAGGAAAGCGTCTTTCAGTTGCCTCCAATTAGTAATAGAATCAGGAGTTAGCCCGTTCAACCATAGAGTTGCCTCTCCAGATAGAGACAATGGAAATAAGCGTAGTCGAATTGCATTCTGTCCAACTCCTGGATTGTCAAACGACTTGCATGTTGAGATAAAGTTGATCAGATGCATATTCGGATCATCGCCTGCAAGTCCACCAAATAACCCCTTAAGTTGCAATAGCTGAATTATGGTGCTAGTGATATTGAACTTGGCTCCGGGTGCCAAGGATGGAGGAATAATAGCCCCTGTGGCACCAGCCCCGTCCAAGTTGTCATCATCATCATCGAAAGGGTCCTGCACAGCTCGACGTTCAGGTCTCATTCTAGCTTGACGATCTCTCCTGTTCACAGGTGCTGCCACCTCATCTGCACGTCGTGGATTAAGTAACTCATCATCACCCAGGTCCTCATCATCAGGATTTGTTGCCCGACCTGGGTTGTCAATATTCTGTTGATGCACTTAAGCAGCTGCCAACGCAGCTAACCTAGCCTGCTCCTGTTGAGTAGCCCTTCTTTCAATGTCACGTTGTGCATCCATTTTGCCAATAAGTTGTGGTTCAGGATTTATGGATAATAATGGCTGACCAGATCTTCGTGTATTTGGCATGCACTCTACCAAACCTGAACAAAACAAAAACAACAAACAAAAAGTAAAATTCGATAATCTTTGACCAAAGGGTTTAGTAACTATCACAAACTTAGTTGACAACCGTATTCCCCGGCAACGGCGCCAAAATTTGATACGCCCAAATTACAACTCTCGTTAAAAAGTATAAGCGGTCGCTGTCAAATATAGAACCCAACTGGGTTGGGTGTCGAATCCCACAGGGAATACTCTGGTCACTAAGTGTTGCAATTATTAATAGACTGTCGGTCGAAAATTCCAAGAACAAAAGGGGGGTTTGGTTTTAGGCGTAAACTAATATTATCAAAGTAACGATGGAACGATTTGTGTAGTAAGATTTAATCACAGAGATTGGTAAGTTAGGGTTATGTCCACCTTGTAGTTTCCACTTCTCTATTAACTATGAGTAACGCGGAATTTAGACA